>CALNVZ010000218.1:17783733-17843623 GCA_940671915.1 Paracentrotus lividus
CAGGGGAAGGGAATAAAGGAAAATATGAATTATGGGGAAAGATAGCAACACATATAATATAATAGGACTATTATGTCACTTTGCTACATCAGTAAAAAGTAATAATAATCGTAAAAGAAATATTTGTTTACGTTTATTCGAATGCTGTTGAAATGTTTCGCTTCTTGCAAATTAATATTGGAAATAAGTTAACTTTGTTTTTACGATGCTGTGGATCATCGTCATCATTATCAAATTCAAATTTAAAAAAGGGGGTCACCAAGGGGGGAACATCTTTATGCGATAGTACTCGGATGATGCGTGCCAAAATGACAGGCAGCCATTATCCAGCAAAATATAATAACAGTTGTACCCCCAAAAAAAAATAATAATAATAATAAAAAATAGATTGGTGTTGTAAACTACAACATAATTATGTCAATAAATTGAATATGATTTGGTGGAATAAAGTTGCATCAAACAGTGATACAGAATTTGTCTTTGTCAACGTTAAAATTAAATTTCATCTATTGGTAATGCTGTCTGCCGTATATGCTATCTCTTCAAGTTGTAAACATTTTTTGGGGAGAAGTATGAAACATGTTTTAAGTTTTCATTTATTGATAATGCCCACCTCCCATAATTTTCATTTGGGGGCATTTGTTCTTTGTGTCCTCCCCTTTGTTTAAGAAATGACTTGTTCAAGACATCTACTGTTCTCATGTTTGAGGATTTTCTTATTTCAGGGCTTAGAAAAATAGTCGACAATATTCAAGCCATCAATGACATGTAATATTATAAAGACTCATAAAAAAAAAATAATAATAATAACAAATGCAATGCTGCAATACTTTTTGACAGGTGAGGAGATTTTATGCAATATTTAGACATATATACAAACAAGTACATACACACATATTATCATAATTAAATTTTATATACATACTAGTATATTTTTATATATACATAATATTGAATACGAAACGTACGTCGGCTCAGTAGAAATCAGTGCGCACAACGCGCGTTGTAAGTGCGGAGCACTTGCTTAGTCCGTACGATCCACGCAAGTTCTGCGTGCTCAATCGACAGCTGAAATGGGCAAGAGCAAAGTAACCGTGGGCCACGCACTTATCCCGTGTGCAACACGCGCGTGCCAAGTGCGCCGTCGGTACAGTAAGTGACTGCCGCAAACATCTAAAAAGACTTACGGAGTCGGCGCGTTGCGCGTGCTTTGGCAGTACCGAGGGCGTGCGTGCGCGCACGTGGGGCAAATCCGTAGCTCGAACGTGGCCCGCACGCAGCGAAAGTTCCTCCTGCACTAAAAGTTCTGCGTCGTGTCTGCGCACACCAAATTCCATACCGAGTCGGTACTCACCACGTACGTGACGTAAGATTTTTCCAAATTTTGCCCACGTTTTTGCACGTAGACAGCACGCACCTGCAAGTACGACGATATGTGACCAAGGCATAACGTTGTAACGGTACGCCCGATTTTCGCGAAAATAGTTTTAAAAGATGCGCAAGACTTTAAAAGTAAAAAGTAAAAAAAAAATTATTACAATCAATATTAAATAGTTTGTTTGGGAAATGGGTTCACCCCTTTAAAAACCATTTCTGGTATATCACATTTCATAATCTCTCATTTGTGAGTTATCACGAAATTGCAGATGTCAAGGTACGAAAAAAAATAGATCAGAAAGCCCAAATTATTTACTCTGGGGATTCAACAATTTTACCAAATTGCAGAAATATAACAAGATAAAAGCACACACAAAGAGCGAGAAAACTATGTCACAATAAATGACATGTGTCTTGTGTAAGAAAAAAAATCTTCATAAATTCTGACGTCATAGAGACCACCATAAATTTGGCTGGTTTAAAGCCCCCACTTCCCCTCACCCCCTCCCTCGAGCTTACCCCCTTTCCCAATCGCTCACTCTTCTTTGTCCGTCTCGTGCTTGCGTGGTACGCATGTTGCCCAACTCACAGTTGAAGGAAAATCGCTAAATTGCAACTTTTTTTTTCTTGGAGCCCCTATGAAACGTTTTGAAAAATTCACAAAATGTTTTATAATTCACATTTTGGTTTTGTTTTTGTTTTTTTTTTGTTTTTTTTTTTTTTAAGATGATCTTTTGAGCTTTACATTATGTTACTAATGAGTACATTAAAGATTGATCGTGTACATAGAATTTAAATTTAAAACATTCTGCTTTAATAGCATGAATTATTAAATACGAAATTGTGTCACCGTGCTGATTTTGTAGTCTGTTAAGAATTAACTATTCCAATGTCTTTATTTTAATGAAGATTAATTCACCTTTAGGGAAAGGGAAATGAATCGACATATTCTTTTTGTCACGCGATTATTTGTTGGTTAGAACCAAAATTTAAAAATTCATGAATTACAATTATTTTGTATTTATACGTGTATCTCGTAATATGGTTACAGTGGACGGGGAGTGTCAGACACTCCCTAAATGAATGTTATAATTACAGTGAATATAGGGCCCAAACAAAACAAAAAAAATTTCAAACTAATGTTTTCAACTATATTATTGGATATATTTATATCTCAAGTATCAAATTGTATTTAAAAGAAAAGTAGTGATAAACTTGATTCTCGACATGAATAAGTATAGATTGAGGTAAGTTCCAGGCGCTCATCTGGTTTTCAACAAACGAAATTGAAGAGCTAACCCCGTTCAAATACATTACACTTTGAGAAACACATATTGAAACACATATTAGGTAATAGATATAAAATTTGAATTCTAGATTGATGCTCACAAATTCGAATTAATACAAAACGATATAATCATAAGCTTTATCATATGACATAAAGAATAACTATTATGTAACAACAATACTTTATTTCAGAAATAAATATATTAAGTGATCCCATGTGAAATTAGATTAGTATTCTTTTTCAAAGATCACAGTATATACACAAAGAAAACATTGCCATATAAAAGTGCCCTCACACTACGGCGTGTTGAGCTAACGTTTGACCAGCGTTCTTGGAATTTGGTGTGTACGTTCGAAAACGTTGCTACTCGTTAACCATACGCAATTAGTCGTTGTCTGAACGCAAATGTACGCTGAGATAAATTCATAATTTATTACACGTTCACAGTTTTTAGCGTTTTCTAGCGCGTAACAACGCACTTATCAATAGGTTCTGTATGCGCTGGGCATTAGCAGTGTGAACGTTATGCGCGTTGGATGTTCGTTCCCTTGTCGTTCTCTATTCGTTCCCTCGTCGTTCTGTGGTCGTCCAAACGCGTCTAATCTATCTCGGGAAGTTTTTTTCAATTATGGTTTATTACTATTCTTTTCATTTTTTAATCAATATCTTTGAATGCATCGATTTTTTCCTCCTCGATTAAAAAAAATAAAAAAATAAAAAATAACAATGATATTAAATCTTCCTATTATGTCGGAGCAGAGATTATGGGATAATCAATCGACATGTAATTAAATATAACTGTGATCTCTTAATCTTTATTTCATTTGGGAATTAGCTATATTATATGATGTTATATTAATATTATCAATAATACTTGAATGCTGCGAGCGCCTTTCAGAGTCGCCTCACTAAGCCTGGTAATAGTTAGTTAAAATTAAAAGCCCTTATAAACATCGAGTAGGATACATGTATAAAGTGATACATAAATGTAACTATTATTAGTAATGTTTAGAAAGATTTTCGTCAAGTGGTATTATGTAATTTAAGAAACAAACCTTCATATTTTGGTTAAGAAAAAAAATATTATGATGTATCTAGGAATAGGTATAAACCAAAAGCCTTGGACCACGGGAAAGAATGAGGGAACAGAAGAGAAACACAGATAAGGAGAACTGGGTAGACAAAAAGGAAAGAGAGGTAAAAAAGAGAATGAAAAACAGCAACAAAAAACAGACAGAGGAGAGAGAGAGAGAGAGAGAGAAAGGGGAAGAGAGGAGAAAGAGATGAATGAATATAATATAATGGGAGAGAGTGGAAGATGAAAATAGGAAAAAGAAACTAAAAAGAACATTATTGAGTAATTAAGATATGAAACTCAAAAAAGTTTTATAATAGACACAAAGTCGTTTGGAAACATAACATTGTGCAAAACATTTTTTTCCTTTTTTGTTTGGGGGGTTGGGAGGTTGTGGGGAAGCTTTGTTTATCTCTAATTTATGGGCACAAAATTGTTTATTCATTGATAGTATTCATTGTAATTGGCATGTTAAAAGTGTGAACAGTCATAGCATTCTGATAACTGCATAACAGTGTTGTTTCTTTTTGTTCTGTTTTTCCTATATGACCTGAGGTGTTATACCCCTCATAATTATGATTTTTTTTTTTTTTTTTTTTTTTTTTTTTTTTTGAGCACTTAATTTATTTCAAATAAATTGATGGTGAAAAAAAAATCAGCTTGCGCTTTTTAAATCAAGATGATCAAAATAAATGGACGGGCTTTTCATATTAGGTAATATACATTTTAATTCTCACCCATAATCAGACTTAGGGGTCATACTTTTACACTACATACACACTCAATACAATATTAGGGTGTTAAAGATGGTATTGTTTTCTTGAGATAGAAAACATTACATTTTTTAACTACACTGTTGGTCAAAAGGTTGATTTTTTTTATTGATCCAGCCACATAAATAATTTGATGTTATTTTTATTATTTTTTATATGGATTTTTCCTAAGCCATACCGGTATTGAATAATGAAAAAAAGGTACTTCATCCACCACATAACCGTTCTGGCAACTTTTATTGGCTTACCAAAGCCCCTCGGTGCTATCCCATGAATCGCTTTTGAGGTGGAGGGTTGCTTTTGGTCTTAAATCTAGGTTTAAAAACAATGGTTTCTTGTCTAAGTGAGGGGTTGAATCAAAAAGTGTGACTGTTAAAGAATATAAATAATAAAAATATTCTACCGTTATGGTAAAAACAGAGAGGAAAAAACCTTTACAATCAATTTTTATTATTTCATTATTTTTTTTTTCGTCTAAGAAATAACCATAGCAGTAGTGGATCCAGGATTTTGGAATACGAGTGGTGCATCCTGAAAATTTGAGTAAAAAAATAGGTGCAGGCGAAATTTTTCCAATTTTAACATATACAGTCAATCATTTTTTTTTTAATCAAGAAGGGGTGCGGGTCTCCTGCGCCCCGTCTGGATCCGCCACTGCCAGGTTCCCGAGAGTTGGAGGGGACTAACAAATTCAAGAAATTTAAGCTATAGCAAATGATGTGGCTAAAGCAAAACAAAAATGAAAAATAAAAATAAAACAATAAACAATTGTAATAATAATGAAAATAATATAAAATAAATAAACAATAATAATAATAATAATAATAATAGTATCCAAGCTTAATGAACAACATTGTAAATTCTGCTGGTGTTTTTTGAACTTCGTATTTTAAGGTAATAAATTGCTTCAAAATGATAAATAAAATATAGAAATACCAAATTTTTTTTAACATTTAAAAGTGTTTAGATACGTTCATACCTTGGTATTCACAGAAAACAATTACATGTATATTTCAAGTCCAAAATGTTTATATTCATTATACCGAATAGTTACTTTACATGTAAAAATAGCACTTAAACAGGGAGGGAAACTACTGAGCCACAAACAGAATAACAGAATAAGCTTTAATCATTTTATTCGATGACACAAAGCGCCCCATTTGGTGACATAAGGATATTGAGGTAAAAAACATACGCCCCCATTTGGTGACATGAGGAAATTGAGTAAAAAACATATAACAAAAGTTCTGCGTTGGTTGGACGCACTTCGAACTATGAAGACGTTCATCCAAAACGCTAAACGATCAAGTAGGCGAATGCCCAGCGCTTTCAAAGCGTCTTATAAAGAACGCTGTTACACGCCAAAAATTTTGAACATGTTCAAAATCAAAAATTGACCTCAGCGTTCCTCTGCGTTTCTTTGCGTATACCAACGAATAGCAAACGCTTTCCTACGTTTGTTAAGCGATTTTCGAACGACAGTCCGCGCCTATGAACGTACGCGAAAATGCAATTAACATTCCACGAACGTCGGGCAGTCGTTACTCAATACGCACATGTTTGGCGTTTCCTAACGTTCTTTAACACGTCCAAACACTCTAGACATAAGTTGGACATCGCTGTTCAGTCGTTGATAACGCTAGGCAATCGTTAGGTGGACGCTAAACGCGCGCAATCATCGTTACCCTGACGCTATTTATTCGCTTCTCAGTCGTTTAGAGCTCATTAAAAATTCCATTTTGGACAGGGAAAATGGAGCGTTCTTGAGCGTATTTTGGACATAGTCAAATTTCGAGTGAAAATCGTAAACGCTAGACACACGTTACCTCAACACGCTCTAGTGTGAGGGCACCATAAACAATAATTGTTCACCAAAGATTACCTCTTAAAAAGAATTGACCGAGTTATTTTTGGATTAGTGATAAGATCAACAGTAATTGCCCATTGCAATATAACCTACTTGTTAGATGACAGATCTCTAAATAAAGATTCACGTACGTATTAATAATTTAATTTGAGTTATTTGGGCAGGTGGATTTGCGTGACTTTGCATAAAAAGAGATGAGAACGGAACAAAGAAAAAGATATACGGGCATCGACAGGCCCTATTCGGGGGCACCCATGCAATTTACCCCCTTGGTTATAGAATGGGGTAAAAAAAGTTACAACGACCCCTTTTTAGGCAAAGAAATAGATACACAGAAGTAGATGTGCTAATTATAATTATACACATGCACCCCAAAACAATAAATATATTAAAATCACATAACGATACCTCAATATTTACTCGTAGCATTAAAACACGAACTTAAGGAAAAAACAAACAAACAAACAACCTCAAACACGTACACAAGCAGACAAGCAACATATGAGACAGAAAAGTTGTTTTTTTTTTTTTTTAAAGAGAGAAAGGCAACACTGACAACAATTTTAGGTTCATTATGTCGACAAAATGTCAATGCCCCCACCCCCTATTTTTAGATGTTTGAATTAAAATAATTCGCACTGCGGATTTATCGCGAAAATGTCGAGGGGGCCATAATGCCCCCCCCCCCCCAGATAAGTTAGGGTTAAGTGAATATGAACATTTGATGAACACGAAATTAATAGTCTTTATTTATATAACTTATCATACAATTGTTTTTAATATTGATCTTTTTTATATATATATATATATAACGCAAATAATGTCTGACATACCAGATACTGGAGGCGCACTACTACAATTTCCATTAGGCGAGTCATGCGGCGGTCACAACTCGCCGTACCTTCGACGTGCAACTCCCTACGATGGATTTCGTAGAAAAATCGTGCAGCGCAGGTACCTCGGAGGCACGTTGCATGTACGACGTGCAGGAAGTTTTTCCAATACCCTTACTACAGAAACGCAGGAATCGCAGAAGTTGACCCTGGACCTGTGCGTGCATTGTACCTTCAACGCAGGCTACGTCGATGGCACGTGCCCCGTAGCCTACGATGAGTTGTGACCGCCGCATTACTACAGAAAAGCAGGAATCGCAGAAATTGACCAACGACCTGTGCATGCATTGCACATGCAACGCAGGCTACGTTGATGGCACGTGCCCCGTAGCCTACGACGAGTTGTGACCGCCGCATAAGGCCTATAACTTTGTAATCATCGTATTTAGAAAGACATTTATGGTATAATTGTAGCAGCGATGTTGTTAAGTAAAATATATTCTACTTGAACATCACATGTCTAAGTATTAGTTCTGTTTCAGAAAAATAAGCATCCCATGTGCGTACTTCAAACTGGTATATCACCATAGTTTTGTATATCTAGAGACATGCAAATTAATATTAGATGCATATTTTAACGCCTACGTGATGTGAATAGTAGTTTACTAAACATATTCTAATAGGTAAAGTTTCCTTTTCGGAGTATGTCATAACTTCTTATATCTAAACTACATGTGGGTAAAAATACAAAAGCTTGTTCTTGACTGCATTTTGCGTCTTTTGAGTTCATATTTTGTGCATTGCATCCTTTATTGCATGGGTCTATGAAAATGTTAGGTATTCAGAGGCGTAATATTCGAATGAACAGGGTAGTTGCAGCGTTTTGTTGTTTTTTTTTTTTGGGGGGGGTTCTTCTTCTTCTTTTTTTTTTAGACTTGCTTTTGTTTTAAATAAATGGAGAGAGTATCGATTCTATCGTTTGCCTTATTGCGCTCGCGCGTAATAACAGTAAATTGGTGCGCACAAAAGCTCATTTCAATGGATACGCATGTGAAAAAAACAAAATATGGCAAATAGTCTATACCTTCCTTCCCCGCAGGCGGAGAGTTTATTTCCGTGTCCAACAATAATCGAAATATTTTTTTCATGGTTTCCTTAGTGCTATTTTTTTATGAACACTATAATTTTAATGATCTTACGTTTATGATAAACTAGCCACGTCTATATTTGTATACATAGTTTACTTTTGATATTTATATATGCAATTACTTACAGATCTGTCTACCTTCAGATAGTGCTGGTGCAATTTATATTGTTTTATTCCGATTTTCGATGACTTATTGTCATATGCTTATGTTTCTTATGATATGATAGAGTGGCAAAGTCTCTTTGTATACTGCATACTAGAAGTTCAAATGTGATATACAATGTTATTAATAACCAGCCTATCTTGCTTACGTTAGTGATGGTGTAATTTATATTGTCCCATTCCGATTTATTTCCCATGTTAGAATTCGTTATATTTTAAATATTATTCATGACATTCAAAAGTTTTTATCCTTTATAATAATTTAACCATCTATTGATATAAAATATTGTAAAGCAAGCATATTTTCAAGCTCTGTCATTTTCCAGAACTATTGTCTATTCCATGAGTATAAGGTATAATCATGCACATTTTTTCCTTTAAGTTTTACTATACTTTGTTCTATATGTTAGTTCTTACAACGCTTTTTATGTGTCTTTTTATGATTGCATGTAACCCGAACATTGGTGTCAAACAGCATGTTAATGTTTGTTGATATGTTATTTCTGTAGAGATATAGACATACATAGATAAATAAATAAAGAAAGAAATAAATTAGTCTACCTTAGTATGATTTCCTATATGCCTTTTATGTCTTATAGAACCTGAAAACAGTATCCAAATAATCTCATTTGCATAATTAGGCCTACACAACACTCGGTACAACACAAAGATAAATGTACTCTCATGATATAAGGGTTAAATTTTGTGCGGAAATATTCGGTTCACGTCCTTTTCCTTCTCTAAAATAAACAAAACATATTCATATCAAGTTTTTCTGGTCAGTTTCCTTGATTGTAACAATTCACATTGAGAAAAGGAGAATAACTTCGCAGTGATCGCTCGTATAATTTATATCCCCAAATTGATTTCTATCCTATTGGTTTTATTCCAGGTTCTAATAGGTTATGCCCACTCGAACATTGAAAAAATGTCGACATGATTTTGCCAAAGCTCAGTTGAAAGAGCGTCTGTCTCGTCAGGAGGTCGCAGACCCGAATCCCAATGGAACCCCATTTTCTTTGCTCATTTTTTCCATTAGAAAACGTAGTACAGAACATCGTTATTGAGGGTAAAAGAGAATTTTGTAGTAACACTATAAAGAATTCCTTGAGGTGCTCTTACACTACGATCACAGTCGGTTTTTGTCGGTCAGCGAATGCCGAGAAAACGTCACTGGCAGTTTTAATGAACATGAACCCATGTTCGAGGCTCTCGCTCTATTTCTAGATTCCCCCCCCCCCCCTTGATATTAGGCGCTGATTGCACTCCAAATTAAGCGCAAGTGAGGGTCTATTGACCCCCCCCCAAAAAAAAAAAAAAAAAAAAAAAAAAAAATATATATATATAATAATAGTAATAATAATAATGATAATAATAATAATAATAATACTAATAATAATAATAATAATAATAAATAAATAAATGTATAAATAAATAAACAAATAAAAAATCTCCCATCTCCTTTCACATAAGAAAGTGTATGGATAAGCTCCCTCCATTTGCCTCAAACTAATTTTACCTGTAACGCTGCTTCTTAATATTATGACATATTGAGAAGATACTTAACAAATCCTGTGGATTTTATCGAATTAATATATAGTCGTATAATATTTAGATTCAATACACTCGTGGTCAATAATGCGGCGGTCACAACTCGCCGTACCTTCGACGTGCAACTCCCTACGATGGATTTCTTAGAAAATTCGTGCAGCGGAGGTACCTTGCAGGTGCAATGCATGTACGACGTGCAGAAAGTTTTTACAATACCCTTACTACAGAAACGCAGGAATCGCAGAAGTTGACCCAGGACCTGTGCGTGCATTGCACATGCAACGCAGGCTACGTCGATGGCACGTGCCCCGTAGCCTACGACCAGTTGTGACCGCCGCATTAGTGTCCTTCACTTTCAGACATCGGTATACATCTGCACATACCTTCTTTTGTTAGTGGGGGAAATTCATAGATCATCTTCCCCGCTAATGGGGCGATCACAGTTCGAAAAGTCCCCGTACGATTTGCCCAATCCTACGGCTTTTCGTGGATTTAGAGACCTTACGGGTCCCTGATGATTTTTCATTTTAGCGCTATTGCGTTTACATATCCTACGGCGCGTGGTCGGTTAAAAGTATAAAATATGTGGATTGAAATCGAAATACGCCCGTGAAGAGACCGTAAGAGTGCCATTCGGGCGCCGACCGATGTTCTTTCGGGGTCCGCTATATACGATGAACATAATGTTCCTCACGGCGGCTATTATAAGGCTGACCAGAGTTCCTATTTGCAGGTTATTGTATTATTACTATTATCTTTGATTGGTTTATTTATTTTTATTATGGATGACTGACCTGAGTAACCGACAGAACATTTAACGTAGGGCCAATATCATGAAAAAAAGAAAACAAATTCACAGCGCACCCCCCCCCCCCCCCCCGCTTGTTGCTCGACTCAATGTGCAAAAATTTGACTCTGTCCTAATTAAATGTGAAACTGCAATTAACATAATACTAACAAGACGAGAAAAATGTGCGATACACACAGGCAGCTTGCCTTCAGCGCAGAGAGTTGGAAGGAGAAGGAATATTGAAGAGTAAAGTCAATGTATTTTTATCAAAATAATGAAAGGGATGTCGCCGTTAGGAGGCCGGACGCTGGCCGGACGGGAATTTTTGTATATCGTGGTCTAAAAATCCCAAGGGTCCTTTGAAGAACCCTTGGGGTGCCCTTTAGTGCCCCGCAGGATAGTTAAAAGTAAACCCAAAGCATCGCAAGACGCTCACCTTTTTTGACAATCATATATCCATTTTACGGCGAGTAGAACCATACATAACGGCCATTTTCGGAAGGTGCCCGTCTGGCTCTCTAATGATTCTGCGGGCGCGAGGACTTGTCTCAGTACCCGTATAAAAGCCGGAAAGATCTACTGTATGTTCTCGATTCTTCCGGCGTTTTCATGAAATCATTAGGCAGTAGACAACCCGGTATAAGCCCGTGGAGTCACTGAGGGGCCCGCACAGGCACCTGCAGGTGACGGGAAGGGTTCCGCACAGTTTTCCTTTCAATCGTCATTGTAAAAAGATGACTAAGGTCTTGCGATGTTTAAGGTTTCCCCTACGGCTATCCTGCGGCACTCTGCCAGGCTCCTGAAGGGCCCCTAAAGTATTCCTGTCGATATGTAGACCGTATGGGATGAGACCAAACAGGCATTAGCTGTAGTGGGTTTAGACCAAATGACAATTTACGTGGGTATGACACTTTTGTAAGGAAAAAAACACTAACATGATACATACATGAATTTTGAATTTTACCATTTTATTTTATTTATTGTTATAACTATTATTATCTTTTATTATTTTATTTGGTCAGTTAACCCTTGCTTTTTGGGGAGGGATTATTATCCGTGTCCGGGCCTGTTGTAAAGTTTTGTCTTAAACTCTTTTGAGTATAATTGCATTTAATTATTTACGTTTAAATAAGGCGGTTTTGATCAAAAAAATATTCTATATGAAGACTGAAAACCATCGACGATATCACTCAAAGCATATATTGATGATGATATTTATGTATATATATATATATATATATATTAAAGATATCTATGTGGGACTTTTTAATATCTTGAAAATCGGAGCCAATACAGAGCACCGTCTCAAATAACTATACACTTTGGAAAATGCTCCCAATAAATAATGTATTAATGTATTCAGAATACTCATGATCTTCAGCTATCATTATAGCACTAGCCCGATAATAATTCATGCTGACAATCTCGAAAGAGAAATTTGACAAATACTAAAAATATGCATACAATATAATTTGGAAAAATTTGTGGGAAAGACCACATGGAACCCAATGGGATTCGGTCAGGAGCCTTGCGGACCACGACCGGGTACCTGCTGACGTCCTTGCGGTGCATGTTGCACCCGCCCGACACCCTCCCGGGTTGTTACAAGAAAAGACAGAAAATACGTGCGGAGCCTACTCGGCCACCGATAGGAGCCCGATCGGTCCCCTTTAGTGACTCCACGGGCTTTGCAAGGGCTGTAGACCGTCTACCTATTTGATAAAAACGCCGGGAGAATCGAGAACATGACAGCAATAATCTAGGGGCCCGCGCGATCAGTAAAAATAAACCGCTACCCGTGGGATCGTAAGGGACCCGGCCAGGAACCTTACGAAAGTGACCGAAATTGTAAAAAAATGTCAGTTTTACACGCCACACGGGCCCCGAAATGGAACTGTGATCGCGGCATAACAGTGCTAACACACATAGTTTACGCTAGTGCTTAAAGATATCTTTGCACTGTCTGATTATTTCTTTCGTGTATTTATAAATAATTAGACCAATAAAAAGAAATGTCTATGTAACTTCTTTGCAAAGACCAAATAAATAATTTTGGCCTTGTGAACTGGTAATTTCGGCAGCCACGCATAATGTCACGCTAACGCATATTAAAGCGATATAGGCAGGACGGTCAAAGTCATATATGGCGAAGTCAATTTTATTTAGGACAGCGAGTGGAAGTATAATTTATGTTGGTATCTCACTCCGCGGAGACGTATTTGGGACTACTTTGGAACTACTTTGAGACGGTTTTTATATTAGCGAGACTCCCGAGGGTTGCAGCGACGCAGGTATGCGTCCCTACTTGAAAAGTGTGTAGTACTAAATCGTGGCTTCAAATTACTTTGTTTTTTATTACATATCTAAGAGAGATTTAAAGTTAATTTTATGCAACAATATTTAAAAAGTAATATATTACAGAAATAAATTAATCTTAAGGAGAATAGGATTGTTTTAAATGTCATTTATTATGATGTCTTCTTAGCCAATGTACATATGACATACAATGTATTTAAGCTTTACATAGTTTGGGCGGTTAACAAAAGATTAAAAAGAAGAAAGAAGAAGGGAAAAGAAAGGTTGCAGAGTGTAAAATCATTAACGTTTCTTCATTAAAGAACACGAAGTAGACCTATTTATCATTTAAATCAAAGTGAATCGACATCAATGAGTTTATATCAATATTTTTTTTTTAATCATTATAAATGGTACTGGGGAAAACCCACTGAGTTATCAAATACTGCTTATACGTGCTTTTTGAAGTGTCATATTCTCAAGTTAATATTTAATGCAATCTAATCGTTCATCCGGTGTAGTTTCAATATTGGATTTGAACTTATGTCGTGAAAACATTAATACAATGTCATCACCTTTTTTAGATTCAAATAGTTGATTACAATCATCCACAGGGCATTAAGTGCGGATATTTTAGTTGAATTAGACTCTGCAAACATGCAGGTTGCAGTACGTGGCACAATAAGCATTTTTACGATTTGTGTTGGCCCTCATAAAAATTTAAGCATAAAATTATTTCTCTGTTTTGTTCTTGGCGGAAAATATAACACCACAGTTTAAACCAGGTGTATAGTTTTGGTAACAAAAAAAAATTTGGCATAAAACCGATTAAATATAGTCTCATGTTGTTCACATTGCACTAAGAGACATGTGTGAGAGATTTTGTGATATTCCTTTCACGATTTCCGTTGAATTTCAGTGAAATGTTTGAATCCAAACACAATTTGTAACGGCTTTTTAGACCTTTGCTGGGTTGTCCAGTCCCCCGAACTTCCCGCATGAATGGAGCGTAGCGATCTGTGTGTATCACCCACACAAGAGAATCCCCATTGGTTTTCCATGTGAACGCCTAGTGCACACAAAGATGAGTCGGATCCCCGACTTATCTTTTTTATACTATAATATCGTGAAATAAAGACATTAAAACGAGATTCCATGTAATATAACTTTCTTTGTTACAGTTATAGGATTCAGTCTTTCATATTATCTAACTGTGAATCCAAATTAAATTTTTCCTTCTCCCAACACTATACACCAGCTTTAAACTGTGTTAGTTTAAACGTTTTTGTTTGTTTTGTTCATTCGTTTGTTTGTAATTTGTTTGTTTTGTTGTTTTTTCTGTCATTTTGAGACATGACTAACTACATTTTCAAATTTTAGTGTTTTCTCAGGGTATATTGAACATGTTTCATGAGTTTATTCACTGATTAATCCCTACCTCCTAAAATTTCATGCTTGGGACCTTTGTTCTGTTGTCTTTTTTTTTTTCTCTCTTTTTTTTCTCTTTTTTTTTCTAAAATGACCCGATCTGGTCATCTACTGACTTTAGGAATGAAAAGAGATAAGCTTTCCTTTTCAGAATATACAAAAAACGGTCAAAAATAATATGGCTGTATAAAAATGAAAAAATAATAATACAAAAGAAAGGCTAGTAAGAAAAAAAAACGCCCGCATTTTAGCTACTGTATATTGCAGAGTCCAATGAGGGTACTATTACCTCCGATAATAGATGCACATTCTCCACTTCCCGAGGAACACTCCAGTCAGAGTCAAACCACAATGAGCACTGTCTTTTTTATTTGTAAGATGACATCTGCGTCACCTTGTTAGAGGTAATGATTGGAAGCTTCTGACCAATTATTATAATGATAATAACGGTTGCTTCTTCGCGCGTGAAAAAGCAATCCTAAGCTCTATAGGCCGACAGGCCTAGTCGAGACCTTGAAAAACTTTGTCTCAGCCGACCAGTACGATGGCGTCACGACTGATGAGATCAGTTGGCGTCACGCGTGAAGAAGCTAACATTACTATTTCATTCTTTACCTCTCAACCTTGTTCAGGCGGCACAATGGCATTAGACAAAACCTCGAACGACATTCGCACATATCAACACTTTAATGGGGGAGAAGCATCTAGACAAAAAGCCTTGCTCAAGGACTAAGTGTCACATCTTGCAGTTACTGCCCACTGCAAATGTTAAGTAATTGCCAAAAGGGGCGAGACGGCTCAGCCCGTGGTGGCCGCAGTAACCGGTTATTCTGAGCCAAGACGCCTTCTCCAAACAAAGTGCGTCAGTTTCCCGCAGCTTCCCGATCCAACGCGAGAAACAATCGGCTTTCTGCTTTTAACGTGTTTAAGCCGTATTAAGATTTCGGGATTCTATTCAATAGCCGATAAATCGTCTTTTGGTACAAGAGACGCGGGAAGCTGACGCACTTTGTTTGAAGAAGGCGCCTAAATGGGCGTGTTTCTTGAGGTTTTTCACACGGTTCTAGCACAATTTTTCCATGGTAGTATGAAAATGAGGTGTACGTCATTAGAATGGTTATTCCATAAGCTCGATTGGTATGTGAGTTTATTAATAGTGGGTCAATTAGTTTTGATGCTAGGCCTGATTAAGTGCAGCAATGTCGTAACAGAATGTCATGGACCATTTTGTGATTTACTTTAGGGTACATGTAGGTAATATGGGCCAGCAGGTAATATGGGCCACCTTAACCAAATCATGTCGTGACCGTCGACCGGTGACCGGTGACCAGTGTGAGCATCATAATGTTGTTCATATGAACTGTATACATAAATATATCGTCGTGAGAGCATCTGATGGCGAAATTTCTCTGAGAAAATTGCTAAAAACCAACAAGTTACGTAAAACATACGGCATTTTTTTACCCTGATGTAAAATTTGAAATTTCACAGAATGTGATGGTGAAAGAGTGTTTTACGGGGGTAACCTCAATTGTTTTGTATATTTAGTAAGCTTATATTTTCATTTTGATCATACTAGCGTGTACAGGTCAATTTGTTGTAGTGAAGGGGTGAAATGTGGCATTAAATGCTTGTCTGACACAGCAACATTAGTGCAGGTAATATGGGTCATCCAAAATGGCGGAAATGATTCTGGTACTCAGTATTGGGATGAGGCATCAATCTCTTTGCTACGGGTATATTCACAGTATATAGTTTATATAAATAACTTGTTGTAGGCCTATATTGACTTGTATAATGAAAATAATATTTAAATAATATTTAAAAAAAATAATATAAAAAATACAAAACAATGAAATATATAGTCAAAGTATTTACTGAAAGGTCTTATAATTCAAATTATATCTTAAAGTTAATGGTTTTCAACATTTTAAGCAAATTCCAGACATGGTAGAGTAATTGTAGTTTTTAAAACGTACATTAAAATACATGTGCCCATAATACCTGCACATGCAGGTAACATGGGCACTTTGGTAATGACGTCAACATTTGAATATTGCAGACAGGGGAGTTGGTGATAATTTTTTTTCTTCAAAATAAAAGTTAGAGCAGTAGTTATTGATTCATAAAAACAAAGATTAGACTGTGTGTCATTTTGCAATTTTATGCAAATTAGGCAAATGGGCTTTGGGGGCCCAAATTACCTGCATGTACCCTATATGAAAACAAAAAAAAATCACCCAAACAGATTGTGAGTTTGTTCATAAATGTGGTCGTGGCACAAACCAATTCTTATTTTTAATTGCTGGAAAAAATATATATATATGCGACAGAGAATACATTTCCTTGAGAAAATTGAAAGTTTGGTTAGATTTCGCCTTGTAGTTTTTACAGGGTGGCCCTAACTAAATTTAGTTAACTTGCTATACCTTCAACACGGTGCACGTACGTTCCTCCTTGGATCTTGGCGTGTGCAGCCATATTGTGCGGTGGTCACATCTTTCGATTTCTATGGTCACATCACGTCTTAAAGGAAACCAATACCCAAGGAAATAATCACTTTCATATGAAAGAGCATAATGAGAGGAGCAATTTAAAAAGAAATTCATCAAATCGGTTATAAAGTAAGAAAGTTATGGAAGTTTGAAAAGTCTTGTTTTACCTTCTATGGGGACCCTCAAATTGGCAACATCGGCTTCAAATTAGCCAATTTTATGGACAATTCTCCATTGGTTTTGTACAGAAATTTTCAGATTTTCCCCATTTTCTTTCAAAATATGTCTTACCTCCTTCTGAGCTCAACATATGTTGTGTGAAATATATTTTTCCATGACATATTTTGAGCTCAGAAGTAAATAAGACATATTTTGAAAGAAAATGGGGAAAATCTAAAAATTTGTGTACAAAACAAATGGAGAGTTGTCCATAAAATCGGCCATTTTGAAGCCGATGTTGCCAGTTTGAGGATCCCCATAGAAGGTAAAACAAGACTTTTCAAATTTCCATAACTTTCTTAATTTTATAACAGATTTTGATGAAACTTTTTTTACATTTCTCCTCTGATTGTGCTCTTTCTTATAAAAATGATTACTTCCTTGGGTATTGGTTTCCTTTAAGTGAAACGTTCAACTCTCCACGCCATACACAATAGAAAGTCGTAGATAGATGCAAGTTGTGTTGTGATAATCGCGGTCTATTGTCCTCTTGTGCAACGAAGGGTTGGTCATTAATGTTCGTGTGTTTTTGTTTATTTTTTTTTGTCATGCAACGGAATGACACCGAAAACAAAATAGGGTAGATGTAGGGAATACCGGCCACTTAAGGTCATTTGCTTAATTAGCACATGAAAACAATAAATCACAAAAGAAAAAGATTCTCATTGCTTAGCTACATCATTCAACTTTATTTTCCAAAAAAATTGAGGTAATCAAATATTTGTTGAGGCAGTTATATGCAAATAATGACGTCATCGTAAATTGTCCGTCATTCCCTACAGTGTAGGAAATACCGGACAGTATGTTTTTACCCTATTTTGTTGTATAAAGATCTGTCTGGAAGCACTGATTTGAATGTAAACCATCAACTTAACATGTTTGTATTGATTTTTTATAACATTATTCATTTTTAGAAGATTATATGCATTTTACTACAAAATTTCAAAACACTCAGAATAACTTTATATCTCATGTAGATCATGACATATCACAATAATAATAAAGAGAAATAGACATTTCAAAATTGTCAAACAATTTAATAAATAAATATAGTACATTATATATGCAACTTACTATTTAATCTACATGCCTAGCAACTCAACCCGGAAGCAAAACAAACAACCGTCCATGTGGTGTCCGGTATTCCCTACACAAAAAAATGACTGACTAGCACTTTTTAACACACTGCCACCCCAATACACAGGCTTTGTATAACAGTGCACACACTCCATACACGTTTGGCCCACCCTCCACACATGTCCATGTGCATTAAATAGAGGTCATGCCCCAATTCTATTTTTATACCATCACATTCTCTAAAATGTCAATTTTTACATCAGGCCATTTTTCAGGCTGCAAATTTTCCTACCTTGACAGATTGTGGTAGTTTTCTCGGAGATTTCTCACTTGTTGTTGTCGAATACAGCATTCAACCTTCCCAGACAGACCACCTGACCAATAGATGCCGGTATTTCAACTCAGTTGATCTTATGTTGGCAGCTAGGGCTGGACATGTGGTGAACGTCCGATATTCCCTACTGTCCGGTATTCCCTACATCTACCCTAGTAAGAAAATCCACAGAAATAACGCACAAACGACAACGTTGTGAATATACACCTCTACTTTGGATATTGGTGTTTGAAATATATCAATTAAACACACAATTTGGCGTTTCTATGGTCACTTTTAAGAGTGCTCAAAATGACGATTTATTTTTTTACTAAAAACCAAATACAGAAATTATATGTGCATTTATGAAATTATACTTTTTCATTATGTCTTCCCTTTTTTATATTTGGAAAAAAATATGAAATGCTAATTTAGAAGTTACCTGAACCGATACCGTTGTTGGCTTAAGAAGGATAGTTTTTTTTTTTAATTAGGGACGCCCCTTTGAAATTAGGTAAAATCTTCTCTTTTTTACAAATAAAACCATAGGTTCGTAACAAGTATATTTTCATCATTATGTCAATCGTTTATTTCTGAATTTGATGTTGATATCAATCATCGAAACTAAAATTTGGAGTGTTGAAATACGATGTATGTCTATGTTTTGTTGGATTAATGCTGCAGTAAACAGGAAAAAAATGATTAATTTTGTATTGAAACTCGCAGAAAATAAATGTCAGCGTGCGTTGAGAGGCTATATCGCCGCGACTATCGGCCAAGTTTTCCAGTCCCATTCCGGTGTTTGGTAGTATTTCACGTGGGTTTCACATGTGATATTCCAGGATGTGTCTCCAAGTAAAAAAAAAATAAATATCCCTCTTAAGCGAACACGGCATCGGTTCAGGTAACTTCTAATTAACGTTTCAGATTTTTTTTTTCAAAATACCCAAAAATTAAGAGATATTGAAAAACTTTGATTTTATAACCAAAAAATTCGTCGTTTTGATCAGGCTTCCAAGATTGTTTGTTGAATTAGTTTATTTGATACACCAATCTCCAAATTCAAGATGCATATGCATCATTTTGCCGCTTTTGGTGTATTTCGGTGATTTTTTTTAATTTTGCTGTCCAACTCGTTTCAACTGCTTGAGAAAACCATTACAACAAATTACCGACCGCTCGCGTTGCACAAGAAAACTAGCGTGCGTGCGCACCTCAAACTAACATGTCGTCCTACGCCAAGAGAACACACAACCAATAGGCGAGGAACGTACGTGGGTGGGAAGTGGAGAGGTCACACGTCAATAATGGGTGACTGTGTGTGCACTGAATAGCAAATGTTGACAATAACTGCACTATGGTGTCTGGGATCGAACCCACGACCTTTGCCTTACCTTTGACTATGACACCTACCTTATCCCCCCCCCCCCCCAAGAACGACTGTTTGTCCCCGAATCGGTCTTATCCAACTACCCCCTTTTATAACGCAACAACTCTACTGACTGCTGACACGGATTAACGATTCCTATTGGCTAGTCTGGATCACGTGTTCCAATATTACACACAGGTCGTCGGCATAATTACGCTCATTCATATTCATAATCATTTTTT
The DNA here is from genome assembly GCA_940671915.1 of Paracentrotus lividus. NCBI lineage: Eukaryota > Metazoa > Echinodermata > Echinoidea > Camarodonta > Echinidae > Paracentrotus > Paracentrotus lividus. The sequence goes on from CALNVZ010000218.1 coordinate 17,804,035, forward strand.
GTCATAATCGCAGCATCTTTTGGTTCACCGTTTTTTTTTTCTTTTCTCCAATAAGGATTTTCGATCTGAAATGAAACATATTTCAAAATTATTCCAGGATAAAATCATTTTCAAGACAGATCTAAACGAACCGACGAACTTGATTTTTTTATCCGCTATTTTAATAGATTTCATCCATTGATCTCACAGCCGGATCTCGCCCGCGAAAACGTCAGAAAATATGGTGTGATGACGTCGATTATATTCTAAGAGAATAATATTTTGAGAAGATTTCAGCCAATTTCTTTGGACCTTGGACAAAGGACCACTCTCCGGCTGGACACTGGATAAGCGCTTATGATGATTTGTCTAAAAGTCAAAAGGACGTTTCGACGGCCATCTTTTGAAATTAACAAACATGCACGTCAATAATAATATTATGCAAAAATATGAAATGGTAATGTCTAAAAATAGCACCCTGAGCAAATAAAGGCAAAGGAAGGAAGATGGGGGGGGGGGGGGGGGGGCGGGTTCTCACTTACGGTGCATACATAAGTCTTGAATAAAACCGACCATGGTGGTGAAAAAAGAAGTTGCATCTTCTCCAAAAAGATTGCAGAATCTCACCTTGATTCTCATGTTCATTGTGTCAATGTTATTCACGATAACCATCCTTGTATTTGGAGTAGAGGATGTATTTGATACAAATCCAACAGGTGAGTTAAAAATTATTCATGGATTATATATATTATATTTGAAGGCTCAGAATGGGATACCAGAAATATTCTACGAGTTAAGGCAATTATTGCACAAATCGAAGATGAGTTCAATATTGGCCTAACGAGTGGAATATTTTTGTATTCCAAGTAAAGACATACAATAGAATTATCATCCACATCCTTACCCTACACCTAACCTTATTTCTGGGGTTTGTTGTCCTGGGAGTAATTGTCCAGGGGTAGTTATCCTGCATACGCTGATCAGCCGTTAACATGGATTGTTTTACCAATAATAATTAATTTTGATTTTGAAGTAGGAGATACTTTTTTATGTTAACCAAAGATGAATTGCATACTCAGTACTTATGATAACACAAAAATGTAAAAAATCAGTTACATATATTATAAAACCAGGAAGCTGTCGCAGCTTTATGATAAAAATATTATAATGCTAACTCAGGAAGCTGACAGCTTCCTGGGTAACTTTGTCCAAACCCAAGGTTTCAGCCCACAGGTGTCAATTTCGAAAAGGGTGTTTTAAACATTAGTTTTCAGGCCCGTAACTAGGGGGGAGCTGGCGAGTAGGGTCCGCTTGACCAAAAAAGAAAAAAAAGGAAAAAAAAAAAGAAAAGAAAGACGGACAGAAGAGAAAAGAAAGGAAAAGAAAAGGGGGAAGTGAACCCCCTCCCATTTTTGTGGCAGGAATTTTATGCAGATTCTTGAATAAAAATACAAGAAAAGAAGCTTGAAACACGATAGTTTCAGTTTCCTAAGTAAATATTTTTCGCTCGCGCTTCACGCTCGCTTATACATTTTATTTTACAAGGTTAGATGGAAAATGTGTCTATAAACCCCCTGTTTTCAGGGGGGCACAAATGTACAAACTGTTCATGAGCTAGACTTTGAATAATAACAAGACATTGCTTAAATAAATATATGTATTTCATTTTCGTAGCTGCTGAATATGTGAAAAAGTATCTAATGTGATGGTCGTTTAATTTATTTTCATTTTTATACATGTCTACTGAAAACAAAAACAAAACTGAGGGGGTGCAGCCCGTTCCTTATCCATGATTTTCAGAAGAGATTACAATACAAAATGAAATTATAAGTCGCTTAATAGGGATTTCTTTTTTCAGACTCGGCTTCGCGCCATCATTTCATTTTTCTTTTTTTTTAATGGAGATAATTAAGGAATTTACCAAACCCCCCCCCCCAAAAAAAAAAAAAAAAAAAAAAAAGAGGTAAAAGTTGTGCAAAATAACCACCTTCATGTCATTATTTTGTAAGAATCCTACTCGCAATATTCCCTCGCAATGTCCATCAGTCCCGTTTAGAAAGGTCCTCAAATGATCATTAATGTCTACATTTTTATAGGTCATCTTTTTTATTTTTATGCTCGCGCTTCGCGCTCGAATAGTTGGGGAGTGAACAGGAAATCAATTGATAGAAAATCAAAATCAGGGGAATATGATTTAGGTATGAAATCTTTCAAATGATGTTAATTAAGCCAAAAGGTTTTTCTTCCTGATGCCTTTTGTTTTGTATAATTTGCTTTTGGACAATTCCACGGTTAATCGCATTACACTTTTAGGTGTCAATTTTGTAACTTGATGGTACCAGTCTTACAAGAATGAGTTCTTCTTTAAAGTTTAAACTTTGATTTAAACCTGACAACCATAGCTTTAAAATAACAATATAAGACATGTTGCAGGCTTTGTCCTGTGAACGTCACAACAGGGTAAAAATCGGTTAGTCGCATTACACAAAATGGACAAGGAAGAAAATCCACTTGTTAAAATTAAATATTTTGCTCACATTATAGAACTTTTGCCAGTTTTATTCCTTGCACCACCTAACCTACATATTGAAGTCCCAGGTCAGCTATTTAGATTTGATTTAAAGTATTCTTTATAGATCGAAAATGTTAGTTACAGTATTTTCGGTGTGACTATTTTGGTTATTTCACCCCTTTGTCATGAATTAAATGTCATTGTTGCCCCTTCAATACAGAAATATGTTCACCCTTCTCTATTGAAGTGTAAGCTTCAAGAAAAAATGTCAAAAGAATCTTGTGTAATTCGGATCTTAGTGATTTTCTTCTTTTTTTTCCATGTAGTCCCACACATAGCATTTTTATGGTGGTTCTAGATCTCGAGGAAATGTGAACGAAATTGAAAAATAATTTTTTACTGATTTTGAAAGACTTTTATGATTCATTAACACCCATGGCATCAGATAAGTGATAGGTCACAGAAAAAACATCAGAGAGACATTTTTATTTGCTCACAAATGTCCTAGTTGGCGTGGAATTACCCTTTTGTAAAACAAACATTTTGTGCAGCGATAATCTCATTGAAATTACACACATCTATTGTTCCGGAGCGCTGAATTCATGGCTATGCAAAATCAATACAAAACTATAGAAAGGATTTCACCAAATATGTATTTATCGATCTCCATATCTACAGCACCAAATGAAATGAGAAAAAAAAATATTGCAGAAGGTAGCTTGATTTTTCTTATTTATGGAAATATTGCACGCTACTAGATTGTGATTAGTTTTCCTACTTAAAAAGTGTTTTCCACGTGCACCATTTTATTTGATATGGACTGTATTTCCCATATCCTCAATTAAATTGTTGCTTAAATATCTTTCACATTATTGATGATAGATGAACTTTAGCTCGTGATTAAAATCATTTGATCATTCAAGTTAATTCTTGCACCTTCATATTAAAGTGGTTGAAAGTTTGGGCGAACAGATTGGTGAAACACTCCGTGTAAACAAATTTAGCTAGAATTGGGACATTTTACCACACGAATCCTGTGGTAAAATTGGAACATTTTACCACACGAATCCTGTGGTAAAATTGGGACAATTACCATACGAATCCTGTGGAAAAAATCGGACATTTTTACCACACGAATCCTGTGGTAAAATTCGGACATTACCACATGAATTACCACACAAATCATGTGGTAAAATTCGGACATTACCACATGAATTACCGCACGCATCCCGTGGTAAAATTATTACCATACAATTACCACACACCCATTACCACACAAAGTTACCTCAGGATTACCACATACCATTACCACAAGAGTACCACATAATTACCAAACGTCGTTACCACAGGAAAGCCACACGCCGTTACCACAGGATACCACACGCCGTTACCACAGGATACCACACGCCGTTACCACAGGATTACCACAAACCGTTACCACAGGAATACCGCACACACTAAAGAATACCACACGCTGATATATATACCAATATTTTGCAAAATATTTTGGGTCACAGTTAGTTATTTTCTGTATTTCTTGATGATGATGCAAATTTCATAATTATCGCTCTTGATGTTACTCTGTGTTTAGGAAATACATTTCCCTAAAAGCAAATACATTAATATGCAGTGAATTACTGTTTAGTAAGGTAAACTTCACAAAATTCTGATTTGTGCATACCAAATTATTTTATACAAATGAGCTAATTACCATAATACCACATGAAAATACCACAAGAATACCACACGACTTCTACACTTCAGCAGGAACCTACCACTTGGTGTAAATCCACTTTGAATAGTGCCCGTTTGGTCTAATCCCTCTTAGTTGTTTGTCTACCAGCAGTTCGTCAAATTACCATTTAGTCCAATTAATTCCCATTTCATCTAATGTCCCTTCCTGTAAGAAACTAGTAGGCATAAAAGAGAATCCTTTAGACCACAAGGGAAACTAGACCAAAATATTGTTTAAGAACTACTGTCACACTCATGCACATACATCCACATACACACACGCGCACACACACATACACAAATTATATAATAGTGTGTGGTATTTTGATCATGTGTGTTATTCCTGTGTTATTATTTTGTTGATTACCACACAACTAGTATATTACCACATATTTCCTGTGGTATGACTACCTTTCACACACACACACACACACACACACACACCCACACCCATATACATACTAAAGCATAGGCCCTACTAAAATGAAAATGATGATTTAGCATAAGTAGTAAACAAAATGCGAGAGAGCGCGGTTCATAAATAAAAACGGAACGCATAAAGCGAGAGAAAGAACAAATAAATACAATAGAAGAAAAGTAAAATAGAATTATTAAGAGAAGAAAAACAATATTAGAGAAAAAGGTGATAAGGGTTTAGTGATCGAAATAAGAAGGGTAATATAGCAAAAAGAAAGATAAGGGATGAGGTATTCCATTCCCGAAGTACCAATAATTTTGTATAAAATAAAGATAAAGAAAGACGGAGAGAGAGAGAGAGAGAGAAGCAAGCATATACATCCAAACACATACACACACAGAGATAATATAGAAAATGTATGTGGTATTACTGTGGTAACGAGTGTGTGGTATTCCTGTGGTATTATATTGTTGATTACTACACGACGCTGGTATATCACCACATATATTTCCTGTGGTTTGCCTACCTTTCGCACACACATACACAAATACACACACACCTACACATACACAAATATACATGTACATACATAATGTGTGGTATATTCATGTTATACATTCATGTGGTTTCAGTGTGTGGTAGGGATTGTGTGGTATTCCTGTGATAGGCGTACTGATCCTGTGGAAGACGGTGTGTTGTTACCCTTTGTGGTACTCATGTGTGATACTGACGTGTGGTAATCTGCTCTGGTATTGTTGTTGATTAACACATGACTATATGGAATGTTACCACATATTTCCTGTGGTATGAGATATATTCCTGTTGTATTTTGTGTACCACAGACATCCATTTTAATTACCACACAACTCTATGGTATATTACCACACATTTCCTGTGGTATGAGATCTTCCTGTGGTATTTTGTGAGGTAATATAGGTACTACAGTCTGTGTCAAATAAAATGGTACAGTTGGGGGGAAAAAAATAGTATGAAAATTAATCACATTCTTAAAGTGTTTGATATTTCCATAAAGTATGAAAATCAGGCGTTCTTCTGCAATGTACTTCATCCCATTTGGTGCGGTAGATCTTGAGATATGACCAGTTTTCTATAATCAAGAAAAAAAAGGCTCTTTGCGCATGCTTCTCTATGGGTTTCGCACATAAAATCCATGAATTCAGCGCACCGAGACTGTAGATGTGTGTTATTTCCATTAGCTCATCGCCGCACAAAATTTAGCATAACTTTTGTTTTACAAAGCAACTTAAACAAAACAAAATGCATCAGTGAGATCAGAATCTTTTGGCTTTAAGTTGGTACCACATTCACACATCATTTGAGATGATTTCATACCTAAATAATTTTTTCCCGAGTGTACCATTTATGCTTTGACACAGACTGCACAGGAATACCACAGACACCCATTATCATTACCACATAACTCTTTGTTATATTACCACACATTCCCTGTGGTGTGAGAGCTTCCTGTGGTATTTTGTGTGGTAATAGGTACCACAGGAATACCACAGACACCCATTTTAATTACCACACAACTCTGTGTTATTACAACACATTCTCTGTGGTATGAGATCTTCCTGTGGTATTTTGTGTGGTAATTTAGGTACCACAGGAAAACAACATACACCCATTTTCATTACCACACGACTCTATGTTATATCACCACACACTTCCTGTGGTATGAGATATTCCTGTGGTATTTTGTGTGGTCATTTGTGTACCACAGGAATACCACACGAATCTAAAGTATATTACCACACATTTTCTTTGTTATCAGATATTCCTGTGGTATTTTGAGTGGTAATTTGGGTACCACAGGAATACCACGGGCACTACTTCTTGTTACCACACGACTCTATGGTATATTACCACACATATTGCTGTGGTATGAGGTATTCCTGTGGTAATTTGTGTGGTAAAACCAGTTACCACAGGAATTACCACAGGACATTTTTGTAACGGTATAAGCATGCTTAATGTGAGTATGTATGAGCAAGAACAGACTACGGTCATGAGTTTTGTAAATCCACTCAAAAACTAATTCATTTGACCCCTATAATTTGAAATTCGTATTAATTCATAATTAATATCACGTTTATGAGGCACCATCTTTCAATTCCGCTTCATTAAATAAATAACATTTGAGTCAAGTTATCTTCACAGTCACGTAGGCCTATCTTGGTCAACTTTGTACTGGATTAACTGTAGAAGGTTTTGTTCAATAGATTCAAATTTTGCAGTCGTATGAATAAAATTAACAAACATAATTACAAACAGAAGTACGAAGTAAACAATAGCCTTCAAATATTAAGACTGCAAATACAGGTGGAACAGTAATAAAGCAAAAGGAACCCTTTTTGAGGGACGGGAGTTTCAGGCCAAATAATTAGGACGCGGAAAAGTAAACGTAACAAACAAGGATGCAAATCGAGCAATTCATAATTGGTACACAATGAATATTTATTGAGTTCAGAAATCTATGAGGCCAGTATGAATGTGAAAAACATGTGCTTGTTAATAATTCTCTTTCTGATATTTTGTCAAGAGGTGTGGCTAGGCATTGATAAAATTTTATTCCAAGCCCATGCATTTGGCATGATAGCAATAAGTAACAATGGAACGTGATTAAAGTAATAGTCATGTCATTATTCTTTTCTTCTTTTGACAATGAAGGGCTCTTCTTCTTCTTCCAGTATGGTCCACCGCCGCACAGTGGGCAAGGCGTTAGTAAAAGTGCACCAAAACTTGTATTTGGTGATCAAAACAAAATCGTTTTTTTTTTTTTTTTTTTTTTAATGTTCTGAGTAAAGAAAACAACCTCTTGAACATCTCCATGTAATATTTCATCTTTCAAATGTTTTTTAGTTGGTTATTTTTCTTCGAAAGTACCGGTATCTCTCTATATTGGGGAAAATCTAGTGTAAATGACGCTTTTTAGTTTTTTGAGGGTTTTAGCCCCCAAAAATGTTCAATCCACCTCAAAATTGATTTGGATGTTTAAAAATACATATTCTAGCTCACCCTAAAATTTGAAAGCAAAATCTTTTTCCTTTCAGAAGTAATTATACAAGAAACCGATAAATTATGGCAGAAAATTACATATTTTTTTTCATGCGGAGATATGTTCATTATTGCCGTCGATTGCCGCGCGGAAAATACTACAGATGTCTTTGTTATAGCTTCAGCTTTACAGAGATACCAAATTTGGCTGCCATTTTTTGCCTATTTTTGAATTAGAACCAATTTTCCGTCCGCCCGTTTGCTAAATTTATTGCCAAAAACTGCCAAGACAGTGAGAAGCAGCCGCGCCGCAATGGGGTTAGTTGGAACACGGGGTTAGTTGAAACATAATTTTCTTTAACGGCTATAAATATATTTATGCAAATCTACCCTCAGGTTGTTGCTATTAGCAAATGCCATCCACCACATTTTAGACAGCACACGTGCTTCAAGCCTCTTGAAGTTAGAAAGCAATCTTTGTTTTTTCACCTTCTGAGTAAATTTTGTCACTTTTACAAATGTTTTATTATCTCAAAGAAGATCACAAATTAAGCTGGCCTGTTTTGAGTATAACAAACAGTTATACCAAGCTACAAAACAAGGTTATATATATGGCATGTTGTTGTCCCTCTTTTGTGCTGTAAGCTTACAAAAGTCAAATGGGCCTCTGGGGTTAGTTGGAACATTTCGAACGGGGTTAGTTGGAACATGTACTAAGTAAATAGGTCTCAGCTAAACAAAAAAATAAAAATCATATAATTCAATGACGTGTTCCAAAATATTGTTATTCATGTATATTAGTGCAAATTGGACAATTTTTATGCAAAATGCTACTTCACAGGACTTAAGAATATTTGTATGTGAGTGGATGCTATCAAGTGTAATAAAACATGAAGTAAAAAAAAATTGAACACTAATCTTTAACCCTTCCGCTGCGGCAGGCCCATATATGGCCCACTGGGAGGTAACTCGCTGAGACGGCAGGCCCATATATGGCCCACAAAATAGATTTATTTTCAGAGCAATATTTACCCGCTATTTAGAAAGAATAAGAAGTAAAAATGCACTGAAATCCCTTCTAAGAACACCAACTATTACTATCCTGTTAAAAATTATACCCTTTTAATTGGAAATTTCCAAGAAAAATTGTGATTTTGTAACAACCACGGATCTCTTCTTGTCTGCTTTTTCGCAAACGATCCTTGTGTACATAAACACACGGGTGAAAGAAGCGGAGCCGTACGCGCGCGCCAGTTATCCACAACCTTTGCGTGATACCATCGGGTCGACGCGTCTGTTCGTTATTTCGGGGGGGGGGGAGAAGAGAGGAGAGAGGAGTAAAAGGGCAGGGGCGTAGAGTGAATTACACATTGGAAAGACGGACATGAATAGTATAAAGCGAAAGAGTAAAGACGAAAGCGCAATTTTCAAGAAGTGAATCCAAAGAAATACCGAGTCAAAAAGGCTGAGCTTCTTTCCCCGTTGAAGGACTGTTTTCAAATAAAATAATTTTGTTTGGGAAATAATTTAATTACTAGTACGCGACAGGAGAAATACATTGCTAAACGGGTAGTTTCTTGGAATATCACAGTTGATCTAGTCCATGTACTTTTATACCAAGTAAAATTTACGATTACATTGAACTTTTTTTTTAACTCGCTAAATTACAACCACTGATTTGCACTCGGTTATTATTTTCTTGAAAAAACTGGTAAAAAGTTTATTTGAACCCATTTTAGAATGTTTATCTAAGCATGAACATTACAGGGTAGTCCATATTATGTCTATTGTCTCCATCCCGATAATCAATAACTATTCTTTGCGGAGCCCGGAGTATACCTTCTCACTATTGTGTCTCCAAGGCATCTCCAAGGCGTAGTCATGGCACCCAACATCCTGGTATCACAAGCTGTTAATTAGTGATAGCTTTGCTTGTCATTAGGCAAAGTTATCACTGTCAACTTAGCCCAAATTCTACTGATGAACGGGCTGTGAAAATTGTAATACAGGCAGATAACTTGACACATAATTTCATGTAATATTGAATTTTTCCCTATTTTTTTTCGACCTTTTCGATCTACAAATACATGTGTACCAATAATAAAAAAGTATTAAAAAAAATTGATAAAAAGTAAAATTTTCATACATACAATATTATTATGTTTCAATAATAAAATGTATCAAACTCTGTGGATATGGCCGATCGTGATGTCCCATGCCAATCTTTCTAGATCGATCACCTTTTTTTTTATCAGTAAGCACCATGCTTTTCCTCTCCATTTCTTTTTCTTCTTTCTTTCGTTTTCATTTTTTTTAAATGTCTGTTGTTTCTTTAGTGTTTATCGCGCAAGGGTTCCGTAAAAGAGTTTTCACGGAGAGAGAGAGAGAGAGATAGAAAGAGGAAGAGATGACAAGATTACAATTGCGTGTTTCACTGGTAGGATGAGGATGATAAGGAAGGATAAAGGGATATAGAGAGAACGGATTGCATCCATCCATTTCTGTTATTTTGATATGTCTTTATAGAAATATGTCATTATTTCGTTGTCGGATTTTCATTCCATTTCCTTTTCCTATTTCAGCCCCCCCCCCCCACACTCTCTCTCTCTCCCCCCTCTCTCTCTCTCTCTTTCTCTAACAACATCTTATTCTCTTTTCACTTTTTTCTCCTCTGGGTGTTTGAAGTCGATATTTTTCTAGGCTAGCTTATTTTCTACTTCAGCTTTTAATTGCATTACATATTTAATTTACCATTTTTGATGAAGATGACGATAATATGACAACGATGATTACAATAATAAGCCCAATGACATTATAGACATATGAAACTGATGAACGATACAGGGATTTCAAAAAAAAATTATGTTATTTTTGCGACACTTAAATTCAATCACATTGAAAAAGATGAAATGATTTAATCCTGTAGCGTTCAGAAAGAGATGTGGTTAAGAAAGCAAAATATATATCTTTTGTATTATGTCGCTGTTTTTTTTTTTTTTTTTTTTTTTTTTTTTTTTTTTTTTAAAGTGGCAAGAAATATCCATACATACAAACATTTTTGTTCAGATGTGTGAATATGTAGCCAATGTAATTTTTTTTTAGGGGGCGAGGGGGATGGGTGTTTGACTCCAATTTATATACATTTGTATCAGTTTTGCTAAGTTTTCTTCCGTCTTCACTTTTCTTCCTCCCAATCTTGACCTTATTTTTCCTTTGAAGACGTTTTTCCCATGTTCGTTTGTTTATAATTTTTATGTACTTATTCATTGCGAATTACCGTAAATATCATACTTTTCTATAACTGAGCTCAGCAAAAATAATGATTCCATGAAGTTCAGTACAAAACGAAAATAATGCGGGTATGGTCATTCATCCTATACCAAACACATGTGTTATTATGTTATTATGAGGCACATAGAGAGGCAGAAGCAGAGAGTATGGGAGAAGACGGATAAAGAGAAGAGGAGAGAGATAGAGAGAACAAGAGAGAGATGGATTCTTGATACAACATTTTTGTTTTATTATTTTTGTTGTCCCATTTAAAACGTGCTATATCACGATATAAAAACAGTAATTTAGGCTTGAATAGTACACAGCAGGATATGTATGGATTATTGGTGTGCAATCATACTAACATCACCCTTTTTGAATTTCCTCTTTTCAAAGAATGACTAGCATGACAAAGGGACCCGTTATATAACATGCTATAGAACTCCTGCTACTCTGAGAGTTTTCTTACAAACTTAGCAGACGACGCATTGTGCTTGGAGACGAATAGCCGGAAGTTCATACAATTGCCAGTGTCAAGCCGTGCGTGCTGTCGTGCGTGCGATCAATAATAGCTGTTTTGTACACAAACATAATAGGAAAGTCAACATATCGAAAAGCCGTAAAAGAGGTTACATTTTTATTTTAAAAATTTACACCTTTATTCTCCACGATTGTAGACCATATTTCAGCAAGTTAAAGAAGAAACTTAGCTTTATAAGTTTTGTGTTCAAACTTTTTTATGATTCACATTTAAAAGAGAGATAACAGCTTTTTGAAGTGAAACTCCCCCCAAATTTCGGCCGAACTATCCAAGCTGAGAAATGGCTCCGTCACAGGGGAGTGAATTCGCAAATACCGCCCCGCAGCGGAAGGGTTAATATTGTAATTGGAATCAGTAGAGCAAGTTAGCTGAACCCATGCAATAAAGTTGTAGATTGTTTTTAAGATACCATGCACAATGTTTCAACTTACCCCATACCATGTTCCAACTAACCCCGTGTATGCGGTTAGTTGGAACACTTGACATAGTCTTGTTGAAGACGGATTTTTTTTTTTTTCCGACACCATCACTAAGTTTAAAGTAGACACACGGAGAAAATACACAATATTCGTTAATAATGGACAAATTACATGTTACTGAATATATTTTCCTTCGTTTATACGATTGACATGCTGAAAATGACTTGAATCTCTCAGAAATAGCTGTAAATGGTTTTTAGTGTTTTTGTTTAATCCACCCCCAAATGGGCCGCTCGGCGTGCGGAGGAGCTCCTGGTTTGTGACGTCGCACTTTGGACAGCTCGAACAACAGCCAGCTGATCTGAGCTTGCGCGCGCAGCTAGCTTGAGGCATATATGTGCATGCAATGCATGCATATACGTATACACGTAAACACATGCATTGCTCGCACTGTATACTAGCTTGCTAAAGCTGCTGTATCTCGGATTAATATGGCTCTTTTATCACAACTGATTACACCATTGGAAAAATCATATAGGGTTGTATATCCTTAGAATATCGTGTTTTGAGATATTGTTAACGATTGCGATTATTTTGTAGATTTGAACTTGTTGCGATAGATTTTTGAAGAGTTTGCAATCATGGTAAAAGCACGAATTGCCTTGCTCATCTCTCACCGAGGGGCCGGGAACGGTGCGGCCCGTTGGTTGTTGGTGAAGCGTTTAATTTGCCCATTGACACTGGGAGATAGAATGCTTAAAATTCCACGTAAATGAAGACTTATTCTGTGTTGAATCTATATTGATTTTAATATGATTTTTTTTTTTAATCTGAATCCCTCCAAATAAGGTTTTAGAGCAAAATATAATCATGCTCAAGTCTTTCCCAACTAACTTACACGGATTAACACTACCACCATTAGTTTGACAAGGTGGTCATGTCACATTTCCTCTAAAATTCCTTATTTATTGAAATTCAATGTCTAAAATACCAGAAACGTCCTTAAAATAAAATCAATATATATTGAAGAGACAGAATATTTAAGAATCAATTATGTAACCATTGAATTGTTCGCAATATTTACAGTCTGCTAATTTCGTTTGGCTTAATTCTTACACACGCAACGGGATGGGGTAGTGTATAGTCCGGCAGGAGCGGATGGAATTTACAGTCGTCTCTTGTCAGGCTGCTGCTTTTATAACGAATGCAAAATCTGTCAAATTCATTGCAACAAGGTCGAATCTACAAAATAATGTTATTTCATTCTGAACAATATATAAAACCATGAAGAAAAAAAAGTTTATATATACTGTAACTGAAGGACTAAGGAGTTATTCCATCCGAAAGTTTGGACGAATTATTTTTATAGCTAACGGATGAAATTATCTCGGGATCTGCAAAATAATTTAAAGACTTCTTAATGAAAAAGAATACATTATTGGAACGGATTAACTTAAATATGTAGACAAATGATAGAGGAACAGTCGGGAAGATATATCACTTTTGACCAGTTAGTCAGGGCCTGCATGGGGTGAAGCATGAGATGAGAAGAGAGAAAGAAAGTTTTCAAGAATCAGAATATGCACAGTACAGGATACATGCATACAGTGGACACGGTACGGGTGCCCACGCTGTGACGTCATAATCTCGACGCCCTTGCGGGGTACCGCTGAAGTCTGAAAATGGGGGCCCTTCTTTGAAAGGTGATAACTCCCGATCTAAAACAGATATAGACAAGGGGTTTAGATATTCTGAATCAGTTAAGATGTTTCGTTGCAGTGGTATGAGTTTTGTTGCAATTAAAAGTAGTTTTGACTCTCCAGTTGTCTACTTTAAGACTTTTATGGGGTACATTTGTAGCATACAGATATACACTCAAGCTGATCATTTATTGTTTCTTGAAATAAATCCGCTCTTGTTTTACGGCCATTTTTGTGAAAAATGTTCCATATAACCCCGCTCTCCCCTATAGTGGGCCACGTACTATCAAAACTGCGCCAAAACAGGCATTTGGTTATCAAATACATTTTTAATGTCTTCATGTTTCAAGCAAAGATTACAAACTCTAGATCATGTAGGTGCAATATTTCTTCTTAAAAATAATTTTGAGTGGGTTATTTCGCTTCAAAAGGATCCCATTTTCAATTTAAAGGGATGCAGTAACATTGAATGATATTCAAATCACATTTATTTGATTTAGCCTATTTTGCCAACATATTATAAACACTTAGGTCAGTTTGGTATCTCTTCAAATTGCAAGCTAATTGCTTGCTTTACCTTCGAGATATCAATGATTTCATACTCAAAAAATGTATAAACCAACACCGGATGGTTTATAAGACCATGTGCTTTTCCACACACCCATTTCCTGTTGTAAAGTTCCCCGTCTCTAGCGGCCTGGTGAGCTATCAGCAGAGGGTACTGGTGTTCGGCTGTATGCTTGGCATTGTTTTTTACACTGTTTTAAGGTAGTAAATGACTTCCATTTGATCTGAAACTTGCAGTAGTTTGTTTTTACTGTTGGAACAATATAATTTTATTAATCTTGATATAATAATTGCTCTTGTTTTTGAAAGCTACTAAATCCCTTTAAGTGTAGTGTTATATTATGTGTAAATTACAAATCTGACAATGTTAAACAATTTTCAATGAACGGATTCTGTGATTTACTTCAAATTGCACTCGCCTGTCTCAGAATAGATACTTTAACTAATTGCAGAGTTTAAAGGCAAACCCTCATTAAATTCTGAGGTCATTTTTGAAGAAACGGGGGGGGGGGGGGAATAGGGAAAATTACGAACTTTTTTCCCCATACGCCTGAATGGTCACTATTGCTGCCGACTGCTGCGCTAAAAAATACCCTGAGCCCCTTTATTATAGTTTCTTCTTTACAGTGATACCAAATTTGACTGCCACCTTCTGCCACTTTTTGAGTTAGAGCCGATTTCCCACAGTATGTTTGCCCCTTTTATCGCCAAAATTTGCTCAAAACGTATTGTGTCTACAAAATCTCAACGTAGGTGGCGTACATACTCGATTCGAAAACCCCAAATTGCAAAACAAAAACATATAAGAGTACAACGATGTTGGGAAAATATTGGCATGCGCATGAGGTGCTTATATGTGAAAGGGGGACCTTTCTACTGTTCAACCCCTTCTATATGATATTCACTAGGCTAAACTTAATTTTGGAGAATGATATTGGATACCAAGTTAATTACTAGGCCTACTTACTACTTTAATTTCTATCATTATCAAGTAGGAAAAAAAAACATATTGTACTACAATTTCTATTCAATCCATGCCTCGTCCAATAAGAAAACAGTATTTCAATGACGTCAAATAATTTTAAAATGCTCCAATTGTATCCCAGTGGTCTATAGAAGCCGTCTTATTTATAAAAGTTAATCAGAAAAAGAACATTTTGTGGAGAAATATGCCTTAACCAATCAGAACACGGCATTTAAATGACGTCATAGAAATTTAAAAATACTCTCATTGTGTTTCTTATGTCTCGAAACCCCATTTTAGTCATATTCATCAAAGCAAAATGAAAATTTTCATGCGTTACCATTAATATTTTCCTTGACCAATCAGAAAACAGCACTTAGATGACGTCACATGAATTTGAAAATGTTCTGATCGAATTCTACGAGTCTGAAAACCTCAGACTGACCTTTTATATGAATTTATTATGTGGTCTTCAAAGAAAAATAAATTTTGGCGCAGTTTGAAGTGATTCTGGCCCACTGTGCGCTGGTGTATTGTCGCTCCAATCACAAGGTCTGCTTCCCAAGGGTCCTAAACATCTCATTCATGTTATTTGTACATGTATGTCACTTTACTGTTGTTATCATGACGTTACAATATTTTTGTATGATTGTTTTTGTTGGTTTAAATAAATGGAACTTAAACTCTTTTCCTTCAAGAATATCTTCCACCTTCAATGAGAAGAAGATTCGATTCCATACATGGCTTCAACTTAACGGCTATTGAGGAAATCAAGTAAGTCCAAAATTGATTATGGTGATGATAAGCGTAGTCTGTATTCTGGCTGGCACTTATGTATATGAAAATAATATACAGCTTGTCCCATCATTTTGAAGTTGTTTTGCAGGCGCAGATCCAAGAAAATTGAATTGAATGCATTTCTCGGGCCCAATTGTCTGGGGACAAAAGCGGCTCTATTGTGTGTACGCATGGGCCCGAATAAATTCATTGCATAGAGATGTATATAATAGACACTAGAGGGCAAACTTCCTCAAATTGATGTGAATCCATGGGCGGCGGCCGCCATCTTAAAGAGGACAAAAAAATCTGTGCGTGCATGTTGCAGAACGTGCATTTCTTATGAGGTCGATCCGGCCTTGGTCTAAAGTTTCATCCCCTTTGAGTTGATTTTGAGGAAATTATGCCGGGATCGTGTTCTGCTTTCGGCTGTACATCCACAAGGAAAAAGGGCAGTGGTATTTAGCCATGATGGGAAGGGGGGGTTTTAAGGGGTCATCAACTAAAAAAAAAGGTAAAATTTCGTTATTTGGGGGTGGGTGTGGGGGGAGTCGACCACCTCGACATATCTGTGAAAGTTCACTAACATGTAAACTTTTGTGATTCAGTTATTAATGATTTTTCAAGTAGCCATGTAGAAAAGGGAAGAAAAAAGGAGAATAAACAAGAAAATAATAGAGCAAGGGTTTTTTGTTTTTTTTTTTGTTTTTTTTTTTTTTTGTAGGCCGATATAGGCATACCTCTAAATTATTCAATTTAGATCAAAATGAGTTGTTTAATAAAATGATCTTGCACTCCCTATTGAAATATATAAACTGACGCCATCCCCGCATAGATGCTTATTTTGTTTTGTTTATTATTTAACGCTCTTTTAATGTAGGCCTATATATCACTACGTTTTTGTTTTTATTACATTCCCCTTTCATCTTATCCAAAAATAAGGGCATAAACTTTAGACATTATTATTTCCAGACCTCCGAAATATAGGCCTATGCTCGAAATGCGACACTCGCGAAGAACGATTTTGAAGAGGCGAATGTAATTTATTACTGTAAACAAACAGGAGGTGTCGGTTTATTAAATAGGAATAACAAACTACTTAGGAATTCTAAGAATTTAATTGAAATTCATTTAATTCCTTGTCCATTAACTAGAAATCATTGTGAATCAATCCAGAGAATAAGTAATCCCTTGAAATATATATTGCAGGCCGAGATTGCAGGTTCTGCTTCATCCTACGCATCTCAATGATCCCACGCTATCGATATAGGTTTATGTCGTTTTCCCCCTTTTTGGGATGTTCAGCCCATCTTCTTTACATACATGTACATGTAAGTTATACAATTTTAATACGAGGCTCTCAAAGTTGGGTTGACTTTTATATGGGATGCACTGTATAGCATAAAGCGATTTTACTGAATCAAAATAAATTGTTCCATCAATATTATTCCATCCAAATTACTCGATCAAAAAAATTTAACAATTAAATGAGTGATCATCTCTGTTCCGCTTTTTCTGGGACGCACTGTTAGGCCCGAATTCTAGTTTTAGCAAATAGCGTTTTATGAGATTTAAAATTAATCGAAAAGTAGATATAATTTATCTCTCTCTCCCTGTTATAGCCGCAAGCTCCATGGGTATATCAATGACTGGCAGGCAGTACAGGTCTTTCGCCCGGATGTGCCAAAGGACACGATTATCTTTACAAACAACAAAAAGAAACTAAAAACTCTCAACCAATCACACGCTGTTTCACCACAATACGAGTGCGCACTGATCGGCAACGCAGGGATTCTCCATGGTAGTGGATGTGGTGACACCATCGACAAGTTCAACTTCGTCATCCGAATGAACCTAGCTCCAAGCGGAGGTGAATTCAATGAAGATGTGGGGTCAAAGGTCAATCTGACCACTCTCAATCTCGAGCAAATGGGACGACTTATCGCTTGCACGAACTCAACCTACCCTCCAGAATGGAAATGTAAAAGCAAGGACAAAATCTGCTTGAAGAATAGAGAAATGAAACATCCTTCTCCTCGAGCCCCCTCTCAGTGTGACGATCTGCTGGGGAGAATTCAGCGTTTGAATGGAACAACTTTATGTTTTTTCAAAGCACTCAAGAGCGTTTACTTCGAATCTCTAAAGCGCATGCTTGTCACACTTAAACCAAAGTATAATGTGAGCATCGATTTCGCATACAGCCCTGTCAATCCGATGAAACCTGCGAGCAGGTAATTATCTTAATTGGTTTATTATTCCCGTTTAACATCGCTGCCACAGTCAGGCAACGCAAAGGCACACACACACACACCCTCATTATTACACCTCACACACACCTTAACACATCTACATACACCATATCGTCATACACACACACTCACACTACCACTCCTTCACACACCCACATACACCCATACACTCTCACACCCCAACACACCCTAACACATTCACCAACACACACTCACACACCCACACACGCTCACACTTCCACATAAACCTACATACATACTCACACTTGCAAACTCCTACAAACACCCTCACACATCCTCATACACCCACATCCTCATACACCCACACACTCACACACCCACATCTACATAAACCCACACTCTATTACACCCCATACACCCTTACACATCCAATTACACTCCCACATTCACACACCCTCACATTTCCACATAAACCGACACACTTTCACACACCCACATACACCCACATCATTATACACACACTATGTCACAACCCTCACCCACAAACCCGCACATATCCACATGCACCCGCACGTACTCTCATACACCCATACCCTCAAACAGAAGACCCCTTACAAATATATCCTGTGGTTCCACACAACGGTACCATAAAAAATACCACAGGATTTTCCTATGGTATTTTGGCACAAATACCACACAAATTACCATACAGCAGTACCATACAACCAAAATACCATAGGGTTTCCTATGGTATTTTGGCACAAATACCACAGGATTTCCTATGGTATTTTGGCACAAATACCACACAAAATACCATATAGCAGCACCATACAGCCAAAATACCATAGGGTTTCCTACGGTATTTTGGCACAAATACTAGGCCTACAGGATTTCCTATGGTACCATACAGTACCATACAGCCAAAATACCACAGGATTTCCTATGGTATTTTGGCACAAATACCACCAAAAAAATACCATACAGCAGTACCTTACAGCAAAAATACCCCATAGCATTATCCCAAACTAGTACCACATAACAATACCGCACACAGTTACCAGGATGACGACATACCGTTACGACCGGAACACCAAACGTCGTTAATTCAGGGATACCACACTCCGCTACCACAGGATTGCCGCAGACACCCAAGAATACCATACACTAATATACCGGTATATACTACTATCTAGCAAAAATATTTTGGGTCACAGTTAGTTATTTTCTATATTTCTTGATAATAATGCAAATGTCAAAATTATCGCTCTTGATGTTACTTTGTGTTTAGGAAATATATTTCCCTAAAAGAAAAAATATTAATATGCAGTGAATAACCAGTTAATGAGTTATTCTTAAACAAAAATACTGATTTATGCATACAAAAACATTGTATGCAAATGAGCTAATTACCATAGTACCACATGAAGTACCACAGGAATACCATACGACTACCAAAATTCAGCAGTAAACTACCATAAATCTACTTTGACTAATGCCCGTTGGTTTCATCCCTGTTGAATGTTTGTCTTCAATCAGTTCGTCAAATTACCATTTGGTCTAATTAATTCCCATTTCGTCTAACCAAGTCGACTTGGTCAAACACATTCCTTTAAGAAACCATTCCTTAGAAAACAAATATCCTGTGGCAATACCACACAACGGTAGGTATTGGCGGCGATCCCGGGTGGACGGAGGGACGATCGAGTTCCCCCCCCCCCCCCCCCCCCCCCACCTCGATTTTTGGTTTCCGGGTGATCGTCCACCCTCGATTTTTTAAAGCTTAACAACAATATATGTACATATAATAGACGAAAAAGCACAGTGTGGTAAAATGTACCAAGTTCAGGTCATTAAAAAGCAAAATTTTCGGCTCGCGCTTCGCTTGCAAACAAAAACACCAGATAATAATTAGTAATCTTTCTTTAGGTCCCTATATTCATTTATTTTTTTATTTGTTACAACGCTTTATTTGTAACTTTGGCATAATGTGTGAGGTAGGTCATTCTATTGTGAATTTTGGATATTAGCCTATATTGTATGTCTCTTTGGGGTGCTTTATTTATTCCGATGTAGTGTATAATTAATTCCTCTCCAAATTTGGCTTCAATCACGGGGACGTGTCCCCTTGATTTTTAAAGCTTCACATTTTGTTTTTATTTTTTCTAAGTATTTTGGATACATTTTGTATTTGCCCACTTGTCCAAATGTGATGAAAATAAACTTTTAAACTTCTTTAAATTCTTTGTTTTCAGGTCCGTATCGTTATACAAAGTGACCATATTCAGAAAGGGATTACAATTAGACACACACATATATATATATATATATATATATATACATATATATTGTAAAACGTTGATTAATGAGATATTCACTCGGGTTCGGAATTGTATTTTCTTTAAGGGTAGTGATTATCAGGTAGTGAATACAATAATTAATGTTAATATAAAGCAAAATTTTCAGCTCGCGCTTCGCGCTCGCAAACAAATAACAATATGATTTAACAATTTAACTATGCCTTCAGGTCGATTGTGGAATATGCTTTATTTGTTCCAACTATATATTCTTAAAATTTTCATTAGTTTCTGCATAATATGTGAAATAGATCATTCTATTTCAAATTTTGGGTATACAAATATTTAGGACACCTTATTCTGTTCGAGTCTCTAATAATTCCCATCCCGGGGTTTCTGTTCTCCTCCTCCACCCCCGGCCGTCATCACATGAAATCGCCGCCCCTGACGGTAAGGAGATCGGGACAATTGTAACATTGAGGCTCCCATCCCTAGCAGAAACATGCTTCAAACTTAACCTATGTAAAAAAAAAAATAAATAAATAAATAAATACAACAAAAAAAAACACACACACACACACACACACAAAAAAAAAAACATGTGCATTTCATGGTTCCACGTGACGTTTCAGTGTAACGGATTTAACGGTTCATGGATCTTTCTACAGCAAACAAACAAAAATTGAGCAGGAAATAATATCTGACATGGCTGTCATTCTAATTTATTGAGAAATTAGGCCTGTATTTTGCTAAAGTTTCAACAATGAATACCTAAAGCTACATACTACTGTATGATACTGCTGTATGGTACTGCTGTATGGTACTACTGTATGGTACAGCTGGATGGTACTGCTGTATGGTACTGCTGTATATGGTACTTCTGTATGGTATTGCTGTATGGTACTGCTGTATGGTACTGCTGTATGACGCTACTGTATGGTACTACTGTATGGTACTGCTGTATGGTACCGCTGTGTGGTACTGCTGTATGGTACTACTGTATGGTACTGCTGTGGTACTGCTGTATGGTACTGCTGTATGGTACTGCTGTATGGTGCTGCTGTATGGAACTGTTGTACGGTACTTTGGTACAAATACCACATATATAGTATATTGGCACTAATCACAGCATCACCATACATGTGGTATTTGTGCCAAAAAACCATATAGCAATACCATACATGTGGTATTTGTGCCAAAAAAAAAACATACATATGATATTTGTGTAAAAAAAAAAAACCCATACAGCAATACAATACGTATGGTATTTGTGCCAAAAAAACGTACAGCAATACCATACATATGGTATTTGTGTCAAAAAATCATACAGCAATACCATACATATGGTATTTGTGCCAAAAAATACATACAGCAATACCATACATATGGTATTTGTGTCAAACAACCATACACCAATACCATACATATGGTATTTGTGCCAAAAAACCATACAGCAATACCATAGATGTGGTATTTTTGCCAAAAAAAAACATACATATGGTATTTGTATTTTAAAAAACCCCATACAGCAATACCATACATACGGTATTTGTGCCAAAAACCATACAGCAATACCATACATATGGTACTTGTGCCAAAAAACATACAGCAATACCATACATATGGTGTTTGTGCCAAAAAAAACATACAGCAATACCATACATATGGTATTCGTGCCAAAAAACCACACAGCAATACCATACATATGGTATTGGTGCCAAATACCACAGCACTGCTATATGGTATTCTTATGGTACCCTTTTCCTGTGTGGTATTTCCCTATGGTACTTCTATTGTATTTTAATTTACCATAGGAATACCGTAGGAATACCACAGGACATTTTTGTAAGGGACATTTCTAATTTTTCCCTTTGGTTATAAAATTTAAAAAATTGTGATCAAAAAGTACAGTGGACGCAGGTCTGTGGTCATCAGAAGTAGGGGAGACCGGGTATGGACGTTACAAAATTCACATTTTGGGCCAGATAATACTAATGAAAGAACTCACGCACTCCATATTGGGTCTGTAGTTAGGCTATTATGTTGGCTAAAACATGAGGTATATAAAACTTGAAAACATGTAAACACTAATTAACTACAGCTTAATTAGTGAAGACTTTTTTGGTAACAACCTACCCCATATACGGGGTAGGTTGTTACACCATACGGGGTCAATTGTTACAATATGTAAACATACGGGGTAAGTTGACAATGTGTAAATCTCTTATACCATACTTTAATTTCAACTTTCCAGTTTCTTGACATCGTTAACAGTAGATCAAGTAGAGCTCTAGAATAGACAAAATTAATAATAGAAAAATAAAAATATTAACACCTGAAAATTGAGACAAAATGTAATTTTACATATGTAATGTAATTGGGGTAAGTTGTAACATCAACATGGGGTAGGTTGTTGTAACAACCTACCCCATGGGTGATTTTACACACATAAATCAACTGTAGCACAGTCATTAGGCAGAATTACAGGGCATGGCTAGGGGGTATATTAGTGACATACATGTACTATATTTACAATACCAGACTATCATCATGTGCCTTCAGTTGTAAGAGCTATTACAAATGTCAATTTTTGTCAAAAATTTACTTTGAACTGAAATAAATGGTTTTTGTTGATTTACTTTTTAATAAAACAACGGAGAAACCTCACGACCGGCAGTTCATCACAGCTATGTGTAGGCTGTATATAGATGCCAGTTAGCACATCCTCTCTTGTTCCATCTTAGCACACTGAGAACTGTAACAACTGACCCGTGTAACTTCCATACCCGGTCTCCCCTACACAGTGTGTCACACTGTGGTAATCAAAGAGTACATACTGTGGTTATAGTGCAACACAATGTGGCCACCAACAGTACACAGTGTAATCATCAAGGGTTCTGTGCGACATAATGTGATCACTAAGAGTACATATTTTACACAGTGATATCACCAAACGTGCATAGTGTAACACACATTGATTACGTGCATGAAGTACACAGTGTGGCGTATGTGTTCATATAGAATACACACAGCAACATGCATTCATCACAGGAGGTATACTCTGTGTCACATGATCACTAAGATTACTACGGTGACCACACTATATAACACTCTGTGGTTACACTATGTGTCATAATGTGGTAACCAAAAAATACACATCGTAACATAATGGTCACCAAAGATTACAAAGTACAAGTACCACACACTGTAGCCACCAAAAGTTCCCAGTGTGATACACTGTGATTACCAAGGGTTAAGTGTCACGTACTTCGATCACCCAGAGTACACAATGTTACACAATATGATCACCAATTAAAATGCATAGTGTGACACACTGTGATCATCAAGTGTACACAATTTCACACACTGAGTACACCAATAGTAAACAGTGTGACATACTGTGATTACCAAGAGTGCAGTGTGACATAATGTGACCATAAATAAAACAATGTGACATCCATTGATCAACAAGAATACACTGTGTGTTAAAAGTGATTTGGGGCACACTGTAATCATCAATTGAATAATGTGACATTTTTGTCGTAAAGGGTACAGTGTCATACACATCAATTGCCAATTAAGAGTACACAGTTTGACATCCTGTGATCACCAAGAATGTGGTACGACACACTGTGATCATGAATGGAACAGTGTCACATTGTTGTCGCCAAGGTTACAGTGTAGCACACATTACTCATCAAATACACAGTTTGACATACCGTGATCACTATTAGAGTACTGTGTAACACACTGTAGTCACCAAGAGTACACAAGAGTGACAGACAGTGATTGCTGGGAGTGCACAACGTAACACACAGAAATCAATAGTTAGCCATAATCCCAAATCTAATCATGATAATACCCTAGTTAAACAATATGTGCATCAATTCCTTCGCCTTTTCTTTTATTTGTCCCTCTTAGGGCATGGAATTTGGGATTTCCATCCTCTGGTATTGCAATATATTCTGCTGCTACTCAATTTTGCCAGCACATCACTATGTTCGGATTTTATCCCTTCTTTCAAGACTCGAGAAATCGGACTCTTCGGTACCATTACTACGAGAAGGGTAGCAAGATGAACTACACTTCGAATAAACACGGCATGCCGAATGAATACCGAATGTTGACCGACCTTAACCGAATCGGAGCGATTCAACTCGTCAATGAATGTCGGCTTAGTTGATAGTGTTGAATTAGATTTACCCTCCCCCCCCCCCCCCCCCCCCCCCCCCCCCACTCAGGGGGTCAACCATACACGTATGCTTGTTCCGGATTCTTATAGATACTTCTTGACATCTTGATAAAATAATAATAATAATGATAATAATAATAATAGAAACGACAACGAAAAAGACAGTAATAATAACTCCTAATTTTGAAATTGGGAGTTAACTGTTGCCTTGACTATCAGATTTTGCTTCTTTTTTTCCATCCTGTAAAAACACTGTTTAAAATATTTCAAACAACTAAAAAAAGTGTCACTTGTCACGGATGTGAAATTATTATTTTTTTGGGGGGCCGCTTCTAAGAATCTAAATTATTAAAGTTCAATACAATAAAAACATTGAAATGGTTATTTGAATGAAATAATATCTTTAGAATTTATTTGTTTTTCATTTCAAAACATATGATTTCATGTTTATAAAGTACAAGTACATGTACTATGATTCACTTATCTTTAAAAAAAATAAATACAAAAAAAGTGGGCACTTGATACTGCTTGCGATGTCCATTTCCGTTGCTGT
This sequence comes from Paracentrotus lividus, assembly GCA_940671915.1. Taxonomy (NCBI): domain Eukaryota; kingdom Metazoa; phylum Echinodermata; class Echinoidea; order Camarodonta; family Echinidae; genus Paracentrotus; species Paracentrotus lividus. The sequence goes on from CALNVZ010000218.1 coordinate 17,829,183, forward strand.
CGACCACCTCGTATGTTCCTTAGATACACAACAAATGGTCACTACAAAGGCGCGGACATTTTGACAGATATAAAATACATGTACACTGTAAAAAAAAATAATACAGCAAAGTGATGTCAGCAGAGACGCCATACAAAAATGTAATTTAAAATAACAGTTTTGCTGTAAATTTCTCCTCTAATAATTAATGAAAGAGAAGAAAAAAATTATTAGAGTTCTGTAGCTTACACATTTGGTTAAAACGGAACAAATGTGTTACTCCTGATGTATATTTTGTATTTCTCACGTAATTATTTGCAGGAGAAATTTACAACAAAACTGTTTTTTAAATTACATTTTTTATGGCGACTCTGCTGACAGCAGATTTGCTGTAAAAATACAAATATTTTTTACAGTGTACAACTATTATTCTCTTAACCCCTTTCTTTCAATATATATATATATATATACAGTGGTGGCCAAAATTATTAGAACACCAAGCATGTTTAAATAATTTAAATAATTTTCATTCACTTTACCATTTAAATACCTATAAAATGGTTGGAATGTCTCCGAATATCATCATTATGCTTTAAAAGCTAAATAACAAAGCCATGCGTTAGGAACTCGCCCCAAGTCGCCTTGTTTATGTTACACCACCAATTGAAAAATTTTAAAATCTTGCCCCTTTCAGGATCAAAGTGTCATAACGTTAAACATTTTAAGCCTCTCCCTACAAAAGTATTTATATTCTGAAAGGAAATTTCCTGAGGATGTCAAAAATGGCGTTCATAACAACAAAGGGTGAAGTAGTTACATCTTATGTGGGGATTTTTAGATTATTTTTGAAGGGCCCCAAATTTTTAATTCAGTGCCCCTATTTAAGTCCATTGTTCCTACACTACACTACAAATCGGACGCATCCGAGAATGAATCAACAATGGTACGCCAGGCTTCACGATCTGACATGAGAGTTGGTAAATCATGTAACAAACTACTTGTATCCCTACATATGTAATCAACAAAATTTAAAGGTCGCCGTCCTCTCGTTTTCTGAGGGAGGCGCAACAACAGTACATCAGAAATAACTTCCTTCTCACTACGGAAACAGTGACCAGCAAATCTCACACTACGTTTAATTACTGTGGTGGAGATAGGTGGAAGATCTCCATAAATTTCATCGTTTATTTTGTGTTCTCTCCAGCTAATATGTTGTATCCTCATTAAAAGTCGAGTATATGTGCCATCTAGTCTATCTTTTAAGGACTTCTTGATTGTCCATGTTTCTGAGCCATACAAAAGGATACTTTCTACACATGCCTTAAACAGGGAGAGTTTTATTGACAGAGAGATATTTTATTCGCAAATCAAATGCAGTTTATTACAAGCATTCCATGCAAGAGCTTTTCTTGATAGAAAGTCTTTTCTCGAGTCGCATATGTATGAACCTAAATACTTAAAATCATCCACTTCTTTAAGCTTGACCCCTATCCTTGTCTGTAGTGATGCATGATCATGAGCTTCATTAAATGTCATATACTCGGTCTTTTGGGAATTCAAGTAGAGGCCAAACTTTGCAGATGCATCCTCTACTGCAAGAAGCAGTTCTTGTGCATCCTTCAAAAGAGCAATAGTCAATGCTATATCATCATCATAATCTAAATCAGTTAAATATTTGTGTTGGTCCCTACTTGTAGACATAGGTTTGATATCCAATCCTTTTGTTCGTACAGAATCTAGCGTATATCTTAGAATGTAATCTACTACAATTACAAATAGATATGGTGCCAAAGTATCACCCTGAAGAATTCCAGAAGTTGTCACAAACTGTTCGGTAGGTCCATCTACACTTTTAACAAAGGAGAGTGGATCTGAATACATTACATCGATTGCTTGTATTACTTCATTTGGGATTCCATAATTTGAAAGAATTTTAAACATATTACAACGGTTAACGCTATCAAATGCCTTTGTGAAATCAAGGAAGATGATAGTACCTTGTTCCCTAGATATTTTTAGTTCTTCAATGATTCGCCTTATTGAGAGAATATGGGAGGAAGTGGATCTTCCTTTTCTGAAACCATTTTGGTTGTTCCTTAATATTGGGTCAACATATGGAATCAAACGATTAAGAAGCATTGAATTATATATCTTAGCTGCAATTGGTGATAATGTTATACCTCTATAGTTTGATGGTGATGAAAGATCCCCTTTCTTAGAAATGGGTATAATGGATGACAAAGAGAAAGCTTTGGGTTTATTACCAATTAGAGTTTCATTGCAGAATTTGAGAAGAGTTTCGTGAAATAAAGGACTCTTCCATATAACAGCAGGAATGTTATCTGGGCCACTTGATTTTGAAACTTGCACCCTTTTCAGAACACAAAGAAGCTCTGCCTTAGAAAATGGCCCTGTTTTAATAGGGAGGAGATCACAAACTTTGTGGTTGAAAAGGGGGGCTTCGGTATCACTGTCCTGAACTGGTGAGCCTAAAAGGTCCCTGAAGTGCTTAAGCCAATAACCCCTTCTTTCTTCAGAAGTGTTACCTTTAATCATAGTAACTGGAAAAGATTTCTTATTTGTTATATCTTTCAGGAGATGCCAAGCTACTGCATGATTCTTATCAACATGAAGACTTTCAAACTTTTTAGTTTTGTCTTTAATTTAGTTTTCAAGGGCCATTGTATAGGTCTCATCATGTGCATTTTTAGCAGTTTCGAGATTCTTTTTTACTATTTCGAGTAGGCCTTGCGTGATATTTAGTTGAAGCCTTCTTTAATATATCCCTAGTGCGAGCTACATTTTCATCTTTTGAGACATCACTCATTTTCTTACTTTTCTTTGGGAGAGTTTGGAGTGCGATCTCTTTATTAGCATCAATGAGTTTATTGTATGCTTCCGATGCCTCACTACTGTCCTCTTATTCATCACAAAGTGTACAAAACCTATTATACACAGCAACAGTGTATTGATCTTTCAACTGATCATTTTGATTTGCCTGAGCCCAATCAATACTCTTCATGGGGTCTTTAGATTAAGTTTTACACTTTCGATAGCTTATTTGACATTTACATGATACAATTCGATGATCAGACCCAATCCCTTCAAAATACCGATATGCTCTACTATTCTTAAAGGAGGAGTCCGGGCTGAAATGAAAAAGTTTTGTAAAATTAAGTAAAATTCATCAAGCACAACACAGAAAATTTCATCAAAATCGGATGAAAAATAACAAAGTTATGCATTTTTTTAGGTCTTGATTTTTTTTGTAAAACAGTTCTTGGCAATCGTCTCATTGTCTAATTTGAATATTTGAATATTCAAATGAGCAAACTGATGATGTCACAGTCCCCCTACTTATTGTGTATTTTATTATATGAAATCCTATTTATCTCATTTTTTCATATATTGCGTATACAGAAAATCTGTCCCTCTTACTGAAATAGGTAAAAGCACTTGTGACCTTGAACATTCCACAAGGATTAATCCATGTTTTTATGTCCTTGGGGCAGAAAATCTTGATAATTGGTATTTCATACAATAAAATACAAAGAAAGTAGGGGGACTGAGACATCATCAGTTTGCCAATTTGAAGAACTGTTTCCTAAAAAATTCAAAACCTAAGAAAATTCATAACTTTGCTATTTCTTATCCAATTTTGATGAAATTTTCAGTGTTGTGCTTTTTCGATTTTACTTTATTTTTCTTATAATGCAAACTCCAGCACGGATGAGTCCTTTAACTGAATTTATCCACTTCCTTCTGACAAGGATATAATCAATTTGTGCAAGGTGTCAGAATCATTTGCACTGTATTTGCAAAGTCTGGCGATAAGAACAAGTTCTGTCTGTATAATTATAGTTGGTTAGGAATTCACACAAAATAAAACAAATATCTCATTCATATCATATAAAGTTTACAGCTTACAAGCATGTTTATTCATGAACTATTGACTATTTTCTTCAAACCACAGTTGGTTTCCAGGACTTACATTATGTCCTCATGATTAAATTGTAAACAATAATTTGGCATAATGTATATTCCATAAATAAACGAAATTTACCAAAATATTACAATGTTCCTAATATTGTGAAGATATTCCAATGTAAAATGTTTAAACCACGATATATTAAACTATGATGTTTCAAAACATGAACTCATGAAATATTAACCCAGATTTCATGAACTTCTGTTTATAGTTTAATCAATAAGGTATACCTTAAACAGTGATATTTCTATGCACGTGAACTCAAGAAATATAAACCCAGATTTCAAGAACTTCCGTTTATAGCTAAATCAAGAAGGTACCTTCCGCGGGCTTAAATTAGTGTTCCATTAATGTCTCAAATTAAACGGTTGAATAAATAAACGATACTCATCACGCGACGCGACTGGTTTCTGTCCATGTAACCGCACGCTATCTGTCTCGATCTGTCCTATCGTAAACCTACGATAGATGCCCATGGATCTCTGAAGTGGCAGTCAAACGCCTGTAGTTGAAGTCAGCTGATCTCCCATCGACGAAAGTGTTCACCCATACTTAGGTCAGAAGTCGATCAGCGTTCGAAGTCAACGACGATGTTGAGCTGTCTATGAAGTCCTCCGCAGGTGCGGATCCAGGATATAGATGACTTGAAACTGCCGGCAAAAGCCTGAAACAAGCCTGAAAACTGGAAGCCGAAAAAAGCCTAAAAACCCCGGTTCATCTGTAACCGCTGTAAAAATAACACATCCAATCCAACGGTCATAGCATACATGAACATGCTTATTCTACGTAATTATATTCAATAAACTATGCACACTTGGCTGCTTTCATGTATCATTAAAGATTATCTTAAGTATCAATTTCACCTAAATAATCCATTAAATATTCACTGCCTTTTTGAACAGGGTTACGTAACGTTTAACATTAATGCATTAAAGCTCCTTTCAAAATACAGACCCTTCTAGCAATACAAAATATCAGAAATCGTCTATAATTCCATTACTTCTTTCAAGTACATAAATGCATAATAATCTGGTAAAGAGCTTGATAATAACTTCCTTTCCATTTTATCAAAGGAAACCATAAATTACTGCTTCTCGTAACCTCCATATATTTGTTCTATGAACAATACCAACTCACATTATCTCTTTTAACAAAAGAATCATAAATTTTACCATACTGCCTTCTTTGCTGTGAAAGGACATCAAAATGTATAATTGACTCAAATATATAATTCAAATAATCAATTCCAATGCTTTGCTGATATGATTTCTTATAATAACATTATCTTTATCACATGTGTAGCTTTTCAATACATGTACCACGCCCTAATTTGTGAAATTGACCTAAACAAGAAAACATTGATAAGGATAAGGAAATGGTACAAAATTATCACTTACAGGTTTCACAAATCATAGTGGGAGCTGTAGAGGAGTCTTCACCTGGCCTGTATGCCTGGATTCCTTGATGCACCAAAAAACTAACAAAAGTTTAACAGGGCTGCGCAACCTACAAGACTTTCTTCTCACAAAACTTCAGCATGACCTTCTCTCACCAATGCTAAAAGTGTTCTCCACCCCTTCTCACTCCTACAACGCACACCTCATATAGAGCCTGTACTGTGCCATGCATGAGTTATGCCTAATAGCACCACACACATACCACTCCTATACAAATTGTGCACTCCACCAGAAGAGCCTATTGTCCCCAAAGTATAGCTATCAACTACTAGTCTTTTCTTCTAGTCTAAAATCTCAGTCACTTTGTGACACAAGGTGACCATTAGGTCGCTTGTGGGTCCATAGCCTACCATTCCGGTGTTGGAATCTAGTATTAGTAGCAATCATATTGTGTTGCTCCATAAAATCTTTGAGGAGCATGCCATTCCTATTGGTTTTTGATGAGTAGTCACAGTGAACATCTTCGGGACCAAGTTATGCATTAAAATCCCCACCTATCATCACCAAATTATGTGCAGGCTAAGAGTATATAGCGGAGGAGAGTTCATCATAGAACTGAGCAACTTCCTTCTCAGAATATCTCATTATGTGGGCTGTAACAGGAAAGTATGGTGGTTGCTGATTGCCGTTCAAGATGATTTCAATTATACGATTACCATGCTTCGAATTTTAAGACATGCTTTCAGAGCAGATGGTGAGATTAGAATACCAACACCACCAGAAGGTGCATTTATGGAGTTCTTCCAGGCAGAGCAAGTAATCAAAGTATACCCATTCGCAAATTCTGTTGCACAATTGTTCAGAATGATCTATCCGATGCTCTGAGACAAATAACATCAATGCCTAAATATTGAGCTTCATGAGCTAGTTCAACCTCTTGCCACTTGATCTTAAAGTTAAGGTATTAAAACTGCTCACTATTACAGGTTTCTTTTCTTTTAATAAAAGAATCCACCTTGACTGTGTCACTATTATCAAGGTTGGTCCGTCCGGAGGCTTTAGGCGTCAACCCGTCATGACGTTAGAGTGTTCCGACATGGGCAAATCAGGTTTGGATTTGAGGCAGGGCTTGAACCCTGTGCTGTATTGTTGTGACTAATTCTTGTCTTTTGGCTAGTAGAAAACTGGGTCGCCACTCCTCAGTCCCCATGCGGCAGTAGTACGAGTACATTATCGTAGCAAGTCATCCAAAATTGGGCAGAGCTCTGCCCAAACACTTTTATGTTTTATGTTTTATGTTAGGAAGACTGACCTGACCCACTGTTTCAATGACCCTTAATATTTCAACATATTTGAATTGCTCATGAAATTTTCTTTTAAAAATATACATTTACAAGGAGTGTCTTCATTAATTGAAATCATAGTCTAATAGTCTTAGCCTTCAAATGGGCATGGTTATTTTGGTCATCTAACCACCAAGGGTGGGGGCGAATCCACCGTCTCCATTTGATCAAACTTGCTGAAACTTAGAATGTATATTAGGTATATTAGAATAAATAAAGCCTGCTAAGTTTCATACTTCCACCTCAAATTCTTTTTTGAGCATCGGCATATGTAATTGGCATTTTACTTTTTTGCATTTGGACTACATGTTTAATACACAGTCTATGACGAAACAAAAAAGCGCATAGTGCAACTATTTTTAATGCTGTGCATTACCAAGATGGTCGAAGCTATGTAAATTTGGTATCAACATATACGTAAGATCCTATGTAAAAAGTCATGAAACTCATGGCACACAAAAGATATCTTTAATTCTGATTTGGCAAATGAACTAGGGCATTGGATAATCTCATATACTTTGTGTAGGTTCAGGGTTCTAATAATTTGCGCCCATGTATAATATATATAATATATTATATATATAATATAATATATATATTATATATATATATATATATATATATATATATGTGTGTGTGTGTGTTGTGTGTGTGTGTGTGTGTGTGTTTGTGTGTGTGTGTGTTATGTGTGTGTGTGAGTTGTGTGTGGGTGTGTGTGTGGGTGTGTGTTTGTGAGGGGTGGCGCTGTATGTGTGTGTGCTGTTGCTGGATGAGATAGGGTATATGCGTTTGTATGGGTGTGTGGAGGGTGTATGTGGGTGTGTGTGGTGAGGGTGTTTGGTGGTGTGTATTGGTTTTGTCTATGTGTAAATGAGGGTACGTGTGTTGTGCGTCTATGTGCGTGCACATAGTTTTAAATTTTAAATTTGTTTATTACTTCACCCGACCCACTATGTGCAGTTAAGAATTTTACCGTCTTTTGAAGATTGTCTGTTATTCATTCATGTGTTCAAAGATCCAAATGAAAAGGGTAGCAACATAATGCTACGAGGACATGTCATGAAACCCATGATTAAATCTTTTTTGCTTTTCACAAGACAACTTCAAAATGACAGAATGACAGTTTTATTGACTCACTTTGTATATAAAGAGAGGTTGAGAGCGTCAGTTCGTCGACTTAACCACTCGACCACACCACCTCTACACATTTTAATTTTGTTCTAGGGTACATGCAGGTAATATGGGCCCCCTAAGCTCATTTGCCTAATTTGCATAAAATTACGAAATGACACACAGTCTAATCTTTGTTTATATGAATCAATAACTACTGCTCTAACTTTTATTGTGAAGGAAAACAATTATCACCAACCCCCCTGTCTGCAATATTCAAATGTTGACGTCATTACCAAAGTGCCCATATTACCTGCATGTGCAGGTAATATGGGCACATGTACTTAATGTATGTTTTAAAAATTACAATGACTCTACCATGTCTGGAATTTGCTTAAGATGTTGAAAATCATTAACTTTAAGATATAATTTCAAATTATAAGACCCTTCAGTAAATCCTGTGACTATATATTTCATTGTTATGTATTTTGTATATTTTTTCTTTTTAAAAAAATTTTCAATACTATTTTCATTATACAAGTCAATAAAGGCCTACAATAAGTTATTTATATTAATCATATACTGTGAATATACCCCAAAAAATCGTAGCAAAGAGATTATTGCCTTATCCCAATACTAAGTACCAGAATCATTTCCGCCATTTTGGATGTCCCATATTACCTGCACTAATGTTGCTGTGTCAGGCAAGCATTCAATGCTACATTGCCCCCCTTCACTAAAACAAATTGACCTGTACACGCAAGTATGATCAAAATGAAACTATAAGCTTACTAAATATAAAAAAAAACAATTGAGGTTACCCCCTCAAACACTCTTTCACCATCACATTCTGTGAAATATCAAATTTTACATCAGGGTTAAAAAAATGCCGTAAGTTTTACCTACATTGTTGTTTTCCAGCAATGTTCTCAGAGAAATTTCGGCATCAGATGCTCTCACGACGATATATTTTCGTATACAGTTCATATGAACAACATTATGGTGCTCTCACCGGTCACCGGTCACCGGTCGACGGTCACGACATGATTTGCTGCAGGTGGCCCATATTACCTGCTGGCCCATATTACCTGCATGTACCCTACATTTTTTTCCTGTAAAAATAGGAACACCATCTGTGTGCCTATTGTTTTTGTGGTGTTTTTGTTACAACGGGGTAATCAAATCAACTCCATGAGCTATCTAATATGGACTCAGTAAATAATGTTGTTCTTGTATAATCTTGTTGTTGGAGAGGATCCAGCCTCCCCCGAATCCCTTTCAGTACGTTATAATAATAGACCACGTTTGAGTCAGCATAATAGACATGTCAACGAACTAACACGTATTGGTCAATATACATTTATTAAATTTCTATAATGGAACTATTGACATAACATGCGTTAGGAGACGATCACGAGGTCGCTCTTTTCATTACGTGTGATGCATGATATGCGCTGATGAACTATCAAGAAGAAGACAGGTAGGAATAAATTTTATATAGTTTTTGTCAATTACAAATGACGTAGATGACACGTCGAAGATTGTGTTTATGTCGTTATAGGCCTTGATGAATAAATGTTTGAAAATATTTATGTTTATAATAAAATGCTTTTAGGAATTAAACATGATATCGTAAGACGTATCAGGAATGGGTGACATGGTATAGCATAATATACATACGATTATAAAAAAAATACTGTTACATCATAGACCTCTTATATACAAAAATATGATATGAATATTGATGAAGTAATATGGTAAATTCTTGTTACGTAGTGCTATATCGGTGGTTATCATTAATAAGCTTATTGTTATGTTGTGTGTGTGTGTGTGTGTGTGTGTGTGTGGTGTGTGTGGTGGTGTGTGTGTGTGTGTGTGTGTGTGAATTGCAATATAATTTAAATCATAATTAGATTAATATTTATGAAATTTGATTGCTTTAAAAAAAAAAAGAGCCCATTGAGATATAAAACTTTTCATGGCTTCAATGAGTACCCTTTCTTTCAGTTTTATTCTTTTCTTGATGACGTTGGTGGAACAAAATGAAATAATTTACAACCCTACATTATGAACAATAATTTTTCACTAACACCATTTAATAATTTTGCTATATATAAGGTTCAGGTTCATGTTTCAGAACTAATATATTATTATTCTGCTTTGTAGCTGTTTTGCAGTCATATTTCAGAACACTCAAATTTTAATTGCTCTTCTTTAAACCATGTTAAAAAGGTTGGACGTTGTATTTCAGATCGGGGTCAACTGAGAGTGATCGGGATGGAGGGTGTTGAGGGCCTGCTAATGCTGGTCCACCTACATTGCCAAAAATCCTGGGTGAGCCTGCTCAGGCAATCAAGGTTTTTGAGGAATACAATAGGCTCGTATTTTCGGAGGAGATCCAGCAGATGTTCAATTAACAGTTGGATTTCAGCAAACCAGATGTCCTCGAAAAGCTACAGGTATTATCGCAGTGTAAATATTATATTCTATTTTAACATTTTATTTCACAATCGCAAATAGCAAGAAAATAGCAAACTACATGAAATGAAAAATGATTTCGTATCAAAGTCGAGGACATTATCTGACATAGTATATAGAAAAATGGTGGCATAGATGAGCTGCAGTCCATAATTTCTAAGTAATTACACAAAACCGATCTGGAATGGAGATTCTGCCAGTATCTAAAAGGGTGCTTATAGAACACCAAAGTGAATATTATGTATTAAGCGCTATATAAATGTAACTATTGTTATTATTATTACTAGTAGTGGTAGTGTACAAATAATGAAAGTTTTATGAGATCAAGGGTGCCAATTTTTCACGAGTTAAAGTGTAAACATCTAACTAAGAAGGCAAAGCCAAGTTGAATAGAACAAAAACAAAAATAAGAAGCTGAAATAATAAACTATGAATACATTTTTTTTCTTGATTGATAATCAAAGTTATGTTTACACCATGCATGTAGTTATACTCCCGTATTTTCCCGTTTTACAAGGCTATCATTCATTCATTAGTTAGAATTATAATGATTCTTTCGTAATAAAAAAATATTGCTAGGGTTGTCCAATATGCACCTACTTCAACTGTAGATTGCAGGGTTTACCCTTGTTCCATTTTGTTTCATGTTTAAGGATGTTTGGTTGCATGCTTCATTGTTGGCTTTGGAAAACTGTGGATTGGATCACATAAAACCACACTTTGGACCTGGCAAACTCGTAGATATACTGGATGTGATATTGATGGCATATAACGATTGCCCTGAGGTATAGTTTAAGAAGTTTCCTTTCCCTTCTTTTATCTTATTTCCAGATGACAAATCATGAGAATTGATTTTCACTTTTTGCTTTGTTATTGCAATTACTCTTTCGTAGACTGCATGTTTATTTTTTTTGTTAACTTTAAATTGTAAAGTGCTTCGAGCAATTCATTTGATTTTGCACAATACAAAAGACAGTTGTGTGTCATAAATATGATTTTCCTATAATCATCTCATCAAATACTTGCACTCGAACATGTCGAAGCCATCAAGATGCAATCGAATGCAGTGCACACTACATGAAACCTCTGTTCTGTGTAATTTGACATGAAAATTGAAATAAAAGTATAATTTGTATTCTAGCTAATTACCTTCTTATAAAAATATAAAATGTAGTTATTATCACTTTTGAAATTTCATTTCAAATTTAATTTAGTTGATGAAAATGGGAGCGTATATTCACGTACCAAATGAATGGGACTGATGGCGCCGCCGTCTGAAATCCAGGTTGGAATAGGTAGTGATATGCCGAATCTACCCCTGTTTCTCTCGCTGGTAAGATCGTCGGTCTCTCTGATCTACATATCAACAAGGACAGACCTATGATGATCATGGCTTCATCGGCTTCCTGACCCCCGCTTCGGGTAAGAGATGGCCCTTTATAGCTTGATCACAGCGACAAGAACGGCGACAAACTCCACGAGAGCAAAGGTTTAAGATGTTAACATTTCTACTGGAATCTAGTTCTTTTGGGTATAAAATCGTGCTTCTGGTCTTACCGAGATGTTTGTGTTGCAAAGTTCAAAAGCTGAATAACACATAACTGTATTTAATTTTTTTTTTAAATGACATCTTATCATTCTCCAATTTTGAGGGAAAAGTGCCTAAAATCGGAAATTGTGGGCATTGCCTGCCCCCTCGTAGACCTAAAAGAAAAACAATTTGGTCGATGACCGACCCAAGTTAAGAAAACTTACCCCCTTCCCCCACCTTAAGGCCATCAAAGCCCATCCTAACATGGGTATAAATTGGGGGCAAAATCTGAACTGCAAGGGACCTTACACTGAATACCATGCTCAACTACCAATGGTGGTATTACAAAAGCTATCATTTCACTACTTTCATTAATGACCGTAGATTTCAAAACCCTGGAAAATTGAACGCCTCGTTAAATAAATCTATTTCATATTGCATATTTTTCCCTCGTATGGTTATCTTGCTCACAGGCCTGTGTACTAGGTGCACGCTTGCAGCAATAGCTCGCGACTACCGAACCCAGGTCGATTTCCTAGCCGTCTATCTTCCGAAGCTCACGCTGAAGGTGCATGGGCACTTGGGAGTAACGTCAGCTACACGAAGCAGCATCAGTCTCTCCAAGATAGAATAGCTGCAGCAAAGTAAGTGAAATCATTATTATCATATATTCGTCATTATTATTATTATACATTTACTGTCTAGTAACATCATAAATGAAAAAAGACGAAAATATTGAAAATGATTCACTACGCTTTGCATTGACGAACATCACAACTGATGCAAAATAAAAGCTCCATGAATGGAGACCATTTACTTACTCAATTATGATAATCAACAGTAAAACAAAATTTGATAATTTGAGAGGTTATCATATATCTTATATCTGATCACTAATTTTGATTATTTAAGAACTATTTGGGATGAAAGCTTTTGTCTATCTATAACATGATCATATGATATCTTCAATCCAGCTCCTTGTTATAATCTCTTCAACCAAAGCTCCTTGTTTTAAAATATCAATAAACTTGATCTTTTGAAAGAGTTGATTGAACAATTATAGCACCATGTTTGACAATTTTACAGAGATCTACTCAAGATTGATGCCCAGGCTCACGATGGCATGACTGATGACGTCACCGATACTTCAAAGTTCCGCATCGTTGTGGATCAGATGGACAACCTCTTTTCCAGGTTTTCAAAGCACACCCAGACTGAGTCATATTCATCAGTGACGGGAAGGTAGTGTACTTCGGTAAAGACATCATGTCGCAAATGGAGGACCCTAGTCGTTTGATGACTCACGAAGCTCGCGAATGGTTGGAGGCAAATGTTGGACCAGCCTAGAAGCAGTAATATCTGGAGGTTCCTACTATAAATTGACTTTCCTAACAGTCTCATGGCTACAACGAGACAAAGGATCTCCGTTTTCTCCCTCCAAACTTTCCTCTTTAAAATGCTCCAGAAGCGGACGGGAGGTAAGCACGAAATAAGACAGAGACCATTGTTAGGGGTAAAATCTAAAAATCCAGAAAATGTATATTTTTTGTTTAAACACACCTCGTGATTAAAACTGCAAATTTTCTTGATACATATTCACGAAAGTGGATGACATTCTAAAGACTAAACATTTCCTGCAACACTGCCACGTGAGCACACCAGTCCAATGCATATGTCAGCTGACAATTCACGGCTGTTTAGTACAGTGTCAGGAGTCGCCACTGAACACAGAAGGTATCAAAATGGCGCAAATTGCATTTTAGGCAAGCGCAGAGCAAAAAAACTGGCCATTATGCTGACAAGACCAAAGAGATATCACTGTGATGCCCCCACCCCCCCCCCTCATCTGTGTGTTGGAAACATGCAGCAAAGTAGCGAAACGTTATGAATCGCTATCTGAATCGGCGATGTGTGGTTACTTCAAATACTTCAAATCGAACAATTTAACTCTACTCTATTACAACTAAACGTATTTTACGCAACAATGGCCGAAGGGAAACACATCTTTTTGTCGTAAGTCACCCAATGAATGTATGTATTTAAGTATGTAGTTCTTCCTCACACTTTTCATCAAACTGATTATTTAAATCAATTCAATCGATGGATTTGCTAGAACTATTAGATTTTTGTGGGTAAGCAACAATTAAAAAACATCTGAAGCTTAGTGTGATTATTATCTTTTATGAGAATGTGGCTTTGCTTAAAAAATGTTATCCTACTTCACGTATTTATTTCAGTTGCATCCTGTGATGAAATATTTGTTATACGTGTATAAAAATATAAATATCATAAGCTGGCACTTTACATACTTTTGTCTGGCATGAACAAAGCGCATGAAGTTTCCACAGTCAATTTTAAATTTTGGGAACGGAAAAAAAAAACATTTGTTACGTGCCATGAAGGTTATGCAATCTTGCCATCTGACGTGATGTATACAATAGAAAAATAAAGGATATTAATTTTTCAATCGATATATTAAAGTGCCATGTCGTTATTCTTGTCCGTTACTTTTGTTTCGTTTACTTCATATTGACGTTACCCGCGGTTGTCATGGTTGTGGGAAATTGTGAATATTATGGGAGTTGACGAGCTAGTGTGAGGAATCATGATCACGA
>CALNVZ010000218.1:17843723-17862521 GCA_940671915.1 Paracentrotus lividus
TTATGAGTTGTGGGTGTGTGTGTGTGTGTGTGTTGAGTGTGGGTTATGTCTTTGAGGGGGCACATAAGTAAGACATTCTCAATTTGTTTATTCCTCACCAAGCACACTTGGGCGCAAGTAAGATTTTTCAGTCTTCTGAAGATTGTCTGTTGTGCAGTCATGCGCCTAATGATCAATATTAAAAGGGTTTCAACAGATGATAGAATTACTCTTTAAACATAAATTATGAAGCTTATGATTAATAGTCATACTTTCCACAAGACAACTTAAAAAGGATGTGGCATTTCTTCTGACTAACTCTGTACATCATTTATTGTTTGAAAACGTAAGAGAAACTTATGTTGTTTCTTGTTTTTTCTTATGTAACTGTCAAACTGTCAAACACTAAGGTGTACTTTAATTGTCAGGTATTTTGGTACAGGTAACTTTGTGCTGGCATTGAAAGATGGTTGTGCGTCTACACGTATGTCCATTTGTCATGCTTAGCATATTCGGTTTCATTGGTAGTCGTCCTGAATGCATCCTACAGCTATACTGTGTTCGAAACGACTAAGCACAGTAAACACACACACAAACACACACAGACACAAACTAATACAACCCAACCCCCCCCCCACCCCCCCTCTCTATCTCTCTCTCTCTCTCTCACACACACACACACGCACATTGAAGAAAGTACACAGCCATTTAAAAACTAGAATTGTATCTCGCTGTCAGTTTCATATTCGTTTATCTTATCCGGCCATGTTTTTAATGACCTGCATTCCGGTAACATTAAAGCCCAAGTATAGTTGTAGTAGAAAACATTTATTTTTTTAAAAACTTGTTCAACTTGTTCTCATAGTGTTCTAATGATATAAAAATATATGGGCAAAGAATATAATCATGTTCCATGAGCACGGGGAGATGTTCATCAAAATAAGGCCATGCTTCCTTTATTCTCACCCAGAACTCTGGGCATGCCAACCAGCAGCTGATTGGTATAGCGTGACTGAATTCTGTGTGTACAGTCTGTGTATGGAATAGCATATGCTTTGCACACAAACCGCTGTATGCTGGCATTGTGCCTCTGAGATCCTATCGATTGTGGCACTGTCAATTGGTATATTTACACAGTTTTGTTGCTAAATTCAGGTGTTAGAGTGGATTTTATAACAAATCCTTTTGCACACATAGGTTAATTGAGGTATTCATTCATATTATTCTGCTTTGGAAACAAAACAAAAAATCTATTCTCCCAAAACTATACATGACCTTTAATGTGATAATACATATGAGATTGACCTTGAATCGATAGTTTTCGGAAACTTGACAGGAATTGTCTTATAATTCAGATCCAGCGGCTGATATCGTTATAACAAGGTGGTTAAATAAGGACATCATTATTTTTACAGTGAGTATGTATGTTAAACCAAAATCAACGCATTCGCGTGTCATGCATGTTGCAGTACTGTATTAAACCCATATTAACATACATGTATCTACGAGTTTGCAATAATTGTTCTCATATCACGGTCCAAAGGGCATATTTATTAAAGGCCTGAAAAGGTACTATATTTCATTTTTTGACGATCCAAGTTCTTAACAAACAATGTTTGCCTAGGATGCAATTCTTATGCCGAAGTCACACCGGCGAGCCCGACCCCAAACCGACCCATAGCTTGCAATTCATGGTACTTTAATCCTTTGGTCGGTATAGTGTCGATTTAGAATCTGTCTCACCGGTATGACTACGGTTTAACTCTTTTGATATGAGCAACCATCCGCTTCAATACACCAGGTATGAAAGTAAAGGAAAGGACTATGAATCTTTTCGAGCAAAGTGCATGAACTACGCCTAAAGGAAATCTTGATTATGTTAAACAGCTAAACAAATCTTGTTTGCGAACTTTTGTGTTTTGGTTGACATAGGGTCCGTATCATTGTCTGTTTCCTTTTCTTCTTTGATAGCGTGTTTTCGCTGGAAGATGTGAGGACGTAGGCTAAAACATTAGCATGAAAAAGGCTATAATTTCAAAATAGCTCAAAATCCCAAACCCTGCATTCTCATATTGTTCGAAAAAAAAATGATATAATAATAGATTTCTAGAAACGCTGGGCAAGCGGTTAAATTTCGAGGTTTCATCTGCGAAATCGAGAGTTTTTCTAGTTTTTTTTTTTTTTTTTTTTTTTTTTTACCGAGTGTAGCTCTCCTGTTAGACAATCTACAGCGCTAATTGGGGAAAATTACGTTCCCCTCGACGAAAGAACGTAGGTCAGTCATCAGTCAATCACCAAGCGCTTATGCTACAGTCACACAGACACTTACGTTGAGTTACGTCCAGTTGCGTCCAAAAAAATTATTTCTTTTCTGCGGATCCCCACGGACGCCTACCCGTCATAGTCAGCAGTGGAAATATTGATAATTTCGTTTATCCAGTAAAACAAAGAAAAAGACATAAGAAGTGATAGAATAGAAGAAGAAATAAGGTTGAAACACACAAACGTATATATACGTAAGTGTCTGTGTGACTGCAGCATTAGGAAATGTAAACATTCACACGCGTGGTTTTGCCAATGTATGCCATAGACATCCCAACACAGGAATTATGTGATGTACCCATGTACCGCTTTGCACGTGGTCTATATGCGGATCAAGGTCGGTTAACGGCCCACCCTCCCCCCCCCCCCACCCAGTAAGATATAAAAAAAAAAATAATTAAATAAATAAATAAATAAAGAGGGAAAAGAGGAAGGGGGAATCGTGATTGATGACTGATCCGATTGGCCAACCGAACCCTTAAGGGTGTATCTCACTGGTTGCGAACCCAGGCGAATTTACAGAGTTTATAAATAGAGAGCATCTACCAACGTTCTTTTGTGCTGCTTTGTTAGACAAGCATAAAAGGGTTATCTCGTTGTATCAGAATGGCATGTTTCTTTAGCGATGCTTTGTAAGCCAAGCTCAAAGGGGTTATCTCGTTGTATAGAATTGCATATTTTCTTTGTGCTGCCTTAGTTAGGCAAGCTCAATAGGGTATCTAACTGTATCAGCATGGCATGTTTTCTTTGTTACTGCCTTGTTAGGCAAGCGCAAAGGGGTTATATTGTATGATATTGGCATGTTTCTTTTGTACTGCTTTTTTATGCAATCACAAAGCAGGGGCCATGGAGCGTTTTTGAAAGCAGAGGAGCTGAGCCGAAGGGCGGGGGGCTGAAGAGACTAAAAATGACAAATGCATGGTCATTTTTGCGATTTTGTACACGTGTGCTGAGAACTGAAGTGGGGGCTGAAGCCCCCCAGCACCCCGGCTCTACAGCCCCCTCGAAGGGGTAATTTCACTGAATTGTGAGCACTATCAATTGAAACAAGTTATTTTTGCTTCATTTTGGTTCGTGTAGTACCGTGGTGCGTGTATGTGTGTGACTGCACATTATTATAGCCAAAAGTGAGATATTGATTGTCATTATGCAGTCATGGGTGTGCACGATTGTGACATGGACCTGTTCTTTAATTCCAATCCCTAGTAACCAATCTAGTGCTGGAATAATAAAAGGAATTTGGCGTCGCTGACTCCAATTTAGCTCCAAGCCAGAGTCGGTCAACTCTTGTCTTTAATCAATCAATCAAACCCTCTGAGTGTGAAGGAATAGAATTTGACTTTGACTTTGACTGCTATCTTAGTCAGAGCAATTAGCGTCATTTAACTTTATATCTTTAGTTGAGTTAGGTGGGCTCTAAAATTCTACAGATGTTTGTTTTTATGTATGAGAGTAAAAGATTGTGTGAGAATGTGTTAAGTTGGGAGTCTGAATAGTGGAATAAAGCTTGGATGATAAGTTAATTTTAATTGGATATTTTAGCATGGAACAGTGAGCAAAGGAATATTGAGAATTAATGAGTGTATCTTTGTGAGATCAGGATGTGATGGTGTTTGAGTAAAACCAAATCAGATATCGTTTGATTCTCGGGAGGAGGTAAGACCCTTCCTAACTAGTCTTCGCTCAGAAGGTGAGGGTTTCTTGTTAGGCCATGCTTTGGTGAATGTTGCAGGCTGTGTAGTGCAGGCACGGTTAAGTCTAAATCCCCATCGTCGGCAGGCTGGTCCAGGCAGCACAGGTCCGGTAAAGCCACCACATCTGCCCTCACCTCATCAGGCACGATTGTGGTTAACAGAACTGGACGAGCTGGGCTCTCGTGCTTATGGCTTCGTTCATTGAGTTTGAGCTCGTGCTTCACTGCGGATTGGTTCATCCCGACTCATCGTTCGAACTCAGAGTTCGTACTTCATCATCAGATCAAGCTTGTGATTCATCTAGCAGTCTGGACTGTGTGTTCTCAACCCCATCATTTCGTCGTGAATCCGGACTGGTTTTCGTCGAGAGTTCCGCTCACTTACTTCGCGTCGTCGAAGCCACTGCAGCACGCTCGTCGACGATTATATTCTTCGGACCAACGATAGTCGATGTTGAGTCGCTGGCGCGTCCTTATTTTGAACTCTTTAAATTGTAAACAGATTATATACTACGCTCAGTGTAGGTATTCTTCTGAGTATAAACCCTCTTTGGAGAAACTAAATTGTTGGAATTAATATTGTCAAATACTGTGAAATTTGCAATACCAATATTATTAGGACTTTTAATAAGCATAAAAATAATAAACTCTGTTCAGATATATAATACCAATTGCAAATATTCAATATTCATTAATGCATGCTGATTAACCTTGATGCTATGTTGATATGTATGTAATTCATGATTAATTTTGATTATTCAATTTCTTTTATTATATGTACATATATTGAGCTGGTCCGCTCTGAATTAAATTTATGTGCATATATAGATATGAATGTTAGTGTGATTATTTGCCAGTGTTAACTACTTTCGTTTCAAACAGAACCAAATCTATTACCAGACTGGAATTCAAGTCCCCAAGATCTGAGCATTTTGGCGACCACGAAGGGACCCTCTTTCCAGTTGATAGGTTAGGTTAAAAATGAAATGCTTGTTATTCATTTGGTAAATTGTAATTGTATTTTGTACTAATGAAATTTTGATCTCTTTTCCAGTTGGTTGTGTGTTCAACAGTGTTTGTAGGGACCAAGTTGTAGAAGACAGTGGTGCATGTGGAGGTCAGGGCAAGAGGCTTTACTGCTGTACGCCTGTCCAGTGCTGTGTGCATCGGACTTCATTGCGCTGCGTAAACTGTCTGCATTTTGGTAAGTTTTAACTTTCACCTGTGGTGTGGCCTACAGTATGAGAGAGACAAGTTCATTGCACAAGGAGAGAAGTTAGGTTTAAGAAGGGTGAATTGAGAGCATATGTTGATGAATGTGCGAGAAAAGCAGAGATGAAAGAGCAGCACAAGGAGTGCTGTGGTTGAAGCAAGGAAGGCTAGGTTGAAGTAAAGAGAGTGCACTAAAGAGTGCTGAGATTGATTTAGAAGCTTGAGAAGAGAAAATCTGAATTATAGCTAAAGAGACTAATTAGTGATGAACAGATTAGACTTGAGGAGTAAGGAAAAATAAAGGGACAATGAATGGTTCACATTGGTCTAGTATTCCTCCCCTGTCTGTTGTTCAAGAAAGAAAGATAACATAGATAGCTATTTGAATAGATTTGAGAAACATGCTTATACGGATGTGAGATTTGGATTAAAGCCAGCAGATCCAGTTCTGACTATTTAAACCCCACTAGCGTGGTAAAGGAGCACAACAGTTTAACAAGTTCTGAGAAATCTGAAAAAATTATTGTTGCAGACAAGAAATGCTATTCTGTAATATAACATTGGACATCTCTCTTTTCAGTTGCCCAAGTAAGATAGGTTCGTCGTCAGATGGGAGCAGGCACGTTTCCGGAAGGTCAGCAGAGATGAACATCGAGTAGAGATAGTGCTGCTGTGGACCTACCGACACGAGAGAGGCAGCTCAACACTACGACGACGAGAAAGGTCAAACAATGATGGGAGCAGGTCACGTCACCGGCAGGACAGCAGAATGAGACATCGGGTACCGATGATGCTGCTGTAGGACCTACCGATATGAGAGAGACGGCTCAACACTACGACCAGAGGAGGTAAACGAGAGATGGAGCAGGTTCTAGTCGCAGATAGGTTCAGCAGATGAGACATCGGACAAAGATGATGCTGCAGCAGGACCTAGCAACATACAGAGACGGCTCAAGACTATCAGCAGACCGTGCGAGAGAACCTCACCGAAGATGGATCTGGATTGATGTTAGCATCTGGTACACTCTGCCGGTAATTTCAGCAGCAGCGAGAAGTTCACAAGTGCGAGATATCGTGTGAAGGGTAAGGCAGAATCTTTGTGTATGCAAACCTCTATTTATGATATCATGTTAGGTGACAGTCCTGATGCGAGGCAACCAGCTGATCCAGATGAAGACTGGACGCAAGAGGATCATCAAGACAACGCAGTGGAGACAGGGTGGAAGCGGCAGTTAGAATGGACTCCTCTTCAAGTACCCAAGCCACTAGAAGACTATCATGTGACTGTGGATGATCTCATTCAGCGCCAGAAGGAGGACAGCTCGTAGATGCCTCTAGGAAACTCGCTGAGAAAGGAGAAAAGAAGATAATAAGAATGAAATTCATCTTCCTTTTTGTTTAGAAGGATGTTCTCTATAGGGAATACATCGAGTGCAACCCCAGGGTCAGATGTGCTTTTGCAAGTTGTGGTTCCCACTAAATTCAGGAATGCAGTCTTGAAGCTTGCCCACGAGTCAGTTCTTTGTGGTCATCTTGTGTAAGAGAAGACCAGTGAAAAGATTTTGGAGCATTTTTTCTGCCAGGTATGCATGCAGACGTAGTGCGGTATTGTCGGTTATGTGGACCATGTCAACGTACTTCGCCAAAAGGAAAGGTTACGAAGTACCTCTGGATCAACCCCCCCCTCATCGATGAACCTTTCAGACGTGTGGCGATGGACTTGGTTGGACCGATCGAGCCGCTAGCAGTAAAAGGTAACCAATTCATTCTTTTGGTTGTAGACGAAGCTACTCGTTACCCAGAGGCGGTAGCACTCCACCAGATTGACGCACAGACAGTTGCGGAGGCGTGAATGGACATCTACTCCAGGGTAGGGATACCACGAGAGGTGTTGACAGACCTGGCAGCCAACTCACACCAGAGATGATGAAGGAGTTGAGACGTTTACTCTCCATTCGTCAGATGACTACACCCTAATCATCCATACTTGTAACAGGCTGGTCGACCTCAATGGTACGTTGAAGTCCATGCTCCGCAAGATGTGACGAACAACCCAAGGACTGGGATAGTATCTTAACCCCCTCTTGTTTCTTACAGAGGAGTTAGTGCAGGAGAGTACAGGCTTCTCACCCCTTGAACTTCTGTTTGGGAGAGCACTTCGAGGTCCTCTGCTATTGCTTCAAGAACTCTGGACGGGAGAGGTTAATAGCAGATACAATACTATGTACCAAGACTACTGAATTTGAAGTAGCTGGAATCAACGCTGTCGCGGTTGCCCAGCAGACTCTCGCAAATCGAAGAGCAGTACAGAAGAACGGTACAAGAAGAAAGCTAAGAAGAAATCGAAGAAGAGAATGTGTTGAAGTCGAAGACGACGTCCTACTTCTATGTCCGAGTGACGATAACCAACTGTTGATGCAGTTGGAAAGGACCTTTCAAGTAATTAGGAAGACAGACATCTCGACTACAGATCGATCTGGATGAAAGACGAAGACATTCCACGCAACAATCTTCTGAAGAAGTATACAGGAGAGAAGAAGTAAGTGCAGTCAATTTGGATGTGTTGTAACTCTGTTGTGGATGATGGCGTATCAAAGTCAGTGAAGAAGGAGAAAGCGAAGATGTGACCTTTCTGTGAGAAGGGATATTTACTTCTTCCCCTAATCTTATACCAACACAGAATTACTAGTGATGTGAGATCAGTCCACAACTGGATGAAGACCAGCAAGAGACAGTACACTCTCTTTGTTCAGATATGACAGGATCGACAGACATAGGTAAGCTAAATATTAAACTTGTCACTATGGCAAGCAAGGACATTTATTTTGCAAAAGAGTCAAGGAGCTTACGGCATTTGGGACACCGGAATGTGTGTATTTATTTGAGATATGCCATTTGGGCTAGTTACTTCAGTCGAATATTGGGAGACTTATTTTGTGGTTTGCAATTGTGATGTTTGCAATTTCATTGCAGTCATTTTGCTTTCAAGGTTTGCCTTCCACTGGCTTTATTTGGATTCCACACGGTAAGTTTTTATGACTTTAAGATATTTTCCAACAGTATTCGACCGACTGAAGGATGTCAACTTGTCGGTAAACAGTGAAATGCATTGTGGATAAGTAAGTATCAAACCATTTGATCGTCGGAGAGGTCATAGTGAGCTTAAATCGTTGCAAGACGAAAGTCGATGCCAATGTAAGAGCTCAGAGACCGTATAAACCAAAAGTAACTTTCATTCTTAAGAAGAAACCAAGATGGTGTTTATTCTTGTAAATATATTGCTAAAAAATATTGATTTTCTCCTAGTTCGGAAAAACGTATTTCTCTTGAAATTATAGAAACTTCTTGAAGTGGGGGAGTACTAATGTCACGATGTGACACTGGACTTCTTTAATTCCAATCCCTAGTAACCCAATCTAGGTGTGTGAATAATAAAGGAATTTGGCGTGCTGACTACCAAGTTTAGCTCCAGAGCCAGAGTCGGTCAACTCTTTGTCTTTATCAATCAATCAAACCCGCTGAGGTGTAAGAATAGAATTTGACTTGACTTTGACTGCTACTCTTAGGTCTGAGCATTAGGTCATTTAATGTATATCTTTAGTTGAGTTAGGTGGGCCTAAAATTCTACAGACTGTTTGTTTTTATGTATGAGAGAAAAGATTGTGAGATGTTTAAGTTGGAGTATCTGCAAAGTGGAATTAAAGCTGCGATAGGATAAGTATTTAAGTTGGATATTTTAGCATCGGAACATGAGCGTAAAGGAATATTGAAATGTTAATGAGTGTATCTTTTGTGAGAGTCAGGATTGGAGTGGTGTTTGAGTTAAAACCAAACATCAGTATCGTTTTTTGAATTCTCGGGAGAGGAAGAACCTTCCTGAAACCTAAGGTCTCGCTTCAGAGTTGTGAGGTTGTGTTCTTTTAGGCCATTGCTTTGGGTGAATGTTGCAGGCTTGTGTATGGCAGCAGCGGTTAGTCTAAATCCCAATCGTCGGCAGGCTGTCAAGCAGACACGGTCCGTAAGCCACCATCATCTGCCCTCACCATCATCAGTCACGATTGTGTTAACAGAACTGGACGAGCTTGGGCTCTCGTGCTTTGCTTCGTCTGAGTTTGGATGCTCTGCTTCATGCGGAGTGTTCATCCGCTCATCGTCGAACCTCAGCGTTGTACTTCTCATCAGATCATAGCTTGTGATCATCTCGTAGCAGTCTGGACTTGTGGTTCTTCAACCTCATCATTTCGTCCGTGAATCCGACTGGTTTTCGTCGAGAGTTCGCTCAACTACTTCGCGTCGTCGAAGCCACTGCAGCACGCTCGTCGGACGATTATATGCTTCGACCAACGACGTAGCGATGTTGCATGTCGCTCGGGTCCTTATTTTGAACTCTTAAATTGTGAAACAGATTATAATACTACGGTCAGTGTAGTATCATTCTTCTGAGTTATAAACCCTCTTTGGAGAACTAAATGTGTTGAATTAATATGTCAAAAATACTGTGAAATTTTGAATACCAATTATTAGGACTTTGATTAAGCATAAAAGATAATAGGACACTCTGTTCTAGGTATATACAATACACAGATTGCAAGATATTCAATATTCATTAATTCATGCTGATTAACTTGATGCTATGTTATATGTATGTTAATTCATGATTTTAATTTTGATATTCAATTCTTCTTTATTATATGTACCTATATTGAGCTGGGTCGCTCTGAATTAAATTTATGTTGGCATTATGAGTATTGAATGCTTAGCTGTGATATTGCCAGGTGTTAACTACTTTCGTTTCAAAACAGAACCAAATCTATTTACCAGACTGGGAATTTCGAGTCCCAAGATCTGAACAGGGTGCAGAAATGAAAAAACAAAATAACAATAAATATGGAAATGATAAATTGTAATGATAATTGAAAAAGAAAGTGACTACCAGCTCAATTACCCCCAACGCCAGCCACGCCCGAAGTGAATATGAATGTTTTATTGCGTTTATTGTTAATGACAATACCAATCAACATGATCAAAGACACTCATATACGCTGGATTATTTATTATTATTTTCAAACTATTTGAGAAACTATAGTTTTTTCATCGAGTAATCTTATCCGATTCAAATTATGTTGACCCTTTCCATATAATTTTAGTAATATCAGTAAACATATTTTATGTATATTCAACCATTTTTACACACATAGTTATGCACAACCTTTGACATAAATAAATTCGACTAGAAATTTTGAACATGTTCAAAACTTTTTGGCGAATTTTTCAATGGAAAATCCCGGCTTATCGAAAGGAATGTAGTTTAAATCAAAAACAATCGCTTCATGCGCAAATGCAGATAAAAGATTCCTGTATTTCGACTCCATTCTTTTCAGAAGTTCCCTGCATTCCAATATAACCCTTTGTCCGGAAGACACATAACAAAAGAAAACGCCTCACGTCGAAAGCTGGTTCTACTGAATCAAATTTGATTACAATCTCTCTCTATATACGATAACTCTCAATTCGCCTCGTTCGCAAACGTTCGCAACTCAGTGGATACCCCCTTTAACGGCTTGATTGATTATGATGACCTCGTTGATGGCCTCCATATAAAAGAACGATTCTTTTCATATCATATAACAGCAATAAATTTCAGGTTAATTAGGCACGTAGCCCTATGAATAATGTGCAGGTCAATGTGACAATAGCAGCAAAATCACCTGTTTCTGATGAACATAGACGTATTTGACGAATTAATCCATGGTATGAAAGCACTTTATAGCCTACTGATTGAATTTTTCTTGCAACAATAATCGTTGAAACGTCTGACAATCACGCCAAATCGTCACTGACACCCTTTATACAAGATGATAAAGCGGGCACTCTGCATTGCGATATGGACATAACGTTCTCATTAATATTTGACTTTCCATTTGTAATTACCATGTTTTGTTTGTTTGTTTTGTTTTTTTTTTGTTTTTGTTTTTGTTTGTTTTTTTATGTGATCGCGACAAACAATATTTCCAATGCACTGAAGTTTATACCTACCAAATAACATTAATTAATAAATCATTTGGATGTCCTAGTCTTCCAGCAAAAACCCTGAACGCGGCAGCGAGTGAGCAGCAAATCCACTATTTGTAATCACCTGGAATAGTTCCCAAATAAAAGTAAACTTCAAATTTGAGAGCATTATATTAAAATTTATATAATGCTCCAAATGCTCCAAATTTCATTGTCCGAAACAAGGTGACCGAATATTTGTTTTGCCTCTTTTCTCGAGGGCCCAGCAGCCGCTGAGCAGCGCCAGAAGGACGTTGCCTCTATCCCCCTCTTGTTGAACGCTAAACGGGGAAGCAGAAACTACCATTTTAAACGTCTTTTGGTATGACGCGGCCGGGGATCGAACCCACACCTCCCGATTATGAGGCGGACGCTCTATCCACTCAGCCAACCCAGATAACTTAGTTTTTTTATCATGACAAAAATTCTATCCAGTGATAACAAATTTATACCTGTGCTATCATGGATAACTGAGCACTTGAGTGAGAAAAAAAAACACCCTGTATCAAGTTTTGTCAGACGCAACCTGGGCTTTTTGGTCAGTCATTCATTGTTCCTGAGTCCATTTATAAGGAACAAAAGTTTACAAAGTTGGGATAATTTTTTTTTTCTACTACGCACTGTATATGAAAGCCATATTTAAGGATTGAAGCTATCGTGCCTCAAAAGACGTTGCAATTTCTCCCAAGCCAATGAGGACATGTGCGATCACCATTGGCAACCTTTACTCAAAGCTATTCAGAAAGAGAAAAATAAGGAATTTTGAGCTATTTTGAAATATAGCCCTTTTTATGCTTACGGTCAGGACTACTACGTCTTCTAGTGAAAAAAAAAAAACGCTAATCGACAAGTTGGACCCACGATCTTCAATAATGGCGGCCCCCTCAGGGCTGTTGAGCCTAGTCCTCAAACAGAGGCCACCTAAGGGAAGGTTTGCAATGAAGTGAGCCTCAAAATGATGACAAATCTCGGGGAACCTACGCAGGCGATTAAGCGTATTTTGAGGAGTATAATCGACTCCTCTTTTCCACGATGAAATTCTAACAAATGTTTTAACGAAAGATGGAATTCGACAAGCCGGATGTCCTTGTAGAAATGCACGGTGATTTTTAAGAAGTTAAATTGTTGGTATTGATCATTTATGGTCGAATTATAGAAAATTCGGGGAGGGGAGTCCGCCAATCCACGGAAGTTCAATAAATTAGCGGCCTTCGAGCATTTCGTGAGAGGTGATTCAGTGGGGTTTGATCTCTCTTTGTGAACAATGACTAACAGATTGAGTTCAATTCAGTCTTTATATTTCATGACCTTTTAGTTATTCCATTGATGCATGGGAAAACTTGAGGGAATATGTTTCAATGACAGTCATTTTATTTTTAGGTGTGACGTTTCTGATGTTTTTGGTGGTATTTTTAGACGAGTAACTTTCTTTTTTTTTTTACTGGGGGGGGGGTGCATGAAAGATCATTCCACCACTAACAAAAGAAATTAAGCGTGTCACGCCTTGGTATTTACCATACCTGTACTAGTATTTAGTATATTGTGATTTATGATATCGACATATTTCGCCCCTTCTCCTGAATAATATAGGTTTTCCCGGCCATTTTCATCCCTCATTCACTCAATACATGTGCGAGCATTTCAATTTAGCTCATTTTGCGCCTGTGCTTAAACAAATGGCATTTCAATATCGCACTTTAGGAATTCAATCTTAATGTGGAAACAGCGACCGAAAAAGGTACTTAGTCAATCAAAGACGTACAAAATTTCGCCTTATCTTCACAATGGTGATATTCAATTATCACATTTATGGAAACAAGAGCTAATTTGTACTTATTTGTATTTTCTATTTCATTTTAAAGCTATCTATTTAATGCCAACGTAGTCATTTCACCATGAATATGGTATATGTGTGCTAACGCATGATTTATAATTGCAAAAATAAATTATGTTTTCAAGTAATCTTTGAAAGATATTTCATAGCGTTTGCTTATAACTGAATTTATGATGAATCATATTCATCACCATATCCCATATATAGATTCTGATAAACAATTCAATTACTTCAGGTATAGGCATGGAGATGGATGCGAGATCGAGATGAACGCATCACCCTTTGTCTCTCCTTCCTTCTCCAGGGCAATGACGTTATATCAATGTTATATGTTATACATGTTTCATTATATAATTTTTGATTTTTATAATCTTTCTTTTCATTTATTATATATTCGGAACTGTAGGGACATTGTGCTGAAAAAGGGCTCCATGCTTTATTTCTTTCTCTCTCTCTCTCTCATATTTTTTCTCATTCTTTTGTTTATTTTGTTTATATGATATAATATGTCGTGGATGGCCCTCCGTACGCACACCCTCTCCATTCCTTTCATGGAAATGAACGTCTATGCAATGTTATTTGTATTAATATTCATTATTTTAATTTTCATTTCATAATCTCCATTCATTTAATCATCCCTTAAATGTATAAAACTTGTGCCAAGCAAACAAAGGCTCTACTTCATTATTTTTCTTTTCATGTATTTTCTTTTTAATGTTATTCATTCTCTCTGATTTTTTGCTTTTCGTTTTTAATGTTATTTTTAGAATATACTCTGCGCATCCATCAATATTGATGTGTAATTATGTTCATTGAAACTTTGTGTTCATTATTTTATGAAACCCTTTTTATTCATTATTGTAATTTGGTACGGTTAATGAGTTAGAAGAGAAGTTACAAGCCAACCCCCCCCCCCCGCTCAGGGGTCAATCAAAATTAAAATTTAATAAAATTACCCCCTTTTCGGGACCTATTTCGGTTTGTCGTCAAAATATTAGAATACCCTTATTAAACTTGCTCGGGTGGGGGGGGGTGAATTATAAAGACCCCCTATTTAAGTAATTTCTCGGGTTTTCCCTACCTGAGCCCCTAAAATATACCCTTTCCCGAAAAATCGGGAACGAGCATACGGAACGAGCATATAGCATGAATTTGAATGAACACGTGTTAATTTGAAATATCCACTGGTGAATTTGAATGTCAAAACAAGCGCAAATTCTCGCTGCGCGCGAAAATTGATTGCACCTATGACATTTTGTTTGATCGAGTCTTTTATGAAATCGAAGTAAAGGAAATGAAATTGAACGTTTTCTTTATCTAATTGAAGTAATGGGTTAATGAACATTTCAATTTCGCTTGAAATTGAATGAATATTCGTGAAACCGACTGCATGGAGGATGAAAATGGCCGGGAAAACCTATAATATCGTTTGTATTCTTTTGCTTTTATATTCTCTATCGTTCAGAGTGTTTGGCTTCATGCCAGCTTGCTTACCCTAGAACAATGCGGCCTAGACCACTTGAAACCATTGTTTGGACTGAAGAAGATTCCAAGCATGCACCGTCTGATATTTGCAGCATAGAGAGACTGCCCTGAGGTATGTAAGGGTGCTATCTCACTTCGCGGAAACAAAATTGAGACAGATTTGCCCGCATGGCGTTGCACTATATCTGTCTCCGCGACAGATTTGTGTGTGCTACAGGAGACAGTTCTAGTACAAGGGCATGCTGGCTAATCCGTCCTTTGTACCACGTAACCTTTTATACTTGGGACAGAAGATTTCGTCGCGGAAAAAGAGGAGACAATGCCATGTTTGCAAATCTGTCTCAATTTTGTTTCCGCGAAGTGAGATAGCACCCTAACTGTAGGCTATAGGGGAGTTTTCTAATGGACCAGTTCGCTAACATATTTAAATTTTATGCTTATTTTTTTTATACAAAGGTTGTTCTTGACAACCTGAGAGCTTTCCTGGGGCTTGCCTGACATAGCAACAACTAATGTATGCAAACTGGATTTCATGTATTGCAGATCATTCTTTTATTACAGGGTTTTTTAATACCTTGTTACTATGTCGCCAGGAAAGAAACATACATAAAATTTGAAAATGTTAGTAAACTGGTCTATTTTGTCCGCCTGAACAAGAATAATCAGAATAATAATGATGCCTTCTTTACACACAACACCCACTGGTCTAATCGCTGATGACGCCAGCGTACTGGTCGGGTGAGACGAAACATTTCAAGTTCTTGATTCAGGCTGTTGACCTAGACATAAATTTGAGCTTCAGGCGTGTAGAAGCCACTATAGTTGTTATGATTATGTGTCCAAAGTTTTTGTTCTTTATCTCTCAGCCTCGACAATAAAAATAAAACTTACAAAACGCATCTTAAAAAAGACTGGCGAAGGTATTACGTTTGACAACTGTTTCTTCCGGGTTCCGCACCTGGTAGAAGATCTCATAGAATTAAAGGAATGAACTTACAGAAATGGACCAATATCTAGAGACTTTTGAAACACCATGAACGCCAAGTACTTTAATTCATTTCTGTAAGAGCCTACTTAAAATGGTAGTCAGTAATAATAATGCATTGATTATTAGAATTTATTTGGCTTACTACATAGACATAAACAATGCTCTCTTCATGATAAAATATACAGTTTGAAAACCCACATTTTAAAAAGCATTGCTCGATTTATGATTGTGGAATAACAGAATCAAATTTGTACTATTGTTATACTTTTTTTTTTCATTTACTAATTGATAATTATAGTAGTCAAGTTTAGTTTCTTGTATTCGTTTATTTTCATATTTCACTTTTCTGTCTAGATCATGAAGTTGGTGTCTTACATTCAGGACCCCGCTGTGATTCTCCCTCCTCCGTGGGTTGCAGAGGTTGGTGATGAATTGCCCAACCTACAACTTGTATCGCTTACAGGAAACATCGTGAATCTCTCTGACTTGCATATCAATAAGAACAGACCAATGACGATCCTGGCCTCATCAGCTTCATGACCTCCACTTAGGGTGAGTGGTTCAGTAATAATGTATAGATTACTTAGATTAAGACATGTAGAAAAGATACTATTAATAGTAAAAGCAATCAGAAATGAAAATTATGTTTATTTGTTTGTAGGATAATTTTTTTAGTTTTCATTTTACATGATTTTATTGTTAATAATGTATAAATTACATATAATCTCATTAGATTTAGACAGGGAGGTAAAATACAATTTTATTTATTTTTTTTTTTTTTTTTTTTTTTCAAGAGCAATGTCAAGTAGGTCTTAAACTTCTATTAGTTTAATAATAATGATAAATCAATTGTCTATTAAACTTATATTTTAAGCGCATTTTTCATTTTTATAGCAATTCACCTTTGTGTGAGTATTACATTTTATTTTATTGTTGATACTATTTCAGATTTTCATATAACAAATTTACTGGGTGAATTTAATCAGTGTTGATTGACACCCCATTTTCGTTGATTTTCAACTCTCTGTTCTCTTTTACAATTTTCAAATTCTAGGCCTGCGTACTATGTGGTACGCTAGCAGCAATTGCTCGCGACTACCGAACCCAGGTCGATTTCCTAGCCGTCTACCTTGCCGAAGCTCACGCGGAGGGTGTGTGGCCACTTGGAAGCAACAACAGCTACATGAAACGGCATACCTCTCTCCAGGAAAGGATCGCGGCTGCCGAGTAGGTTGAAAATGATGATCATTAAAAAAAATTGCTTTCAAGAATTTCAAAACTTTATTGCCAATTCACAGAACATAGAAGGTAACCCAGTATAAACAGTCCTACGTTGCCTTCTGCCGTCCGCGAATCATTGTGATGAATTATGATCATGATGATAGTCATTATCAATAAACATGATAAAAGTGACTATGGTCTTGATCTTGATCTTGATTGGTATTTAAGAAAATTTACGTTTATGTTCCCATCTAATCACTATATTCGATCATTCACAAGCATTAAAAAATCAATTATGTCTATAGCCTAAATGCATTTTAAATTTACCAAACAACTTACTATCATTTCAAGAATAGGAAGGAGACGGGCAGGAAATATGGACAGCTTATGAAATAAAAAGCTCCTGGTGGGCGTTTCATGAAAGGACTTGTCGGACGTTTTACCCGACAAACTGTTATAAGCTACTGAAATCCTTCGATCTGATTGGCTGAGAGCAAATTTGTCGGATAAAATGTCCGACAAGTCTTTTGATGAAATGCTCCCCTGGGCGCGGATCCAGCATTTTCCCTTACAAATCATTTCATCGGCCCAATCTGCTGAAATACACTGTTGCTCATATAGGTTGGATATTTTTTTATGTGATTCAGCAATATCTTTTTCCTCCGGCTTTAATTTCTCGAAATCGTTTGTCCCCACTTTCACTTTTCGGGGCTATAGCTATTATTTTGGACGTTCCCCCAACCATTCCCGGGAATTGGAAAACAAAATAAGTTTTTCAACCCCTACAATGCCCATTTTTGCCATTTTTAGTCATTTTGGGGCCCCTTATTCATTTACCCGGCTGGCCAAGGCCCCCTCCGTCCTCCCCCCGCGAAACGCGTCTGAAGAAAGGGGTTGATATTTTTCTTTAGGTTAAATTAAAATTTAGGGTCACAGGATTTGGTCTCTTGTCTAGGGGAGGGGTTGAAGTAAAAAGTGAGAATAAATATAATAAATATTTATTTATTATCATTTTCCCAAAAATTTTGTTTCAGCCTTATTGACAAGGTTGTATTCCTGTAGTCTTTCTTTCATTGTGATTCATGTTTGGCTGATATTCTATAGTACATTTTGGGGAAGATAGACATTTCCACTTTTTAAAGATGAATAAAATCAACTTTGAGCAATTATTGAAATAAACTTTGACCCTTCCTCTAGACAAGAAATCCAAGTCTGTGACCGTAAACCTAATTTTTAACTTAAAGAATAATAACAACCCTAGGCCTGTACCTCAGTCGCGTTTCATGGGGGTAGGACTGAGGGGGCCTTGGTCAGCCGGGTGAACATAATAGGGCCCCAAAATGAGGGGGGAATGTAAAAATGAGCATTGATGGGGTTGACAAACTTATTTTGTTTTTCAATTGCTGGGAATAGTTGGGGGACCGTCCAAGATATAGCCAGGACCCCGAAAAGTTAACATGGGGACGAACAATTTCAAGAAATTAAAGCACAAATATGTTGGTGAATCATATAAAAAATATCCAACCTTTATGGGCAACAGTGTATCTTGACATATTAACTCTATTATGGTTGTGCATGGGTCGATACATTTCTATCTCCCAGTTGATGCTGGATCCGGTATTCTTTCAAAGGGATAGGAGATGGTGATCGAGGAGTAGAGCTAGGTAATGGACAATGAGACAGAGATTTTGTGGGACAGCTTAGGGTCTGCCTATATGGCTACAACCGCGAAAGTTTATCGATATTTTTTTTTTTTTTTTTTTTTTTTTTAGTATTAATACAGGGACTGGGTTTAATATAACAAATAAATAATCACATGATTTCTAAAACTCTACCTACACATTATTTGTTGTATCTTAATTTTATTTTTCCATATGATATCTAGAGATCTTCTCCGGATTGATGCCGAAACGCACAATTGAATGACGTATGACGTCACCGATTCTTCAAAGTTCCGCATCGTCGCGGATCAGATGGACAACCTCCTCTCCAGGGTTTTTAAAGCGCACCCAG
>CALNVZ010000218.1:17862621-17881675 GCA_940671915.1 Paracentrotus lividus
GAAAGTTTGCCTCGAATAGATTGGTTATAGCATAATACCGGAGTCACACCGGCGAGCCCGACTCCAAACCGACCATTAGCTTGCCATTCATAGTAATGTAATTTTTTGGTCGGTCTGGTGTCGGTTTGTGGTCGGTCTCGTCGGTGTGACTACGGTATAAACATATATATTATTATTTGATCATCCCCAACCGGTGAAAGTTATCTGTGATAATTTTATATTATTACAGTTTTGTAAATGGTACAGTCATTGATATTTTGATAATGACATTGTATTCTGCACAAGGTTTTTATTCGTGGCTTTTATTTTATCTTTTTAAGCATTATTCCAACACAAACAACGAGACTTAAAATCTTGTTTAATCAGCGCTCACGAGTTAGCATCGGTAAACTCGCAAGGAGTTGGAATTACCATAGTCAAAGGGCATAGCTATTACACACTGATTGAATAAACACGTTGCGTTTAAAGATAGGAGCGAAGGTCCATCTTTTCAGTACTTGTGATGCACAGGGAAGGACCGACAGTAACGACAAATTTACGTTTTGTTGCATAATTGAAATAAATTGCAATTTCATATTTTTAAAAAACACTGAGACGTCAAATTTCATAATCAATTATAGTTGCATTTTGCATTGCAAATTAGGATCTACATTATCATATTCTTCAGTATTTGAGACTATGTTTAGTTTTGCATTGTACTATTAATTGAAGAGTATGATATGTGGTATATAATATACTATCATGTCAGTACATTGACTCATGATGCTTTTTCATATTCTATGAATGGTACTTAAATAATATTGTAAATTGACATGCTATAGATCGGCGCTGCTTGCTATTCCGCATGGTTCGTTGTCCGAGGTCAGGATTTTTTATAACATTCAATAATTTACAACTGTTATTTTAGAAGGCTGGATGCCATATTTCACAACAATTCAGTTTGCTTTCTTCTTTTTTCTCTCTCTTTTTTTTTACGGGTTCCAAGTGACATGACACGAATTTAATCATATAGTTTTGACAGGGGATGACATTTTTCTAAACATTCCATTTAATTACTGCTAATTTGATATCTCACACAAAAAAAAAAAAAAAAAAAAAAAATAAAAAAAAAAAAAAATCATAACCAGTGAGTTTTCGCACCGGGTATACATTTATATTTAATAACACACCTTTTAATGGTTTCTCCATAGGTTTTGCGTATGAATGTTGTATACTTTTGTTAGAAATGAAAAAAATAAAATTGAATTAAATCAAATTCTAATTTTATTGACCAGACTGGCATATATATTTTCAGTCCAGCATCAATCTAAGCGTGATCGACACTGGACACGTCTTATACGCGGGCCTCCTTTAGGTGCCCACCTAAATTACCAAAAATTTTTATGTGAAACAGGCACAGCAGCTGAACGTTTTCAACAGAATAAGCACCTCGACGTATTTTTCCGAGGGTGATATTGCAGCAAATGTTCAATGCGCACGAAGTTGATTCTGCAACTGGCGGTAAACGCGACAGATGTACTTCAGACAAAAGGATGACCTGTCAGGCTATGTGATAGTTGTTAATATTCACGAGAAAGTTGTTAATTGAGTCTATTTAAACAAATGAAAACTGTTAAAATAAAGATGAAAATAGTTTTCATTAAAGTCAGATTGAACGATTACGATACTTTGTATAAAAGAATACTGAGATTTTATGATAGCGGATAAGAGTCTGTACAGATACCTCAAAAAAACAAAAATAATAATCACCTGAAAAAATAGAGAGCAGGACCAAATTTAATAATATTGGCATCTACTTAAGCATATTGAATAAGAAACATACACGAATCGATGCTGACGCCACATACATAATTAGAATTCTACAAATCCCGTACCCCCCCCAACCAACCCGTCTTGCTTTAAGGCACTTATTTCCTTTCAGCGTTATACTTCGGATATACATCAGTTATGATGACCATGTTGATGCTATGTATTATACACTTAATCGTGAATGTCCTGTTTCAGGCTTCTGGCTGCATGTAGTAGTTGCTGGCGTCTGAACACTGTTGGGTTGGATCATCTGAAAACGTCGCGTTGGATCCTGACAACTAACTTATCTCACTGCACGTGATATTCATGGCAGTTTATATTGTAAGCTAGTCTCCGATGTGAAAGTCGAGAAACTGTATCATTAATTCGACTAATGACAAATTATAAAGATTCCAAGTACGAAACTGAAAAATGCTGTGAATAATATTTTAATGACTACACCCCTTGGTCTTTCACTCCTCATGTGAATAATGAATAAATGTAATTAATTAAACTTTAGCATACACTTAACCACTATCAAATTGGCGTAGCTCTTTGAATATAGAAGAGTGAAAATCACAACTAAGGAGTAATACTATCTGAGTAAGTTAGAAATGTTTTTGTTCAATTTAGATGTAATTAGTTTGGTACGAAGACAAATTTGAACCAGTAACAGTCAGCTGATCATTAGTATATAAAGTATATAATAAGTACGTACAGCATGTAATACACCTTGGGAATTTAGGCAAGATCAAACATATGAATTCTTTCTGGGAATCTATCGCTTTGTTAAATTCTATATACAATTAATACGATTTTTGTTAATATATATTATTCTTTTTCAGTTGATGAAAATGGGAGCGTATGTTCACGTACCAGGTGTGATGGCGCCACCTTCTGACAATCAGGTTGATGTTGGTAGTGAAATGCCGAATCTGCCCCTTGTTTCTCTCGCTGGTAAGATCGTCGGTCTCTCTGATCTGCACATCAACAAGAACAGACCTATGATGATCATGGCTTCATCGGCTTCCTGACCCCCGCTTAGGGTGAGAAGATGATTATTATACATTATGGTTACACCAGCCTGACCAATAATAAAAATAAATAAATAAAGTAATAATAATATTTCGTGTATTGATACGTGATAGTCTAACTGTTATGACTTACGTAATAGTCTTTGCTTTTTAAACGACCTCAGAAGCAGAATTTCAAATAATGTGTACAAATTTCCAAACCATTTCACAGGGAAAGTGTTTCACGTTTTAACACTTTTCTTTTAAATCCTACCTGTTCTTTGCTTCCTCTATTCTAATTGTCATAAATATGTGTTAAATTCACAAGCGAGCACACTCCAGAAGCTATGAAAGCACTTTTCCTCCAAGAAACCGTTGTTCCACAGCGCGAATGGGTTTGACAAAATGGTAACTCGGTGGCCATGGCAAACTGTCATGATAGTAGGGAGTTTTAGAGTCATGTCGACGTGAACATGAACGATGTTCTCGATTTAAATAATGGAAGATTTTGATAAATGATTATAATAATAATGGTTACTTTTTATTCACGCTAGATTCTCATTGCTCTCGTAGCTTCTAGTTCCAGTTGAAAGGTTGAATTGAAAACTTTAAATACTTCGTCACGGCGCGCGTTCTCAATTTATATCCTGTCAACTGGACCCAGATGCTAGGAGAGATATAAGCGTCACGCCTCAAGAAGCCGATATTAGTCTTATAATTATTTATCATTCTTTAATAATCTAGAACTTCATTCATGTTCACGACGTCACCATGATTCGGAAACTCTGTGTTATAACTACCCCAAACACTACTTCTACTAGCACTACTACCACGAAAAACTGCTTTGAGACTGCTTCTAAATAATAAATTCTTCGATTAGGTTTGCTAGATATATGAATGTTTATCTTCTTTCTATTATTAAAGGCCTGTGTACTAGGTGGTACGCTAGCAGCAATTGCTCGCGACTACCGAACCCAGGTCGATTTCCTAGCTGTCTACCTCGCCGAAGCTCACGCTGAAGGTGCATGGGCACTTGGGAGTAACGTCAGCTACACGAAGCAGCATCAGTCTCTCCAAGATAGAATCACTGCAGCAAGGTATGTGTGACATATATTACAGTATATATCCTGCTTAATAAAGAACAAAATTATGAAATCATAATTGATTAAACGAGAATAAACCAACAAAAGAGTAAACTAGACAAATTATTAGTTCTCTTTACATTGAAGATGCTAACATTGTTGAGGGTCCCGAATAACCTTTCTTTACATATGAAAAGAAAATATTTATTGTGCAACTATCAATTAAAAGTGAAACACTGAATTAATATGTTCTTGTTATCTATTATTTTGGATTTTAATAGGGCATTAATAGTATGTCTTTAATAAAATGTTTGGTAATTATGCAGAGATCTACTCGACATTGATGCCGAAACTCACAATGGCATGACTGATGACGTCACCGATACGTCAAAGTTCCGCATCGTCGTGGATCAGATGGACAACCTCTTCTCCAGGGTTTTCAAAGCACACCCAGATCGAGTCATATTCATCCGCGACGGAAAGGTAGTGTACTTCGGCAAGGACATTCTGTCGCAAATGAAGGACCCTAGTCGTTTGATGACTCACGAAGCTCGCGAATGGTTGGAGGCAAATGTTGGACCAGCCTAGAAGCAGTAAATTATTTTCGTCGATGAAATTCACTTACCTCTATTAACAGTTTTACAAGAATGGTTTTGATGTTTGTGTGTATAGAACAATAACAAAAATGTAAATCTTCGTACGTTGGATCGTTTGAATTTCATTTATACAAATACTCTTTTATTATGTTTCTAAATGATAAAATAATAAATTATAAATTAAAATCGTATAGCGATAACGCAAACAAAATATCACAATATCATGATAAGGCGATAATACATGTGCATGTATGTGCAGAAATTAAGTATTGCACTACTTTTATGCACAGACATAGGTTCCATTTTTTTCAATATTTTTTTTTAATATTCATTTTTTTTCCCATTAGAACTAGCATTCCATGTGCATTTAGTTTTATATTTGAATAAAGGTTGAAAAAAATGTACTATAAGCGAGCAATGTTGCATAATTCTGTTTGGCGGGAGCAAAAGCAAATGAAGTTCACATAGTCAATTTTAAACTATGGGAACGGATGATGAATAATTTGTTATGTTCAATAATGTTTATGCAATTTTGTTCTCTGGCATTGTGTACATTTTGAATACTGTGTTACATTAAATTGTGTAAACATAATTTTTTAAGCGCTGTCTTTTATACTGGTGCACTATTTTAGTTAGCTTAAAGTGTGTGTTTTTATGTGGGGAATTTGTGCGTGCACATGAAATGTCATGGGATGGGTGATTGAGGGTTTTGTTTGTGTGGATGTTTCAGAATGTTTCATTAGCATGATTAGGAGTGGCTCAAAAGTTGTGTTGTGTGCACCCCATGTGTTTGTTTGTTTATTTGTTATTGTTTTTTGTATCACGCCAACCGAAATTGCTCTCGGTAGATATGGGACCGGGGAGCGTGTAGGCGTAAAATTGCCACTTAGTACTGTTTTTAAAGAAATATATGAATAATTTCAAGTTACTGAGTAACAGGCAATCTTCAGAAAATGGATGGATGAATATTAAAAACAAATGTTGACAGAATACATACATAATTCACAATATGTCTTGTTTACCAAGACGATCACTTAATGTTTTGGACCTTTATGAGTGTGAGTGTAT
The DNA here is from genome assembly GCA_940671915.1 of Paracentrotus lividus. Taxonomy (NCBI): domain Eukaryota; kingdom Metazoa; phylum Echinodermata; class Echinoidea; order Camarodonta; family Echinidae; genus Paracentrotus; species Paracentrotus lividus. The sequence goes on from CALNVZ010000218.1 coordinate 17,868,169, forward strand.
ATATATAGTAAATAGTGGTAGAAAAATACGCGTTGCGATTGGCTACAGCAGTACCACGTGACGTACTTTCAATGTGTTATATTGTTCATATGTACAATATAACTTTCGGTTTTTGGAGGGTAAAGCCTGTGTTAAAGGAATGGGGAGAGTATCGATTTTATCAATTGCCTTGTTACGCTAGCGCGTAATGACAGTAGAATGTTGCGCACTATAGCTCATAACAATGGATACGCGGAGCAACAAAATACGTCACAATAGCTAAATTTGCAACAAAAATTTTGCAAAGATAAAACTAGATTAGGCAAGGTCAAAGATCTAGGGGTCTATTTACTATAATAAATAGTGAACGCTCCATCTTGCAACATTACTGGACTATATGAACTCCAAATACTAAAGTATCCCTCGTGCAGATCTATTTCAACTCGGCCTGCGTCCTCGGAGAAACAAATCTGCACTCGGGATAATTTAGTATTTTGTCTTACTTATAATCCAGTATATTGCGCGATAGATTGTACACTATTTAGATTATATATATAAACCCCTCAAAAAAATGTCTTGCAATTCAACTTTGAGTCCTCGTATCTTTTTTGTTAATTGTCTATAATTCATTAATTTTATACCATTGGAAAGTTCATTTATTTCCTCTTTTCACGATACCCATTTGTAAAGGTTGTGCAATGCTTGAATGCCACAGTATTCCCAATACAAATCAAAGTCAGAGGTGGAAAGTTGCAAATGAATGGCTATTGTTGAAAGGCAGAGTTTCTATTGAGTATCATTTAATGGGTCATGCATTATTCCTCAATGTTTTCACTTATTGTTTGAAGAAGAAATGTGCCTTGCCCCAAGCTTTTTGCCTTGGCAGTGCTATTTTTTCATGAGTAGTCGTTTAATAAAGCTAGGATGCTGCGCTTATCAAAATGCTTGAGATACGGCTTCAAGAACAGAGAACGATTGTGTGCTGAAATGGACCAAAAAAAAAGTTTGTTTTTTATACTGCTTGCTTTGTTTGTTGGAGATGGATGAAAAAGAGATGAGTAGCGAATTTGTTATGCTGGAACTTGCCAATACATCCTGTATTGTAACAATACACAGTAATGCTCAACCACTCGCTGGTTATTAAACAGTTTTTTTATTAAACAAATTAACAAAAATACTACCTTAAAATACCTAACATTATTTGACATTCACCAAGAGTATCCAACATGTATTGAGCGCCTAACGCACAAACCAAACAAAACACAAAGAAACACAAAAACTTTATACAGTTAGAACTCGATGTAAGCAATAGCCATTCATTTTGACAACTTTCCTTTTCTTGACTTTTCATTCGAGTTTGCGAGTACTGTGCTATTCAAGCCATAACATAACCATCACAAATGGTGGTATCAATTTGACAAGGAAATAAATCAACTTTCCAATGATATCAAATTTTAACCTCATAAACAATCAAATTAAAAGATATGAGGGCTCAAAGTTGAATTGCAAGACAATTTGTTATAGTATTATATTATATTATATATATATATATGTGTGTGTGTATGCGTAGTGTGGTGTGTGGTGTGTGTGTGTATGTGTGTGTGGGTGTGTTGATTGCGGGTGTGGGCGTGTATGTGTGTGTTGTTGTGGATGACATAGGGTATATGCGTGTGTATGGGGGTGTGGAGGGTGTATGTGGGTGTGTGTGGTAAGGGTGTTGGTGTGTATTGGTTTGTCTATGTGTAAATGAGGGTTCGTGTGGGTGTGCGTCTGTGTGCGTGCACATAAGTAATAAATTCTCAATTTGTTTATTCTTCACCCAACCACTTGGTGCAGGTAAAATTTACCGTCTTTTGAAGATTGTCTGTTATTCAGTCATGTGTTCTGTTCAAAGATCCAAATGAAAAAAAGGTAGCGACATAATGTTAGGAGAATGCCTCTGTTATGAAACCCATAATTAATTTTTTTTGCTTTTTACAAGACAACTTAAAAATGACAGAATGACAGTTTTATTGACTCATTTTGTATATAAAGAGATGTTGAGAGCGTCTGTTCGTCGACTTAACCATTCGACCACAACACCTCTACACATTTTAAATTTGTTCTAAAAAATTTTTCCTGTAAAAATAGGACCACCATCTGTGTTCCCATTGTTTTTGTGTTGTTTTTTGTTACAACGAGGTAATCAAATCAACTCCATGAACTATCTAATATGGACTCAGTAAATAACGTTGTTTTTGTATAATCTTGTTGTTGGAAAGGATCCAGCCTCCCCCGAATCCCTTCCAGTATTTTATAATAATAGACCACGTTTGAGTCAGCATAATAGACATGTCAACGAACTAACACAAGTATTGTGTCAATATACATTTATTAAATTTCTATAAATGAACTATTGACATAACATTGCGTTAGGAGACGATCCACGAAGGTCGCTCTTTTCATTACGTGTGATGCATGTATGCGTCTGATGAACTATCAAGAAGAAACAGGTAGGAATCAAATTTTATATAGTTTTTGTCAATTACAAATGACGTAGATGACACGTCGAAGATTGTGTTTATGTCGTATAGGCCTTGTGAATAAAATGTTTGAAAATATTTATGTTTAATAATAAATGCTTTTAGGAATTAAACATCGATATCGTAAGACGTATCAGGAGATGGTGACATGGTATAGCCATAATATACAATACGATTATAAAAAAATACTGTTCATCATAGACCTCTTATATACAAATATGAATATGAATATTGATGAAGTAATAATGGTAAATTCTTGTTACGTTAGTGCTATACGGTGGTTATCATTATTAAGCTTATTTATTATTTGTGTGGTTGGTGTGTGTGTGTGTGTGTGTGTGTGTGTGTGTGTGAAAATTGCAATATAATTTAAATCATAATTAAGATTAATATTAATGAAATTTGATTGCTTTTAAAAAAAAAAGAGCCCATTGAGAAGAAAACTTTTCATGGCTTCAATGAGTACCCTTTCTTTCAGTTTCATTCTTTTCTGATGATGTTGTGGAGCAAAATGAAATAATTTACACCCTACATTATGAACAATAATTTTCACTACACCTCATTTAATAATTTTGCTATATATAAGGTTCAGGTTTCTGTTTCAGAACTAATATATTATTATTCTGCTTTTAGCTGTTTTGGCAGTCATATTTCAGAACACTCAAATTTTAATTGCTCTTCTTTTTAACCATGTTAAAAAGGTTTGATGTTGTATTCAGATCGGGGTCAACTGAGAGGTGATCGGGATGGAGGGTGTTGAGGGGCCTGCTAATGCTGGTCCACCTACATTGCCAAAAATCCTGGGTGAGCCTGCTCAGGCAATCAAGGTTTTTGAGGAATACAATAGGCTCGTATTTTCGGAGAATCCAGCAGATGTTCAATGAACAGTTGGATTTCAGCAAACCAGATGTCCTCGAAAAGCTACAGGTAATTTCGCAGTGTAAATATTATATTTATTTTACATTTTATTTCACAATCGCAAATAGCAAGAAAATAGCAAACTACATGAAATGAAAAATGATTTCGTATCAAAGTCGAGGACATTATCTGACATTAGTATATAGAAAAATGGGTGGCATAGGATGAGCTGCAGTCCATAATTTCTAAGTAATTACACAAAACCGATCTGGAATGGAGATTCTGCCAGTATCTAAAAGGGTGCTATATAAGCACACCAAAGTGATATTATGTATTAAGCGCTAAATAAATGTAACTATTGTTATTATTATTACTAGTAGTGGTAGTGTACAAATAATGAAAGTTTTATGAGATCAATGGTGCCAATTTTTCACGAGTTAAAGTGTAAACGATCTAACTAAGAGCAAGCCAATTGAATAGAACAAAAACAAAAATAAGAAGCTGAAATAATAAACTAATGAATACATTTTTTTTCCTTGATTGGATAATCAAAGTTATGTTTACACCATGCATGTAGTTTACTCCCGTATTTTCCCGTTTTACAAGGCTATCATTCATTCATAGTTAGAATTATAATGATTCTATCGTAATAAAATAATTTGCTAGGGTTGTCCAATATGCCCTACTTCAACGTAGATTGCAGGGTTTACCCTTTTTTGTTTCCATTTTTTGTTTCATTGTTTAAGGATGTTGGTTGCATGCTTCATTGTTGGCTTGGAAAACTGTGGATTGGATCACATAAACCACCAGTTTGGACCTGGCAAACTCGTAGATATACTGGATGTGATATTGATGGCATATTAACGATTGCCCTGAGGTATAGTTTAAGAAGTATCCTTTCCCTTCTTTTATCTTATTTCCAGATGACAAATCATGAGAATTGATTTTCACTTTTTGCTTTGTTATTGCAATTACTCTTTCGTAGACTGCATGTTTCATTTTTTTTTGTTAACTTTAAATTGTAAAGTGCTTCGAGCAATTCATTTGATTTTGCACAATACAAAAGACAGTTGTATGTCATAGATATGATTTTCCTATAATCATCTCATCAATATACTTGCACTCGAACATGTCGAAGCCATCAAGATGCAATCGAATGCAGTGCACACTACATGAAACCTCTGTTCGTGTTTAATTTGACATGAAAATTGAAATAAAAGTATAATTTGTATTCTAGCTAATTACCTTCTTATAAAAATATAAAATGTAGTTATTATCACTTTTGAAATTTCATTTCAATATTTAATTTAGTTGATGAAATGGGAGCGTATATTCACGTACCAAATGACATGGGACCGATGGCGCCGCCGTCTGAAATCCAGGTTGGAATAGGTAGTGATATGCCGAATCTACCCCTTGTTTTCTCTGCTGGTAAGATCGATCGGTCTTTCTGATCTCATATCAACAAGAAAGACCTATGATGATCATGGCTTCATCGGCTTCCTGACCCCGCTCGGGTAAGGAGATGGCCCCTTTACATCTTGATCACAGCGACAAAAACGGCGCCAAAACTCCACGAGAGCAAAGGTTTAAGTGTTAACATTTCTACTGGAATCTAGTCTCTTTGGGGTATAAAATCGTGCTTCTGGTCTTACCGAGATGTTTTGTGTTGCAAAGTTCAAAAGCTGAGAATAACATATAATCTGTATTTTATTTTTTTTTAAATGACATCTTATCATTCTCCAATTTGAGGAAAAGTGCCTAAAATCGGAAATTGTGGGCATTTGCCTGCCCCCTCGCAGACCTAAAAGAAAAACAATTGGGTCGATGACCGACCCAGTTAAGAAACTTACCCCCTTCCCCCACCTTAAGGCCATCCTAACATGGGTATAAATTGGGGGCAAAATCTGAACTGCAAGGGACCTTACACTGAATACCATGACTCAACTACCAATGGTGGTATTACAAAAGCTATCATTTCACTACTTTCATTTAATGACCGTAGATTTCAAAACCCTGGAAAATTGAACGCCTCTTTAAAAAATCTATTTCATATTGCATATTTTTCCCTCGTATGGTTATCTTGCTCACAGGCCTGTGTACTAGGTGGCACGCTTGCAGCAATAGCTCGCGACTACCGAACCCAGGTCGATTTCCTAGCCGTCTATCTTTCCGAAGCTCACGCTGAAGGTGCATGGGCACTTGGGAGTAACGTCAGCTACACGAAGCAGCATCAGTCTCTCCAAGATAGAATAGCTGCAGCAAAGTAAGTGAAATCGTTATTATCATATATTCGTCATTATTATTATTATACATTTACTGTCTAGTAACATCATAAATGAAAAAAGACGAAAATATTGAAAATGATTCACTACGCTTTTGCATTGACGAACATCACAACTGATGCAAAATAAAGACTCCATGAATGGAGACCATTTACTTACTCAATTATGATAATCAACGGTAAAACAAAATTTGATAATTTGAGAGGTTATTATATATCTTATATCTGATCACTAATTTTGATTATTTAAGAACTATTTGGGATAAAAGCTTTTGTCTATCTATAACATGATCATATGATATCTTCAATCCCAGCTCCTTGTTATAATCTCTTCAACCAAAGCTCCTTGTTTTAAAATATCAATAAACTTGATCTTTTGAAAGAGTTGATTGAACAATTATAGCACCATGTTTGACAATTTTACAGAGATCTACTCAAGATTGATGCCCAGGCTCACGATGGCATGACTGATGACGTCACCGATACTTCAAAGTTCCGCATCGTTGTGGATCAGATGGACAACCTCTTTTCCAGGGTTTTCAAAGCACACCCAGACCGAGTCATATTCATCAGTGACGGGAAGGTAGTGTACTTCGGTAAAGACATCATGTCGCAAATGGAGGACCCTAGTCGTTTGATGACTCACGAAGCTCGCGAATGGTTGGAGGCAAATGTTGGACCAGCCTAGAAGCAGTAATATCTGGAGGTTCCTACTATAAATTGACTTTCCCAACAGTCTCATGGCTACAACGAGACAAAGGATCTCCATTTTCTCCCTCCAAACTTTCCTCTTTAAAATGCTCCAGAAGCGGACGGGAGGTAAGCACGAATAAGACAGAGACCATTGGTTAGGGGTAAAATCTAAAAATCCAGAAATGTATATTTTTTGTTTAAACACACCTCGTGATTAAAACTGCAAATTTTCTTGATACATATTCACGAAAGTGGATGACATTCTAAAGACTAAACATTTCCTTGGGGCCGACCCCAACGTAACACCCCCATCCAACTGCCACGATGAGCCTCGACACCCAGTCCAAATCGCCATATGTCAAAGACTGAAATTCACACGGCTGCTTAAAGTACAGCTGTACGGCAGTCACCCCCCCACCAACCCCCACGACTCACAGCCCCCACCCCAAGAAACACACAACAAACAACGCTGACAGCCACACCTGAAAGCACAGAAGGTATCAAAATGGCGCAAATTGCATTTTGTAGGCAAGGCAGAGCCAAATAAAACTGGCCATTATGCTGACAAGACCAAAGAGATATCACTGTGATGCCCCCACCCCCCCCCCTCATCTTGTGTGTGGAAACATGCAGCAAAGTAGCGAAACGTTATGAATCGCTATCTGAATCGGCGATGTGTGGTACTTCAATAACTTCAAATCGAACAATTAACTCACTCTATTACAACTAAACGTATTTTACGCAACAATGGCCGACAAGGGAAAACACTAATCTTTTTGTCCGTAAAGCACCAATGAAGTATGTATTTAAGTATGTAGTTCTTCCTCACATCTTTTCATCAAACTGATTATTTAAATCAATTCAATCGATGATGGATTTGCTTAGAACTATTTAGATTTTTGTGGGTAGAGCAACAATTAAAAAAACATCTGAAGCTTAGTGTGATATTATCTTTTATGAGAATGTGGCTTTGCTTAAAAAATGTTATCCTACTTCACGTATTTCATTTCAAGTTGCATCCTGTGATGAAATATTTGATTATACGTGTTATAAAAATAATAAATATCATAAGCTGGCACTTACATACTTTTGTCTGGCATGAACAAAGCGCATGAAGTTTCCACAGTCAATTTTAAATTTTGGACGGGAAAAAAAAAACATTGTTACGTGCATGGAGGTTATGCAATCTGCATTGACGTGATGTATACACATAGAAAATAAAGGATATTAATTTTTTCAATCGATATATTTAAAGTGCATGTCGTTATTCTTGCTCGTTACTTTTGTTTCGTTTACTCTATATTGACGTTACCCGCGTGTGTCATGGTTGTGGGAAATTGTGAATATTATGGAGAGTGACGAGCTAGTGTGAGGAATCATGTCACGATTAAGTGTTGGGTGGTGTGTGTGTGTTGTGTTTGGTGTGGGTTATGTCTTAGAGGGGCACAAGTAAGACTTCTTCAATTTGTTTATTCCTCACCAAGCCCACTTGGCGCAAGTAAGATTTTTCAGTCTTCTGAAATTGTCTGTTGTGCAAGTCATGCGCTAATGATCTAATATTAAAAGGTTTAACAGATGATAGAATTACTCTTTAACATAAATTAGTTGAACCTATGATTAATAGTCATACTTCCACAAGACAACTTAAAAAGGATAGTGGCATTTCTTCTGACTAACTCTGTACTATTTATTGTTGTTTGAAAACGTAAGGAAACATTATGTTGTTTCTTTTTTTTCTTATGTAACTGTCAAACTGTCACACTAAGGTTGTACTTTAATTGTCAGGTATTTTTGGTACAGGGTAACTTTGTGCTGGCATTGAAAGATGGTTGTGCGTCTTACACGGTTGTCCATTGTCATGCTTAGCATATTCGGTTTCATTTGGTACGTCGTCCTGATGCATCCCCAAGCTTTACTGCTGTTCGAACGGACTAAGCACGTACACAACAGCACACACACACACAAACAGACACACAAACAAGTTACAACTCTCACCCCCCCCCCCCCCCTCTCTTCTTTTCCTCGATCTCTCTCTTCTCACATCAACACACACACAACCACATTGAGAAAGTACACAGCCATTTTTGAAAACTAGAATTCCAGTCATCTCTGCTGTCTCAGTTTAATATTACCGTTTACCTTATCCGGCCATGTTTTTAATGACCTGCATTCCGGTAACATTAAAGCCCAAGTATAGTTGTAGTAGAAAACATTTATTTTTTAAAAAACTTGTTCAACTTGTTCTCATAGTGTTCTAATGATATAAAAATATATGGGCAAAGAATATAATCATGTTCCATGCATGTCTTTCCATGATATGTAATAGTTTGCATGAGCACGGGGAGATGTTCATCAAAATAAGGCCATGCTTCCTTTATTCTCACCCAGAACTCTGGGCATGCCAACCAGCAGCTGATTGGTATAGCGTGACTGAATTCTGTGTGTACAGTCTGTGTATGGAATAGCATATGCTTTGCACACAAACCGCTGTATGCTGGCATTATGTCTCTGAGATCCTATCGATTGTGGCACTGTCAATTGGTATATTTACACAGTTTTGTTGCTAAATTCAGGTGTTAGAGTGGATTTTATAACAAATCCTTTTGCACACATAGGTTAATTGAGGTATTCATTCATATTATTCTGCTTTGGAAACAAAACAAAAAATCTATTCTCCCAAAACTATACATGACCTTTAATGTGATAATACATATGAGATTAACCTTGAATCGATAGTTTTCGGAAACTTGACAGGAATTGTCTTATAATTCAGATCCAGCGGCTGATATCGTTATAACAAGTTGGTTAAATAAGGACATCATTATTTTTACAGTGAGTATGTATTTTAAACCAAAATCAACGCATTCGCGTGTCATGCATGTTGCAGTACTGTATTAAACCCATATTAACATACATGTATCTACGAGTTTGCAATGATAATCAGTAAGTCCGATCACCAACATAAAATACACAGGGAGACCATACCACAGTATAAGTGGGTGTGGTTCAATATGGTCAAGAGTTGTGTGGTAATTATGGGTGTCGTGATATCCTGGGTGAGACATAAATATTAACCCACACACTTACTGTAGAATGATCCATACACATTTGGGAAATGTGTGTAAAAGGCAGAGTTAGTGGATGATTAATTGGTCTGTGGTATTCCTGGGTACCCAGAGTACCACACAAAGAACTACACAATACCACATGAATATCAATACTAAAGAAAGAGTTGGTAATATAGAGTCGTGGTGGTAAGAAAATGGGTACCTATGGTATGTCCTGTGGACCTAAATTAATCACAAAAATACATCATGAATACTCATACCACAGAAATGTATGCAGTACATTAATAATATATATTTCCAACTGTACCATTTTATTGACACAAGACGTATACTTACTATATTACGACATAAAGCCACAGAAAGATCCATACCACAGAATGTGGTAAAAACTTAGAATTCCTTGTGTAACCCTGAGGTACCCAAAAACACACAAAAACCAACAGAATATCTCAATACCACAGGAATCTGTTGTTTGTATAATACAATAGAGTCGTGTGTAATTAAAATGGGTTATTGATCCTGGGTACCTAAATACCACAGCAAAAAACCACAGAAGATCTCATACCACAGAAAATGTTGTATATACAAGAAGTAATCGGTAATGATATGCTGTCTGTGATATCCTGTGGTACCCAGATACCAACACAAAGTACACATGAATACTAAACACAGAAATAGTGTGGTAATATAGAGTCGTGAATGAAAATGGTACCTGTGGATCCTTGGAACCTAAATACCTAAATACAACACAAAAAAACAGGAATACTCATGTCCAGAAAGTGGGGTAAACATTTCATATCGTGTGAAATGAAAATGGTCTGGTACTGATACCTATAGTTACACACAAAATACCAAGCAGGAAGATCTCAACCACAGGTAATGTGTTGTTATTAAAGAGTTGTGGTAATAAATGTCGTGATATTCCTGTGTACTATTACCCACACAAATACCATGAAAAGATCTCATACCGACAGGAAATTGTGGTAAATACAGAGTTTATGGTAATGATAATGGTGTCTGGATTCCCGTGGTACCCAGAGTACCAACACATAAGTACACACAAAGAACCACATGAAACTAATCGAACAGAAATGAGTGTGAAAAGATCCGTGTGGTAAAGAAATAGACTGTGGTATTCCTGTGGAAAACATAAATTACCTAAATACAAACAAAATACAACAGAAATCCTCATATCACAGGAATTGGGGTAACATTCAATGGAGTCGTGTGAAAGAAAAGGTGTCGTGGTATCCTGTAGTACCTATATTACCACACAAAATAGCCACAAAGATCTCATACCAACAGAATGTTGTAATAACAGAGTTGTGTGGTAATAAAATGGATGTCTGTCTAATCCTGTACCTAAATTACCACACAAATACCACGAAATCTCATACCCCAAAGTGTGGTAATAACCAGGTAAGAAAGTCTGTATCCCTGATCCCATCACACAAAGTACCACATGATAAATACTACAGAAATGATTGTGTAATATAGAGTCGTGTGTAATAAAATGGTACCATGATCCTGGTACCTTAAAATTAAATCACAAAATACATATGAAATCTCATACCAGCAGGAATTCATACATTAATAAAATATTTTCCAAACGTACCATTTATTGACCCAGACGGTAGTACTAACCTATATTACCACATAAAATGCCACAGAAAGATCTCATACCACAGAATGTTGTAATATGAATCAAATGATCGTGTATTCCTGTGGTACTAAATAGACACAAAATACAACAGAATATATAACCACAAGAAATATTGTAACAAATTCCATATAAGTCAATGTGTTAATCAACAACATACCCAGAAGACAGATTGCCAACACAGTCAGTATCACACATGAGTACCACACATCAACCACACTGTACCTACCAACAACTGAATCAAACATGAATGTATACAGGAAATAACCGCAATATGGTAGGTGGTGTGTGTGTGTTGTGTGTATGTGGTATGTTGTGTGTGTGTGTGTTGTGTGAAGGTGTCATACCACAGGAAATATGTGGTAATATACCAGAGCGTGTGGTATAGAACACAGAAACCAAACTGTTACCACAGGACAAAAATACCACTAACTATCAATAATTGTGTAGTGTGTGTGTGTGTGTGAGTGTGGCGTGTGTGTGGTGTTATGTGATAATGAGCATTGATGTGACAGTATTACTTAAAAACAAATTGTTTAGTCCCCGTGTGGATGCCTACCTGCTTCCAGTAGGGACAAATTAGACCAAATGGGAATAATAAACCAAATGGAATTGACCAACTGAAAGACAAACAACCAAGAAGGATTAGACCAAATGGCAATAAATCAAAAGGATTACACCAAGTGCAATTTCCTGCTGAGTGTAGAATCGGTGGTATTCCTTGGATTTCAATGTGGTATTATGGTAATTAAGCTCATTGCAATTAAAGTGATTTGGTATGCACAAATCAAATTTTTAAATTACCTTAAAAAAACATAATCAATGAATATGAGTATCTTTCGGGAAATTATTTCCAAACACAGAAAAACATCGAGACGATAATAAAATGCATTATCACAAGAAAAATAGAAAATAACTAACTGTGAACCAAAATATTGCAAAATGTTGGAATAGTATATCACGGTGGATCTTTAGGGCGTATTCCTGGGGTAAACGGCGTGCGTATCCTTGTAACGGCGTGTGGTAAATCCTGTGGTAACGGCGTGTGGACTTGGAAACGCTGTGGAACCTGTGAACACGGTGGAATTAATGAATCCTGTGGTAACGGGGGGTAATCCTGGTAACTTGTGTGAATGGTGTGTGGTAATAGTTTTTAACCACACGAATTGTGTGGAATGTCCCAATTACCAACCCGGATCGGGTAATTCATAGTGTAAATGTCCCAATTTACCACAGGATGCGTGTGTATCATGGGTAAATTCCCAATTTTACCACATGATCTGGGTAATCCATGGTAATGTCCCAATTTACCACAGATCTGTGGTAACGTGTGTAAATTCCCAATTTACCACAGGATCGTGTATAATCGTGTGGTAATTCCCAATTACCACAGATCGGTGGTAAATGTCCCAATTTTTACCCACAGATTCGTGTGTAATTCTAGTGTAATGTCCCAATTTTAACCACAGGATTCGTGTGGTAAATGCCCAATTACCACAGGAATCGTGTGTAAAGTCCAATCTTACCAGCAATCGTGGGTATCCATGTGGAATGTCCCAATTTTACCAACAGGATCGTGTGGTAAATTCCCAATTTTACCACAGGATCGGTGAATTCATGTGTAAAATGCCCAATTTTAACCACAGGATCGTGTGTAGAAAAAGTCCAATTACCACAGGATCGTGTGTAATTCCGTGGTAATTACCACAGGATACCACAGGACATACCAACAGGATACCTACAGGACATTGTAAGTACTTAGCTTGTCTTGAACTCATACTCGAACTAAGAGGCTATGCTTCTTGCTCTCATACTCAACGTAAAGCTATCTTGCTGAAAGCTCTTACTCAACGCCAAGGATTATCTTGTCTGGAAGCCTCTCGTACTTCATCACGAACCAGTTACGTCACGATCATCATAGCTGTATCATCGATCTCGGGACTGTGTGTTCTCAACCCTCATTCATTTCGTCCGCGAAATTCCGGACGGTTTCGTCAAGAAGTTCGCTCACGCCGAACTACCGCAGCTCGCTCAATATAGAACGACGATATCTTCGGGCCAACGATAGTCGTGTCGACATCAAACGGTCCTTGTTGAACGAACTTTTATAATTACTAGCCTAACGGGGGGTTTTTCCAGTGGGTAGGTAATCAAAAGAGAAATACCTCAGTCAGAGAAACTAATGATTGAATTGATAAGCCAAAATATGTTACATTTGGAATACCAAATATAGCTTATGAAAACATAAACTCCTGATCAGACACAAATGGCAAGATATTCTTACTCATTGATTCATGCTGATTTTACAGTGATGCTATGGTTGATATGTATGTAATTCATGATTAATGATATCAATTCTTTATATATGACATAATTGAAGCTGGCGCCGAATAAATTAGTTACATAATAGAATTGAATGAGTGTGATTATGCCAGTGTAACAC
>CALNVZ010000218.1:17893416-17913498 GCA_940671915.1 Paracentrotus lividus
GGGGGGGGGGGGGGTGATGAATAGATCATCCACCCACTAACAAAAGAAATTAATGCGTGTCTACGCCTGTGGTATTTACCATACTGTCCTTAGCAGTATATTGTAATTATGATATCGCACATATTTCGCCCCTTCTCCTGAATAATAATATCGTAGGTTATTGTTATGTATTCTTTTGATTTTATATTCTCTATCGTTTAGAATGTTTGGCTTCATGCCAGCTTGCTTACCCTAGAACAATGCGGCCTGGACCACTTGAAACCATTGTTTGGACTGAAGAAGATTCCAAGCATGCACCGTCTGATATTTGCAGCATATAGAGACTGCCCTGAGGTATGTAACTGTAGGCTATAGAGGAGTTTTCTAATGGACCAGTTCACTAACGTATTCAAATTTTATGCTTATTTTTTTATACAAAGGCTGTTCTTGGCAACCTGAGAGCTTGCCTTGGGCTTGCCTGACATAGCAACAACTAATGTATGCAAACTGGATTTTATGTATTGCAGATCATTCTTTTATTACAGGTTGCTTGAATACCTTGTTACTATGTCGCCAGGAAAGAAACATGCATAAAATTTGAATATGTTAGTAAACTGGTCTATTTTGTCCACCGGAACAAGAATAATCATAATAATAATGATGCCTTCTTTACGCACAACACCCACTGATCTAATCGATGATGACGTCATCGTACTGGTCAGGTGAGACGAAACATTTCAAGTTCGTGATTCAGGCTGTCCACCTAGAAATAACTTTGAGCGTCAGGCGTGTAGAAGCCACTATAATTGTTATGATTATGGGTCCAAAGTTTTTGTTCTTTATCTCTCAGCCTCGACAATAAAAATAAAACTATTACAAAACGCATCGTAAACAAGACTATGGCGAAGGTATTACGTTTGACAACTGTTCCTTCCGGGTTCAGCGCCTGGTGGAAGATCTCATAGAATTATAAAGGAATGAAGAGAAATGGAACAATATCTAGAGACTTTCGAAACACCGTGATCGCTAAGTACTTTAATTCATTCCTGTAAGAGCCTACTTAAAATGGTAGTCAGTAGGCCTAATAATAATGTATTGATTATCAACACTGATTCGGCGAACTACATAGACATTACGATGCCCTTTCCATGAAAAATACATGATTGTAGAATAACATAATCAAATTTTTTCTATTATATACAATATACTCTTTCTTTTTTCTTTAATAGTTAATACTTATAGTAGTCAAATTTAGTTTCTTGTATTCGTTCATTTTTATCGTTTACTTGTTTTGTCTAGATTATGAAGTTGGTGTCGTACATCCAGGACCCCGCTGTGATTCTCCCTCCTCCGTTTGTTGCAGAGGTTGGTGATGAGATTCCCAAACTACAACTTGTATCGCTTGCTGGAAACATCGTAAACCTATGTGACTTGCATATCAATAAGAACAGACCTATGATGATCCTGGCCTCATCAGCTTCATGACCTCCACTTAGGGTAAGTGGTTCAGTAATAATGTACAGATTACTTAGATTAAGACATGTAGAAAAGATTATATTAATAGTAAAAACAATCAGAAATGAAAATTATGTTTATTTGTTTGTAGGATAATTTTTTTAGTTTTCATTTTACATGATTTTATTGTTAATAATGTATAAATTACATATAATCTAATTAGAATTAGACAGGGAGGTAAAATACAATTTTTTTTTTTTTTTTTTTTTTTTTTTTTTTTTTTTTTTGCAAGAGCAATATCAAGTAGGTCTTAAACTTCTATTAGTTTAATAATAATGATAAATCAATTGTCTATTAAACTTATATTTTAAGCGCATTTTTCATTTTTATAGCAATTCACCTTTGTGTGAGTATTAAATTTTATTTTATTGTTGATACTATTTCAGATTTTCATATAACAAATTTACTAGGTGAATTTAATCAGTGTTGATTGACACCCATTTTCGTTGATTTTCAACTCTCTGTTCTCTTTTACAATTTTCAAATTCTAGGCCTGCGTACTAGGTGGTACGCTAGCAGCAATTGCTCGCGACTACCGAACCCAGGTCGATTTCCTAGCCGTCTACCTTGCCGAAGCTCACGCGGAGGGTGTGTGGCCGCTTGGAAGCAACAACAGCTACCTGAAACGGCATACCTCTCTCCAGGAAAGGATCGCGGCTGCCGAGTAGGTTGAAAATGATGATCATTAAAAAAAATTGCTTTCAAGAATTTCAAAACTTTATTGCCAATTCACAGAACATAGAAGGTAACCCAGTATAAACAGCCCTACGTTGCCTTCTGCCGTCCGCGAATCATTGTGATGAATTATGATCATGATGATAGTCATTATCAATAAACATGATAAAAGTGACTATGGTCTTGATCTTGATCTTGATTGGTATTTAACAAAATTTACATTTATGTTCCCTTCTTATCACTATATTCGATCATCCACAAGCATTAAAAAATCAATTATGTCTATAGCATAAATTCATTTTAAATTTACCAAACAACTTACTATCATTTCAAGAATAGGAAGGAGACGAGCACGAAATATGGACAGCTAATGAAATAAATAGCTCCTGGAGGGCGTTTCATGAAAGGACTTGTCGGACGTTTTACCCGACAAACTGTTAGAAGCTACTGAAATGCTTGGATCTGATTGGCTGAGAGCAAATTTGTCGGATAAAATGTCCGACAAGTCTTTTGATGAAATGCTCCCCTGGGCGCGGATCCAGCATTTTCTCTTACAAAGCATTTCATAGGCCCAATCTGTTGAAATACACTGTTGCTCTTATAGGTTGAATATTTTTTTATGTGATTCAGCAATGTCTTTTTGCTCCGGCTTTAATTTCTCGAAATCGTTTGTCCCCACTTTCACTTTTCGGGGCCATAGCTATTATTTTGGACGTTCCCCCCAACCATTCCCGGGAATTGGAAAACAAAATAAGTTTGTCAACCCCTACAATGCCCATTTTTGCCATTTTTAGTAATTTTGGGGCCCCTTATTCATTTACCCGGCTGACCAAGGCCCCCTCCATCCTCCCCCCGCGAAACGCGTCTGAAGAAAGGGGTTGATATGTTTCTTAAGGTTAATTAAAATTTAGGGTCACAGGATTTGGTCTCTTGTCTAGGGGAGGGTTGTTGAGCCCTCAAATGTAAAAATCGCCCACTACTGTAAAAATGCCCTCAAATGTCACAACACGTCAACCAGAAATGTAAAAATTGCCCTCAAATGTCACAACACGTCAACCAGAAATGTTAAAAATACCTCAAATGTCACAAACACGTCAACCACAAATGTAAATATGCCCTCAAATGTCACAACACGTCAACCACAAATGTAAAAATGACCACTAATGTTCATAACATGTCGACCACAAATGTAAAAAGTTTTCATTTTAACCAACTAATGTCTGAACATGTGCAACCGCAAATGTAAAAATTCATTCCATGTATCATAATAATGCGGAATGTGAACAAACATTTTCAATTAATATTACAACACATGCATATTTCCATAGATACATATTTGCACAACACCATGGCACACACTCAACACACAGGCACATACATACACATCACATATATACACACACATACACACCCACACGCATAACGTTTAAACGGGGGA
The DNA here is from genome assembly GCA_940671915.1 of Paracentrotus lividus. Taxonomy (NCBI): domain Eukaryota; kingdom Metazoa; phylum Echinodermata; class Echinoidea; order Camarodonta; family Echinidae; genus Paracentrotus; species Paracentrotus lividus. The sequence continues at coordinate 17,897,024 of CALNVZ010000218.1, forward strand.
GTGTCCAGTAACAAGATTTACTGGTAATGTTTATCAACTATCTAGCTTGTGTGTAAAAATCGGCATGATCCAAATATAGTAGCAGTGATTGAACACACATAAAAAGACACATTTGAAAGTCACATGAGTCCTTTTTTAGGATATAAACTGAGCAAAAATGGGTAATTCTTATTTGGAGGCATGTTATAAGTTGTCTTTTTTGTGTTATGTTATTATATGAGCAGCCTCTATTTCCATCAATCTGGACATGTTTTACGGAAAATTTTATGGAAAATGCCATTTCCCAATCTTTTTCACAAATTCAAGCTGAGCCAAAATTATGGCGTTAAAACAAAGCAATTTTTCTTGAAATAAACTTATGCCATCTTATGCACATAACTGTCATAACTATGTGAGTAGGAGTCTGAAAATTCGTGCATTAAATCCTATGAAGGGGGGGGGGGGGGCAGGGTGCATGTCCCGCTCGATTCTACACCTTTCTTCAAGAGCCTATGGGGAGGGTCGTTTCGCATGAAATGGACGTTAATGCCACACAGGTTGGTAAGGTATACGGCATCAAACAAGACTCCCATAATAACGCAGTATTTGTTGAGACTAACGAAAGTTACAATTTTGCACCCAAAAAGGAAAAAAGAATGCCCAAAATGGTGCAATAATTTTTAGATAAATTCCATACCGTCTTTTTATCTAATCTCTTGTTTTATATAAAACATAATGAATGAATGAAAAACTAATGAATGAATGAAACATAATACATAATTAGAAAGATTTTTAAAATCTTTCTATACTATGTATTATGCTTATAATCGTAATTGAAACATTTTTGTTCCATTTAGCAACATTCCTCATTGATATAAATACATGTGATGATTTTTACATTTGTGGTTGACATGTAAGACGTTAGTGGTTAAAATTGAAAACTTTTTACATTTGTGGTCAACATGTTATGACATTAGTGGTCTATTTTCACATTTATGGTTGACATGTTGTGACATTTGAGGGCATTTTTACATTTGTGGTTGATGTGTTTGTTACATTTGAGGGCATTTTTACCATTCGTGGTTGACGTGTTGTGACATTTGAGGGCAATTTTTACATTTTTGTGGTTGACGTGTTGCAGACATTTGAGGGCATTTGAGGGCATTTTTCATTAGTGGGCGATTTTTTACCATTTGAGGGCGTCACAAGGGGTTGAAGTAAAAAGTGAGAATAAATATAATAAATATTTATTTATTATCATTTTCCCCAAAATTTTGTTTCAGCCTTATTGACAAGGTTGTATTCCTGTAGTCTTTCTTTCATTATGATTCAGGTTTGGCTGATATTCTATAGTACATTTTGGGGAAGATAGAAATTTCCACTTTGTAAAGATGAATAAAATCAATTTTGAGCAATTATCGAAATAAACTTTGACCCTTCCTCTAGACAAGAAATCCAAGTCTGTGACCGTAAACATAAATTTAACTTAAAGAATAATAACAACCCTGTACCTCAGTCGCGTTTCATGGGGGTAGGACTGAGGGTCTTGGTCAGCCGGGTGAACATAATAGGGCCCAAAAATGAGGGGGGAAAATGCAAAAATGAGCATTGTGGGGGTTGACAAACTTATTTTGTTTTTCAATTAATGGGAATAGTTGGGGGACCGTCCAAGATATAGCCAGGACCCCGAAAAGTTAACATGGGGACGAACAATTTCAAGAAATTAAAGCCGGAGCACAAATATGTTGCTGAATCATATAAAAAATTTCCAACCTTTATGGGCAACAGTGTATGTTGACATATTGACTCTATTATGGTTGTGCATGGGTCGATACATTTCTATCTCCCAGTTGATGCTGGATCCGGTATTCTTTCAAAGGGATAGGTGATGGTGATCGAGGAGTAGAGCTAAGTAACGGACAATGAGACAGAGATTTTGTGGGACAGCTTAGGGCCTGCCTATATGGCTACACTCGCGAAAGTTTATCGATATCTTTGTTGTATTTTAATTTCATTTTTCCATATGGAATCTAGAGATCTTCTCCGGATTGATGCCGAAACGCATAATTGCATGACTGATGACGTCACCGATACTTCAAAGTTCCGCATCGTCGTGGATCAGATGGACAACCTTTTCTCCAGGATGTTCAAAGCGCACCCAGATCGAGTGATATTCATCCGCGGTGGAAAGGTCGTGCACATCGGAAATACCATCTTATCGCAGATGCAAGATCCAGACAGGCTGATGACACATGAGGCACGGGAATGGTTAGAAGTAAACGTAGGGCAAGCATTGAACTAGAGAAGATGGTAAAGTGTTTTTGAAGTAATAGTAATCTTTCTCCTCGGCTAGGATGATTTTATATTAGACATTTCAAAAGGAATCTTAGTTCTTTTTTTTTTAGCATAAATAAGTTGTTCTTTCAAAATATTGATTGTGATAACGGATGCAATTGAATGTAGATTTAGATTAATGAATTAATGTTAATGTTTTATTTTCAATAATAAAAAACGTTTTTCATTAATCACTCTCAATTCTGAAACGGCAACAAATAACGTTGCTTTAATCACTGACATTACTTCAATCAAATGTGAAAATGTACATTTCTGTCTTTAAAAAATACATGTAATTTTAATTGTTAATTAACAAAATATATCTTGACATTATAGCCAGTCAATAAAGTAAGAGGTCGTGGTTGCATGAAGTACTTGGCGTGCACAAAGCAAATGATGTTTTCACAGGAAATATTAACTTGTGAAGGCGGATCAAAAAAGTTGTCACTGTCAATAAAGCGTGTATGCAATAACGCCCTCTCACATGTGATTTGTCATGCGAGTTCATCAGTGCTCTAAAATAAACACATACAATTGTGATCACTGTCTCCAACATCATATATCATTTGTGTATATATGTATAATGGTGGGAAGCTGACTTCCCATGAGACGGGTTTGGGACGGTTTGAAGACTAGTTTGAGATGGGTTTGAGACTAGTCGCGGAAACGTCTCAGAGACGTCTCCTTAGTCTTCACGATGTCTCATGAGTTGCGGGAAAATCAAAATTGTACATATAGATGAGATTTCTTTTTCATCGCGACATGTCTCTGAGATGTCTCGGAGATTTGGAGAAATCTTTGAATCTCCGCGACGTCTCCGAGACACGAGATTTGGTATTTCAATTCAGGAAAGTTGTTCGTAGAAGTGTCATATATAATATGTTTTAATAATGTAGGCCCTTATATGGAAGTTCTTGGTTGTGATTCTGACAATGGGAAATATAGTCCAGCACATATTGTTTTCACTTATCATGCTTATGGCGGCATCAATGAAGTTGCTAACGTTATAGATATGGTAAAACAGGCCACCCCTTGTCGATTTTAGTTGTGGGAAGGGGGATAGAGAACTAATGTGAGATTGCATGTGAAAAGAAGGAGACAATGAGAAAGAGAAGACCATCAGAAATGTGAGATTGCTTGATAAAGTGCATGTGTACCCATAACTTTATTTCCTTCCTTTTTCTTTTTTCCCTCTATAATACAAATGGCGTGTAATTATGATACCATTAATAACGTAGAACTGTAATTAAAACTTCGAAACACATTTCCTATTCTCCTTCAGTTTTTACAAAAAGCCATATTTATCATATTCGGGTTTTCCTTTTCACACGATATGTCAATCTAATTATCACGAAATGCAATTCCAGTTGAAAAATAGCCATCTCAGCACCAACTTACATTGACGTGTCAAAACCGAAAGTGAAAGTAAAAATTTATGTTTTTTTTTTCTTCATAGATTTGTTTTTCTCTCTCTCTCTCTCTCTCTCTCTCAACTAGGAAATTGTATTAAATACATAATTAATTATTTTGGATTGAAACTCAAATCCCCCTTATTCGCTTTATTCATTTTTGCGAAATACAACATATGATTTACAAAACTGCATGTAGGTAAAACATATAATATAACATTTTGCCAAAGAAATCCAAGTATCAGAAATATTTACGTGTTGATAATCAGTTCCTCGCAAAACAGATATGAAAGTCGTCTATTCCATTTGGAAGATTGCCACTTACACTCAACAAATTGATTAAACTACAATCCAATCACTACATGGCATAATACAGATATTGTATATACATAAAAGGTTGGTTTAAAGCGTTTTGCTGTTTTACCATCAGAATTTCAATTGTATTCCAATAGAGACCAATACAATGGGAATATCAGAATCCTAATGGACCGACAGAGGACCAATAGGCTCCAATAGATAGCAAGAGATTATGTTGGTGTCTGGCCATCAACCTCTATTGGTCCAATACAAATTGGTTTTCTGGCCTGTATTGGACCATTAAACCAATAGAGTCTGATGTCTCTATTGTCTCTATTGGTTCCAGGGTGTTGGACCCATAAAACCAACACAAGCCATCAGACTCTATTGGTCTCTAGGCCTATTAGTTTCAGGCTGTCCCATATTACAATTTCTATTGGGTTTTTTCTATTTTTCTTGGTTCCCAGTGGTGTCTAATGGTTTCTATTAATTTCTATCAGCTTTTGTTGGTTTCCATAATTTATTTATTAGTTTCTATTGATTTCTATTAGCTTGCTTCTGTTGGCTTGGGTCTTCCACAAGCTGTGTGCCCTCGAGGCCGAGGCGAGCAGTATATTGCAAATATCAATATGAGAAAAATCAGTCTCATGGGAAAATACTCGGCCTCGTGGGCGCTCAGCCTCGTGGGACTCTGCCCCTGGCGGCTCGTGGGCCCTCGGCCTCGTGGACCCTCCCGTTGGCTTGTATCGGTTTGTGTTGGCTTATATCGGTTTGTTGTTGGTTTCTACTGGTTTCTGTAATTTTCTGTTCAGGATGTTATTTCTGACTGTTTCTATTGGTTTCTGTTGGTTTCTATTGGTTCTAATGGTTTCTGTTGGTCATGAATATTCATAAGCAGTATTCTGAGATTTGGAAAAAAAAGGTGGAAAATAATAGAAATATGCAATTTTTAGCCATGTAGCTGGCATTTGGCTTATTAATATAAAAATTATTTTAGTTTATTAGGGTTTTATGTTTAACACAATTTCAAATTGATTCATAATGACAATTCTTCATATTTCATTAACAAAAGTGTAATTTGATATTAAGTAACCGTCTTCTTTCAAACAATTTGCCTGTAGTACTTTATATAGCAGGGGTCGACAATTTGCCAGTAGTAATGGGCCTTAATATAGGATAGTATAGGTTAGGATAGGATAGGATAGGGTAGGACTCATTGTTAATGTCAACATGTTTCTGTGAGTTGTTAGCCGAAACACTCCAAAAGATTTTATTACACTATTTTCATTAATTAATATCTTATTGGTCCTTAGAAAATGTCTATTGGACAATAGAAAAAATTCTAATGGACCAACAGAAAATGTTATTGGTCCATTAGAAATTTCTAATGGTTCTGTGGGTCCCATATTTCATAACTCATTAGAAACCATTAGAGACCAACAGCCCTAATGGTTTCTGATGGTCCAACAGGCTAATGGAGCCTATGGGAATTTCGACCTGGGTACACAACGAATTAAAACATCAGCATTGTATTTCTTCACCAGCCGAAAATTGGTCAGATTAATTTGATACAATATAATGCCAGTTGGATTAATAATAAGAGTGGTTATGACGATGATGATAATAATAATTCTGTTTTAAATAACACTTTCCAGTATAGGAGATTAAAGTGCTTTACATGATAATACTCTTGTCATTGCAAATCGACCATTTTACAGGAGTTCACAATGAGAGAATCCTAGAGGGTACCCACTTTAAAACCTAATTGAGGAGCATGCACACAACAATGCCTTGCCCAAAGACATAGGTGCCTGTGTCATGGATCGAACCGCCCACATTTACATCCTCCGTCATTTGGGATTCCACCATATTGATTACAGTTTTGTTTCCTCATGTGAGCACGTTTCATTGGCGTCTTCTTGTTGATCTGCTTCTGAATCAGGTAGTCTATGTCCTAACTGCAGATGAGACGGGCAAATGGGCCTAGGTGTTTTTGATGTCATGACTGGTGCAACTGCCTGGTTGTACCTGTCTAAAGGCAAGGTTTGCGATGCAGGAGTCGGGGTGGAATATGTGATAGGGCGAGACGTGTGGGTGTTTTCTCGCGGAAGAGTGAGATGCTTTGGTTCAAAAGATTGGTAAGTAGACTCGGTCGGGTTTAATAACAACACCCCGAATGATGCACGTCGGCTGCTAAGTTTCTGGATCACATACACATCCCCTACGTCCACAAGAATTTTGTTGCCACAAGATTTCGATCCATCAAGTTCTCGATCAGCAAGCCCAGCTGAGGACTCACTCAGACTGCTTACGGAACTCCAGGCATCAGAATATCTCAATGAATTTCGGGCAGAGTAATCAGGAGGCAAAGGATCTTTCTTGTAGACACGTAGGTTATTGTTTTCTATTCCTGAGATGTTTTGAAGATCATGTTCTTGCTCTTTGGTGGTCGTTATGATTCTACTGTCCATTAAGCTTGCTGATGATTCCCAATCGGTCAGAGCATTACCTGATACAAAGGACTGTGTATGGTTGCACTTTACATTGCTGTTGGTCCTTTGAATATTATGACTTTCTGTGGACTTGTACCCATTTATTCCCGTCAAGAACATGGTTATCAACAATACGACAAGAAAAGCTCCTGCAATTGAAATGGCCACTACTAAAGCTACATGTGGATTCCTTGTACTAAATACAACATCGGATTCAAACGAAGTTGGCTCCGAATTTTTGTCGGTAGTGACACCATTGTCTGATACGTCGGTTTGCTGTGTCTCCAACGAGACAGGTAAAGTTTTAGAGGTTGTCGTCAAAAGACTATCTTCTGTACCAGTAATAGTTGTGTCGGTTGTGAAAATGTCTGATGAAGAGAAGCCATGTTCCCAGTTTCCAGGATAAATGTATAGTGGCCCGATGGAACAAGATATTTCTTCATCTGGAAAAATAGCTCCACTTGAGACGATACAGGTTAAGTCGTGTCCTTGCATAGTTACTGAAACATCTACTGTTTGTGTAGATGTTCTTGTAAGCCCTTCATCTTGAATGATTGGTCTCTTAGAGAATTGATGCCCTTCCATATACCACCCTATATCAACTGGTGGGTTGCCCCGACTAACCTGACATTGACCTAACAAATTGTCACCCTCAGAAAAATGAAGAGAGTGGCTAGATGCACATGTTAACTCATCCTGTCGAGGAAAATATTGGACATTCATCTTCGCTCTCCTCGAAGAGAAAGGTCTTTGGAGGATATTGTTATCTTGGCCAACCATGCATGTAATATAATGTGTTTCTCGACCTACATTATTTACCACCAAATTTGAAGTCGTCGTGCTATTGTTTTTGTTGGCATGGATAGTTGTAGTGGTTTGGGGCCTTACAATCCAAGTGATGTGAAATTCACATGAAGTATTTACTGAACAAGAAAAGGTGGCGCTCATTCCTTCCTTCACCGTAACGTCGTCCGGCTCTCTCAGAAAGATGCCTTCATGTCCATCTGTAGGACATGAACCGCTGGTACTTGAGTATCCGAACAGCAAGAACATAGTCCAAACCCATTCCAAGGTTAACAAATTTGCACATGGTGCCATTTCATAGACAATGTAGGCATGCGGTCTGCAACTAAAGTATAATGAAATTGAGCGTTCACTGACAATCATCTTCTTGTGGTTTTATGCAGGCGAATGAAGTATACATAACATTTATAGTAATATGAGCGTTTTGGGGAGCCTGACACATTTTATTGCTCATTAATGTGACACGGTATGTCTTCTGATAGACATTTATAACACTTGTAAACCTCTCATTTATTTACAATAATTGCCACTGCTGACCGAAACCGTCTCACGTGTGTCCATGATTGCGCTTATGTTGAGCTGTATAATTAATATTAGCTATGAAATAGGGAACGTGTAGTACCTAGACATAAGCATAAATGTTTTACAAATTTAATCGTTGACATGGTTAAAGTTCTGCATCCGGATGGAAAGGTTTGTGTATTGATATACATAGGACAACGTATTAGGGGCTTAAGGTTATATTATGATCTAGACTTTCAGTATCGAAAACTTCTGACAAGTGTGTTTTTTTTTTGTTTTTTTTTTTTGTCATTTGGTCTGAACTTGGTCAATTTTGTTCAACTTGTATGTTCCTCTGACCCAAGTGTTTAAAAATGAATAATGAATTGAATTCAATCTCTAGCCCTAAGCGGTCCCATAAGACCCGGAAGTGGTCGGGTTTGATTTGTGACGGTTTGTTCTGTTTCACTCAGTTTTCACGTCAGCTTTAAGAGATTTTGTATGATAAGCTACTTTTTCAATACATCTAATTCGAATCATTCAACTATCATTGTTTGTTTTTGTTAACTTCTGACAAGTGTGTTTTTTTTTTTTTTTTTATCTGTCATTTGGTCTGAACTTGGTCAATTTTGTTCAACTTGTATGTTCCTCTGACCCAAGTGTATAAAAATGAATAATGAATTGAGCTCAATCTCTAGCCGTAAGCGGTCCCATAAGATCCGGAAGTGGTCGGGTTTGATTTGTGACGGTTTGTTCTGTTTCACTCAGTTTTCACGTCAGCTTTAAGAGATTTTGTATGATAAGCTACTTTTTCAATACATCTAATTCGAATCATTCAACTATCATTGTTTGGGGGTTTTTTTAACTTGCTCTTCTTTTGCCAGATAAAAAAAAATTACACACCAAACACAAGAAGATTGTAATTTTAGCGGCTGCGTAGTAAAGCTAAAGCTGAGGCAAGGTGTAAGCTAAAAGTATGGCATTCATTTTCCCAAAAGCGACGGAAAACGTTATACATTGAGAACTTATGCATCTTTAGAAATTTCACCAACGAAAAGTGATACCTCTGAGATTCTGAAAGAGATTTATTTTATTATTTTTTTTAATTAATTCTTTTTACAAAAACTTTGTTTAAAACCCAAAAGAGAAAGAAGATGAAGAGGAAGATAAAATACCTAACTAAATTATACAATTTTCAAAAAACAATTTGTATTAAAAATATAAATATATATTATATAAATAATGCATGCTCTACCATGCAACATACTAGATTATGTGCATGACAAATACTAAATTATCCCGAGGGCACATTTATTTCAACGAGGCCGTAGGCCGAGTTGAAGCAGATGTGCACGAGGGATAATTTAGTATTTAGAGTTCACATAGTTAGTAATGTTGCATTAATAGAGCATGCACTATTTATTATAGTAAATAGACCCCTAGTTATTGACCTTGCCTAATCTGGTTTTATCTTTGCCAATGTTTGCCAAATTTTTGGTGCTAATTAAGTTATTGTGACGTTTATTGTTGCTCCGCGTATCTATTGTTGTGCGCACCATTTTACTGTTATTACGCGCTAGCGCAACAAAGCAATCGATTTCGCCATTCATTTTAACACGGGATAAAACCGTTCAACATAACAAAAAAACGTTCAACATTATATAAATAGTGCATGCTCTACGATGCAACATACTAGAATATGTGCACGACAAATACTAAATTATCCCAAGGGCACATTTATTTCACCGAGGCCGTAGGCCGAGTTGAAACAGATGTGCACGAGGGATAATTTAGTATTTGGAGTTCACATACTTAGTAATGTTGCATTAATAGATGCATGCACTATTTATTATAGTAAATAGACCCCTACATGTATATCTTTGACCTTGCCTAATCTGGTTTTATCTTTGCAAAATAATGTTTGCCAAACTTTTGGTGCTAATTAAGCTATTGTGACGTATATTGTCGCTCCGCGTATCTATTGTTGTGCGCACCATTTTACTGTTATTACGCGCTTGCGCAACAAGGCAATCGATTTCACCATTCATTTTAACACAGGTAAAAACCGTTCAATATAACAAAAAAACCGTTCAATATAACAAAAACCGTTCAATATAACAAAAACGTGAATGACACGTGACATCATTTTAACCAATCACAACTCTTAAAATACGACCACTATTTACTATACCAGAATGTTGAACGACACGTGACACCCTTTCAACCAATCACAGCTCGTAAAATACTACCACTATTTACTATATATAGGTATCATCGCCCTCACAAAATTCGAATTCACTAATCATATTTTTAAACATTATACTCCATCATCTAAATCGTTTCCCTGACTGCAATCATGACGTGATACAGCTAGGAGTTAAAAACAAGGGGCATGCCAGATGTCATCGGAAATGAAGATCGTGGTGATGAGTCCGGTGTCGTATATTGGGTAGGCAACGAGATTGACCTTTGCCCTGGTGGATGACAGTGTTTTTATGGTAAAGGTGGCAAGGGTGATTAGAACGATACAGGAACAACATAAGGAGATAGAGTTGGGGTAGATGAAGGTGATGGTGGCGTAGATGAGGAAGGTGATGATGGCTCATTGAAATGAGACGTGGATGATGATGATGACGAAGATGAAGATGGAAATAATGGCGATTGCAGTGGTGATCTTATGGTCGGGGACACTTCGGGCAAAGGTATATCAACGGCGTTTATGATATGGTCAGCTTGCAGGGGTTGAGCACTAATGGGAAATGCAGGGGGTATAAGTTCCATAGGATGATGTGCACCCATCAGATGATTAGACAGAAGACTCCGAAATGAAGATCGTCCCTTTTTCACAATTTTACTGGATATCGAATGCATATCGATGACTTTTTGGTTCTGATAATGTGAACTGCACAGGTAATCGCATGGCGCTATTTCTGGGAGTGTGACAAATGTTTCATGTTCTTCTGCTTCATCGGGGCTTAGCGATTCTCTAAAGTATATTGAGCTTTCGGGAGACGTTGACAGTGGTGACGATGACTGAATATCAACGGGGGAATCATTACCGATGTCGTGATATTCGGCGTTATCGGGTTCAGTATCCGGATCTTCATACAAATGGTCTACATTGGAGCTCGGTGGCATGCCTGACATTTGAACTACACCTGTTTGTATGACTTGATTGTAATGTTTATTTCTCTCTTTCTTCTTAATGATATATCTAACGAAGACGTATGTGTTTGCGAAAACACTGCATAAAATCACGACACTCCCAAAGACAATGAGGAGTTTTGTTGTAAATATCGGGGAGGCATCAGTACCCGTAGGTTCAGAACCTGAGTGTTTAATCCCTAAGGTACCGGAAATTGTGAGGTGGGTCCCAGAATTGGTTTCAAAAGAGATGGTTGTCAAAACACGGTCATCTTCTGTACCAGTAAAAGTTGTGTCAGATGTTAAAATGTTTGATGAAGAGAAGCCATGTTCCCAGTTTCCAGGATAAACGTGTAGTGGCCCGATGGAACAAAATATTTCTTCATCTGGAAAAATAGCTCCGCTTGAGACGATACAGGTTAAGTTGAGTCCATGCATATTTACTGAAACTTCTACTGTTTGTGTAGATGTTCTTGTAAGCCTTTCATCCTGAATGATTGGTCTCTTAGAGAATTGATTCCCATCCATATCCCATCCTAAATCAATTGGTGGGTTTCCCCGACTAACCTGGCATTGACCTAGCAAATTATCACCCTCATGGAAATGAAGAGAGTGGCTAGGTGTACTACATGTTAACTCATCCTGTCGAGGAAAATATTGGACAGTCATCTTCGCTCTCCTCGAAGATAAGGGTCTTTGGAGGATATTGTTATCTTGGCCAACCGTGCATGTAAAATAATGTGTTTCTCGACCTACATTATTTACCATCAAAGTTGAAGTCGTCGTGCTATTGTTTTTGTTGGTATGGATAGTTGTATGAATTTGTGGTCTTACAATCCAAGTGATGTGTAATTCACATGAAGTATTTACTGAACAAGAAAAGGTGGCGCTCATTCCTTCCTTCACCGTAACGTCATTCGGCTCTCTCAGAAAGATACCTTCGTGTCCATCTGTAGGACATGGACCGCTGGTACTTGAGTATCCGTACAGCAAGAACATAGTCCAAACCCATTCCAAGGTTAACAAACTTGCATATGGCGCCATTGTGTAGGCAATGTTTATAGGTCTGTGTTCAGCTAAAAATCACAACCAGAAACCCACGTCCACCTTTGCCGTGTAAATGAATGGAAGGGAATATACTGGACATAGGCCTACATAATAAAATTGTAACTTTCAAGAGAGCTACACATTGTATAACCTATTGATGATATTATATTCTGCTAGGCATTAATAACAATCAGAAACATCTCTTTTATTTTCAACAACTGCCATTGGTGACAGAAACCGTAGCAATTGTGTTTATGATTTATGAGTCTATAAATACTAGTAGCCGGGAGGGCTATAAGTGTTTAACGAATTTACTTGTTGGAGTGGTAAATTGCCAATTGATCTAAACCCATTTGACTAATGACAGTTTGACCTCACCCCCACATGGTCTAATTCCATTTCATCTACAACCAGTTTGTCTAATTACCATCAGGACTAAATTCGCCTATTTACCATTTAATCTAAATTAAATTTGGTCTAATATCTATTTCGTCTAATGTCCGATTGATCTATCACCATTTGGTCGATTCCTGTAACTGCCTAGAAATATTCATTTGGGAATTAGACGAAAAGGCAATTAGACCATTTTTAGACGAATCGGCAATTAAACCAGGTGGTCATTAGACCAAGTGAGAATTGGACCTAGTACGTATGAGACCAACTGGAAGTTAGACCAAACTCTTTGTAGACCTTATGGGTTCAGACCATGTAATATAAGACGATCAGAGAATTGGGCCAACTGTTGTTAGACCAAGTGGATATAAATCGATGGAGTTCTACTACCAGGCTGAGAGGATTGTGCGTGCCAATATATCATCAACGATTCCATAACTACTGGAAATATATAGGAGGTGCCGAAATCAAGATCGAAATCTTTAGTGCTTTCGAAAAGTTATGTCTAATGAGGAGGTGTATAATTGGCGATCGGTCTTTTGAACAATTTAACAACTTACCAACTAACCAACTAGGATAATAAAATGACAATTTTTACCCCAAAAAAATCTGATGTCAATATAACTTTTAAAACGTTAATTGGTGATTTGAACTCCCTGAGTGTTGTTGCGTTTTTAATGTTTTTTTGAATGCCATGTTTAAAAACATGCTTAACTTGTAGGTTAAGATCTTTTGCGATGGTACTCGATTTTCCTTTTTTTTTTTTTTTTTATTCTTCTCTTTTTTATGCGACCGGAAAAAGCCATATTTTCTTTTCTTCTGATTTTTCTCGCTTCTCTCTTTCTAGTTTAGGACAGCTCAAAAACTAATTAAGAATAATTTGTCCTGTTTATAACAATACCGCAGATCTAAATTATCATCTACTCCTTTTTCGTTGGTCTTGAATTTTATTTCGTCAATGGCAATGATGTAATTTTACTTCGACAAATTCTATTGAAGATAATTTTTGCTTCAGTTTAAATTTATTAATTCATTCCTCTTTCTTTATATTACAATAACATTAGATATTACAAATACATAGAAACATACTAAAAAGGCGTTAATATTAAATTACACTTTCGAGTCAGGAAAAATAGATTACAAAATATACATAAAATATATTGTAACGGCGACCCGGTTCGCTTCCCCAAGACCACGGTGCTGGATGACCGTGTCTGGTTCAGCTCCCCGTTCGTTTTGGTCAAAATGTATGACCTTTGCTGACGGCTGGAATATAACTTCAACTGTCACCAACAGCGAGGCTTCACTCAAAGACTACACGTATGAATCCGCTCTTTCGTAGTTACGCCATGTCTCTATCTCGGTACGCAATACGCACTACTATTCCAGCTCTTCATTTCCACGTATAACCTCCTTGTACGCACTACCATGTCACGTACGCACGACCACGTCTCTTTCTCAGTACGCATCACCATGTCAGTCACTCTTTAATACGCATATTCATATGCACACTGTAGGATCGATTCTAGACACAAAAGAACACAGCTACTAAATATTCCAAATAAATGTTAATCCATATCTTTAATTGTAATTCCTGTCTCTGTCACCAGTCGCAGAAAATTAACAATCTGAGACATCACAAGCCTTAATTGGATGCTCACTATCATAAGAATTGTATATCGATCAGGCAGAGTCACTTCTGCCTCTATCAGTTCATTTCAGTTCAGTTTTTATTTACATATTCCAATCAAACAATAATAAAAACAATAATTTTATGTGATTTCAATACTATACATTACTTGACAAATCATAAAACGAATGACATCAGTAGCATAAGAAAGAAAGAAATATGAAGGAGCCTAAGTTAAAAGCAATGCTTGTTACATTATCAGCAGCCCGAGCCTATGTGACCCTCATATTATATCAGTACGCCTTACTATGATTATTAAGACAAGTTAATAAATGCTAACTTCCCGAATCCTACGTCAAATAATACAAATGACCTATCAAATTGAATGCCCTGTCATAAGCAATCATATTATTACCTTGATTAATAACCAAAACAATAACAACAATAGTTCTAGTCAAACGTAACCAAAACGTTGTCAAAGCCAATGACGTCTACTATCGATTCCACTACAAACGATTACTACACAACATAATGCTACTGGAAGTATTTCTGTGACCAGGGCCCCGTAACACAAAGGTTGGCAATCAATCGCTAAATGGCAATAGCCAATCAAGATCTTTGTTACACGAGCATTTTGTTCAAGAGACAGACCGGCAACCAATCAGAATAGGTCTTTCAATTTTGCAATTGATCGCAAGCCTTTGTGTTACGGGGCCCAGAATACGCTAATATAATAATTCCAACCCAATTTCATTACAATATTATTATTTAGATGTAGGGTTTTAGATACGCAGATATTTTTGACGTTCTGCGAGGTCGTTTCAGAGAGACAAAATATTAAATCTTATTTTTAACGTGTATGCCTATGAAAATAGTCCAATATTATCCATATTGGATTCAACGAATATTTTGCCCCGCCCATATGGCCCACAAGATCATCATCAGCCAATGAAATGAGTGTGTGACAATGACAATGACAATGACAATGACAATGACAATTTATTCATCCCATTTCACCATATTAGGTACTGGGGGATTCATATACATATTTTGACAAGGAAACGGAACAACACTATTTACAGTATATACACAAAATAAACAAAATAAGTAATAAAATCTTAAATTGACATTAAGTACATAAATTAAGTACATAAATAAATAATAAATAAATAAGTAAATGAGTAAATAAATAAATATGATAGTAATAAAAGATGAGTCAGTATATTAGACTGGACAAAGTGCGACCCCCCCCCCCCATACCTGTGCTATGACAATGGCGATGACAATGCAAACAAGTTAGGAAATTGAAGTATAATACTTCAATACTAGAATGAAGACAATAATAAAACAACAACAATAATAATTATAATGATAATAATAATAATGATAATAATAATAATAACATTAATGATATGATGATGATGATGATGATAATAATAATAATAATAATAATAATAATAATAATAATAACAATAATAATAATAATAATAAATAATAGACAGGCAAATGGATGAAAGTGCAAGAAGGAGGAAGGGAGCGAAGAAATCGTGGACAAAAGGCGAAAAAGAAAAACTCATGATTTGCTTTCTTCTATGCACTGACTTGGCTCACAGAACTAGACCCACTATAGGAAGAGAATGAGACAGGAGTGGCTTGAAAGTAAAGGAGATGCTTTCCCTCGGAGAACAAGCCCTTGCTGATATGAAAACAAAAAACATTATCCGTACAAAATACTTCAGCGAAATAGAATTGCAGAGAATGAGAGATAAAGCCAAGGAACTATATCGACAAAGAAGTGCTCCTGAGATATTCCCATGCATGGACAAGACAACTGGAGCAAGAAGTACGGAAGTCACCATGATGGTCATCGTCCCCGATGTGGAAAACATCGGAATCTATCGACAAAGAGATGGGAAATGAAGTTGAAAAAGAACAAAGAGGAGATTCGATGAGCATGGATGATTCCCTCTTAAAGAAGAGAAATGCTATCGGGGAAAGCAATTCAATTAGCAAAGCTAAACCTATGAATACTGAAATACAGATGACTGAGAGTGGAGTGACAGATTCAACCGAAAGTAAAATGGTTGGCTCAAGCGATAAGGAAATAACAAAATCACGGTCACATAATTTGACAGAACCACGAAATAATTATATTGAGCATAATTTTGAAATAATTCTGAAGGAGCAAAATCTCTTAACATCACACAGCATGTTGCATCACTCACTCTTTTAGAACAATTGAATGCAGAGAAGGACCTACTTACTGATGTAAATGAAGAAAATTCTTTCTTCAAACACTGTATTGCATTAGACTGTCAACCACCTAAAAGAGACAGGGACACACAAACTACTCTGCCAGATCTTGGAGAAGTACTGGAGGTCACTCCTGGAGGAACGCACCAAAGGAAGGGGAGTGGGCGGGACACACTTGATAATGAAAAAGTC
>CALNVZ010000218.1:17921566-17944288 GCA_940671915.1 Paracentrotus lividus
TTGGGTGGATTTGGCTTCTAGAGGGTCCCGCTCAACCAAAAATGATGGGGTTCAAATTTTCAGATCCCTCCATCATTTCTTATTGGGCCCATTTGGGGCGCCATTTTAGCCTAATATATGAATTTTGTGTCTTCCTCCCTAATTCAAAATTATTCCGCCAATTTCACTGTTAAGTTGTCCAGAATTTCAAAGAAATTCATACGGAATAATATTGCATCATCAAAATTTACTTTCTTCACAGTTTAGGGGTCCCAAATGACAAAAGAACTGTTAAAAATGAAGGGCGTAAGTATGAAATTGAGAAAAATGTGGCGTTTTTATTTTATTTCAAGTTAGGATGTCAAAAAAATTAGTTGAAATGGTATTAAACATTGGAATAAATGAAGAACAATTGTCACATACCATTTAGATGGCTATTCCAACCTTTTAAAGGTAAAAATATACCCCAATTTAGTCTTTTATCAGATGTAAACGTTACTTTCACAACAGATGGCGACAAACATATTTTGATAACGTTTAAAAAAAAAATACTCTTAAATATCAACGTTTGGTCACTCTAAATGCATGGATAATTCAAAAATAAATAAAAGTTTTGAACTGGAGTACTTTTACAAATAATGTTTACTAAAATCGCAGGTTTTGTTTTGTTACAAATGGTATTTGCCGCCCTACACTCATCGCCTGCTTGAAATTTCACATAAAAATAACAGGGACGTGGACACTATTTCTTTCATTAAGATGCTACGCCGCCAGTGGAAGATCCAGGCGGGGGCGCAGGGGACGCGCACCCCCTATAATTTCAAAACCGCTCATTGACTGTACATGTTAAATTTGAAATTTTTCGGCTGCGTCCCCTAATTTTCCAAATTTTTGGGATGAGCCCCAGTTATTTTCTTTACCCTTGATCCGCCGTTCTTGCATGTTAACTCGAAAAGAAAGACAAGAATGGTTTAAAATAATTGTATCATCTTGTGCGCATGCCGCTCCTAAATGAGCAAGGAGGTGGGAATCCATTGGATTTCTAGGCTGGAACACCAACATAGGTATTGCCATAGCTCAGTCGGTAGAGTACCAGTCTAACAATCAGGAGTCTTCGATTCGAATCCCCATGGAATCCTACTTTCTTGTGATGGGTATGAAATAGAAGAAAAAAAATTCACTGGGCCCCTTGATCCCACCGGACTATTGCTAACGCCAAAATAAGAGATAGTTGGCTGTTTAGACATTAAATCGTGCGAGCTCGTAGAGCGAGCAAATAATTTTAAAAATATATTCCTTTATAACTTGATAACAAATTGGGAGCAGAAGGCTCAAGGATATGAAGTTCTGCCCCGAAATATAGCTGAGCCCAACAAAGATATAGTAAGGAACCCTCTGGTTCCTATATAAAATAATTAACTTAAAGGCATTCGAGCACACAGGGCGAGCTGAAATAAAAGTCGTGATCTTGAGGATAGACCTGAAGAGTATTTTATAGCAAATCGGTAGCAGGAAAAAGCTCAGTAATATCGCAGCCTCCTACAAAGGAGGAGGGGGGTTAAATGGCTGAGTCCAAACCGATAGGAGGATGCCTTTGTAAGGCTCAATGATAATGAAACCACCCCCAAACAACGGGGTGTTCAAAGGCTGATACCCAATCCAGATAGTAGTGACCCTTGATTTCCTACAAAAACTAAACTGAACTTTAAAATTTGCAAAAGCGCAGAGTGGGCTATATATATAAAAGGAGTTATTTGAGAGATTTGAAATGTATCCGGGATGTTTCAAACGAATTGGGAGGAGAAGGAGGGAAGGGGCTCAATAATAGGGAGACCGCGGTATGGACGTTACAAAATCACATTTTGGGCCAGATAATTCTAATAAAAGTACTCACACACCATTTTGGGTCTTAGTTAGCCTATTATGTTGGCTAAAACCTGAGGCACATAACCTGAAAACATGTAAACACTAATTAACTACAGCTTAATTAATGAAGACATTTTTTTTGTAACAACCTACCCGTATACGGGGTAAGTTGTTACACCATACGGGTAGATTGTTACAGTATGTAAACATACGGGGTAAGTTGACAATGTGTAAATCTCTTATACCATACTTTGTTTAAACTTTCCAGTTTCTGGTATCGTTAAAAGTAGATCAAGTAAAGCTCTAGAATAGACTAAAAGTAATAATAGAAATATCAAAATATTAACACCAGAAAATTGAAACAAAATTACTTTACATGTGTAATGTAATTGGGGTAGGTTGTTACATCGACATGGGGTAGGTTGTTGTAACAACCTACCCCATGGGTGATTTACTCATAAAATCAACTGTAGCAAATCCATTAGGCAGAATTACAGGCATGGCTCAGGGTATATTAGTGACATACATGTACTATATTCACAATACAAACTATCATCATGTGCCTTCAGTTGTAAGAACTATTACAAATTTTAATTTTTGTCAAAAATTCACTTGGAACTGTAAAAAATGGTTTGTTGATTTACTTTTTAATAAAACAACGAGAAACCTCACGACCGGCAGTTCATCACAGCTATGTGTAGGCTGTATATAGATGCAGTTAGCACGAACTCTCTTGTTCCAATTGGCACACTGAACTGTAACAACTGACCCGTGTAACTTCCATACCCGGTCTCCCCTACCATGCCCTCAAACATGGGTTCATAGTATTCAGCCCCACACAAGACAGTCAAGGGGAGCTCAGACCCTGCAGTATGGTATCTTTTTAAATGCAATTTAATCTTCCATGAGAGTGACCTACATGACCCGAGTATACGTCATAAAATTCATATTAAAAACAAAAGAAAGTTTTCTCCTGCCACGTACAATCATCTTGCAATCGTTGTACGAGCACGCACCTTGCACCGCACGACGATTGCACAGTGCCTGCACCTCTCCGTACGTTTTTTCCTGCAAGTGACGTCATCACATTTGCAGAGAAATTGCAAGACGAACGTACGTGCAGGTACAAACGACGTACTTAGCAGGCACGACGAAGGTACCTGTCCTGCAACCAATTTTAAACCGTAGGAGTTCGCAGAAATTGGCCTGCATGCAACGCAGGCTACGTTGATGGCACGTGCCCCGTAGCCTACGACGAGTTGTGACCGCCGCATAACAGATCATCTGTATTGTTTTCTATACGTTCTATATCTGCATCTTCATATAAATGATCTTCTACGGCACTGGAAGAAATGTGGACTAAACCAATCGTTGGAGGATCGCAATTAGTATGTCTTTCTGTCTTCTTTGTTATATATTTAACAATGGCAAGTATGGTTGCTAGCAAACTGCATAAGAGAATACTACTCCCAATGACACCGACCACAATAAAATTTATATTCTGTAGAGGGGTATTGTCCTGAGGTTCAAACGTAGGTACGAATTGTGTTTCTAAACCTTCTGTTAACGTTTCTGGGTATATGCCAGTTGAATAGGTACCACTGTATGATGATTGAGATATTGGTGGATCGATATGGCACTTCAGTTTCTGCTCCGGAAAAGCAAGCTTGCTTGTAACGATACAGGCAAGTGGCTGGTCAGTGTATGCTTCACTCCAATATATATCTATCTCTGAGACTCTCATCAGTCCTTCTGCGAAAGACTCCCGAAGAGGAACAAGCTGTTGTCCATCACCCGTACTCCAGCCGATATCAACAGGCGGATTTCCTCGAGACAATACCTCACATCTTGCTTGGAAAACGCCTCCTACCTTCGGTGGATTAGTGTTTTTAAGACCGCACGAGATCTCATCTTCTGTAGGAAAATATTGCACGGTTGTGCTTGCAAACCTAGAGCGATGGCATCTCCCTGTCTCATGCAATGCTGACCTTGTTGCGAATGAAACAACGCATCGGAAGTGCTGTTCTGTCCTCCCAACCCGGTAAACTGTGATTTTAGATGTTTTGATATTTCGTCCGTCGTCGTTGCTCTCGGTGATATTTGTTTCGTATATATCAGGGGAGATTTCCCATTCTATGTGCTCGTCCTCTGTATCATAGGATGATATGGAGCAAGTCAGGATGGCATTGTCGCCTTCCTTTACCACAGTGTTGGTAGGTTCCTTTATGAAAAGATCTGAAGTCTCATCAGTGCATCTCTCTGCATTAACATATTTCAACCCCGAGACAGAATAAATAATGATAAGCATGATGACTGTGCACATATTGTTGAAACGTCTCAAGGTTGCAACAAAACTGAAATTCGTATTTTCAGAAAGTATACCGTGTATTTAAACAGATGAATATCAAATTGGACAGAAGTTCAATATGTTTACTTCCTGATCGCAATACAACAGTTAAACGTGAACTGCACAGATAGAGATTACAAAATGCATTGATCGTATAATTAATAATACATGCCATAACATGTAAGTGCTATTAATAGCCTCCATAATCGTGTAGTGGAAATATGGTTTCTATTTCGTTTGTACTGAACTCTCTTTCATTGTAACAAACCATCATGTTCAGCCCCCCCCCCTACTCTCTCTCTCTCTCTTTTTCTCTCTCTCTCTCTCTCTCTTAATTATTTATCTCTTTCCTTACGCTGTCCTCTCTCTCTCCCTCTCCATGTCTCCAACTCTCTTTCTCTACCTTCTCTCGGTCGATCTCATGCCTACCTCTCTATCTTTGTTACTCGTTCCCGTCTTTCCTCTTTTCCTTACCCTTTCTTTCTCCTTTTTTCTATATCTCTCTGTCATTCTTTCGCCATAAATTTACTTATAAAACATAACAATTGACATGAACACACTAATATTTCGAATGATTCTTTAATTTGAGAAAATTGGGATTTTACATGTTTTACTCTTCCCATATCTAAAGCAGCATATTTAAGGAAATTATATGCGTTTCCAGTGAATATACGTTACAATAGAATTCATTTTCTCTTGTTTATTTGTGCTATCTAAACATGAACCCTCTTTGGTGACAATGATACGAATATAAACTCATAATTGTAACAAAACAAAATACACAATAAAATAACTGGATATATGTGCAAGTTCTTCGGCATAAGGGTGATAAACAAGATTTTTTTTTTGTTTTGGATTTGTAATCATTATATCAGTAGGGCTACAAGCGTAATGTAGATCTTTATGAATTTTAGAATGGTAGTTCTTTCTTCTACATGACAAGGAAAATAAAACAATGCTGCTTTACTAGTTTGATGCATTTTAATCATTTTAACATTATTGTTCAAGGGTAAGGTTAACTAGCATATATGTTGCTATTTTGTACAGAAAATAATCCATTGAATGGGGATTTACTTACCCTGGGGTTCCGATCACAAGCATTATTTTTGATTCCTCAAAATTTGTTTCACTTTAACTTTCCGAATAAATGATATTGATGTAAATACAATGGCCGGTATTCTCGAAGGGTGACTAAAGCTAGTAGGCCTACTAAATACATAATAGAAGGCCTTGATAATGTCCTGGGCCAGTATTCATAAAACCTTCATAGGCCTAGTTATCACCTAACTATGAAGTGTTCGAAATGTAATTAGCTGACAACGAGCTTTAGTAAGGTTTTATGAATATGGGCCCTGAACAATAAGGTGACGTATTTATTAGGCCTTCAATAGGCCTGAATATATCCAAGAAAATATTATAATATATCTGTTTATGTTCCGTATTTTGTTTATCAATATAAAAACTATAGACATGTATAATTGTGTCTATTTATTGTTACATTGATTGTTTTCGGATTGACTTGGGTCATTTGATGTAATTTTTGTATTGAATTGTGGACATAAATGAAATTAAATTGAATTGAATAAAGTTGTTTAACTAAAAGCGTCGCAATCTTAGTGCAAAAGGAAAGCAACCGTTGCAAGTTCCTAGCTGCTAATGAATCAATATTTTTTTATAAATCAAACTAAAGATTAATGCGAAATACAATCAAAATGTCAAATTATGAAGATATTGTGTAGTAATAGAAATTGAATGTCACTTTTTTGAAATATATTAATCTGTTTAAAAAAATAGATATAAATATATATAGAAACATATATTTAAAGAAATATAAATATAGAAATATATAGAAATATATATATATATATTATACATGTATATAATCCACTCTATGAATAAATATCATTTAAATATCATATATTTCGGATATCAGATTATGCATGTATAGACATGATACATATGAAGTGTTTTTCTTTTATACAATATGCATGATTGATGATATAATTAACATAATGTTGTATGTGTGTGTCCGTGTGTGTATGTATGTATGTATGTTAGTAAAAGTCTCCGTCAGTTTTTGTTCATATTCAGCCAAATTGAAACATAAGGTTTAATCTATATTCGGTTGAAAATCGAACTGCTTAGGCTGAGATCCTGACATGAAACATTATTTTGTGGCTTTTTGATAGTGAAAATAGGGTGAAGCTTGTGGAATTCAAAAAATAAAGATGCGCGCAAGCCGCATCAAGGTGCGGGGAACCCATATATTACGTTACAATGAATTGTTTTGCACTCGAGTTTGTGTGACCTGTATGTAAAATGCAAACGGCTCTGACGGCAAAATGGGCCAAATATTGTTGAAAGACGGGTTTAGTACAAGCAGAGGACGGGTTTCAATCTTTTGATTTGATTTGACTGAAAACCGGAATTTAAACGTGATTTACAGGGGCCGCAGAGCATTTAGGAGAGTGGAGGTAGGGACTGAGACGAAGGTGGGTTGAATAGACTGGCTGCGAATGACTGAATAGACTGAACATGACAAGCACAATATTTTTTTTTGCTGCCGTTGTTATTTTACACATTTACTGAAAAAGTGGGAGAGGGGCTGAAACCCCTGGAACCTCCGCTCAGCGGGACTTGATGTTTTTATTTGGCTGCATGTAAAGTTGTGACGGGTCTCAGATAAAATAAAAACTTTGTATAACTTTGTTTCAAGAAATTCATCAAAAGTCATCAAGGAAAATGATCAGTCATAAGATAAAAATTGAGAACTTGTCATCAGTAGAAGCCCGCGCAAAGTGCGGGTGTGCGGCTAGTGTTTATATGGCTCATTTTCAGGAACCTTACTAATCCTGGCTTTTGATTAGTTGAAAGTTCAGTCATGTTCTTAACCATGCCCACTAAGCATTCCATGAGGTCCTTTTCCTGCGACTCCCGTACGCTTATGTGTATAATCTTCATATCCTTACTTTTGAGCAATATTATTCGATCTCGTAGGGGAAGTATTATAACCCAAACCGACTTCAGCAATGTAAATTATGGCAGCCATAGACGGGGGCTTCCAATGGGCTATCAGCCAATCCGCAATGAGCTAGGTATGCACGTAGTATATTTTTCTTTGTTACACATACTGGAAGGTCCCCCCCCCCCCCAGTTAAGATATTTGAGAAAAAAAACTTCATTCAAACCGAATTGCTCTATGGGTAGACTTATGGTTATTATAGGTACAGCAGGTAATTTGGGCCAGCAGGTAATATGGGCCACCTGAAGCAAATCATGTCGTGACCGTCGACCGGTGACCGGTGACCGATGTAAGCACCAAAATGTTGTTCATGTGAACTGTATACGAAAATATATCGTCGTGAGAGCATTTGATTCCGAAATTTCTTTGAGAAAAATTGCTAAAAACCAACAAGGTAGATAAAACTTACGGCATTTTTTTTACCCTGATGTCAAATTTGATATTTCACAGAATGTGATGGTAAAATTGTGTTTGAGGGGGTAACTTCAATAATTTATTGTTTTGTATATTTAGTAAGCTTATAGTTTCATTTTTGATCATACTAGCGTGTACAGGTCAATTTGTTGTAGTGAAGGGTGCAATGGGGCATTGAATGCTTGCCTGACACAGCAACATTAGTGCAAGTAATATGGGCCATTCAAAATGGCGGAAATGATTCTGGTACTTAGTATTGGGATGAGGCATCAATCTCTTTGCTACGGTTTTTAGGGGTATATTCACAGTATATAATTAATACAAATAACTTATTGTAGGCCTATATTGACTTGTATATTTAAACGAAAATAATATTTTAGTAATATTAAAAAAAGAAATAAATATACAAAATACAAAACAATGTAATATATAATCAAAGTATTTACTGATGGGTCTTATAATTTCAAATGATATCTTAAAGTTAATGAATTTCAGCATTTTAAGCAAATTCCAGACATGGTAGAGTCATTGTTTTTCTAGTGCATAGAAATTGTTATTTGGAATTAGCATCTTTCGTGTCACGGACCTTCATGCACGGATAGACTATTTTATCGATATTTGGGTTCTGAGTTCTGAAATCTTATTGTTGAATTATACGTATTACTTTCAAATAAATTCTATGCTAAACATTTAGTTGGCCTTTCAGAGTTTAGTATCTAATGACATGTCCTTAAGTTTTCGATCTTTATATTATGTAGATGTCTTGGATACTCTGTTTCATAGCCATTCTTTATGAAGACGAACTTTCACTGTTGTCCTTGCAAGTGTTTTAATTTGTTTTGTTTGTCTGCTCAATTCCCCTCTTATTTTCGGGTTTATTTTATCTCATGGTTTATGCTTCCTTGGCAAATTTTTGTTATTCTTAGATCCTTTTTAATTATTATCCCATCTTCTCTCACTTTAGAAATCTTTGTTTGTTGGGTCCACATTGCCTGTTTCCTCTTCATGAAAAAGACAAATTTAATTTCTTACTTTGGTTGGTACAAATTTTCTTTTAGTACAGCGGCGTCTCGTGACTTACCGGGTGGAGTAACATTTCGAAGCTAGTTGATTTTTAATAATTTTTGCGTAATAATAATAAGAAAAGAAGAAGATTTTTCCCCCTTATCCTAGGGATGTTTTGCTCCTAGTCTGTTACGATGCGCAGTAGAATATTGAATCTAAATATGTTTTCAATAAGTACTTTATCTATTTTCATGAATAGTAATATTATCTCTAATTTTCACCTTTTGTTACATATAAAAATATCAAGTAATTTCAATATATTTCGTTGATTTCTTGTTTTAATTATACCAGGGAGTGCAAGATTCTACCGTTTTGCTTGAAATGCTTTGTCGCGCTTCTGCGGATCTCTTTCGTTTGTTCTCCAAGCCTGCGGAGATATCTTGTAATTTCTTTTTACTAATATCTGTTAAATGTTTGTCTTTTATTTTCTATGTTTACATGTATTTATTTTCTTGTTCTTTCCCACCTTTTATTCTTGTATCACAATGTTGTCCATGCAGACTGATTCTTTCCTAATGCTTTTGGAGATTCCCAATTTAGATTCTGCGCATTATTGTATATACGACTACTTTCTTACGGAAGCCTTTTGTTCTCAAACTCTAAATGGAAACGTTACGTAATAACTTAGCGTTTAATTCTCTTCCTGATGATCAATTCGATGAGACTGTCGCCAATTCTCAAACTGAATACATTACTGATTCTCAATTCAAAGACTTTATGTGCAATAATAATAATAATAATAATAATAATGTTAATAACAGTAATGATCATAATAAAGATGCATTCTCTTTGTTCCATTCGAATATTAGAAGCATCAATAAACATTTTGATGATTTACAAATTTTATTAGACAATTCTTCCCAATGTCTTCCCTCCTTAATTGGGCTTACCGAAACTTGGTTATCCACAGATCCTAACCCCCCATTTGCCCTTCAAGGTCATGATTTTATTTTTAATAGTAGGAAGGAAAAGGCTGGAGGAGGTGTTGGTCTGTATGTTTCAGAAAATTATTCTTACAATGTTTGTAATGATATCACTATAATGAATGATATCTTGGAATCCTTGTTTATTGAAATAATATTGCCAGGTCGGAAAAATGTAATAATTGGTGTAATTTATCGACCCCCAAGTAGTAATACTTTAGATTTTTTATCGTCCCTAACCGATATTTTGAATAATTCTGAAATGAATAATAAAGATTGTTTTATAATGGGTGATTTCAATATTAATTTGCTAAAATATGATACTGATAATAAATTATTTATGTCATGAATTTTTGGAAATTTTTCTATCCAATTCCTTCTTTCCACTTGTGTCCAAGCCCACGCGTGTAACCAATATTTCCTCATCTTTAATTGATAATATCTTTAGTAATGTCATTCCACACTCTGATTCTTACATTATACTTTCTGATATATCTGATCATTATCCCATTTTTACTCAGTTTACTCTTTCAAATTCAGTCAACGGTGGACGGCCTCGTCCATTAAGACGTCGGGTTTCCCCGGAAAATATAGCAAGACTTGGTGCTAGTTTAGATTTCGCTGATTGGTCAAGTGTTTATAACACGGATGATGTAAATATTTCGTATAATAATTTATTAGATATTGTAAATAAAGAGCTGGATGCATGTATTCCCTTGCAAAGAGATACAGTAGATAATTATAAAACTACCCCTAGACTTCCATGGATTTCAAAGTCGCTCCTGAGATGTATAAACAAAAAGAATAAGTTGTATTATAAGTATAAATCAGATCTTACTACTAGGTCTAAAAGTAAATATACTTCATACAAAAATGCTTTGATTAGAATTCTGCGTTTTGAAAAGAAAAAATATTTTGTGAATCGCTTAGATTTGTATAAACGTGATATGCAGAATACTTGGAAAATTCTTAAACAAGCTATGAATTTAGTTCATAATAAAAATGATGTTATTAGAATAAAAAGAGATAATGAAATAATTGTTGATTCTAATATGATAGCAAATATTTTTAATAAACATTTCTCTTTGATTGGAGAGACGTTAGCACAAAATATACCACAATCAAATAAATCTTTCAAAGATTTTTTAAGCCCCCCAAATACAAATTCTATTTTCTTTGTTCCAACAAACAAGTACGAAATAACTGACATTGTTTCTCATTTAAATGATAAGAAAAGTTCTGGCTTTGATAATATTAATAACGTTATTCTAAAGGGGATAATACCTGTCATTGTAGATCCGTTGGTTCACATTTTTAATTTGTCTTTCTTGAATGGAGAAATACCCAATGTTATGAAAATTGCAAAAGTCATTCCATTGTTTAAGAAAGGTGATAGTCAAGATGTAAATAATTATCGGCCGATTTCTTTATTATCATCTCTTTCAAAAGTGCTAGAAAAAGTTATACATAAAAGAACAATTAATTTTTTGAAAGATCAGAATATTTTATGTGATTTCCAATTTGGATTTAGAGATAAACATAGTACAAGTCATGCATTATTATCACTTGTTGAAAAAGTAGCTCATGCTCTTGATTCCTCTAGTCATATGGTTGGAATTCTCCTGGACTTCTCCAAGGCCTTCGACACGATTAACCACGATATTTAACTTCACAAACTCTCTCATTATGGTATACGTGGGAAGGCCTTGGAGTGGTTCAGGAGTTACCTATCTGATAGGAAACAGTTACTGCCAAATATTTTTAAGAATTTGTTTTCAAAAAATCATTCTTTTCACAAACATTCAACTAGACAATCAGAAGAGTATCATTTGCCATTGCTCCGAACTTCATTCGCTAAAAACACTTTTATCTATGATGGCCCTAAACTGTGGAATTCTTTTACTGAATCTTTGAAAAATGCCCCTTCATTACATACATTTAAAAAAAGACTAAAAATATATTTGTTTAAAAAATATAAAGAAAGTTAGTTTGATTTACTTCCCATCATGTAAAAGTCATACACAAATGACTCCTTGCATCATTGTTTTGGTCACACAGAGGAAAAATATAAATGCTTATACTTTTCTCTTTATCAAGTAGTAGTCTTATGTGCAGATATTATGGTTTTCCTATATTAATTTACAGAAAATTGTTTTTTGTTTTGTTTTGTCCACGTATGTATTGTATTTTCGAGGTTTTGTTGTTTCCATTTCTTTTTAGTTATTTTTTCCTTTTCTTTCTTTTATGTGTTTTTTTTTTCTTCGCAGGCTTGTGACGGTCCTTATTTTTTTTCTACATTTGATAAAAAAAAAAAAAAAAAGAACAAACAGATTAATTTCAGATTATATGAATTTTATGTTTCACTTAATTATATAATGTTAATGTGTTATTTTGAGGGACCCATATCCTACAAGTATCCACTTTTAATGGGTCCCTCCATTTCCATAGGAAATTTCGATATATTTTCAAGTATATTATATATATTTTCAATTATATTATATACCTTAAATATGAAAAAAAATTATAATTGTATATGCTGTCAAAGAATCTTTTTGTAAATTGTTATATTGAAATGTTCTATTGCACGATTCTTTATTAATCAAATGTACATATGATTTCTGTGGAAATGAAAAATAAAGTTGAATTGAATTGAAAAAAAAATGTAGTTTTTAAAACATACATTAAATACATGTGCCCATATTACCTGCACATGCAGGTAATATGGGCACTTTGGTATTAAATGACGTCAACAATTGAATATTGCAGACAGGGGGGTTGGTGATAATTGTTTTTCTTCACAATAAAAGTTAGAGCAGTATTTATTGATTCATATAAACAAAGAATAGACTGTGTGTCATTTTGTAATTTTATGCAAATTGGGCAAATGAGCTCAGGGGCCCATATTACCCACAAGTACCCTAGTATTTAGTATTTGTTAGGGTCACCTCATTGGTATCTAAACATGTTCCTTATTTTGAATAATATTTATTTTTTTTGTTTCATGATCGTTTCATGAATGATATTTTGACTGTTTAATTCGAGTCAAAGTCGTTTTTATTGGCTCTCGGGGACCTCACAACCTGCCATGACCTGTCATGGCCTCATGACGGGTTATGAGGTTCCCTCGAACACAGAAACGACTTTGACTCGCAAAGCAGTATATATATATATATAATATTACATTTTATTTGCGTTATTTAGAATTAGACTATACTTTTACCGTTTCTTCTTCTTCTTTCTGATTACATTCTTCTTTATCTTCTTTTAATATTATGGCAAGCAGACGAATACGACTATTTTTGCCACTGCCTTTTTTCTTCTTTACTTCTTATAGTATTAGCCTTTATCAAAACGTTGTTCATCATTGTTCTCTATCAGTTTAAAAATTTGGCACAAGTCATTTCACTTGATTCCGTAATTTGGCATTATTGAGTAATGTTATTGCCAAATTGACACAAATTAATACAAAAATTAAAAATAGCAATGACGCTATTATAGAAAAAGATAGTACGGAATCGATTTCAAAACTGTTTTGTTCGCATTTGCTAAAAGCTGGACGTTCCGTTGAACTTTCTGGCGTTTGCTTTTCAGAAATTGTAGCCATGGTTATCGGATCAGTAGAGTCTCTAGCGAGTTTTGATGATTGTGAGACCGGGATATCAATACTTTCGGGATTTTCACTAGGCATAGCCATCTCTCTTTGAAATTCCCTAAAATCTCTACAAGTGTTTCTTTGCTTTGGATTTATGTATATTGAGGTACAACAGGAAAATGGGGTTTCATCCAGGACCGTAAATTGCTGGATAATCATCGACGCATTTTTCTCTAGCCTACTTTTCGGCGCCACGGGCATTTCCTTTTGAAAACATTGAAAGAAACCTGCGATGCTTCCGCGGGAAGCATAGCATTCTACAAAACGCCATGTTTCTTCCGATACGCTAATTGATTCGGGTAAAAGTCGACAAGACGCGTTACCAGGAGGGTAGTTCACAGTAAGACTTACCCTTTCAACAAGGAGTTCATCAGGAGTAGTTGTGTTTGCGTCAGGAACCGTAACCTCGCAAACGTAGGTTCCTGAATCTTCACGTTTTGTACCTAATATTTCCATTTGTATTATTACATTTGCATTTACCTTCCCAACTTTAACCTGGAATCTTTTTCTCATTCCATTTTCGCCATTGACAAATTTCCCATTCCGATAAAACGGATACCCATGTTCTCGTTTTATACTAAATGTCGTGTTCTCATGAAAGGGATGGGTAAACACAATTTCGACATCATTTCCCTCAGTTTGAGTTATAAATTGAGGCGGTAATCTTAAAAATGCATTAGATACACTTTTATCTTCATTGAATGAAATACTGACAAATGTACTAAATAAGATCAAGTGTAATGTACTAGCATAGGTTAAATACATTTTGCTAGATTTTTCTTTCTCTTTGAGAAGTTTTTTTTTTTAATGTCTAATATTTTAAGGAATCTTTTAAAGTTTCAATACATATTGAAATGAAATAGCTCCCAATGAAACAAGTGTAATGAAAAAAATTCCATTAATCAAAAGTTTTTTAGAGTTATTATGGCTTAGATTTGACTCGGAGACTCCAATGGGCGTAGTTCCACCCTCGTCTCCTTCGTATGGTGTTTTGATTGCTTCAGTAGTGGTTTTTTCCTCTGTATTGATGTTTACAGGACTCTTACCCCCCTTCCAAGTATAATCATTACAAGAGGAGAAATCCCTGGTATAATGTAAATTTACAGAGCAGCAGGAAACCAACAAATCCTTCGAGATCCAGAAAAGAGCTTTTAACTTATGATGGGTTGCACTAACTAAGAAATGAGTATGGACCCTACTTTTAGATTTGTCACTTGAGTAGCAGATGATATTTCCCTTTGGGTACCCGTGTCTAGCTACACATTCTAAAGTCTTCCTTTGATGGGTCTTAAGATTGTGAAAATTCGGAGAAGTGCCGTTCGCTATCCAGGTACAGTCTGCAGGATCAGGAGGATGGTAGACCCTTAAGTGGACTTCCTGAGAGTAGTTACCAGAAAGGCATATGATGTCACAGCGGTAAATACCTGAGTGAGTAGGGTGCAGGGAGTTGATTGTCAAGGAAACTGATTCTTCTTGTTCCACTATGTTACCCGGAGTTGGCTTTTAAAACTTAGCAGTGTGAATGTGGTATGATTCCACTTTAAGTACCTCGTTGTTAAAAGCAAGATGAAAATCATTGCTCTCGCAAGTACCTTTAGAAAAATGGATCGTGATTGGCTGCCCAACGCTGCCAAAAAGTTTTTGTTTATCAATAGCCTCGGATGATACAGCAACGATCAGAATAATGAATATTTTCATGGAGTAAGACATATTGATGTACCTAGATCACACGAAGAGAGCATTGTTCTGAATTCCATCCAACTATTCGGAATAATGCGCCTCGTTTCGTCAGCACGACTGAAAATATACAAAATGAAATAGATATTCATCTAATTGTTCAGGTCAAACAAAAATAAGATAAAGAAATCGTCTACTATTAACAAATTTTAAAACAAAACCCAACACACCTCCTCTTAGATTACTGATTTTAATAATAATAGTTACATTAATTTTTTTTTATGAAATAAACTTATTGCTAGGATAAATTGTTAGGATTATTCTTATCAGAGTGAATAATTGATTAAATTATTTCGTTTCATCTACGTCTCGGTGAATTATGCTTCAATAACATTTAATTACACATTTATTTAGAATACTCGATTAGAAAAACCAATAATACATTTACACTCTGTGTTGCTAGCCTATTTTTAACCCTCTGCTCAACCACATTAGCAGCAAAGCCATATCGAGAGTGTGGCGAGAATTTCATGTGAAGACTAAATGCATTTCCTTACAGTTTGCGGCTGAGCGGCAAAAAAAATCCGGAAGTTTTTATTTTATATTTTCATGATAGTGAAATCATATTTATTGAAAACCTAACCTCTGATAAGAAAAAAATTGCCTAGAAATATAGGAAGACCTCAATTAAACATCGATATCTATGGCAAAAAGTACAAAAACCTTGGGGAAAAAACAACGGACAAGATGCCAAACCTGGGTGTGATTCACTAACATTTAAAACCAACTCCAACCATGGGCCTATGGAACTATAAAATAGCTATTGATCCTAAAATTTATTTCATCCCAGTTGGGGTTGATTTTAGCTGCCATCCATAGTCCCACTTTCACTATAAATAGGTCAATACTTCGTATTGACATAGTACCTATGAGTGTGCTCAATATAAGTTGAATTATATCAATATTTAGGCCTTATTGCCACTCACCTTTAATTACTGCAATCACGAATATTTGCTTTCCACCCTCTTTCGTCACACAAACATGGCTAACAAGGCTTGGTTGAAAGAATACAATTCTAGATGATATTTGGCTTTGTCTATGATGTCTAGATATTCAAAATGTACTAGGATTAACTTAGCTCACTGTCATATACTGTATTACAGCGAATGTAACCATCTACCAATTCTGCCTACCCATGGCACGCAGACCAATAACAAGTTGATGCGTGCTAAAGAAATTCGGCTTCTTATTATTATAAGCATTAATGCATGATATTTGTATGTTTATACTTACAAGTTAAGACATGTAAGACATGCCTTTTCATATAGGCCTACGTGTATTTTAAATACAATAACCAAATATTCAATAATTAAGTAATCATACAAAATATATCTTACTTAAACAGGACAAGTCAAAACAAGTCCACAACGAGTCAATAATCAAATCATAAGAAATACATATAATACAGATTGAGCGGAAAAATCGTCCCTGTTTTCACGAAGTGACGGATACGGCGCGCAACTTTAAAAAGTTCGTTTTGCGTTAATCGCTTTTAAAGGTTCAGACCTTAATATCAACCTCTTTGATTTCTTGCTTGCATTGTCGCCATAGTAACGTAATTAAACATTTTTTGTGATCTGAAGCTTGGTGAAATGCAAGATGTGATTAAAAGAGGTGCAAAAAATAAAAAAATAAAACAAATTGAAAAATTTGGAAGTTTTCTCGCATCCGTCACTTCGTGAAAACAGGGACGAAATATCCCATTATTCTGACCTAATTGTGTTGTTTGAGAAATGAACATTAATCATGGGTTTCATGATAGGGCTTGGGGATGTAACCCCCAGGACTTCCTGGTACTATTTTTAATTGGATCTTTGAATGCATGACTGAATAAATGACAATTTTTAGAAGACTGACGTAAAATGTCACTTGAGCGAAGTGGTTGGGTGAAGTTTAAAACAAATTTTCAAAGAATGGTAACTTATATGCATGCAGGAAGACACACGTACTCACTCACACATACACATTCCAACACACGCTCACACACATACACGTTCCATTTGTTTATTTTTTATTCTTTGGGGGATATTGCAATCTTCCTAAGTATGGCACTCAGGCCTGTGATTGATCAAAACACATTGGTCTTGATATTATTGAAGGGTTAACAAAATTTCATAAGCCAAGGCCTTTCTCTTGATTTTGTTCGACTGTCCCTATTTTCCGGTCCTTATCTTTCAAAATAATTTTGGAACATTTATCTTTATTACCACTCTCTCTTTCCTAGAAGCTGACCCTACTCTTACAAAATAAATGATATTTCAACAAGTAAAGCAACCATAACAAGGGCATTTGAATACCTTTGCCATGTCACGATTGAGTAGTGTTAAGATATTCATCACTTTACAGTTTTATTTATCATACTCTCTTTGTCACCCCTTCCTTCTTGAATGTACATTCTAAAGTAGAAGTGTAAATTTTACAGAAACCGTTGGGCGATTTACTCCTTGCACAGGGGATATGGGATATATACATTCTAAAGGGCCTGTCCCACAGAAGGCGATCGTTGTGGCGACAACCTGCGAACTACTTTTTAGTACCCATCGCCACCATGCGCATGTCCAATCGCCTATAAGATCGTGAATTATCGCGTCCGTCGCCAACAAATACGTAGCAAAATTCTGTTCGCCGCTAGTTTCTCACGTTAAAGTTAAACAATAGGCCGGCGTCAGTTGAGTTGACGTCAATGACCGTAGCCTGTCTTCTCTTGTCGCGACAAGGTACTATCGTAGATTGTCGCTAGATAGAATATGTTTAGCAGAGCGGAACGGCGGCCAGTTGTAGGTTGCCGCGCTCCAGCGTACGTTTCACGCATCGTTGAACCGAAAGGCCAGTGAAATTTAAGCCGCTACGGCCTTTGTCGCCACCTACATTCATCAAAATCTGAATCGGCCTCCCATTCAGATACTGTACAGCCGCCGCTGATTTTTGAAATTTTCAAAAATCACTCACGACCCAAATTATAATGCGCAACTGAGAGGACTATCACGAATATATAGGCGACAGGCCGCCATCAGGTAGAAAACACTCGATCGCCTGTGTCAGTCGCAAGGATCGCCACAGTGCGCAAGTTCAGGTTTTGGTTGATTTTAAGCTGCGACGAGAGAAGTCGAGCTGCGAGATGCACGAAGGTCGAGGCTATTGATATTATCGGATACAAGCTATTGTTAGTCTATTGTTTGAGTGGAAGCACGTTATGTCGTAGCCTATCGTAGACAGAGTCGTAGATACGTATATCATCTTCTGTCACCTACGATTCTGACACGATTCTGACAGGTTCTAGCATGCATAGGTTGTTGCCACAACGATCGCCTTCTGTGGGACAGGCCCTTTAGGGCCTGTCCCACAGAAGGCGATCGTTGTGGCGACAACCTACGAACTACTTTTTAGTACCCATCGCCACCATGCGCAGGTCCAATCGCCAATAAGATCGTGAATTATCACGTCTGTCGCCAACAAATACATATATAGCAAAATTATGTTCGCCGCTGGTTTCTTAGCAGCGAACGGCGGTCAGTTGTAGGTTGCCGCGCTCCACGTACAACAGCACAAAAGCTCAGCTACATACTCTTTTGCTCTATTTTATACGCAACCTACACACAACCCGACTCAAACTACTAAATAATAACGAATAACCTATCAGCCCCAGTCTGCACATATGTATACCCGAACTACGACTCAACGCTAAAATTCGGCAGTGCCGACGATCTCCGATCTGAGCGGAGGAAGGATACAAGAGAGAGAGAGAGTACGCTGCAGCGTACGTTGCACGCATCGCTGAACCGAACGGACAGTGAAATTTAAGCCGCTACGGCCTTTGTCGCCACCTACATTCACCAAAATCAGGATCGGCCTCCCATTCAGATACGGTACAGTCGCCGCTAATTTTTGATTTTTTCAAAAATCACTCACGACCCAAATTATAATGCGCGACTGAGAGGACTATCACGAACCTAAGGGGGCCGTCACACTGAGGTCGTTCTATAACGTTCTTGCCCGTTCTTTAAAAAAAAATTGCTGAACGGGCTTTGGTCGGGTTGGAACTTATAACTTTGAAAAATAATTTCTTGAATACGATACTAGGCAGTTCATAAATAGTTTTCGTTACGTCAATTCCGTCTTTATCGCGTCCGCAATACCATGAATACGTTGTTATCCAGTTCAGACCGAGTAAACGGCTCGTTCACTCTATACCGTTCGTAGCACGTCCAAATCGTCACTAAGAGTACCTATGCGCAGCATGATAAAAGTTAGGTACCATGTTCGTAGTACGTCCTTCTCGTTCAGAGTAAGTCCTACCCGTTAAAGGAAGGTTGTCACTACGTTTAATTTTAGAACTGGAAGCCAGTACGATTTTGTTTAACATGTTCAAAATAATCGGAATGCCTTTAAGTTCTCTCCGTTCTGGCCCGTTCGCCAAGTTTGTAAACAGATTGTAAACGGTCTGTACTAGATTCTAAAAGGTCTGTAGGCCTACCACGTTCAGTCCGTGTGTAAACAGATTGAGCCCGTTCACCAAGAACTACCAAGAACGCAGTGACAACTAGCTTAGTGTGACAGGAATTATGACATGCTGTTCTGTTTAAAAATTGAAACGTATTGCTATCCAAGCCCGTGCTTTAAAGTCCTGAGCAGATTGAAATAGGTCTCAAGTACGTCCACTCCGTGTGTACATAGATTAAGCCCGTTCTGCAATAATTTCAATAACATGGTAAGAAATTGTTCAGTGTGATAGTAGTATAAGAGAATAGGTCAGCTGTTTTATTGCCACACATTAATTGTTACAATTACAGAAATCTCATAACTTTTAGAATAAATACGAAGAACGGCCACTGGTCCGAAAAGAACGCGTACATTTGACCTAATTATTTCTGGATTAAGATGAACAACGTTCGTATACAGTCCTCAATACGTCCATCACGTCTCTGCCTCGTCTGCAGTCCGTTTGTATCTAGTTAAGATCGGGTGAAAATGACCGTTTCCACGAAACAGAGCCCGTGTGAAACAATCCAAATCCGTCCCCAGTTAGTTGTAACCCGTTCTTAATCAGTTCCAACTCATTTCCAATACGTTTCGTCCCGACCTAACTAGCTCTGGGTCGTTTTTAATCCGTCAAAATCCGTTCTTACTCGTTCTTACGTCGACCAAACGGCCATCAGAAAGTACATCTCGTTCTTACTTCGTCATTATCCGTGGCTAGAACGTGTTGAACGCAAATGCGTGCCCGTTTCCCATTAAAAAAAACCTAGCCCGTTTTTGCCAGACCTCATGCGTCTTCAAGCTGATAATGAATATACAATGCTCGTTTGTAAGACGTCCTACCACATCCATAGAACGATTTAAGTACGGCAATTTCGTTTGTGGTACGCCCATCTACGGTACGTTGCCACCCCGTTAAATTTTAGGACGATATGGGCACCCGATTTTTTTTAAACACTTTTTTGAAAATCCGACCTAGCTAGTCCATGAAGTTCGTAAACAGATCGTAAGAAGTATTTACTACGTCCACTCAGTTTACACACAGACTATGCCCGTTCGGCAATATTTGCAAGGACGTAGTAGGAACGAGCTCAGTGTGACGGGGGTATAAAGGCGACAGGCCGCCATCAGGTAGAAAACACTAGATCGCCTGTCATGCCTGTGTCAATCGCAAGAATCGCCACAGTGCGCAAGTTCATATTTTGGTTGATTTTAAGAGCCTGTCCCACAGGAGGCAATCGTTGTGGCGACAACCTATGCATGTTAGAACCTGCCAGAATCGTGTCAGAATCGTAGGTGACCGAATATCATATACGTATCTACGACTCTGTCTACGATAGCCTACGACAACGACTTGCTTCCACGCAAACAATAGGCTAACAATAGCTGGTATCCGATAATACAATAGGCTCGACCTTCGCACATCTCGCGGCTCGACTTCTCTTGTCGCAGCTTAAAATCAACTAACTTGCGCACTGTGGCGATCCTTGCGACTGACACAGGCGATCGAGTGTTTTCTACCTGATGGCGGCCCGTCGCCTTTAGGTTCGTGATAGTCCTCTCAGTCGGGCATTAAAATTTGGGTCGTGAGTGATTTTTGAAAATTTCAAAAATTTGCGGCGATTGTACAGTATCTGAATGGGAGGCCGATCCTGATTTTGGTGAATGTAGGTGGCGACAAAGGTCGTAGCAGCTTCAATTTCAGTGACCGTTCGGTTCAGCGATGCGTGCAACGTACGCTGGAGCGCGGCAACCTACAACTGGCCGCCGTTCCGCTCTGCTAGAAATGTTCTATCTGGCGACAATCTACGATAGCACCTTGTCGCGACAAGAGAAGACAGGCTACGGTTATTGACGTCAACCCACCTGACGCCGGCTATTGTTTAACTTGATGAGAAACCAGCGGCGAACAGAATTTTGCTACGTATTTGTTGGTGACAGACGCGATAATTCACGATCTTATAGGCGATTGGACCTGCGCATGGTGGCGATGGGTACTAAAAAGTAGTTCGTAGGTTGTCGCCACAACGATCGCCCTCTGTGGGACAGGCCCTTAAAGCTGAGACAAGGGAAGTCGAGCCGCGAGATTCGCGAAGGTCAGGCTATTGTATTATCAGATACCAGCTATTGTTGTTTGCGTGAAACCAAGTAGTTGTCGTAGCCTATCGTAGACAGAGTCGTAGATACGTATATGATCTTCGGTCACCTACGATTCTGACACGATTCTAGCAGGTTCTAACATGCATAGGTTGTCGCCACAACGATCGCCTCCAGTGGGACAGCCCCTTTACACATCTTTACAAATCTTAAGACAACAAGTGCGAATGAAGTGAACCAACAAAATACAAATTAACACTGCTCTTTTTGTCATGGTGTTTTCTACCGCTCTCTGTGTCCTATCTTGGGCGCTCACACCCCATCTCTCACACGCATTCTCAGTCCCTCCCTAACACATCCCTAATACAGAGTGAGGCAGATAAAGAAATTATCCCATCATCTCGACAGTTGCTAGGGAAAAGTAAAAAATATTAAATGTTTACGAAGTAATATGAATTTTTTTTCTGTTTGTGTGATTGCGTGCGTGGCAATGTGTGTGTGTGTGTGTGTGTGTGTGTGTGTGTGTGTGTGTGTGAGGGAGTGAGTGTGAATGTGTGGAGATGTAGGAGTGCTGTGAGGGTGTTTGAGTATACGAGTGCGCATATTCTTTCGAAAACTTACTGTCTTCTTTATCCATCCAATTCGCACAATTGCGATTTTGCACTCTTCTGAACATTGTCTACCATTCAGTCATGCGTGCAAATGTCCAAATAAAAAAAGGGAACTAACAAAATACTGGAAAGATGACTCCACCAAAACATATCTTGAAATCAGTGATTAAACGTTCATACTTCAAATAATGGCAACTTCAAAATTATGTGATATTTCTTTCTGACTCACTCTGTACATTCCACAAAGCTATGCCAACTCGGTTAAAGTTTTGGGGTAACAAAATGGCGCATTCCTCTCTCTCTCTCTCTCTCTCTCTCTCTAGCTCTTTCTCATTTTCTTCGATGTCGACTTACCCATTCAATTTCCGTGTCTGTTTCTTTATGTATTTTGTCTCATTTTCTAACTTTGTTATGAAATTAGAATAAATGTAGAAGGATATGTTTTCATTCTATTTCGAAAATACTTATTTTAACTCGTTTTTGTTATTCTTGAGGACTTTTTTTCAAACAACATTTATTTCGTACTTTTGACA
>CALNVZ010000218.1:17949111-18031111 GCA_940671915.1 Paracentrotus lividus
TTCAGGGGGGGGGGGGGGGGGGGGGGGGGGGCTTTTGCGGGCCTGGGCGCCCAGGTGGGCGCCCGAAGGGCGCCAAAATGACCCCAAAGGGGCCGCCAAATTGACCTTAGGGGGGGCGCCGAGCGAGCAAAATGTAAAAAAAAAAAAAAAAAAAAAAAAATCAAACCAAAACATATACGATTTATATGATAGGGCAGGTCAAGCTATTTTGCCGCCGGTAACAAGCGGGACTTCAGAGCCAAAAATAGGCTTGTTTGAAAGATCTGAAATGAAATCTCAATCCTTCCTGAAGGTACTAAGAATGTTCAACAAAAACATTAAAAAAGTTGTAATAACTCCATTCATAATTAATTTATGATCATTTATTCGTCGGTAACAAACGGGACCGCAATAAAATGGGTGTTTTCAAATTTTGACTTGTTGCACATATAACTCTGAATTTACAAAGACGATCTAAATTTGCAGAGTCATATCTCTAAACATGTAATAAAACATTGTAAGGACACATTTTAACGTTAATACATTTCGAGTTTTCTGGCAAGGTCAAGTTTTAAAAACTATGTCAGGTAACAAACGGGACAGTAAACACGGGACAATTATTCGCTGTAATATTTTTTATTAAACAATTGGTGTAGCCAGGCGTAGCAACATCTTTTGTTAAAACAATCTCTCTGATAAAACAAAAGAAACATAATACAAACACAAATGTTAGAAAAACTTATTTTGTTTAATTTTACAGGTGGGAGGGTGGGTAATAAAAATGTATGATTTTACATCAGGCTCAGTAACTTTTGTGAGACTATTTCTGAGACCTGCAATTTTTAAGTCTAAAATATGGAAAGCTATGTGCTAGGTTCGTGATATTTTCACCAGAGTTAGCCAAGAAAATATAAAACGGAAAATACTTACTTTTTGGGTTGTAATCCCATGACAAACCCTCTTTTTCTTAAGTGGTTGAAAATAGCATTTTAATGCATTTCATATGTTTTTTCATGAATATTAATGAGGCCTTGTGACGTCATTTGACCTTGAAATGACTTTTTGACCTCATTTGCATTAAGTTCATTTCATATCCTTTATTGTGATATATGATACATTACGTATACCTTTATAAACCCACTGACACACTTGACACTATCTCGGGAACAAATAGCGTGGACTTGCCCGATATGATTATGATATATGATTTGAGCCGATTGATATCTTCAACTACCCCTACAGTTGATATCGACCTTATGGTTGGCGCGAATGCCGAAAAAAATGTCAACACCTACCCCCCCCATCCCCCCCCCCCCCCTCACCGCTTATCGCTCGACCAGTGTGATGTAAAATTTTCTAGTGTACCTTTGGCTTGGCGGTGTAACGGGGAAAAAAATGGATGTACCTTTGTGGATCCAACCACTGGGGGGGGGGCGCGCCAAAATCAAAGTCAGATCGGGGCCCCCGGGGTGCCAAATCCTGGATCCGCCGCCTGAATATGGAAGAGGAAAAAACCGGGGCGTACCCCAATGTCACCAGCTTCCCGAGAGGAAAAAACCGGGGCGTACCCCAATGTCACCAGCTTCCAAAAAGCTTGCGAGAAGGGAAGCTCAAAGGAAATTTCAGGACAAAAAAAAGACGGGAAAAAGAACAAAGTCGAGAGAATTCGGTTGAAGAATCCAGAACGCAAGATACGACTTCTACCAGTGCCAGCGTCAGTGCTACCCCTGCCCCTACCAACATTGTCCGTGTTCGGATGAGGAGAGAGACCCTCGAGAAGTGGCGATTAGTTAAAGACGAGTACAGTCTGCGAGATGATAATGCTATGGCATTGTACTTGCTTGATAAGTAAGTAGATTTTAAGTATTCTAGTTCATGATGTGATTCTGAATATTCATTCTCTTAACTGAACTGAACTGAACTGAACTGAAAAATGATTCACTTAGATCTAGAATCTATCCAAATTCTTGACCAGATCGAGATCAGACTCAGTCTCACTCAGACGTCAGACTGTCTGGGCTACAATAGGCCTTCATATATATTTTATAATTAGGCCTAACAGTTAGTATGACATATGATGGAGGTACCTTATTCCACTTTGTTTTCAACTACTAACAATTCAAATAATTAAATGTTTTTATAAAAAAAAAATCATTCTCTCTATCAAATGTTAAATATTCCATTAAACATTTATAAAGAAAACTACGACTCAAATATTTGTCAAATGTGCAAGCCGAGTCGATTCCACGACCATGTCAATTTTGCTATGGCAAAACTGAACGGTACATTAGTCCACGCACATACAGTAAGTGAATGTAAATTTTCATGTCCTGTCTCAACAAACATGACAAAGTGTATTTTTGGGGAGGGTCCACGAGTACTCGGTTCCACGAGTCCTCGGTCCCAAGAGTCCTCGATCCCACGAGTCCTCGGTCCCACGAGGCCGAGTATTTTTCCCACGAGTCCTCGGTCCCACGAGTCCTCGATCCCACGAGTCCTCGGTCCCACGAGGCCTCGATCCCACGAGTCCTCGGTCCCACGAGGCCGAGTATTTTCTCATACCATATTTACTCTAATCAGGATGTTTTTCAACATCGATGAAACATCTTGAAAAGTGTATTCGTCATTGTAAGCTGAATTATACTACATAAAATAATTTAGTTGTGGTTAATACCATAGGCACAAGCATGGCGAATAATGGTGGCATCTCATTTCGCGGAGACGGGTTTGAGACTGATTTGGGACTATACGTCTAAACTCGTCCCTAATCCTTCTCAGCAGTGGCGGGTCCAGGATTACTGGATTGGGGGGGGGGGGGCGCCACAAAAATTTTCGGTTTTTAACATGTACGGTCAATGAGTGGTTTTCAAATTATGGGGGTCGCGTCCCCTGCGCCCCCTCCCCCTGGATCCGCCAGTACGTCCCAGAGACGTCGCCGCGACAATAAAAACAAAAACAAAAAATTATAGGAGGCTTTTCCGCGACGGAAAAGAGTATCGGAGAAGTCTCCGCGACAAGTTACAAAACTGTCTCACAACTCGTCTAACATGTCTAAAAGTAGTCCCTTTTCCGTCTCAAATCCATCTCCGCGAAATGAGATGCCACCATTAGTTGCGGATATATTTTTAAAGAATGCAGTTCTTTGGTTTTACAT
The DNA here is from genome assembly GCA_940671915.1 of Paracentrotus lividus. Lineage (NCBI taxonomy): Eukaryota > Metazoa > Echinodermata > Echinoidea > Camarodonta > Echinidae > Paracentrotus > Paracentrotus lividus. Next base: position 17,952,245 of record CALNVZ010000218.1, read on the forward strand.
GAAAAATTAAGATTTACATTCTTGAGAAATCCTAATTACATCCGTATCAAATGATTTACATTCAAATATAATCTCGAATTCGAGAGATCATAATTCATGATTCCCAAAAAGGGGCGTAGACACCGGGGGGGGGGGGAGGAGGGGGGTGCATCCCTCAATTTAAAAGGTGGGGGGATGGCATGTACAATCACCCCCCAACTTTCGCGGGTGATATGTATTTTTTTAAAAGCTGAAATGGACTATCCACACTCCTTTTTCTTCCATGGAACTCTAAGAATTCTCGCTCGCGCTTATTATTGTTATTATTTTTTATTTATTATTATTATTATTAAAATCCAGATTAATTATTTGTATTTTCTATTATTTTTTTTAACAACATAGCGTTTCACATATTGGCAGTCATCAAACAAAAACAAATAGTCGGGATAATGCATTTACGCCAATTTCTTTATTCATTTCATGTCAAATTTTCGACGGACCTGCGTCTTCGTCAGGAATATAATTTTTGTAAATTATGCAATATTATGTTCATTTAGCCTCAAAACTTTCTGCTCGCATCATATTTTAGTTTTGTGGAGACGAAATCGGGCTCAGGTCCCTATTTTTTATTTTTGTTTTGTTTTTGTTTATTCTTCTCTCTCTCTCTCTCTCTATCCGGCTCTTTTTTTTCTTCCCTCTTTTTTTTTGTTTTGTTTGTTCTTTGTCTTTTGCCCTTTTTCCTCTTTGTCTTCTGCCCTTTTTCCTCTGTGTCTTCATACCCACCCCCTTTTTCCCCTTTCTCTCCTCTCTCTCTCTGTCTTTCTCTTCTATTTCCTTTCATCCTTTGCGGAGCCCCTTTTCCCCCTCAGAGTAGCATGATGCTACTCAAGTATAAATCATAATATTGCGCCTATTTACCAATGCTGCAGCAAACCTATGCCCGTTGTATTAATCACAACTTACGAGATCATGAATTTAGTATTCATTTGAGACATTTCCATCATAACTTTTGTCAATTTTTGACGCAGACAAACATCCTAATGAACAAAATATGATATATAAGAAAAATCGGACTAGTGGGACCGAGGTCTCGTGGGACCGAGTACTCGTGGGATCGAGGATTTGTGGGACCGAGGACTCGTGGGAAAAATACTCGGCCTCGTGGGACCGAGGTCTCGTGGGACCGAGGACTCGTGGGAAAATATTCGCCCTCGTGGGAAAATATTCGCCCTCGTGGGACCGACGACTCGTGGGAAGACCCCGTATTTTTGATGATTTTATGAAACCATAAAAATACAAGAAACCAATGATTTTCCCCAAAAGTTGTGATATCTCCGATAGGTTTGTTGTTTTCTCACTGTTCAAGAAATTGATCGTACATATCGCGTCGCATCGCGCGTATTGGACTAATGTACTGAGTGGACCAGAGTGGGTAGATAGAGAGAGAGTGAAGACACGCGTATCCAAAACTAAACACAACACAAAAAGAAAGTTCCTCCTATTTCAGATATCAATAATTTTTGAACCAGGAGGAATTTTAAAAATCTAATTATATGTCCATGTAGGGAATTTAATTAACTACCATATGAGCGAATTTTAGGAAAAATCATCAAGTCATGCTTCAGTGATTAATGATTGGATGCAAAAATGCCATTTTTTGAAGTTCACAAGCCTAATATCACAACTTTGATTCAATGATATCGGACCCATTTTCAGATTTTAAACAATTTATACGTCAGAATGTATGCAAAACGTGCTTCCCAACATACGGAAATGAAATTTGCTTCAAATTTCACGGTTGAGTGAGCATGCAGCAAAAATTGCCCAAACTGCGATTTTTACTTCTTTGCCATGGTAAAATCGGTCAACTGTGAGGGAATTCCTGTTTTGGAAGTGTATGCAACCAATATCCATACATTCACGGTTGAATGAACCCATCAATCAACAAAACAAATAGGCCATTTTAGAATTAAGAAGAGCCTTTGTAGTAATTTTATGCACTAGAAACCATCTCAATAACATTTTGGGGTTTTTATTTATATTCTTTGGGCACATGTCAACGATCCAATGGCATTAAAAAAAAAATAAATCTTGCTTCAGTGAGCACGTGAGACTGGATAAGCCCTTTTCTCACGTACGGACTAAAATTCGAATTCTTACTTTGATTGAATATAACAATTCTTTTCGGGGAGTACTTTTGATTTTATTTTCACAAAAATCCCGATGTTTCACGCCTCAGTGGGCACAAGATACAAGAAAATCATGAAAATAAGAAGAAAGTTTCGGACTTCGTCATGGTTCAGTGACTTTTCGAATACTTAATCTGAGTAAAGATCATGTTAGTTAGAGACCAGTTGAAGCTATTTGCAAAGTTTCATAAATTATTTCACAGTCAAATGGACAAAAACGGACAATTGAAATATGCCAAATTTCACTTTTGTTAAACTTTGTTAAACCTCTGTACATAAAGCCAATGGAGGAGGAAATCAATACCTGACAAATGTGAAATTCGGCCGATTTTATTGATGATTATTGTTAATATTACCGTGAGTTATGTCACGAAACTTGGCACACAGCTTCAACTGATCTCCAACTAACATGATCTTGATTCAAATTACGTATTCGAAAAGTCACTGAACCATGACGGAGCCATGCATGATTTTCTTGTATCTTGTGCCCACTGAGGCGTGAAACATCGGGATTTTTGTGAAAATAAAATCAAAAGTACTCCTCAACACGAATTGTTATATTCAATCAAAGTAAGAATTTGAATTTTAGTCCATACGTGAGAAAAGGGCTTTTCCAGTCTCACGTGCTCACTAAAGCATGAATTTTTAAATAAATGGCATAGGATCATTTACGTGTGACCAATTGGTAAAGAATATAAATAAAACCCAAAAATGTTATTGAGATGGTTTCTAGTGCATAAAATTACTACAAAGGCTCTTCGTAATTCTAAAATGGCCTATTTTTTGGTTGATTGATGGGTTCATTCAACCGTGAATGGATGGATATTGGTCAAGCTGAGGTCAAGGTCAAGCTGAGTGGAACTATTTTTGAGATCAGCCCATGCCCAGCGCATATATGCATGATTGGAAAAAAAGTTCCAGTTTTGGCTTCTTGAAAAAATTGACCTAGTTTTGGATACGCGTGACACCACTCTCTCTATCTACCCACTCTGGCGTGGGCTAAAGTACCTCTACCATAAAATCTATTCCTAGGAGTAGGAATAAAAACGTTACAAAAAATAGCGAAAATTTTCATCTCGTGAATTTCCCAAACTTTCAAGAATTTTAGATCTTTAGGCTTGTCATTTCATGTAGCAAAAATAGTGCCCATGTCTGCGCACTCACTTTGTAACACTACGCAGTTTTCCTTTTCAGTTTTTGTTGATGGTTAAAATTTTCAGGGTAGCAAATAAACTTGCTGAAAATCATATTTACAGTTTTTTTTGTATTAAAATGGTTGTTGAGGTTATTTGGGTGTTTTGTTAAATTGCACATTGCACAATTTAAATTGTGGGTGCGGATGCGGAGGAATACACAAACTTAGGCACTCTTACCATTCTACATTGTAGATCTAGATCTACAGAACATCTAGAAGTCCAATTCTACAGATGTAGGCCAACTAATGATTTTTTTTTTTTTTTTTTTGGTAGTCATGACACAAGTCATCAAGACTTTGCAAGATCATTGCATATTCAAATCTTATCCTATTGGATCCAGGAATAATTTTACCTCCCAAATTTGATTCGCTATTTTTATTATTTAATAAATTTCTAAATCAATTTGGCAAGACAGAATTTGTTTTGCGTTGGTGATTAAAGCATTAATCTATGTGGAAAAAATAAATAATCTATGAACTGAAAAATAAGGAATTAAAAAAAGAGTACTCACACAAGTCATGTCACATGAAGGAGATTGCCATTATAATCAAAATCTTCCGTTTTACGGGGTATATCCGATCTGCTTTCTTACAGTTTGCTCATTAAATAGAATTCACATACAAATAGGCCTAATACAAAAAATAGATGATGTCCTTTTCGCAATGCACATGTTATTCACTCGATGCTTTTTACCTTGTATTCACTGGTGTTGCTAAGCCGGGCATTCACCAGTAATCTATAAAAATAGACCAGATTATTGGGTTCTATATTAACGAGGTATTCAATTAGCCTGTAATTAAAGAATGGACGACAATATCTGGACCCTACTCGTGAATTGCGTGTCAAGCCAAAACAACCTTTGTTTAAGAATAATGTATTGATTATGTTCGGAAACAGAATAAATAGAGTACCTACTTTTATTCAGCTCGTCCGTCGAGTCGACGGACGAGCATCAAGTGTGACGGACGAGCATCAAGTGTGACGGACGAGCATCAAGTGTGACGGACTAGCTTTAAAGTTAGTCCGTCGAGTTGAGAGATTTAGATTCAGTTGTATGCTAGCCGTCTCGACAGACTAACATTACGGACTAGATTTAAAACTAGTCCGTCTTGACCGACTAGTTTTAAAGCTAGTCCGTCTACTGACGGACGAGGTTAGGTTTTCAGTGTACGTTCGCAAACGTTGCTCCCTCATTGAGGGCCCCTTTTGGGAGATAATGGTTTGTAGAGGGGAAAAATCACAAAATATACATAATTTAATTTTAGTTTGCTGTAGAATAAAGGTGATTAGAATACCCTCTTGATAAATGATTTTGGTAAAAATAATTTTTCAGAAAAAAAAAACCCCAGAATCATTCAGTATATTTATGATAGAATCATTTTGTATATCTTTATAACGAGATATTTTCTGCAAATTATTTAACAGAACAGGCCTGTTTTAAAAGGCAGAAAAACAAGTGTTTTTTTTTACAGGAAATTTGTAAAATTTCATACCCCATATACCAATTTTCTGTAATTTCACTATGATTTTACTGTTAATTGTGGAGTAAGATTACAGGTGTTGTAGAAGCTCTGATACTGTTTGTTTTTAAGGAGAAAAAGAAATAAAGAATTTGCAAATAAACATAACAGGTCTTTATATTTATGACAGAATCATTCTGTATATTTCTATGACGGGATATTTCCTGCAATTGAACGGAACATGTCTGTTTTAAACAAGGATAAAGGTCTTTTATTACAGGAAATTGGTAAAATTTCAAATCCCATATACCAATTTTCTGTAATTTTACTGCAACTTGTGAAGTAAGATTACAAGTGTTCTTGAAGCCCTGCTGCATGAACTTTTGTCTGTTTTTTTTAAGGAGAAATTTTTAACAGTGTTCAAACACATATTTATGAAGTTTAAGTTCCATGGGTATTATTTTACTGAAATATTTCCGTGTTCATGTTCACTATAAAAAATACGAGTATTGACTTCAATATAATTACCCTGAACAACATTTTTCCTTTCTATTTGTCACCTGGTTTACTTTTTTAAACACATTGGCAAGTATTTTGAACCGAGTTTTGGAAATAAGCCCGAGTTTAGGTTTAACTGGACAATTTTAAGATCGCCGCATTGAAATTGCGTGATTCTGTTGTCCGATTGAACGTGGACTGGGGTTTAATTTCAAAACGCGGTTCAGACTTCGGACCACAATCTTTTTGAATAAAACATGATCTCCGTATTTAATTGAAGATACAATTTATTTTTGTACAGTCCTTCTCAACCAAATTAATCTGCAGCTCGCATGTATTGGTAAAACACGTTGACAAAATACAAATTTAAAAGAATTAGAAATAATCCCATCAATTTTACAGTCGCTATAAACTTCGATGTAACAAACAGGTTATATAAAAAACAGCATGTTATAATATTGTCCTTTCAAAATTGATACAAGATACAATATAGCTGTATTCAACAGAATACAATTATATTTAAAAAAAAATCATTATTTTTTTGAGTCCGGAGAATACTATCTCCAATAAATATTAAAAAAAACACAAACAAAAACAAAAAACAAAAACAAACAAACAAACAAACAAACAAAAACAAAACAGATGACTTATTTATTAATTTTTTTGTTGCTTTTTTGGGTACAAGAACATCATATCCACGAAGGCTCTGCAATGACAACAAAATGGAGATTTGTTCTTGAACTCTAAGTTGAAGTTTATTTCCAGTTCTATTTAAAAAGCATAAACAATTCAGACATCTCATATACACGCACATACCAAGGAGGTACAAGCCCTGGAGATCTTGCAAGCGGGAATCGTTTGATCTAGCTTAAAAGCCGCGAGGAGAAAATATGTCGGGCATGTGCTTAACTAGATCTCCCTTGCAGATTGGTAGACAAAAGATCCCTTTACTTGGCTACACTCGTAGGGCCACTTTCAAAAAGAGATATTCTTTTGTAATAGAAATTACTTTTCGCTACCACTTGTCTGACAGTTGTGAGCAATAAACAATGCGTATACTTTGCGAGGCAAGCGAAAAGAAATGTCATAATATTTTCCGACATATAAATCAAAATTACTCGACTGGGCACTTATGGGCACTAATCTGACATATAGCATCATAATTTCCAATATTCCAACTAGCACATATTTAATTTTCGTCTGCCGGAAATAATCGGAAGATTGTCAAAAGGGGGATTCTATGATCATCATTTTTTAACCCTTTTCACAAATTTAAGGTGCTGTCATTGAATTTACCCAAATGTTTAAATATTATATCATCGATATATTCATATTTTATCATGTGCTCAATTTTGGCGCTGTTCAGTCAAATGAAAAGTGAAATATAAGCAATATTCTATTTTATACAAAAGTCGCTACTCTGTTATCCCCATGAATCCGTCGGCTTTGAGGATCAGACATCAAATGCAGCATTGAACCTGTATATTCTTTTGTGCGTCTTTAGAAAGTGACAGCTGTTTGAATAAATTAGTTGCCAGTTGGAACTCCATCTCTCGTACCTCCTTGCACATACATGATAACAATTTTAGTAAATAGTTTATGACCATCTTTTAAGGAAACTGACAAACCATCTTAAATCTACAATTCAATTTACAATTAAATTTACAATAGTCGAAATAAGCCTGAGCATTCAATCCTTTAGACCAATTTACATTATATTTAGATGGGTAGATGTATAGAAAGATAAATGGTTTATTGGTACAAAACAAACATCATTGCGGCAAAACCGAATTGTGATCCATTAAAAAGTTTAAAATAACATCGATTATCATACATTAATTAGACATGAGGAAAATCTGAATTTTATCAATGGTAATAATTAAAAAATAAAAAAATAAAAAAATAAAAATAGCAATAGCATTTATAATAGAATCATTACCCAAATTCAATTATTACGTATTTTCAATTACATTACTTGTATGATCAATTTAGATTCGATTAGTACGTTTGTACAAATAAAATTGTCAGTTCATTAATTAATCAGACTCAATTGTTATGTGTTTACATTTCACAGGAAAATGCTATTTAGATTATATTAAACTCTTTACTGCTTTAGACCTTTTATGAATTCGGAGATAGAAATATAATGATATAAATAAATTGCGATAAATATTGATAAACATTCATTTAAGAAAAACTGTTCTCTACATTTTGATTAACAAACACCTCAGACAAATATAAAAATTTTAATCATTTTAATTATTGACAACCATTTTACAACAAAATATTACTCCACGATTAATAAGATCTTAGTTATAAGATCTGCTATAAAATACAATTAATTGGTATCAAACGGTCTACACAATATGATTATAATAATTGTCACTATTAAATTGATAGTTGTGTGAAAAAAAAGGACAAGCTTTGATTATTCTATCGTATATGTATGGAATAGTGACGTTTTTTTAATTTTTTTTTTAAATTCAAGTGCACTGATAAGGTTTTACAATAATTAATATATATATATATATATATATATATATATATATATATATATATATATATATATATATATATATATATATGTGTGTGTGTGTGTGTGTGTGTGTGCGTGTGTGTGTGTGTGTAAAGAAATACAATAATACAATAATGCATATCGATCATAATTAGAATTCAGTCTGTGATTTAAAGAGATAGAGTGAGAGAGGGAGGAAAAAAGGGAAATAAGGGACAGAGAGATAGGGTTGGAATTGAAAGAGAGAAGAAGATAGAGATAGTGAGTGTGTGTGTGTGTCAGAGAGAGAGAGAGTGAGAGTGAGAGAGAGGGAGAAAGGTAGTTTGAATATAAAGTCATAGAGAGAATGAGAAGAGAGAGGGAATGAAGTAAAACACTTAGTGCATAAAGAATTCATTGGAAACAATAATGCATTCAATAATCATTCTTTGTAATCGATTCTGTCATTCAAGATCCTAGTGATATAATAAAAGGGGCTATTTCTGTATCTAGTATTGTAGGATTGTCTTGGAGGGGGCAACACATTTTGACAATAAAAACAAAGTATAGGCCCTAACATCATATTATTGATAATAATAATAAAAAAATTAAAAAAAATTAAAAAAATAAAAAATAAAAAGCTAAAAATAGCCTACATGATACAGTATTCAAGTTGATATACTACATGTACATATTATCTCCGAACGAGTAATGTAATGACATAAGGTAGAATACCGCTCATCTGAATACAAATACAAATGCGGTGAAAAGAGACTAAAGTCAAACTTCATGTGACGTAATGATATTTCGACATGTTTACGGGGTGCTAGCCAATTTTGGCACGTTGAGTTATTTTACAATAATTTACGCAAAGCTAGTCTCCTCTCCTCTAGTTGATAAATTGCACTGTTCACTCGCATGAGCATAATGAAATATGAAGAGGACCTAGGATAATTTTGCATATATACTCCTTTCTGAATTCTTATTACTGTTTTGCTCTATTGCCAACCGGCAGTGGAAGACAAGGGCTCATTATTCTAATATAGATCGCATATGCACCATATTAAAACCAAATCTTTTACAGGTAAGTGATATTAAATTTCTTGATTCTTCTTAACACGTATATTTCCATACTACAGACTGTATTAAAATTAAAAACATGTTACAGTCGGAGGAAAAAACAATTTAGGCTTGAAATCTTCTCAAATGATATATGTGTGTGGCATCAAATTAAAGCCAAAAGGTTTTTCTTGATGATGCACTTTGTTTTGTATAATCCAGCAGCCATTTTGATGTACCTTGTTTTGGGGTCTATAGTTTTATTTTCAACGGATTATGATTGCCTAAACCTCCAATATGCAAAAACCAAATGCTGACACTCTGTCAGCATTGAGCATTTTTGAGATATGTGGCGTCATAAAAATGGCCGCCAAAATACAGAATTTTCCTCTAAAAATGTGTAAAACTCCACTTTTAGTCAGCCAATTAATGACTGCATGTCTTTGTGAACATTACTAAATATTATCGTATTATGTCGCATGACATAAATGTCAAGCTAATATGCATATTTGTCTATAGCGCCCTCTATTTCTAAAATTAAAAATATGTGTTTTACTCAAATGATAGGTCTCATTTTCTCCTCATATAGGGCAGATTGTGTTGCATAAACCAGTCAAATTCAAAATCTCAAGATCCTGTTGAAGCACTGAAATGTGGTGAGGACCTTACCACAATCATTATGGAAAGTCGACAGAGAAAATGGCAAGAATTGATCCAGTCAACGAATATGACCCACAGCAGTAGGAAAGCCTGGAAACAAATTCGGATTCTGGGAAATGACTACACCAAAACCCAACCAAGACCACAAGTCACTGCTGACCAAGTTGCACACCAGCTCCTTATGACCAGTCAGAGAAAACCCTAGTCTAGATTCTAGACCTTTTTAAAATGAATTTTATAATGCCCTAGCAAAGCTGCTATGCATACTGCACGCGTCAAGCCGAGTGATGGCGCGACCCCGAGAACCTGCCCCGGACAGGTTCTCGGGGTCGCACCATCACTCGGCTTCACGCGTGCAGTATGCATAGCAGCTACGCTAGGGCATTATAAAATTCATTAAAAAAAAGTCTAGAATCTAGACTAAGAAAACCCTGATCACCATTCCAGGATAGCGAAGCTTCCCCAAAATGCTGAAGAATGCTCCCAAGAGCCCTCAGACCTGACCTTTCAGTATGAAAAACTTGTGTGATGGTATCAAGACCATGAAGAACAGCAATGCTGCAGGCCTTGATGACATATCCTCTGCGAACAGATCAAACATGTTGGATCTGTTGCGCTTCAGTGGCTGCTTAATATGCTGAACAATAGCATGAGTACCAATACAATCCCTGCAGCATATGACACTGTAAACCATAGGATTCTCACCCATAAATTCTTTGAGATGACAAAGAATGTGGAGCTGACAAAGCTACTCCTGAACCTGCTATCAAGTAGAATAGAACGACTTTACGAACGACTGGATCACGTTCTTGGGTGCTGTACTAATTCAATTCAATTTAATTCAAGGTTTATTAAAAAATATCGTTGCAGCCAACAGCTGAATTGCGGCATTTGTACAATTTAAAAACATTCGAAAATTATAGCACAATGAAAATGTATACTTAAGTTAAGAAAATACAAGTACAAAAGCAAATTTTTGGATACTACATACTGATTCAATACAACAGAGTAGTTAATTTCATTGAATAATCTGGGATTAAATTCAAACATACTTCATTATCTTGAAATTGGAAATCAATCAAAGGAACATTTAACAAAGAATATGTGTCATGTTTTCTAAATAATTTGGTAATCAAGCCCGAAACATGCTACATTGAAATTAAGGCAATTAATAAACTATAAAGAGGTTGTGAAATATGTTTTATAAATAATGTAAGACTATTGGTAAAAATTGTACACTTTTTGTACTTAAGGGTAGATGAATACTCAAGATAACTCATGTAAAACATGAAAAGATATACAATTATTGTTTCTTGCACCCCCCCCCCAACAATGAAATTAGGCCTAAATAAAGTGAGATGTTGCCAACTTTCATTTTCAATCAGAATTTACATATGCCAAAATAAATAAAATAAAAATAACCAAACTACATACATATTTGTGAAGGATTTAGCAGTTGCAAAAATACTAACATATTATGGTTAAACATACATGTCCATATTAATAAAAGAATTTCTAAGGATCGGCATTGAGCAATCTAACAATGTATGGTATCGCACTTTTCCGGTACCGTTCAGTTCTACATCGAATCTCTATGAGTTTGTGACTGTTTCTAAGTTATCTTCGGGAGGATCTGGCTGCAGGGAGCCATTCTCGATAGCTCTTGAACAACTGAGATGCGAACTTCTTACATAACTCATCACGCCGAGCTTTCAACGATGTTATGTGGCAAGCATTCACTGATTAATCATACCGTTGATATTGGGCACCAAGTATGATACGCAGTGCTCTTTTCTGTATTGATTCAATTTGAGCACTTTGTTGTTGAGTAAGAGATGAGTTCCACAAAATACAACAGTATTCCAAAATAGGGCAAATATAGGAAGTGAATACCGTTAACAGATCAGATGTTGGCATTCCGAAGTGTTTAAGTAACCGAATGAGGTAGAGTTTCCTAGATGCCTTTGAGGTTATGTGGTTGACATGGTCGATCCACTTTAGGTCGCTTCGGATGATGACTCCCAGCAGTTTGACTTGCTGACATTCTGGTATGATGGACATTCCTAATAGAAAATGTGCTGGTGGGAGTTGTCGACGTGTAAATGCCACTTGCATTACTTTGCACTTGAGAGGGTTTAGTCGCAAACATGAATTATCACACCACTGTTCAAATTCAGAGAGAATAGCTTGAAGCGTACATGGTGCATTCAAAGAACGGCTTTGGTGACACTCTGGTATGATGGACATTCCTAATAGAAAAGGTGCTCTTGGGAGTTGTCGACGTGTAAATGCCACTTGCATTACTTTGCACTTGAGAGGGTTTATTCGCAAGCATGAATTATCACACCACTGTTCAAATTCAGAGAGAATAGCTTGAAGCGTACATGGTGCATTCAAAGAACGGCTTTGGGCTATAGTCAGATCATCTACGCCATGTACGCATTTCCACCTCTTGGCTACAGACGATTTGAGGGCTTCATTGACAACACACATGAAAATTAAGGGACCTAACCGCGTTCCTTGAGGTACGCCTGCTTTGGTTGATAGAGATGATGAAAGCTGATCGCGATAGCGTACCTGTTGAGAACGATTATTCAGAAACGAGCACAACCACTGGATGAAGGAAGGTCTAGCTCCCATGATGTACAGGTTATTGATGGCTACATTGTGGTCTTTTAGGTCAAACCCCTTTCAAAAATCTGTGAGAACGATCGAGATGACAGTATTGGGGTTATCCGCGTTTGCCTGCTTAATTATTTAGCACAAGAGCTGATCACCAGTCGTTTGTAAAGTTGTTTGTAGCTTACGAACGACTTGATTGGTGAAACATCGGCCTGGATGGCAAGTGCAGCAGATGGAGAAAGATGAAAATGGCATCCCACAAGGGAGTGTCATTACCCCTCTGCTCCTCAACGTGTATACCAATGACCAAACAATACACCCCAATACATAGAGTTGCTTGTATGTTGACGACCTCTCCATTGCCTCACGATCAGAATCCTACCAACAAGACACTGAAATCAAGGCATTCCACAGTATCCCTCGATAGCTCTGCCCACAATCTCAAGCTGATCCTGTTGACTAACCATCGTCAGGAAATGCCACACAGGCTATTCATAAGTGTTAGGGAATCCCTTCACCAGGTCATAATGGCCAACGTGGTCATGCCTGAACCATCTCGGCACAGGCAAAGGACGTTGCAAGGTTTTTTATGGAAAAGTGGGGACACAACGAGGACGGACAAACTGTGAGTGTGGGGGAAGAGCAAACCATGGAAAACCTGCTATTATTCCCCCACCTAATTAAACCTTGTACCCTTGAAGACCAGGAATTGGTTTAACTCCACAGCAAATTCCTATGTCCGATACTGATCTCATGTAATATAGTGTAATATAAAGTAGTACCCAAAAAGAAGAAGAGGAAGAAGAATTATGAAGAAGAATTATCAGTAGTCCATGAAAAGATGAGGCATGCAATTATTAGTAGATCATGAAAAGATGGGGCATGCATTGCACTATCAAAAAGTAAAGTTTTCTAAATAGAAAACGTCATTTATAATAAGTAAAGTTAAAATTATCCATATGTTCATTGAAACAGTAATAAAAGTTGTCATCTGAGCTCTCCCCAAAATGTAACCAAACATGATCATCTGAAAATTCATTTAAATACATCTCTTTAATACTTAATTACTTTTAGAGGCCTATTCTTTATTTCAACAGGACAGTGTCACAATTCTCCAAAATTATCATGTCTCATTTGAGAGGTCCAAAAGGACCAATTCATGTTTGATTTTTTTTTCTTCACCTTAACCATTATTCATATTCCACCATCAGAATGCCAAAATGGAATAGACCTATCAGAAATACATTTGAATAAAAAAATAAATGATCTAATGGAATTACTTTGAACTATTTATGTACAAATGTATAGGAGAAGTACTTGTTCTGTGTTCGTGTCATCCCCATGCAGTAATTATCAGTAGATCATGAAAAAATGAGGCATGCAGTGCACCATCAAAAAGCTAAGTTTTCTGAATAGCTACTTTGTGTAATAAAAAAAGTTTCCGATGATGAAATAAACCCCGATTTTGTCAGTTTTTAAGAGCTTGTGCGAATGAATGGTTGTTTCAAAGTGGATGTAGACAATTAGAACTTTCGCGCCAATTATCATGGTACGAAATCGAAATTTCATTAGACACGTAATTGCTCGAGGCAGGATGAGCATTTCTTTGGAACATTGACTAAATATGTGACAACCCCCTCCCAAAAAAAAAAAAAAAAAACAAAAAGAAAGAAAACAAAACAACAAAAAAAAAAAAACAAAAAAAAAAAAATAACGGAATAGCACCACGACCAAAAAAAATAAAAAAAAAAAAAAAAATGATAAACAGATAAATACATTTTTTTTTATATAAAAACAAATTATCTAAATAAAACCTATTATTGGAACAAAAATTTGAGCCATTAAACCAATCCTCGCTACTTTAAAAAAAAATGCAGTAACATAAGCTATGTTCACACGGTACCATCAGGTATTTAGTCCTCGAGAATTGTATCCCTAAGAATTTAAACTCCGACGGCTTGTTCACGAGTCCGGTTCACACGGTGTACTTATCCTCGAGGATAAGTGAGAGGCTCGATGACCGGAAGTACAAGTTGTATGTAGCGTGCGCTTTCTATTTCCCCGTACTATTCCTCTATGTCTCTTGACTGAACCGGAAGTTTAACCGTTACAAGAGGTCACTCTTATCCTGGAGAACACTAACTTCAAGTTAAGATCGTGTCCACACGGTAAAATTCGCGATTGGAGACCACCCACCGCTTGGAGTTTCGAGCCTTAACCCTAAGATCTGTCGAGAACATAAACACCGAGTTCGTTCACACGGGCCTTAACTCCTAGTTAGGGGGCCGTCACAATGAGGTCGTTCTATAACGTTCTTGCCCGTTCTTTAAACAATTGCTGAACGGGCTTTGGTCGGGTTGGAACTTATAACTTTGAAAAATAATTTCTTGAATACGATACTAGGCAGTTCATAAATAGTTCTCGTTACGTTAATTCCGTCTTTATCGCGTCCGCAATACGTTGTTATCCAGTTCAGACCGAGTAAACGGCTCGTTCACTCTATACCGTTCGTAGCACGTCCAAACCGTCACTAAAAGTGCCTATGCGCAGCATGATAAAAGTTAGATACCATGTTCGTAGTACGTCCTTCTCGTTCAGAGTAAGTCCTACCCGTTTAAGGAACGTTGTCACTACGTTTAATTTTAGAACTTGAATAATTACTATCCAATGCTTGTTTGTATGACGTCCTAGCACATCTTTAGAACGATTTAAGTACGGCAATTTCGTTTGTAGTACGTCCATCTCGTTTCAGGTACGTTGCCACCCCGTTAAATTTTAGGACGAGATGGGCGCCCGATTTTTTAAAACACTTTTTTGGAAATCCGACCGAGCTAGTCCATGAAGTTCGTAAACAGATCGTAAGAAGTATTTACTACGTCCACTCAGTTTACACATAGACTATGCCCGTTCGGCAAAATTTGCAAGGACGTAGTAGGAACGAGCTCAGTGTGACGGGGGTATAAACTTCAAGTTATCCTCGAGGATAACTTGGAGTTAAGGCTTGCCGTGTGAACGATACCAATTAATGATATTCAAATTGCAATTTATCGGATTTCGCTCATTTTGCCATCATGATTATGAAGATATAGGTCACTCTGGTATTCCTTCAAAATTGCAGTCTTCTTGCTTGGCTTACTTTCGGGATATCTATGATTTTAAACCCTAATTTTCTAACCCAATCCGGGACGGATTAAAAACCGCGTGTGTTTGAACGCAGATGGTTTTCACCGCATTTCCTGTCGTGAAGTCCCCGTACCTACCGGGGTGCTAAGCTTGCAACGGAGCGGTATGAGTTAATCATGCGCGGCCGTATCCTTAGCCTCTTTGGAAAATTCACTGTTTAAGATAGTAAATGACTTGCATTAGATCTGAAACTTTCAGTTGTTTGTTTTTACGGTCAGAGCAATATAATTGTTTTAATTTTGATCTCATTTGCACTTGTTTTGGGAAGTTACTTAATCCCTTTAATGAAAAATATATTTTTTTTGTAGGCTTATACACAACAAAACAGAGTAAGTCCCCCCTAATCAAAATGATATAACTTTTCAACGGGCTTGTTTTGAGCACAATAATTTGGAGGGGTGGGGGTTTCTACACTAGTACCTTCTGTGAAAAAAAAAATGACATCGATCCCTTGCGACACGCATGAGTGATCAACGTTTACACCAAAAAATTGATATTTTCAAAAGTCACAGGGGTCATTTTTTTGTTTTTGTTTTTGCTTCCATATACAATGAAAATCCTAAGTTGAACGATCAATTCTTACCAGAGATCAATATTAGATATTGACCATTTCCCTGTAACATCCAAGAGATTGATATCGATCATAAGATTTATTTTACAAAAATAATGATATTGTAAAAATTGAATTTTAGTCCACAAAAAATAGCTTTATACGTATCACGTATTCATAGAAGAGTGATTTTTTTAAAAATCAAATACACTGTTGCTCATAAAGGTTGGATATTTTTTGTGTGAACCAGCCACATCTTTTTTTCTCCGGCTTAGATTTCTTGAAATTGTTTGTCCTACTATCACTTTTCTCGGCCCTGGTTATACCTTGGACACTCTCCAGCCTATTCCTGGGGAATGAAAATATAACAAAAGTTTGTCAACCCCCAGAACGCCCATTTTTGCCATTTTTGTTTCATTTTGGGGCCCCTTTTTGTTTACCCGGCTGACCAAGGCCCCCTTCGTCATACCCCCTCGAAAAGCGTCTGAAATATAGAGTTGTTATTGTTCTTTATGATAAATCAAGGTTAAAGATCACAGGCGTTAGTTTCTTATCTAGGGGAGGGGTTGAAGGAAAAAGTGAAATCGGTAAAAAACGGAAATATTCTATCCAACCTTAATGGTCAAAACAAAAGGAAATGAAAAACAACTATGAACCCTTAATTATTGTCATTTTCCCCAAAATCTTGTTTCAGCCTTAATGGCAAGGTTGTAAACGGTAACCATTGTCTATTTTTCATTATGATTTATGTTTGGCTGACATTCTACAATACATTTTTGAGAAGGTAGAAATTTCTTTGTTGTAAAAATGAATAAATTCAATTTTTAACCCGAATCGAAGTAAACTTTGACCCTTCCCCTAGACAATAAATCTAAGTCTGTGATCATAAACTTAGATTTAACTCAAAGAACAATAACCACCCTATACATCAGACGCGTTTGGTGAGGGTGGGATCATGGGGGCCTTGGTTAGCCGGGTAAACAAAAAAGGGGCCCCTAAATGAGAAAAATGACAAAAATGGGCGTTCTGGGGGTTTCCAAACTTTTGTCTTATTTTCATTCCCCGGGAATAATTTGGGTGTGTCCAAGGTATAGCCAGGGTCCAGAAAAATTTTAGTAGGGACAAACAATTTCAAGAAATCTAAGCCGGAGCAAATAGATGTCGCTGGATCACACAAAACAATATCCAACCTTTATGAGCAACAGTGTACCATAGCATGATTAGAAAAAATTTATTTGACATACATATAAAAACAAATTGTTGATAAAATGATTTGCATTACACAAAAGGGAGATACCTAATTAATTTGAAAATATTCTTCTTTGTTTTTATTTAGTGTTCATTCAGCGATTAACTGATTGATACTGTTTAAAACATTCTTCCAGATTGCATATTCCGTCATAATCAATAATTCTTAAAAGTAAAAATGTGTAAAAAAATGCAGTTCTTGCAAATTTTATCTCATGCTAATCCAACCATGAAATTTAAAGCAAAAGTTATTGCATAAAAGTTATTGAACTAACCTTGTGACTTTTGAAAAGTGACATTTTTGGCTTTTGACTGTGCTCATTGAACCATGACTTAACGAATTTCAGTAATATGCACTCAAATGGAAGAAGATAAAATTACATACAAGCAAATGTAATAAAATTCGTTAAATTCCTCTTGGTTTAAAAATTATACCATTTTAATTAGGGGGGGGGGAGACTGTTTCAAAATAGAGGACGTTATGGGCAATATGCAAATTGGCATGTCATAAATGACCATGTGACCTAACAAAACAATATTTAAAAATGGTCCTAGAGATATGCAGACATTTAGCTCCATTAAGTTGTTGAAACTTCCATACTAAACATTAAATTTTTCATTTTTAGAGGGAAATGGGGTAATATGGCGGCCATTTTATATGACGTCACATATCTCAAAATGCTCAATGCTGACAAAGTGTCAGCAATCGGGATCTTTAAATAGAAGGTTTAGGCAATCATAATCCGTTGGGGAAAAAAAATAAATAAATAAAGACGCCAAAACAAGGTTAGGCCCCAAAAGTGGATTTCGCTGCTGGACTAATACGGTACATGTAAAACATAAGTTATGCTAAATTCTGTGCGACCAGGAGCTAATCAAATTACACATGTCTATTGTTCCGGAGCGCTGCATTCATAGCCATTATGTGTGAAACCTATACAAAGCCATAGAAAAGCATGCGCAATATATTTTCTTCTTCATCATAGAAAACTGTTCATATCTTAAGATCTACAGCCCCAAATGAGAAGAAAAATAGAATAGAGAAAATTGACTGAGACATTATTTTTTAATGTGTTTCTATATACACGTTTACAATACGTGTCTCTTTCTATAATAACAATAATAATAATAATAATAATAATATACCACTTTTACACTTTTATATAGCGCATATCACTATATATACAAAGAAAATTAAAAATAGAAAGAAAGATATTAACAAAAATAGACATATAAATTGAGATATTTAGTACAACATCTAATACATGATCAAAAGTAGGATTGAAATAAGAAAGTTTTCAATCTCATCATGAACTTTGTTAATGTGTCAGAGAGTTTGATCTCATTTGGAAGATTATTCCACAAGTTAGCACTAGCTACTTGAAAGGATCTTGAGCCATATGTTTTGGTACAAACTTTGGGGGCAACGAGAGGACATTTTTGAGAGGATCGTAAGTTTCTGCTGGGCCTATAAACCGTAATGAGTTCTGATAGATACTTCGGGGCCATAATTATTATTGAGGCACTTATATACCGAAACGAAAATCTTAAATTCTATACGAGCTTTGACTGGTAACCAATGGAGACGTTTTAGAACAGGGGAAATGTGATCATGAGCTTTTGTACCAGTCACTAACCAGGCAGCAGAGTTCTGTATTCTTTGAATTCGATTTAGTTGGGTATCTGGTAACATGTATAAGAGGCTGTTACAGTAATCAATATGACAAGATATGAAAGCATGTACCAGTTTTACAATCCTTCCCACATCTAATTATTGTCTAATTTTCCCGATCTTGTATAACGATAATGGTGCTGACTGACAAATTTTACTTATGTGATTTACCATTAACAGATTTTGATCACACATGACCCCTAAATTACGTATACGATCAGTTGTATCTAATTCATGATTACTGAAGGAAATTTCCAAGTTAGCTCTTTGTCTATAACGAGAGGACACATGAATAACTTCAGTTTTACTTTCATTCAGACATAAGGAATTAGCAGACCATATTTTCGATTGATCTAAACATTTCTCAATAATCGAAACAGCTGAAAATACATCTTTCCCTTCAAAGGCAACATACATTTGAGTGTCGTCAGCATAGACCATTCGGGATACTCCATGGTTAGGAATTACATTCTCCAAAGGGGCAACATAAAGAGAGAATGCCAGTGGACCAAACACAGATCCTTGGGGCACACCCTCGTGTGGATATGTTTTGACAGATTCACATGAATTGATAATAACAGATTGTGATCTGCCAAGAAAATAGGTCTTCACCCAGTTAAAAGCTAAACCTTGCAACCCGTAACTATTCTGTAGACGTTGAAGAAGAATTTCATGACTGATCGTATCAAATGCGGCTGAATAGTCTAAAAGTACAACTGCTGCCTCATCTCCCTTGTCGACGCTGAGGAGCAAGTCGTTGTATTCTCTAAGCAGGGCAGTTTCACAGCTATGAAAAGGACGATATGCTGACTGCTTTGAGCAAACAGTGAATGTGTATGAAGATAATCATGAAGTTGAAGTACAGCTGCTCGTTCAATCACCTTGGACAAGAATGACAAATTTGCCACAGGACGATAGTTTTTTTGAATTCGTCCGAGTTCTTCTTTACGCTCTTTATTAAAGGAGTAACATAAGCATGCTTCTGTGCACTAGGAAAACGCCCAGATTCAAAGGACGATTTTACAATATTTGCGATTACTGGTGCGATTTCCTTGGAACAACTTTTCAGGAGAGTAGTTGGAATCGGGTCAGAGAGACACGTAGTTGACCTAGATTCCATGATGATCTTCGTCACCGCCTCAACGGATAGCGTGGATAATGCGTTAAATGTCGAGCTGCAGGATTGTACAGGATCGGTAATATGTCCACGTTCCAGATGAATGTCGTCCAAAATAGATCTGATCTTTTTTGTGAATAACTGCGAAAAACTTTCAGATAGAGAAGTATCATCATCGCTTTTACCTGGAAGAATCCTACGTGTCTTAGAAGTAGACAATTTATCAATCATACGAAACCATTGCTTTGCAATGGTTACCCAGGAGGATAATTCCATATAAGGCGCCTATAAATGACTGACTACAAGTATGGAGTTAAATCCAGTGAACTGGGTAATAATATACTGTAAAGCGCTTTGAGCCACTATGGGAAAAGCGCATTATAAATAATGGGTATTATTATTATTATTATTATTATTATTAGTATTATTATTATTGTTATTTGCATCAGGACAGGACATGAGTGTATCTTGATGTAATCTTCTTTTCAGCTTTAGTAGAAGATGATTATATCTACTGCACTCATCCTGGAATGTGACATTGTCTACCTCTAGGCCTGATTTCCGCCATGTCCGCTTCAAACGCCGAACCTTCCGCTTCGCATCATGGAGAGAATCATTGTACCACGGAGCATCAGGACGACAAGTAATGGTGCGATTGATAACAGGTGCATGGATATCTAGGATTTCACAGAGGATGCGATTGTACTGCTGGACCGACTCATCAAGCTCAGAAGCTGGCGCAGTAATTCTGTGCGACCAGGAGCTAATCAAACACATGTCTATTGTTCCGGAGCGCTGAATTTATAGCCATTATGTGTGAAACCTATACAAAGCCATAGAAAAGCATGCGCAATATATTTTCTTCTTCATCATAGAAAACTGTTCATATATTAAGGTCTACAGCCCAAAATGAAAAGAAAAAACTGTAGAAGAAAGCCGCATTATGATTCTTGATGGAAATATGAAGTACTACTAGATTGCAATTAATTTTCATAATTTCACCGTATTTTATTTGAAGCGGCAGACTGTATACGCTCACTTTCCATGAGCATTGCAACATTGCCAAAATTCAAGCATTTTCCAATTGTACAAGTATTTTTACATTTTATTATGTTTCATTCATGGTCAGAGTATTTTAGGCAAGTTTTGTATATTATGTAAGAAGAGACTTGTTCCTTTTGATTCCTGAGTGTAGTATTGTAGATGACCAGACCTGGTCATTTCAAAGGGACAACTATAGACGCCAAAACAAGGTTAGGCCCCAAAAGTGGATTTCGCTGCTGGACATGTAAAACGTAAGTTGTGCTAATTTCGGAGGTCGAGGAAGCCGAAGGGGGAGAAAGATATGCCCATCTCACCAAAAAATACTGAAATCTGCACGTTTTGTTCTTTAATGTGGAGGACTAAACTGTATTTTCTGAAAAAATATAGCACACACACGGAGCAGGAAGAAGGCACGGTCTTAAAGCTCTCCACAGAAGAGACGCAGGCCTTAAAAGACGGCATCAACCTCGTAAACCGCTCCGAGAACGAAAAGTATGTGATCTACAAAGAACCTGGAACGGATGAGTTCAAGGCCTGCCGTAATAAATGTAAACATCAGGGCGGGACGTTCATAAAGGATATTGAAGACGCAGGGGGATGTGTCATAAAATGCACCAAACATGGCTGGAAGCTGGATACCAAGACAATGAGAAACACCAATCCACCAGATAGCTTCAGACAAGAACGATTAGTGTCTGAGGTAGACGATGAGGGTAGTATGTCACTAGTTGAACTGAAACCACCTCAGCCATGGGAGACAGATTCCAGAGAAAAACTACCCATCAAGGTCGGAGAAGTCAAGATTACCTACTTCACACATGCCTGCATGGAGCTTAATCTTGGGGGTACCATCATGTTCACCGACCCCTGGCTCACTGGCCTGGCGTTTGCTAGGGGGTGGTGGCTCATGCATGAACCTCAAGCAAACTGGCTGGATCGACTTGCTAAGGCTGATTTCATCTACATCAGTCATGTACATTCAGATCACCTCAGCTACCCGACTCTGGAGCCCCTGTCGGCTAGAAACCCTGACATTCCAATCTACGTTGGTGAGACATCCATGCCTGTCTTCTGTAAACACAAGCAGATTGGTGTCGTACTAAACAACATTAATGTTCTCAAGTTTGGCAAGTGGCACGAGATCAACAAGGATACTCGTTTCATGATTATGATGGATGGTGTTCACCCTGATATGGATACATGTATCCTAATAGACTATAAAGGTCATCTAATCTTGAATACGGTGCCCTGAAAACCTAAACGGGTAGACTGACTAGCTTTAAAGCTAGTCGTAGTGATGCCCAGACTGACTAGCTTTAAAACTAGTCGGTCACGACGGACGAGCTTTCCTTCAACACAACCCGGTTATTACGGACTAGCTTTAAAACTCGTCCGTCTCTACGGACTGGCTTGAAAGCTAGTCCGTCAAGTTAGTCCGTCAAGACGGACTAGTTTTAATGCTCGTCCGTCACGGCAGATTAATTTTAAAGCTCGTCCTTCGTGACCGACTAGTGTGACGGACTAGCATAAAAGCTAGTCGTAGTGATGCCCAGACTGACGAGCTTTTGAGCAGGACTAGCTTTACAGCTAGTTCGGTCATGGTGTAAAAGCTAGTCCATCGCGCTTTTCGCCGCGATGTTCTTGCTGCTGTCTTGACAGACTAGCAGACGGACGAGTTAATATGCTTCACCAGCTTGTCAGAGATGTCAAATCTGAAATATTAGAAGACATTATAAAGATACGATTAAAAACATGCATTTTGTCACAAGAGTGTGAGCAAAAAAAAAAAAGAAAAAAATAAATAAATGAAATAAATTATGATGATATAAATCAGAAGACAGGAATTAATACAGGAGGCACAATTAGTTAACATTATGGCAACTTTCAAATAATGGGGGGGGGGGGGGGCACGGGGCCCAGGGTCGCGCGCCATGGCTTGCATCATGACTTTTTCTTTTAGGCCTACCTGCTTTTGCATTTCGGCGTATACACTTGTCCTTGAGAGCCACTTCAGAATCCCAAAGTCGTGCCTCTAATATAATATTCTTTTCCTTCAGATACAAGTAATCTAAAAGAGAAGTGGCGCCTATATTTATTATTAGAGTTAAATGTCAATTTTCATAATTTAATGTGATTGTTACTATCGTTGTAAATACACACAATTTATGAATTGATTTCGCAAGACATAATTTTTCGCTTTGGTAATTATAGCATTAATCTATGTGAAAAAAATAACGCTACCTTTTAACTGAAACATAATTAAAAAGAGTACTCATACAGTCATGTGACATGAAGGAGATCGCCATTATAATCAAAATCTTAAGCTTTACGGGGTATATCAAGTGTGCGTCTGTACAGTTTGCTCATTAAATGGAATTCACATACAGATAATGCAACTAATAGTGATGTCCTTTTCGCAATGCGTATGTTATTCAATCAATTGTACCACCTTCTGTTCACTGCTGTTGCTAAGCCTGGCATTCACCAGCAATCTATAAGAATAGACGGTTCATTGGTTCTATAGTAACGAAGTATTCAATTAGCCTGTCATTAAAGAATGGAACAATATTTCTAACCTACTCGTGAATGGCATACTTGTCACGATTTATGTTATTTCGGCTATTGTATTGCTCTCAGATTGTCAAGCCAAAACAACCTTTGTTTGAGAATGTTGATTGTATCCAACTTCTATTCACTGTTGTTGCTAAGCCGGGCATTCACCAGCAATCTGTAAGAAAATACCGGGTTCATGAGTTCTATAGTAACAAGGTATTCAATTAGCTTGTAATTGAAGAATGGAGAACAATATTTGGAATCTACCGGTACTCGTGAATTGCATACTTGTCATGATAGATGTTATGTCTCGTAAGCTTTCAGATTGTCAACCCAAAATAACCTTTGTTTCAGAACGTATCAACTTGATTATGCTCGGAAACAGAATAACTAGTCTAAGAGAAGGTACATTGAAACGACATTGCAACTATTGGTATCAAAAGCAAGTCAGTCATTTTATTGGGTAAACTTTGTCGACCCAGCTGCTTTTATTGACCTAATCGGTCGCATCGACAGATTAGAATCAAGCTTGACGTACGAGTTTTAAGCTCGTCCGTCAAGTTGAGAGATGTAGATTCAATTGTATGCTAGTCCGTCTCGACGGACTAACATGACAGACCAGCTTTAAAACTAGTCCGTCTTGACCGACTAGCTTTAAAGCTAGTCGGTCCATTGACGGACGAGGTTAGCTTTTTCAGTGTCGACTGTACAAATCCCAATGGTGGTCGCGTACCTGTAAATGTTGACGTTATGCTGAGTGACTTCGCTGGGGGTGCGTCCGGGTTCCCTATGAACTTCTTTGGCGGCAAGTACACATAGAAATGGAAGAAACAGTTCATCAAGAGAGAGCATAACAAGCTTCTCTACTACAAGACGCAGGTCGTAAGAGACGTCAATCCAGTTGTCTATTGTCTCTTCGCTGGATACTTTGTAGAGGCACATCCATGAGATGGGTATATCCGAGAGACCAACTTCAAGAACGATGCAGCAAGTCCTAATGCCCTTAATATCAACAAGTATTCACCAGAGATCAAGACTTGGACACCAAGACCTTCTGCAACACTTGATCTACGGAAGGCAAAACAAGGAGACTGTGATTACATTCAAGAGCCACCACAAGGCACAAAGGTTTTCAAGGACAGTTGGAACTTTGAGAAGTATTTGAATGAGGTGAACAAGTCCATTGAGCATGAGATCTTTGCATATCCAGAATGGATCAAAGAGTATTACAAGAGGGCCAAATTCCACAGCTACGACCTAGTCGTCAGGATGATCGAGACGGATGATGACTTCAATGATATTGAAGGAGGATATAATTTCTTAATTAATTGATTTCAGTGGTCTTGAACCTACATTCCCAACATAGAGACCAGCCAGAGAACACAATAACCTTGAGATAAAGAACCAAATCGGAGTTCACAGGAATACTGTACCGAAAGGACTCTTTTGGGATGACCTCTACATTGGCTTTAACAACCAGATCTCAAGGACACCAGATACATTCCATTACCTGTTCTGGAATCATATGCAGATCTTGCTTCCATTTGAGCCTCCAAACTGGGATGCCTTCCTTGCCGAGATGAAAGCCAAGAACAGCCCTAGGAGAGACGTCTGGAAACCTTCTCATTCACAGATCACTAATGGCAAGCACAGTGTATATGCAGGTGGAGACAATGGACACACTTCCCAATCAAAGCAGAACGGAACGCCCGAGCCTTACCAGAACGGATCACGTCCCTCCGACAAGCCGACAGGAGAGAACAATGCAGACTTCATGAAATACATTGTCCCTGTTGGTGTAGCAGCTGTAGCCGCTGGTATTGTACTATGGAGAATAAAATAATAATGTCAAACCTGTCTTAGTGGTCACCTCCCTATCTTGATCACCTGTTTATTTAAGTGGGTTTGTTCTTTTTTGTTTGTTTCATGTAGATGGTTTTACTGTGTAAAAGACGGGTTTGATTGAGATTTCTTATTCTAGTTTCTAAGCATTCAATATCAATTTATTTGTATAGTGATACAAAAAAAATGCTTGTACATGTTATGTACACATGTAAACAAATTTTTATCATGAAATGTAACAAGACAATACATACATTATCATACTTGCACCTTAGCTTTTTGATTTGGACAACTGCATAAGTTACAAATATGTGGTGAGCAAATTGCAATAGATGAAACTACAAACATTCAAATGGAATAAGTTCTATGATATACTAAACAAAGCATACATGAATGATAATGAAAATATAATTATTTATGACAATCATGTTATAAGGAGGAGTAGCAGGAAAATGACACAGCTTTTTACTGTTGATCTACTGTACCCCCAAAATTAATTAATAATTGCTTTGCATTTGTACAAGATGAGGTATCCGTCCTAGGTTTTGGGGGAAATCGGATAAAAAGCAGCTTTGGTGTTTATTTAAAAAATAGAATAGAGAAAATTGACTGAGACATTATTTTTTAATTTGTTTCTATATACACGTTTACAATATGTGTATCTTTGTATAATAACAACAATAATAATAATAATAATAATAATAATAATATACCACTTTTACACTTTTAGTCAGAGAGTTTGATCTCATTTGGAAGATTATTCCACAAGTTAGCACTAGCTACTTAAAAGGATCTTGAGCCATACGTTTTGGTACAAACTTTGGGGGCAACGAGAAGACATTTTTGAGAGGATCGTAAGTTTCTGCTGGGCCTATAAACCGTAATGAGTTCTGATAGATACTTCGGGGCCATAATTATTATTGAGGCACTTATATACCAAAACGAAAATCTTAAATTCTATACGAGCTTTGACTGGTAACCAATGGAGACGTTTTAGAACAGGGGAAATGTGATCATGAGCTTTGGCACCAGTCACTAACCAGGCAGCCGAGTTCTGTATTCTTTGAATTCGATTTAGTTGGGTATCTGGTAACATGTATAAGAGGCTGTTACAGTAATCAATATGACAAGATATGAAAGCATGTACCTGTTTTACAGTCCTTCCCACATCTAAGTATTGTCTAATTTTACCGATCTTGTATAACGATAATGACGCTGGCTGACAAATTTTACTTATGTGATTTACCATTAACGGATTTTGATCACAGATGACCCCTAAATGACGTATACGATCAGTTGTATCCAATTCATGATTACTGAAGGAAATTTCCAAGTTCGCTCTTTGTCTATAACGAGAGGACACATGAATAACTTCAGTTTTACTTTCATTCAGACATAAGGAATTAGCAGAGGACCATATTTTCACTTGATCTAAACATTTCTCAATAATCGAAACAGCTGATAATACATCTTTCCCTTCAAAGACAACATACATTTGAGTGTCTAGAGCATAGACCATTCGGGATACTCCATGGTTAGGAATTACATTCTCCAAAGGGGCAACATAAAGAGAGAATGCCAGTGGACCAAACACAGATCCTTGGGGCACACCCTCGTGTGGATATGTTTTGACAGATTCACATGAACTGATAATAACAGATTGTGATCTGCCAAGAAAATAGGTCTTCACCCAGTTAAAAGCTAGACCTTGCAACCCGTAACTATTCTGTAGACGTTGAAGAAGAATTTATGACTGATCGTATCAAATGCGGCTGAATAGTCTAAAAGTACAACTGCTTCCTCATCTCCCTTGTCGACACTGAGGAGCAAGTCGTTGTATACTCTAAGCAGGGCAGTTTCACAGCTATGAAAAGGACGATATGCGGACTGCTTTGGAGCAAACAGTGAATGTGTATTAAGATAATCATGAAGTTGAAGTACAGCTGCTTGTTCAAGCACCTTGGACAAGAATGACAAATTTGCTACAGGACGATATTTTTTTCAATTCTTTCAAGTTTTTCTTTAGAAGTGGGATCGGGTCAGAGAGACACGTAGTTGACCTAGATTCCATGATGATCTTCGTCACCGCCTCAACGGATAGCGTGGAGAATGCGTTAATTGTCGAGCTGCAGGATTGTGCAGGATCGGTAATATGTCCACCTTCCAGATGAATGTCGTCCAAAATAGATCTGATCTTTTTTGTGAAGAACTGCGAAAAACTTTCGGATAGAGAAGTATCATCATCGCTTTTACCTGGAAGAATCCTACGTGTCTTTATAGAAGTAGACAATTTATCAATCATACGAAACCATTGCTTTGCATCAGGACAAGACATGAATGTATCCTGATGGAATCTTCTTTTCAGCTTAGTGGAAGATGATTATATCTACTGCACTTATCCTGGAATGTGACATTGCTACATCAAGGCCTGATTTCCGCCATTTCCGCTCCAAACGCCGAACCTTTCGCTTCGCGTCATGGAGAGAATCATTTTACCACGGAGCGTCAGGAGGACAAGTAATGGTGCGATTGATAACAGGTGCATGGATATCTAGGATTTCACAGAGGATGCGATTGTACTGCTGGATCGACTCATCAAGCTCAGAAGCTGGCGCAGTATTGAGCTCAGATACAAGAATTGCAGAACGAAAAGTATCCAAGTCAATATCCTTGATATTCCTCATCGTGATATCTACTTTAACAGGACCAGGTTTGCCTATTTACAGCGAGCATAGAACAGCATCATGGTTAGATAATAGGTTGTAGATACTCCAGCTACAAACTCGTTAAAACGGCGAGTAAGAACGAGATCGAGTGTGTGACCATCACGATGAGTAGGGAAGTGGGTATGCTGTTGAAAGTCAAACGAGTCCACTGTTTCAAGAAAGGCCGCTGCTTCACGGTTAGAGGTATCATCAATATGAAAGTTGAAATCTCTAACTATTAGAAGATTACTTTTCTCAGATACTAGTTGTTCCATCAGAGAACTAAATTGAGTTAGAAAACCTGGAAATGTAGAATTTCGATCGATCGTTCTCTGTGGTCTGTAAATAACAACAGCTCGTATCGGGGAATTTTCGCTTGCTTTTACAAGAAGGTCTATATATTCGAAAGACTTCTGTTAACTTTGACATACTGATGGACCTGGAAAGAATTTTTTAACAGGATCGCAACTCCTCCCCAGCTCGATCTGTACGAGAAACATGATGCATCTCATGCGTAGAAAGAGTACTTGCCAAGTCAGCTAGAGGACGATTATCGCGATGGTCACCATTCAGCCAGGTTTCTGTGATAGCCATGATGTCGATTTTGTTTTTGATAACAAGATCACAAATCATTGGAACCTTAGGCTTTAGGGATTTTGCATTCCAAAGGGCAAAATTAGAGAGATTGTCAGGAACAGACCTTTCACTCTGATGATTAGTAAAAGTTTGAACAGGAACAGTATCAATCATAATGGAATTGGCGGCCAAGCGTCTCCGTCTACACCTTCCGCCTTTTGAACCACGTCTTGTTGGTCGTTTCGATGCAATTTTCAGTGATCGAAGTCTGGTCCATAAGCTTGGCTCAATTTCAGGACTGAAACTGCGCAGGTTAAATAGTGTAGATCTTCCATAACAGATAAACGGTTTATCTTGAAGTAAAGGTTGAGAACTGGATAGAGTAATTCCCTTTTCCACAAAAGGGTCTGAACATGACGCTGGTTGATATAAAACATCATGTCCATGATGAACTTGGCCAGGGTTAGGTTGTATGTCCCCTGCCTTTACAAGTAGCAGCCTAAAAGTAGATGAAAAGTTACTATAATAGGGTATTGTCCTTCCAGTGAATTGATAGAGTCGGGGTATATTCAATCTCGTACTCTGCTGAAACGATCCTTTCACTGACTCATTGTGATGGCCAAGTAGAAGGTATACAAATCCCAGTAAAGGAGTGAGGCTTCTCCATGAATGACCCATTGTTGTGATGAAATGGTCATTAAATCAGCGACGTGGTTGATTAACTGCTAGCAAGATGGATGGAGTTAATAATTCCAGTAGCAGTAGTACAGTAATTCAAAATCCAAAAATTAAGTTCAGATAATGTGGAGATATAACTGAACATAATCCACAGAAATTTGCCTAGCAGAGTCAGTGGCACTTTCCAAAACAGTTGGTACAAATCTCAAACGAAAGATAAGCATGAAATTAGTAAAAAGAGTGAGAACTTGAGAGACTGATTCAAGCTGCTGTTACGCGCTCAACACCAGTATTTAAATTTTTGTCTCTATATTTGTGTATCACCTTGTCTCCTATTCTTTTTCTTCCTCTCCATCTAAATCCGTCTCTCTCCTCTGTCTCTCTCTCTCTCTCTTTCTTTTCTGTCGCTCTCTCTCTCTCTCTCTCTCTCCCTCTCTTTCTCTTCCTTTAGTACAATACTTGGATTCATCATTTTTCTGTGCTGTTTCCATCTTGTTTTTTAATATTGTATTTACTATCGAATATGCAGTAAAATGAGTAATTGCGCCAGTACTCAAGAACATATTTATAGACGGGATGCATGTAGTTATGTTTTAATACCACCCACCCACATAACATTGTGTTTAACACAGATTATTAGACATTTGGTCATCTCAATGTGGTGCTTAGTGCCCCATAATGACATATGTTTTTGACAGATCTTAACCAGGATAATTTATTGGATATTAGTATCAATATTGCATATAATTATTATTCGTAAGTGGAGTAAATTGGTAATGATTAAAGAATAGCTTCAGTGGTGAGGGAGAACGTTATTGATTAGAAAATGACATTAAATATAATGCGAAATTGCAATCAATCTTAGTGGGGAATAATCAACAATGCTTACAAAAGCTTTTGTTGGATGACAATCAAAATGATTGATTATAGGATGACATTAATAGTTTTATGGCAGGTTTAAAAAGATTATTGTTATCTTGTATGAGGGCATATGAATGATAACACCTGACAAACATGAGGTACATTAGTTTTAGACAGTTATGTTCATAGTTTGGAAAATGACATTGTGTGGTTTTAAAACCATTCTTACTGCTTACCATGGCATGTTTGACTATTGAGATACATACATGTACAATAGTTGTGGATAGGTATATAGGGAAGACATGGTAACAAAATGACAAAGTAAAGTTGTAGTTTTTTTTTTAAACCGGTGATTTTCTTTTCCTTTTTCTCTTTTTATTGTCCAATAAAAAAGTAAATTAATATATTTGAACAAAACATTAAAGTATAACATGTGGATTTCAACATACAATTTAAATCATGGACTACAACAGGAGCTCCTACATACTCTAATATACATAGTAAATCATCACTTTATTTGCCATTCAAAACAAAGGAATAAAAAGAAATACAATCATAGAGGTAAAGAGGGCCCAGGACATATCTGGATAACAGAACAAGCAGGGCATACATAAATAACATAGATTATGATAACAAAATGAGACATATATTACATTACTATACATGGAATCATTAACATTCAAATATATGTGAAAGTATAATTGTAATTGTATTAAAGAGCTGCAGTAAGAAAGAAAAAGAGAAGAACAAACCGGAAACAAGGGTGAAATAGATAAACATATATAGGAAGAGATAGAAGAATGGAGAGTGAGAAATAAAGGAGGAGGAAACAAATTATTACTTAACTTCCAAGACATTATATAACTTCACGTAATTGCACAATTCCCAACTCAACTAGCCAATTTCAGGCATTTTTTGCGGTTTCTACCTTAAACATACAATTATTACTATTATGGTTATTATTCTTACAATATATCATAAAATTAGGGGGTTCAAATTTTTGAAATCACGTATAAACAGCGGACATTTTTTGATATATGTATATATTTTTCTTCACTTTTTGTTGGGCGATAATTCTAAATATCCATCGTCTGCTAACCACATTATCTGGCCATCGGAATTAAGAAAGAATAAAAACCAGATTGAAATATTATTCATACAAGAACAATATTCCATTACTATTACATCAATTGGCTGTGACATTCCCACATGGGTTCTTCCTTAGCCGAATATATTACGAATGAGGAAGTGATGGCAAGTGACGCTAGTTTGTTCCGGTCTTAAAAGACACTGGTTTCCCACACAAGGAGAGAAATTTTTTCAGCCTTTGCGAATTATCATGATTGATATATCCCCGAGAACCGATTTCTATTGGTAGGAAAACCACCTCAAAGCCATTTGCTTCTATATCCGATATCAAAGGTGCATATTTGTTTGATTTGCGTTCATTTGCCCTGTTCAGATTGGTTTCAAACGGAACCGTTAGTTCGATGACTGCTAGTTTTCTACTTTGTTTCCAAAATATGCATGTGTCTGGGATTAAATCAGTTTGAGTACATTCAAGAGGTACAGTAGACCGGACTGACCTAACGGCACCTGCCAAATCACTTTGTATTACAGGGTCCGATACAGATTCATTGTTCCCATAGATACCCAACTTGGCGACCTCAACAATGAGATGCAAAATGTTGTTGTGGCGCCAAGTGAAGCGGCCTTGCTCCAAGGCAACTGGACAATGGTTAAGTACATGGTGAAGTGTTTCACGATTACTACATTTAGTGCACCTATCACTTGACCTCTTACCCCATGTGAGCAAATTTGCCCGCGTATTCAACGAGTCCGTTAGAGCATTAAGCATAACTTTAGTGACTCTTTCAGGTAAATTGTATGCCACACTCTTCCATTGAGAGTTATCAGTTTCTAGACTAATTAATTCAAGGGTTTTGCCTTTTATGTATATTTTATGTATATTATAAGGTTCTGCTAATAGGCATAAGATTAAATGCACTTGATCATGTAATTGCAAATTACATGATCCAGTGTATCCAGGCGACAGGCAAGAACTTTGTTCTTGAATACTGGGATGGCATCCAGCGCCCTACTTGTGCTTACATAAGCCGGAGTCCCTAAAGCAGCCCAACATCTCGCAACTCCTGCGACGTCTCTGATGCCAAATTATATCGGCCTTCGCTGTTCCTTTGGATCCATCAGTTGCGTGGAGAGAGGGGGGGGGGGGGCTCTGCTGCATGGACTACAGCTTTGTCTCCTTATTAACTTGCCCAGGCGTGCGCCCTGGAGAGGACACTCCAGCTTCGCTTCACAGCGTCGACACAACACGGGAAGCAGCAGTTACCGGTTATAAGCCTAAGTATCGTTTGGAGTAGATCAAGGCGCCAGGGGCTACTTCCGACGGTGGGAGGGATTTTCGGGTCCTACTGGACAGCTACCGCCCGCCTCAAGCTGGGCAGCCCCCAGTCAATAAGGTCTTGTCCCGCCACAGTCTACCTTCCTCATTGGGTGTGTGGGGATTAGGGATCAACCCAACAAGTGGACTGTAAACTACCACACCAGACAAGAAACAAATGAAAGTAAAAAAAGAGACCAGCTCTTAAACTGGGATGTTGAATGTCCGTACAATGATGACCGGACTCAACAAAAATCTACAGGACATTAGCGATATTCGCAAGACAGCTGTCATCAACGACGAGCTAAATAGACTTCAGGTGGATGTAGCTGCACCACAGGAAACGCGTCTGGCAGAGAATGGCACTCTGGAAGGACGAGGTTATACTTTCTTGTGGCAAGGCAAAACTCTGGATGCTCCTAAAGAACATGAAGTAGGATTTGCAGTTAGGAATTCACTGCTGAAGATGATTGAACCTGGCGACAACGGATCTGAACGTCTGTTGAGTCTCCGACTCAACACATCTGAAGGCCCAGTCACCATTATAAGTGTGTATGCCCCTACCCTCTACTCTTCACGTGAGATAAAGGATGAGTTCTACATGAATCTTTAGACATTAATCGCAAACATTCCTAGACAAGAACATTTATTTGTTTTGGGTGACTTCAATGCTATAGTAGGTGCAGACCATGACTCCTGGCCATCCTGTCTTGGCCATTTTGGTATCGGCAAGATCAACGAGAATTTACATCGACTTTTTGAGTTTTGCTCCTACCACAACCTCTGCGTGACCAAATCCCACTTCAAGACCAAGCCCCAGCACAAGGTTTCATGGAGACACCCTAGATCGAAGCACTGGCACCAGCTGGACATGATTATTGTTAGACGGACGTATCTTAAGTCTGTTCTACTTACTCGGTCTTACCACAGTGCCGACTGCGATACTGATCATTCGCTTGTATGCTGCAGGATCCGACTGCATCCAAAGAAGATCTATGACTCCAAGCAGGAGGGAAAGTCACGCTTCAAAGATGCAAGAACCAGAGAGAGTTGAGCAATTCGCAAAATCCCTAGAAAGTATGCTGAACTCCGCCCAACTACACGGCAATGTCACAAAGAAATGGACTACTTACGAGAATCTATGTGCGACTCTGCCATCAACATCTTTGGAAAGAAGACCATTAAGAGTACTGATTGGTTTGAAGCCAACTCCACAGAGATGACTTCTGTTATTGAGGCAAAGCGTGCTGCCCTTGTAGAGCACAAGCGTTCGCCTAGTGAGAAGACCCTCCAGATACTCAGAACTGCTCAAAGTAAAGTTAAGCAAACTGCCAGAGGGTGTGTCAGCAAGTTCTGGGTTGAGCTCAGCGATGACATCCAGACTGCAGCTGTAACAGGAAACAACAGAAGAATGTACGATGGTATCAAATAAGCCATTGGCCCTGTTCAAACCAAGACGGCACCTCTCAAATCCTCAAATGGAGAACTCATTACCGATAAAGGTAAACAGATGGAAAGAAGGGTAGAACATTATTCAAAACTGTATGGCAGAGAAAACATTGTTTCTCATCCAGCCCTTGAAGCCATTGACTGTCTACCTGAAATGGGTGAACTAGATGTGGAACCAACCCTGGAAGAATTCAAGAAAGCCATTTCTCGTTTGACTTCTGGAAAGGCTCCAGGAATTGACGGGATTCCACCCGATCTTATCAAGTGTTGCAAAAGCACCCTCCTTCATCCTCTGCATGACGTCCTCTGCCAATGTTGGAGAGATGGGTCTGTTCCACAGGACATGCGGGATGCGAAGATTGTCACACTCTATAAGAATAAGGGTGAAAGGAACGACTGCAATAACTACAGAGGCATTTCCCTCCTGATTGTTGTTGGAAAACTGTTTGCACGAGTCATCTTGTTCAGGCTTCAGAAACTGGCTGAGCGCGTCTATCTAGAGTCGCAGTGTGGATTTCGAGCCAACAGATCCACGCTGGACATGATATTCTCCCTTCGACAGCTTCAGGAGAAGTGTAGGGAACAGCAGAGTCTCCTCTACATAGCCTTTATCGACCTAACCAAGGCATTTGATCTGGTAAGCAGAGATGGACTCTTTCAGATTCTCTCCAAGATCGGTTGCCCCTGTAAACTGCTGAGCATGATCAAGTCCTTCCATGAGAACATGAGAGGGACAGTACAATACGATGGAAGCTCATCGAAACCCTTTGATACCCACAGTGGAGTCAAACAAGGTTGTGTCCTGGCCCCAACCCTCTTCGGAATCTTCTTCTCCCTGCTTCTGAAGCATGCGTTTAGATCATCAACAGAGGGCATCTACTTTCACACTAGGTCAGATGGTCAACTCTTCAATCTTGCACGTCTAAGGGCCAAAACTAAAGTACGCAAGGTCCCCATCAGAGACATGCTGTTTGCTGATGACG
Organism: Paracentrotus lividus; assembly: GCA_940671915.1. NCBI lineage: Eukaryota > Metazoa > Echinodermata > Echinoidea > Camarodonta > Echinidae > Paracentrotus > Paracentrotus lividus. The sequence continues at coordinate 17,987,267 of CALNVZ010000218.1, forward strand.
CTGCCATCACTACGCACACTCAGAAACAACTGCAGTGTCTGATGAATCGCTTCTCCCAGGCATGCAGGGATTTTGGGCTTATCATCAGTTTGAAATAGACTAATGTGCTAGGACAGGACACGGAAGCTTCACCAACCATTGCCATTGAACAATATGAATCGGATGTGGTCCATCAATTTACATACTTTGGATCCACAATTAGCGACAACCTGTCCCTTGATGTGGAAATGAACAAACGCATTGGAAAAGCTGCATCTACCTTTGCTCGACTCTCAAAACGTGTTCGGAAGAACAGCAAGCTTTCAATCAAGACCAAGGCAGCAGTTTATAATGCATGCATTGTTAGCACACTCCTCTACGGTAGTGAGAGTTAGACTCCATACTCCAGACAAGAGAAGAGGTTGAACAGCTTCCACATGCGCTGTTTACGACGCATCTTGGGGATCACCTGGAAAGACAAAGTGCCAAACACAGAGGTCCTGTGACGTGTAGGTCTCTCTACAATGTACACGCTGCTCAGGAAACGCAGACTACGTTGGCTTGGGCATGTTCACCGGATGGAGGATGGTCGCATACCAAAAGACATCCTCTATGGAGAACTTGCATCTGGGAAGAGGGCTGTTGGTCGTCCCAATCTACGATACAAGGATGTTTGTAAGCGTGATATGAAGACAATAAACATAGACATATCACATTGGGAAGAAGCAGCAGATGACCGCACAAGATGAAGAGGCATCCTACGAAGTAAACTCAGGATGGGAGAGGAAAAGCACCTTGCCCTAGCTAATGAGAAACGGGCTCGAAGAAAGGCACGGAATGACACTGACACTGATAATTCAGAGACAACTCATAAATGTGACAATGTGAGTATTTTAGGCAAGTTTTGTATATTCTGTAAGAAGAGACCTATTCCTTTTAATTTCTGAGTGTAGTATTGTAGATGACCGGACCTGGTCATTTCAAGGGGACAACTTTAGACGCCAAAACAAGGTTAGGCCCGCAAAAGTGGATTTCGCTGTTGGACTAATACGGTACATGTAAAACGTAAGGTGTGCTAAATTTTGTGCGACCAGGAGCTAATCAAATTACACATGTCTATTTTTCTGGAGCGCTGAATTCATAGCCATTATGTGTGAAACCTATACAAAGCCATAGAAAAGCATGCGCAATATATTTTCTTCTTCATCATAGAAAACTGTTCATTTCTCAAGATCTACAGCCCCAAATGAGAAGAAAAGACAATAAAAGAAAGCCTGATTATGATTCTTGATGGAAATATCAAGTACTACTAGATTGCGATTAATTTTCATAATTTCACCGTATTTTATTTGAAGCGGCAGACTGTATACGCTCACTTTCAATGAGCATCGCAACATTGCTGAAATTCAAGCATTTTTCAGTTGTATAATTATTTTTATATTTTATCATATTTCATTCATGGTCAGAGTATTTTAGGCAAGTTTTGTATATTCTGTAAGAAGAAACTTGTTCCTTTTGATTCCTGGGTGTAGTATTGTAGATGACCAGACCTGGTCATTTCAAAGGGACAACTATAGACGCCAAAACAAGGTTAGGCCCCAAAAGTGGATTTTACTGCTGGACTAATACGGTACATGTAAAACGTAAGTTGTGCAAATTTCGGAGGTCGAGGAAGCCGAAGGGGGAGAAAGCAGGCGCGGATCCAGGGGTGGCTGAAGGTGCTAGCGCACCCCGTAAGATTGGGAAATCAGCATACCTTTTGTACATAGACCTTTTTTAGGACACTCCGTCAAAATCTTAATAACCTATAATAATAATAACCTTTTTTTTTTTTTTTTTTTTTTTTTTTTTTTGTGCTTGTCAATTGTTCTGGACGGAACGATGACCTGACCCTACCTCTATATGAAGTATGTTGGAAATTTTATAATGGTCGAAGATCGAAAATTTTTTCAACACCTACCACCCCCCCCCCTCCCGCTTATCACGCTGCCAGCGTAACGAACGTGAAAAAAAAAATGAAGTACCTTTTCGCACCCCCTTATAGTTCGTCTCTGGATCCGCGCCTGGAAAGGTGTGCCCATCTCACCAAAAAATACTGAAATCTGCACGTTTTGTTCTTTAATGTGGAGGACTAAACTGTATTTTCTGAAAAAATATAGCACACACACGCGACCGGCATGGAGCAGGAACAAGTCACGGTCTTAAAGATCTCCACAGAAGAGACGCGGGTCTTAAAAGACGGCATCAACCTCGTAAACCGCTCCGAGAACGAAAAGTATGTGATCTACAAAGAACCTGGAACGGATGAGTTCAAGGCCTGCCGTAATAAATGTAAACATCAGGGCGGGACGTTCATAAAGGATATTGAAGACGCAGGGGGATGTGTCATAAAATGCACCAAACACGGCTGGAAGCTGGATACCAAGACAATGAGATACACCAATCCACCAGATAGCTTCAGAAAAGATCAATTAGTGTCTGAGGTAGACGATGAGGGAAGTATGTCACTGGTTGAACTGAAACCGCCTCAGCCATGGGAGACAGATTCCAGAGAAAAAAAACTACCCATCAAGGTCGGAGAAGTCAAGATTACCTACTTCACACATGCCTGCATGGAGCTTAATCTTGGGGGTACCATCATGTTCACCGACCCCTGGCTCACTGGCCCGGCGTTTGCTAAGCGGTGGTGGCTCATGCAAGAACCTCAAGCAAACTGGCTGGATCGACTTGTTAAGGCTGATTTCATCTACATCAGTCATGTACATTCAGATCACCTCAGCTACCCGACTCTGGAGCTCCTGTCGGCTAGAAACCCTGACATTCCAATCTATGTTGGTGATACATCCATGCCTGTCTTCTGTAAATTCAAGCAGAGTGGTGTCAACATAAACAACATTAATGTTCTCAAGTTTGGCCAGTGGCACGAGATCAACAAGGATACTCGTTTCATGATTATGATGGATGGTGTTCACCCTGATATGGATACATGTATCCAAATAAACTATAAAGGTCATCTAATCTTGAATACGGTGGACTGTACAAATCCCAATGGTGGTCGCTTACCTGTCAATGTTGACGTTATGCTGAGTGACTTCGCTGGGGGTGCGTCCGGGTTCCCTACGAACTTCTTTGGCGGCAAGAACACAGAGGAATGGAAGAAACAGTTCATCAAGAGAGAGCGTAACAAGCTTTTTTTACTACAAGACGCAGGGCGTAAGAGACGTCAATCCAGTTGTCTATTGTCCCTTCGCTGGATACTTTGTAGAGGCACATCCATCAGATGGGTTTATCCGAGAGACCAACTTCAAGAACGATGCAGCAAGTCTTAATGCCCTTATCAACAAGTATTCACCAGAGATCAAGACTTGGACACCAAGACATTCTGCAACATTTGATCTACAGAAGGCAATACAAGGAGACAGTGATTACATTCAAGAGCCACCACAAGGCAAAAAGGTTTTCAAGGACAGTTGGAACTTTGAGAAGTATTTGAATGAGGTGAACGAGTCCATTGAGCATGAGATATTTGCACATCCAGAATGGATCAAAGAGTATTACAAGTGGGCCAAATTCCACAGCTACGACCTAGTCGTCCGTCAGGATGATCGAGACGGATGATGACTTCAATGATATTGAAGGAGGATATAATTTCTTAATTGATTTCAGTGGTCCTGAACCTACATTCCCAACAGAGAGACCAGCCAGAGAACACAATTACCTTGAGATAAAGAACCGAATCGGAGTTCACAGGAATACTGTACCGAAAGGACTCTTTTGGGATGACCTCTACATTGGCTTTAACAACCAGATCTCAAGGACACCAGATACATCCCATTACCTGTTCTGGAATCATAAGCAGATCTTGCTTCCCTTTGAGCCTCCAAACTGGGATGCCTTCCTTGCCGAGATGAAAGCCAAGAACAGCCCTAGGAGAGACGTCTGGAAACCTTCTCATTCACAGATCACTAATGGCAAGCACAGTGTATATGTAGGTGGAGACAATGGACACACTTCCCAATCAAAGCAGAACGGAACGCCCGAGCCTTACCAGAATGGATCACGTCCCTCCGACAAGCCGACAGGAGAGAACAAAGCAGACTTCATGAAATACATTGTCCCTGTTGGTGTAGCAGCTGTAGCCGCTGGTATTGTACTATGGAGAATAAAATAATAATGTCAAACCTGTCTTAGTGGTCACCTCCCTATATAGATCACCTGTTTATTTTAGTGGGTTTTTTCTTTCAATTTATTTCTATAGCGATAAAAAAAAAAAAAAAAAAATGCCTGTACATGTTATGTACACATGTACACAAATTTTTAACATGAAATGTAACAAGACAATATATACATTAGCATACTTGCAGCTTAGCTTTTTTTATTTGGACAACCGCATACGTTACAAATATGTGGTGAGCAAATTGCGGTAGATGAAACTACATACTGTACATTCAGATGGAATAAGTTCTATGAATGATCTAAAATCATAAGTATACTAAACAAAGCATACATGAATGATAATGAATATATAATTATTTATGACAATCATGTTATAAGGGTGAGTATCAGGAAAATGACACAACTTTTTGCTGTTGATCTACTTTACCCCCAAAATTAATTAATAACTGCTTTGCATTTGTACAAGATGAGGTATCCGTCCTAGGTTTCGGGGGGAAATCGGATAAAAAGCAGCTTTGGTGTTTATTTAAAAAATAGAATAGAGAAAATTGACTGAGACATTATTTTTTAATTTGTTTCACAGATCCTTGGGGCACACCCTCGTGTGGATATGTTTTGACAGATTCACATGAACTGATAATAACAGATTGTGATCTGCCAAGAAAATAGGTCTTCACCCAGTTAAAAGCTAGACCTTGCAACCCGTAACTATTCTGTAGACGTTGAAGAAGAATTTCATGACTGATCGCATCAAATGCGGCTGAATAGTCTAAAAGTACAACTGCTGCCTCATCTCCCTTGTCGACGCTGAGGAGCAAGTCGTTGTATACTCTAAGCAGGGCAGTTTCACAGCTATGAAAAGGACGATATGCTGACTGCTTTGGAGCAAACAGTGAATGTGTATTAAGACAATCATGAAGTTGAAGTACAGCTGCTCGTTCAATCACCTCGGACAAGAATGACAAATTTGCTACAGGACGATAGTTTTTCAATTCGTCCAAGTTCTTCTTTACGCTCTTTATTGAAGGAGTAACATAAGCATGCTTCAGTGCACTAGGAAAACGCCCAAATTCAAAGGACAATTTTACAATATTTGCGATTACTGGTGCGATTTCCTTGGAACAACTTTTCAGGAGAGTAGTGGGAATCGGGTCAGAGAGACACGTTGTTGACCTAGATTCCATGATGATCTTCGTCATCGCCTCAACGGATAGCGTTGAGAATGCGTTAAATGTCGAGCTGCAGGATTGTGCAGGATCGGTAATATGTCCACCTTCCAGATGAATGTCGTCTAAAAGAGATCTGATCCTTTTTGTGAACAACTGCGAAAAACTTTTGGATAAAGAAGTATCATCATCGCTTTTACCTGGAAGAATCCTACGTGTCTGAGAAGTAGACAATTTATCAATCATACGAAACCATTGCTTTGCATCAGGACAAGACATGAGTGTATCTTGATGGAATCTTCTTTTCAGCTTTAGTAGAAGATGATTATATCTACTGCACTCATCCTGGAATGTGACTCTGTCTAACTCTAGGCCTGATTTCTGCCATTTCCGCTCCAAACGCCGAACCTTCCGCTTTTCATCATGGAGAGAATCATTGTACCACGGAGCATCAGGACGACAAGTAATGGTGCGATTGATAACAGGTGCATGGATATCTAGGATTTCACAGAGGATGCGATTGTACTGCTGGACCGACTCATCAAGCTCAGAAGGTGGCGCAGTAATTCTGTGCGACCAGGAGCTAATCAAATTACACATGTCTATTGTTCCGTAGCGCTGAATTCATAGTCATTATGTGTGAAACCTATACAAAGCCATAGAAAAGCATGCGCAATATATTTTCTTCTTCATCATAGAAAACTGTTCATATCTCAAGATCTACGGCCTCGATTGAGAAGACAAAACTGTAGAAAAAAAGCCCTGATTATGATTCTTGATGGAAATTTCTAGAACTACTAGATTGTGATTAATTTTCATAATTTCACCTTATTTTATTTGAAGCGGTAGACTGTATACGCTCGCTTTCCATGAGCATTGCAACATTGCTGAAATTCAAGCATTTTTTTAATTGTACAAGTATTTTTATATTTTATCATATTTCATTCATGGTCAGAGTATTTTAGGCAAGTTTTGTATATTCTGTAAGAAGAGACTTATTCCTTTTGATTCCTGAGTGTAGTATTGTAGATGACCAGACCTGGTCATTTCAAAGGGACAACTATAGACGCCAAAGCAAGGTTATGCCCCAAAAGTGGATTTCGCTGCTGGACTAATACGGTACATGTAAAACGTAAGTTATGCAAATTTTGTGCGACCAGGAGCTAATCAAATTACACATGTCTATTGTTCTGGAGCGCTGAATTCATAGCCATTATGTGTGAAACCTATACAAAGCCATAGAAAAGCATGCGCAATATATTTTCTTCTTCATCATAGAAAACTGTTCATATCTCAAGATCTACGGCCTCAAATGAGAAGACAAAACTGTAGAAAAAAAAAGCCCTGATTATGATTCTTGATGGAAATTTCAAGAACTACTAGATTGTGATTAATTTTCATAATTTCACCGTATTTTATTTGAAGCGGTAGACTGTATACGCTCACTTTCCATGAGCATTGCAACATTGCTGAAATTCAAGCATTTTTCAATTGCACATTATGTCAAGTATTTTTATGTTTTATCATATTTCATTCATGGTCAGAGTATTTTAGGCAAGTTTTGTATATTCTGTAAGAAGAGACTTGTTCCTTTTGATTCCTGAGTGTAGTATTGTAGATGACCAGACCTGGTCATTTCAAAGGGACAACTATAGACGCCAAAGCAAGGTTATGCCCCAAAAGTGGATTTCGCTGCTGGACCAATACGGTACATGTAAAACGTAAGTTATGCAAATTTCGGAGGTCGAGGAAGCCAAAGGGGGAGAAGGGTGTGCCCATCTCACCAACAAATACTGAAATCTGCACGTTTTGTTCTTTTAATGTGGAGGACTAAACTGTATTTTCAAAACAAAAAAAAATATATATATAGCACACACACGCGACCGGCATGGAGCAGGAAGAAGTCACGGTCTTAAAGCTCTCCACAGAAGAGACGCAGGCCTTAAAAGACGGCATCAACCTCGTAAACCGCTCCGAGAACGAAAAGTATGTGATCTACAAAGAACCTGGAACGGATGAGTTCAAGGCCTGCCGTAATAAATGTAAACATCAGGACGGGACGTTCATAAAGGATATTGAAGACGCAGGGGGATGTGTCATAAAATGCACCAAACATGGCTGGAAGCTGGATACCAAGACAATGAGATACATCCTGGAATGTGACTCTGTCTACCTCAAGGCCTGATTTCCGCCATTTCCGCTCCAAACGCCGAACCTTCCGCTTCGCATCATGGAGAGAATCATTGTACCACGGAGCGTCAGGACGACAAGTAATGGTGCGATTGATAACAGGTGCATGGATATCTAGGATTTCACAGAGGATGCGATTGTACTGCTGTACCGACTCATCAAGCTCAGAAGCTGGCGCAGTATAGAGCTCAGATACAAGAATTGCAGAACGAAAAGTATCCAAATCAATATCCTTGATATTCCTTGTCGTGATATCTACTTTAACAGGACCAGGTTTGCCTATTTTCAGCGAGCATAGAACAGCAGCATGGTCAGATGGTAAGTAATGGGTTGTAGATACTCCAGCTACAAACTCGTTAAAACGTCGAGTAAGAACGAGATCGAGTGTGTGACCATCACGATGAGTAGGGAAGTGGACATGCCGTTGAAGGTCAAACGAGTCCACTGTTTCAAGGAAGGCCGCTGCTTCACGGTTAGAGGTATCATCAATATGAAAGTTGAAATCTCCAACTATTAGAAGATTATTTTTCTCAGATACTAGTTGTTCCATCAGAGAACTAAATTGAGTTAGAAAACCTGGAAATGTAGAATTTCGATCGATCGTTCTCTGTGGTTTGTAAATAACAACACCTCGTATCGGTGAATTTTCGCTTGCTTTTACAAGAAGGTCTATATATTCGAAAGACTTCTGTTTAACTGTGACATACTGATGGACCTGGAAAGACTGTTTTTTAACAGGATCGCAACTGCTCCCCCAGCTCGATCTGTACGAGGAACATGATGGATCTCATGCGTAGAAAGAGTACTTGCCAAGTCAGCTAGTGGACGATTATCGCGATGGTCACCATTCAGCCAGGTTTCTGTGATAGCCATGATGTCGATTTTGTTTTTGATAACAAGATCACAAATCATTGGAACCTTAGGCTTTAGGAATCTTGCATTCCAAAGGGCAAAATTAGAGAGATTGTCAGGAACAGACCTTTCATTCTGATGATTAGTAAAAGTTTGAACAGGAACAGTATCAATCATAATGGAACTGGCGGCCAAGCGTCTCCGTCTACACCTTCCGCCTTTTGAACCACGTCTTGTTGGTCGTTTCGATGCAATTTTCAGTGATCGAAGTCTGGTCCATAAGCTTGGCTCAATTTCAGGACTGTAACTGCGCAGGTTAAATAGTGTAGATCTTTCATAACAGATAAACGGTTTATCTTGAAGTAAAGGTTGAGAACTGGATAGAGTAATTCCCTTTTCCACAAAAGGGTCTGAACTTGTCGCTGGTTGATATAAAACATCATGTCCATGATGAACTGGGCCAGGGTTAGGTTGTATGTCCCCTGCCTTTACAAGTAGCAGCCTAAAAGTAGATGAAGAGTTATTATAATAGGGTATTGTCCTTCCAGTGAATTGATAGAGTCGGGGTATATTCAATCTCGTACTCTGCTGAAAGGATCCTTTCACTGACTCATTGTGATGGCCAAGTAGAAGGTATACAAATCCCAGTAAAGGAGTGAGGCTTCTCCAGGAATGACCCATTGTTGTGATGAAATGGTCATTAAATCAGCGACGTGGTTGATTAACTGCTAGCAAGATGGATGGAGTTAATAATTCCAGTAGCAGTAGTATACAGTAATTCAAAATCCAAAAATTAAGTTCAGATAATGTGGAGATATAACTGAACATAATCCACAGAAATTTGTCTAGGAGAGTCAGTGGCACTTTCCAAAAGAGTTGGTACAAATCTCAAACAAAAGATAAGCATGAAATTAGTAAAAAGAGTGAGAACTTGAGAGACTGATTCAAGCTGCTGTTACACGCTCAACACCAGTATTTAAATTTATGTCTCTATATTTGTGTATCACCTTGTCTCCCTTTCTTTCTCTTCCTCTCCATCTAAATCCGTCTCTCTCCTCTCTCTCTCTTTCTCTTTCTTTTCTCTCGCTCTCTCTCTCTCTCTCCCTCTCTCTCTCTCTCCCTCTCTTTCTCTTCGTTTAGTACAATACTTTGATTCATCATTTTCTGTGCTGTTTCCATCTTGTTTTTTAATATTGTATTTACTATGGAATAGGCAGTAAAATGAGAAATTACGACAGTAGTCAAGAACATATTTATTGACGGGATGCATGTAGTTATGTTTTAATCCCACCCACCCACATAAATTTGTGTTTAACACAGACTATCTCAATGTGGTGCTTAGTGCCCATAACAGGTGCCCATAATGACATATGTTTTTGACAGATCATAAACAGGATAATTTATTGGATATTATTGTGATGCTAGATGTTTATGGTATTACAACTAACATATGACAGGGTATAGTGAGCGGTCTATATAATATTTATGATCTGTTTAATTAGGAGCTTCGATCACGACATCGTAACTTCGAGACATCTCAGATGGCAAGACGTAGTCTCTAATCAAGACGTTAATCACTTATCATTACACCTCCCTTTCTTTAAAAGAGCTTGTCTCGATTTTAGACATTTTTTAATCTGAGGTGCCTTTACAAACTTATAAAACATAATATCATTTTTGAAGCCTGTTTAACCTTGTTTCTGTAAACAGCCTTCAATAACACAAACATATATGTGATGCGTCACGTCGAAATGAGAGACTAGTCGCGATTTTTGAAATCCATTTTATTTGATATTATTGATCCCTGATTCATTGCCTTGAATTTGATATATAACCCGACTGTAAAGAGTAAATAGAAGTGGAGATATTAGCCTCTGATCGCGAGGAGAAATGTGCTCTTGGAAATCAAGATCAAGAGAAAAACGTCTGCGAAGTTTGACTTCCGTTTGACTCCGCGCCAGAAAAATAAGAACATGTTGTAACCGCTGTACTCACCGAAATGCCCTAGCAACCACTTGTTACAAAGGTGAAACGATTGACCACTGAGGAGGCTGCATTCAGGTATACAGAGAACAATACTCGTCCGTCACGCATGATCGAGGCAAGCGCAGCAAGCGGAAACAACGGCGATGATAACATTCAATCTTCTCAACAAAAAAAGGCTGAATTTGGTTAGTTGTTTTATATCTTCGTCAAATAAATAAAAACGTCATGCTCTTTCTAATTGTTTAAGAAAAAGTCCGCTCTTTTAAGAAAAGTGTTTCCCAATCCTGGCGCTAAATTAGTTAGAACCAAAACTATTTTAAAACCTTTTTGGGGGTTATATTCCGATGTTTGCGTGCGTTCTTTGAATGTCAATCGCTAAACTTTTACTCATAATAAAGCGAGTCATTTTGATCTGAACTCTGTTGGAAATTTTGAACATAATAATGGTCTATAGACTAAATTATTCTTGTACAGGGGCTTATGCATTTTGTTTATATTCTTTGAATAAGTATATGATAGAGATAAGCCTCCAAAAATGTTTTAATAAATTATTTGCGCCTCACGAATGTATTTAGAATTTCTCTGATCACGTTTTATGAGTGGCTAGGTTACCTTAAGACAATGAAAATGAAAACGTAAATAGTTTTATACTACTAAAAAAGTAGTTCCCGAAAAGTGAGATACCAGCCGCAGTTATAAACTAGATTCATTTGATTTGCCACCCCCCCCCCCCTTAGCTCATTGGTTTCCACATAATGCAATATCAACCAATTTTAAAACCATACTTTTTTTTTTCATTTTTAAATTAGCATCTCTTACGCGTCTTAAGACTTAAACCTAAATACTTGTATCAGAAGTATTATCACGTCACCTCTTTTGTATGCTCCTGATGGAACCAAATTTGTTTATAGGGAGGTTTTAATTTCCCATCAGGACAACAGCTATCGCGGCCCCAAAAATAAAATGCTGAAATTAACATTCATTTGGATCCAGATAGCTAAGTCAAGCAATAAGTAGCTTTTCCCCACATAACCCCCCCCCCCTCTCCCCCACCCGATTGTTAGATTTGACATTCGTTTGCGTGCTCCGCTATCCCGGATGAAACAGCTTTATTCACAGCAGGTTGTGGCATCGCACGCAAAATTTCTGAGTGCAGCTAAAGAGAGTTTAGTTCGCTATTCGCTAACAAAAACGAAACAAAAAGCAAGTTGAAATCACACATCACATGACCGTGAACGTCCAATAAACAAAGCCATGCGTTGCCAAGGGCGGAGCTAAACGGAGAGGGGAAATGAGCGTGGACGTGCGCTTGTATGTCCGGAAAAAAAAAATTATGACCGAAAAAACACTCGCCGAAAAACTGCTTTTTTACCACTTTCCCGTTATCATTTTCACTAATTTTTTAAACAGAGCAAAGATGAAGCATGGTAGAACCAGAAAATCAACAAAAAAAAAAAAAAAAAAATTTCCTAAAAATTTTGAGTTTTTTATTAGTTTGTCGATTTACTCGGATCTTTGATCTGCGACTTCTCTCTCATTTCGACAAGACGTATCACATATACAACTTTTCATTTGGTGATGTATGATTTTCAACTGAGTTCCTTTGTTTAAAAGTCCAATGATTAAAGTTCTTTTAAAGATAAAACTGCTTGCGTTGAGTGTTCTGTTTGTGGTTTCCAAGTTCTTTCCTGTGAGTTTCTGTTATAATTATTCTCCAGTTTTTACTATCATTTTGTTTTGATAAGTTTCTTCATGCAGTTTCTGTAGATTTAATTAATGTGCAATTAAGCGATCTGGTGGTTTCACAGTGCGTCTGCTTCTGGTTTTACGCGTTGCTGTCGATGTTGTTGGCGCGTCATCTGCTGGTGGATTAGCATCGTAGTCATCCTTGACGTTCTCTGGCTGATCGTCATCGTAGTCGACATCGAGTGCGATATTACGTTTCTTACGACGAGTTGGTCTGATGTGACGACGGTTTCGTCTGCGAATTACACCGTGTTCAGTTTGTACCAGATAAGACCCTTCTCTAGCTTGGTCTTAACAACACCTTGCTCTGACCATCTGTGAGTGTTCATGTCAAGAAGTCTGACAGCTGACCTATGCTTAGTTCTGGTAGATCATAAGCATGTTGATCATAGCGTTGTTTCTGATTCGCCTTCTGCCTTTCCTTCCTTTCCTTCAATTGACGAGAATCAATGTTTTGTGGATCAAGAAGGTTGTCCATTATGGGCAGGTTAGATCTCAAACGGCGATGGTACAGGAGTTCAAACAGGGATTACCACAGTCCAGCGGTGAGCTTCTGTAGATCTGAAGAGCTCAGTAGATATCCTGGTTACTATGCTGGCACTTTCTCAGTAGATTCTTAGCAATCTTAACTGCTCCCTCTGCACGACCATTAGACTGAGGATAGTATGGACTCGTAGTTGTGTGAACAAAGTCCCAATCTCTTGCGAAGTGTTTGAATTCTGAACTCGCGTATTGTGGACCATTGTCTGTGACTAATTCACAAGGAGTACCATGTCTAGCAAAAATCTCCTTGAGTTTTGTGATTACTGACTTACTACTTGTTGTTGACATTTGACCTAGTTCTATGAACTGCGAATAGTAATCAACTACTACTAGATAGTCCCTACCATTGAACGAAAATAAGTCTGAACCGACTTTTTCCCACGGTCTATCTGGAGTCTGGTGTTGATGTAGACTCTCTTGTTGTTGTTTTGGTTTGTACAACTGACATGCTACACAGTCTTGAACCATTTTTGTTACATCTTGGTTTATTTGCGGCCAATATAGAAATTCATGGGCCCTTCTCTTGCATTTCTCTATTCCCAAATGCCCTTCATGAATACTCTTTAGCATTTTTTGGATCGATATGTCCATTGCAGAGTAGACGTGTTTTAATAGGGCTCCGCCAACTATGCAAAAAGCAATACAAAAGCAACGACTCGGTAGCATGACGGGCGAAAAGAAAGCCAAGCGAGACGAACCTGAAACCCAGACCGACAGTCGGCCGACGAAAAAGAAGAAAAGCAAAGCAAAAAAAGCTGCTGAAGTACTCAGTGACGAATGTGCAGATGACATCCACCATTTGACTGAAACAATTAAATCAGCCTTCGAGACCTTGCTTACAGACAGTGTGTTCGTCGACAAATTTGTGAAAGTGATCAGGGAGAAGCTGATTTTGGAAATGCACGAATCCCTCTGCAAAGAAATTAAGCAATCGCTTGATTTCGATATCGAATCTCGTGACGCCAAAATCGTAGAGTTAGAAAAAGAAATAGAAGTACTGAAAGCTGAAAGTATGTCAGAGATTCATAGAGAGATGCAAGATGTTCAAGGATCCATGGATGACTTGGAGCAATACTCCCGCAGGAGCTGTTTGATCTTCTCAGGCATTAAGGAGCATCGAGGAGAAAATACCACAGAAGTGATCAGGAACCTTTGTCGTGATAATCTTGGCATCGAAGTCAACCCTCACGATGTCGACCGGAGTTACCGGCTTGGTCCTGTTCGACCGGATGGAGAACCCCCAGAGACAACCGATGGTCAAGCAACGACTTCGAGAACGACTTCGAGATCGACAACCAAGGCAAGAAACATCATTGTGAAGTTCAGCAATTATGGAGCCCGCGGAAGAGTTTATAGCGTCCGGAAACTTCTGAAGGATTCTACATCAATCACCAATGTGTACTTAAACAAATGAAAACTTGACGAAAACCAGATCGAAGCTGTTGTGGAAAATTCGAAAAGCAAGCAAAAACACAGAGTATCGAGTATGGACACAGGACGGTGTAATAATCGTCAACAAACCTGGTGGCGGACATGTCAAGGTAACCCGAGAAAATCATCTGTGCAAATTATCTGATCTAGATTTTTCGTGAACGATCTTTTGACATTTTGAACTTTGATGTTTATATCACTTTCTTACCTTGTTCGTTATATTTATTCCATGTATTGATTTATTCATTAATTCTTTCTAAATGCGTTGTACTATTTGTTGTAAGTGTGCAAATTTAAGAAGAATCAATCAACATACCTTTGCTCATGTGGAAGTATATGTCATGTAGCATGTGGTAATGTTAACTCTTATTCATTACCCTGGATATGTCAAATTTGTTTAAGTAATGTAATTCCTTTCAACCATATAATTGATGACTTAGATTTTAAATTCGCTATTCATTCATTTTTTCAATTAAATCACAATGCACTTCATAAAACTGGTACATTCAGTAATAAGGATTTACATTTTGATATTTTCTCCTTTAATGAAGTGACGAGTTCTAGGCTAGACGATAATATTTCTGATTGTAACTATTATTTCAATGACACCTTTTATGTTAAAATGAGTAACAGAAAATCAGAACTTCAATTTTCATTGTTCCACTTGAATGCACTTAGTCTTATTTCAAAGTTTTCTAATATTAACGATTATATACACACTCTCCACCACGATTTCACAATCTATGCATTTACAGAAACCTGGTTTAAGGAAGACCCACATTCATTTTATAATATACCAAATTATAAACTGATTCAAAAACATAGAAGTGATCGGTTAGGAGGTGGTGTATGTATGTATATCAAGGGCAATGTCACTTTCAAGCCAAGGACGGATTTAGACTTTTGTACCTCAACTATTGATACTGTTTTTATTGAAATCATGAAGGAAGGGAAGAATGTGATTGTTGGAACTGTATACAAAGCTCCCGATACCAGTGGTGCTGAGTTTAATGACCATTTTGAAGCATGTCTTGCTAAAATTAACAAAGAAAAGAAACATTGTTATATTGCTGGAGACTTTAACTTTGACTTACTTAGTCACGCCCTTCATTCTGATACTAGTGCTTTCATCGACACAATATATTCCTCCTCTTTTCTCCCACTTATCTCGAGACCAACTCGTGTAACAATTAATTTTTCTACTTGTATTGACAATATCTTTACAAATGTTCTGGATAAGCCGATCCTACCTGGTATTTGGTATTCAGACCTATCTGACCATTCTCAACTCTTTTCCACCAACTTACCACACCCATTTTAATAATAAAACTCACGTTAAACACCAAATAGAGTTAATTCATTGTGTGAAGATTTAGCATCTAACAATTGAAGAGTGTAGTGGAAGAAGTACTTAAGTCACATTTTTTCAAAAATGAGTTTTTTGCATAAATGATATACACATACCATCAAGAATCATGTGCAAGTGTCAGTTTTGCGAAAAAATTATTACAAAGTGCCCCAACCAACAACCCCCACTTTTCGAAATTGAGGTTTTGTAGTGGAAGAAGTACTTAAGTCCATCATTGTAGTGGAAGAAGTACTTAAGTCCATGATTGTAGTGGAAGAAGTACCTAAGTCCACCAAGCTGTGAGTCCAAGTTTTCCCTTTTGGACGAGGAATAGGGCAGCCCTCCTATTTTTTGGGTATTGGCAGACCCCAGAATGTGTACTAAGATTTGTCTGACGTTAATATGTACGTGTTTTTTTGTGTGTGTGGGTGTGTTCGTGCGGGGGGGGGGGTGGTCAAAACAAAATTATTTGTTTTGGGAGGGTAGTTAAAACCGCATAGTTCGTTTTCACAGCAGGGAAGTGGTAGTCTTTCATAGTGAATGCAATATTGGGACTTTGCAAGAGAGTAAGCACAAAGGGCGGGTGGGCGGTTGATCAATACCCCCCCCCCTCCCCCCAAAAAAAATAATAATAATATTGGGGATGTCAAAGCATGCACACACAAAATGTTCACCTGCAATGTGGCGTCTCAAGTCAAATATTATCAATTATATTTCAAAGTCGTATCATTTTTGTAAAGTGGAATGGGGCCCGCCCCCTTCCGCCTTTCAACATAATTTTTTAAAGCTCCCAATCGGGTAAGGGCCTAATTTTGCCACCCCATAGGCAGTATATGTATAAGTTTATTTAGATGAGTTTTATCACATCGTGTCAGATAGGCAAGAAACCAGGGTAGACGGGCCTGCCCATAAAAAAAAAAAAAAAAAAAAAAAAGTGCCCCAACATGAGTATAAAAACCATCCAGTCAGGTATGTATGAAATATTACTACATGCCAGCCGCTGCTATCTTAATTTCATATCTTGTCAATTTATGTCAAACAATAGTCACAGGCTACTTTACAGGGGCTGGCCTCCTTGAAATCCCCAAATAGTAAAAAAAAAGTGCCCTAAAACAATAAAAATTATATTGCCACCCCCATATGATTAATCCCTATCAATAATATGGGGAAATATGCAATGTTGGTCATAAGTTCAATGGATCATATTTTATCCTCGTAATTCGGACAGTTGAAATCTGGGGAAGCGGGCTTCACCATTTGAAACACCAAAATTTTGAGAAAAAATTGCCCCAAAATAGGTAAAACTAGCATAATGACACCCCCACCCCCACAGTAAAATTTTTGAAATATAAATATTACGATGACACCATATTAAAATATGATAAAGTCTCAAATTATAAAGAAATCAATACGAATTGCCTCAAACAAGAAACCCCCATAATGAGTTTTTGTAGTGGAAGAAGTACCTAAGTCCATGATTGTAGTGGAAGAAGTACTTAAGTCCACGATTGTAGTAGAAGAAGTACCTAAGTCCACGATTGTAGTGGAAGAAGTACTTAAGTCCACGATATGGTTTATTGATTATCGGAAATCGATAAGCACGAAATTACTCAAATTTGGCACATATTATTCTTTTGTGATAAAAATCAACTCCACCAAGTTTGAATCTTAAATTTCAATAAATGTGATGTGAGGAGTAATTTGAAATATTCAAACGCTTATATCTCAGAACTAGTATTATGTGACTTAAGTACTTCTTCCACTACACTCTTCAATTGGTCTTCTGTGACAACATTATCCAATGTCAACGTAGCTTACGATACTTTTATTAAGGGTTTGAAAGAGATTATTTCCAAGCATTCAAAGACATCCTCAAGTAAAGATAGACATAGAGCACCAAAAAAAAACCCTGGATTACAAAAGGCATTCTTAAATCCATTAGTAGGAAGGAACGCTTATATAAGAAGTATTTAAAACTGAAAACCCATAACATAAAGAAAAAATACACATCCTATAGAAACAAACTTAATCATATTATACGTGTCTCTAAACAAAACTATTTTGCTGCAAAACTCAAATCGAATTGTCATGACTTAAAGAACACTTGGAAAATTCTGAACAGCCTTCTCGGTAAAGAAAGATCGTTAAAATTACGTTCATTCATCCGTAAAGATAGCGTGAGGCTTACTGATCAGAAATCAATTGCAAATGCTTTTAACTATTTTTTTGTTAATGCTGGTTGTTTTGAAAATCCGAGGTCCAATGGATGTTTTCGTGATTATTTAAAAAACAGTGTAACTCATTCTTTTTTTCTTTCACCTACAGACAGAAACGAAATTTTAAAGGTATCTTGTTCTTTAAAGAATAAACATTCGTGTGGGGTTGATGATATGTCACCATATCTTGTAAAGAATATAATTAATTATATTGTTGAACCTTTAAACCACGTGTTTAATTTATCATTTCAATGTGGATTATTTCCAAATGCAATGAGTGTTTCAAAGGTTATACCCCTATTCAAAAAGGGTGACAAAAATGATTTATCAAACTATCGTCCAATTTCATTGCTGTCGACCTTTTCCAAGATTCTAGAAAAATTAATGTATAATCGATTATTTACTTTCCTTAATAAACATTCAATTATATTTTTCTGAACAATTTGGATTTCGGAAATGTTATTCAACAGAGTCAGCTTTGCTTTTTGCTTCTGAACATCTGTACAAAATTTACGAAAAGAAAGAGATAGCTTTGGGGGTCTACGTAGACCTTAGCAAAGCATTTGATTGTCTGGATCACCAAATTTTATTAAAAATTAAGTTTTTATGGGATAAGAGGTATTCCCTTGGAATGGTTTAACAGTTATTTATCAAAAAGAACACAATTTGTAAAATATAATGAAACTGACTCTGAACTGCTTTTTATACGACAAGGTGTGCCTCAAGGTAGTATCCTGGGC
Source organism: Paracentrotus lividus (assembly GCA_940671915.1). Taxonomy (NCBI): domain Eukaryota; kingdom Metazoa; phylum Echinodermata; class Echinoidea; order Camarodonta; family Echinidae; genus Paracentrotus; species Paracentrotus lividus. The sequence goes on from CALNVZ010000218.1 coordinate 18,005,640, forward strand.
CCGTTATTATTTTTGTTGTTTATAAACGACATTGTTGAATCTTCAAAAAAAAAATACATTATATATTATACGCTGACGACACGAACATATTCTATTCGGGTAAAAATTTTAAAGACTTGATTTCTGAAGCCAATGTTGAACTGCAGAAGGTTGCTAATTGGTTTTCTGCAAATAAATTGAAAATTAATGAAACGAAAACCAAATTTATGACTTTTGATTTTGACAGAAAAAATGATACTTTTATTGAAGATATGAATTTGAAATTGGACGGTAAAGATATCGACCAAGTTCAATTTGCAAATTTCCTAGGTGTAACTATTGATAACAAACTATCATGGGGAAAACATATTGAAATAATTTCCAAGAAGATTCGATGCAATGTTGGCGTTATGTGTAAACTAAGAAGTTTTTTACCATCTTCTGCCATGCTTTCTTTAAATTATACACTTGTATATCCGTACTTAATGTATTGTAATCTTGTATGGGCAAGGACATTTGATAAATTTTTAAAACCCCTTTTCATACTTCAAAAACGGGCTGTGCGTTTATGCTACAACGCCCCCTTCAGGGCACATACCTCTCCATTGTTTAAATCTTTGAAATTACTTAAATTTGCAGATATTCTTTCCCAAGGCACCACTTTTTATGTATAAACTAAAATATTCTATGTTACCAGACATCTTTTATGACAGTTTTCGTTTGAACTCCGATTATCACACATTTAATACAAGAAAAAAAAAAATGAATTTCGTCTTCCAAAATTTACAAATTCTTTTTTACAAAAGTGATCAATTAGATTTCAAAGATCCAAAAAATGGAATTCTCTAAACAATACTTTAAAGGGTACTTCAAATTACATCTCATTCAAAAATTGTTTAAAGAGCACAATACTTGCCACTTATTAATGTATTGAAATATGTAAAATGATTCTGATTATTTCCTTAATGTTCTTTAACTCTTAAGTTTTCATATGAATTTATTGTTATATTTCTATATTTATATTGTTATTTATTTTGTATCTTCTTTTATTGTATTCTCATTGTACTTCATCATTTTGTAAGTCAAGGGTTGCTTGTTTACAAGTTTTAACTTTTGTTAGCAATCCTGGTATTTACATGATTGATGCACTATTGTTTATATCAATTTTTGTATCTTGATTTTATCTTATACCAAATAAATGTTAATGTTAATCTGAATCTGAATCTGATATGCTTTCTCATTGACGACGGTACTCCCAACCTATTGCCCTTCAAAATGGAGCCCTGAGCTTCTGAAAGCTCACTCCTAGAATTCCAATATTCTCTAACACCTAACTGAAATGGGTGCTTTTCAGCTGGCCACCCATCTCTGATTACTTGTAGCAATTGTTGTAATGTTTCATCTTTCTTTGTCTCTTCAATGAATTGTTTCTTCCTATTACTAATTAAGGTAATGTCTCTATTACTACATTTACATGTATTCATATGTCTTCTTCTCGTTCATTCTGATCTGCCTCAGGATCAACCGCTCTCGACAGCGTGTCTGCTGTGTACATGAATTTACCAGGCGTATAGGATACCTTCAGGTGATATCTCTGAACCCTGATCATGAGACGTTGAATCCTTATCGGACAGTCACTAAATGCTTTTGTGAACAATGGAACGAGAGGTTTATGGTCAGTCTCTACTTCAACTACTCGGCCATAAATGTACTGATGGAACCTTTCACATCCATATGTGATCGCTAACAGTTCCTTTTCTATTTGCGCGTAACGCGTCTCTGCATCTAGCATTGACCTTGATGCATATGCAATTGGATGCCTTGAATTTTCATGCTGTTGCAGGAGAACTGTTCCTAATCCATTCTTTGAAGCATCAGCTGAAATCTTCGTGGGTTTTGTGCAATCATAGAAACGAAGCCCTGGCTGGCTTATTAGAGCATCTTTCAGCTCTAACCATGCCTTTTCTTGTTCATCTTCCCACATCCATTCTGTTTTCTTGTCCAGAAGGACACGAAGAGCTGCTGATCTTTCTGATAGGTTTGGAATGAATTTACCTTGGTAATTCACCATCCCCAAGAACCTTTGTACATCCTGCTCTCAAGCAGGCCTTGCCATGTGGCTGCAACCTTTTTGGGATCAGGTTTAACCCCATCTTGACCTATCACGTCACCAATGAAGGTCATGTGATTCACATTGAATTCACATTTCTCACGATTGAGTTTTAGGTTTGACCTTTGTGCGATCTCTAGAACTTGTCTCAGACGATCGTCATGTTCTTGCTGTGTGCTACCCGAGACTACTATGTCATCCATCATTGTATTAACCCCTTTTATATGTACAAACATGTTATGGATAATCTTATGGAACACTTCTGGTGCACTGCAAATTCCAAATGGTAGTCGAAGAAATCTATACCTTCCGAAAGGTGTTATGAATGTCCATAAGCGCGAACTCTGTTCGTCTAGTTCGATTTGCCAAAATCCGCTTGAAGCATCTAGCTTACTGAAGTACTTTGCATTTGCAAACTCTGCTGTGATTTCATCACGTGACGGTCACTGATAATGTTCTCTTTTGATAACCTTGTTGAGGTTCCGCGGGTCTAAGCGTACCCTAAGCTTACCGTTCTTTTTTGTCACTACTTCTAATGATGAGACCCAATCTGTTGGCTCATCCACAGACTGTATCACATTCATGCACTCCATTCTGTCCAATTCCTCTTTTAGTTTATCTCTTATTGGAAATGGTACTTTGCGACATGCATTCTTTACTGGCTGCGCATTTTCATCTACTGCAGGTGATATGATGTTTACCTGGTAAAAAACCTAGTCCTTCGAATACGTCTGGATATTCGTCTATGATTTCTTTGTTTGACTCTTTGTCTACTACATGTACACGTTTTACTAGTCCTAGTCCTATGCAATCTTCTAACCCTAGTAGTGGTTTACAATTACCTTGCACTACGAAAAACAACATGTTGTACGAACTACCCATGTGTCTGACTTGCGTGTAGCAACGAACTTTGGCTGGAATTTGAACAATTTTGTTTGAAGTGTATGTATCTTTGGTTTAGGTTTTAGTTTATTGTACACTGTCTCAGAAATTATGCTTGTGTCAGGAAAGAAATTATACAGAGCGAAATGTACATATTGTAGATTACTAGGCAGGCATTTTGGATTGACGGGTTTACGGAAATAGACAAGAGGGAATTGTATTGTTACGTCACAGGAGTTGCAGCCATGCGGGAAAAAGGAGGCGAAGCATCATTTTGACTTCGTTTATTTATTTAATTTACTCCTGTTTCAAAGACTTATTTTGGTGAAGACTTGCAATTATTTCATCAATTAACTGTTACCGATGTTCTGCGAGATCTAGTCTTATTTAAGTAACTCTACAATGCTACGTTAGTGCCGAGTCGTAATTTCTACAGCGGGGAATTCAACTATGGATCGAGAGAGATCAACCTAAGACGGCGGAGGCTCAACGAGACGCGGAAGAACGAACTGGACGGATCAACGCAGGCCCGCAGCAGCTTTCAACCCCGGAGCCGTGGCGGTGGACATCACAGCAGACTAGACAGTGGACATCAGATGCAAGAAGACTTTTATGTTGAGATGAGACAAGCTTAAATAAAATCTCAATCATAATTTCATTTCAGATCAAGTTTCAATGTTTTTCATTGAAGTGAAACAAGTTTTAATAACAGCAAGCAGCGGTCAAGAAAAAATAATATCACACCCGTGACAGCTTGTTTCTTAACCTGAATCGAGCTTAAAATTCACCATAGTTTCATTGACTTCTATGTTCGCTCTCCACTCATTCTTTGACCTTTCAACATTAACGGCATCTATGACATGAATGACATCAACAAAATATTCTCCAGAAACCTCATTTTCTGTGAGTTCATTGACATTTTTTGTTGACCTGTGTTCGACAACACTTAGCGAAATGATTTCCTCGTCCACATTTCCTACAAATTTGACCTTGAGCCGGACAACTACTCTTACCATGAAAATTTCCACATCTACTACATGGTTTCTTTGAGTTCTTTAAGTTCTGTGTGTTTTTCTGACCTTGACCTTGACCCTGTCTTTGACCTTGTCCTTGTTTTGGTCTCACACTTTGACTTTGACTTTGACCTTGAGTACTATTACTGTGCCTGAAATTCTGGTTGACCTTCTTATTGGGGAAGGATTTTCTCTTACCCCCCAAAGCATCAACAGAAATACTCTCCTCCTGGGAACACAGCTCTTTGGCCTGAGCTCGTGCGGTTTCAGCGGCACGACACAACTGCAATGTTTTTTCTAGAGTCAACTCATCTTGTCTCAGTAATCTTTCTCTCACGCTATTATCTAACATTCCGCAAATAATACGATCTCGAATTAGACCATCTTTTAGAAACGAAAATTCACATGATTGAGCACGACTTCTCAACTCTGTTGCATACTCGTCTATACTTTCATGCTGTAACTGATCTCGCGTGAAGAATCTGTGTATCTCAAACGCTAGATTTTGTTTTGGCATGCAGTAATCTTCAAACTTTTGCAACACTGACTTTAACTTCATGTTCTCCCCCTCAGCAAATACGAAAGTATTATACAAATCTAGGGCTGGATCACCTATTACATGAAGAAGCAATGAGGTTTGTGCGTTATCATCCTTGTCAGTCATACCTGACGCTACATTATAATGCGAATTTTTGTTTGAACTTTTTCCAGTTCTCCGACAGGTTACCTTTTAGAACCAAAGGTGCTATTTGAGTTAGATTTGACATTGTGACTCTGTACTAATGTTTCGTTCGTGTCTTGATAAGTTATTCGTGTACTCAAGTGTCCTAATGAAAATGAACCTCTTATCTTGTTATCTTTCTTAGATTAACGAAGCTTGTCCATGTACATTTTCATTTATCTTGTCTGTATTCATGTCTATGCTATTGCTATGCTGCGTAATACGTTTTTTTTTTTACTGACCGTACACAATAACAACGATCAGCTGATTGCCATTCACACGCAATCACGTCATTACACACACAATACACAACATGCAATACGACCTATTGTGTTGGAAATGTCATCGGTGTCGAAACGATGTGATCGAGTCGCAAAAACTCCTTCAAACTCCTCCTAATGCTGAGTCAAATCCCGTACTGACATCATATTGTGATGCTAGATGTTTATGGTATTACAACTAACATATGACAGGGTATACTGAGCGGTCTATATAATATTTATGATCTGTTTAATTAGGAGCTTCGATCACGACATCGTAACTTCGAGACATCTCAGATGGCAAGACGTAGTCTCTAATCAAGACGATAATCACTTATCATTACAGATATTACTATCAATATTGCATATAATTATTATTGGTAAGTGGAATAAATTGATAATGATTAAAGAGTAGCTTGAGTGGTGACGGAGAACGTTATTGATTAGAAAATGACATTAAATATAATGCAAAATCGCAATCAATCTTAGTGGGGAATAATCAACAATGCTTACAAAAGCTTTTGTCGGATGACAATCAAAATGATTGATTATAGGATGACATTAATAGTTTTATGGCAGGTTTAAAAAGATTATCGTCATCTTTTATGAGGGCATATGAATGGTAACACCTGACAAACATGAGGTACATTAGTTTTAGACGGTTATGTTCATAGTTTGGAAAATGACATTGCGTGGTTTTAAAACCATTTTTACTGCTTACCATGGCATGTTTGACTATTGAAATACATACATACATGTACAATAGTTATGGATAGGTATATAGGATGGCACATTGTAACAAAATGACAAAGTAAAATTTTAGGTTTTTTTTTTTTTAACTGGTGATTTTCTTTTCCTTTTTCTCTCTCTATTGTCCAATGAAAAAGTAAATTAATATATTTGAAAAAAAAAAAACAACAAAAACATTAAAGTATAACATGTGGATTTGAACATACAATTTAAATCATGGACTACAACAGGAGCTCCTAAATACTCTAATATAATATATTTATATTTATGTATATTATAAGGTTTTGCTAATAGGCATAAGATTAAATATACTTGATCATGTAATTGCAAATTACATGATCAAGTGTATTAAGGCGACAGGCAAGAACTTTGTTCTTGAAAACTGGGATGTCATCCAGCGCCCTACCTGTGCTTACAGGAGCCGGAGTCCCTAAAGCAGCCCAACATTTCGCAACTCCTGCGACGTCTCTGATGCCAAATTGTATCGGCCTTCGCTGTTCCTTTGGATCCATCAGTTGCGTGGAGAGGGGGGCTCTGCTGCATGGACTACAGCTTTGTCTCCTTATTAACTTGCCCAGGCGTGCGCCCTGGAGAGGACACTCCAGCTTCGCTTCACAGCGTCGACACAATACGGGAAGCAGCAGTTACCAGTTATAAGCCTAAGTATCGTTTGGAGTAGATCAAGGCGCCAGGGGCTACTTCCGACGGTGGGAGGGATTTTCGGGTCCCACTGGACAGCTACCGCCCGCCTCAAGCTGGGCAGCCCCCAGTCAATAAGGTCTTGTCCCGCCACAGTCTACCTTCCTCATTGGGTGTGTGGGGATTAGGGATCAACCCGACAAGTGGACTGTAAACTACCACACCAGACAAGAAACAAATGAAAGTAAAAAAGAGACCAGCCTTTAAACTGTCATCAACGACGAGCTAAATAGACTTCAGGTGGATATAGCTGCACCTCAGGAAACGCGTCTGGCAGAGAATGGCACTCTGAAAGAACGAGATTATACTTTCTTGTGGCAAGGCAAAACTCTCGATGCTCCTAGAGAACATGAAGTAGGATTTGCAGTTAGGAATTCACTGCTGAAGATGATTGAACCTGGCGACAACGGATCTGAACGTCCGTTGAGTCTCCGACTCAACACATCTGAAGGCCCAGTCACCATTATAAGTGTGTATGCCCCTACCCTCTACTCTTCACCTGAGATAAAGGATGAATTCTACATGAATCTTGCGACATTAATTGCAAACATTCCTAGACAAGAACATCTAGTTGTTTTTGATGACTTCAGTGCTATAGTAGGTGCAGACCATGACTCCTGGCCATCCTGTCTTGGCCATTTTGGTATCGGCAAGATCAACGAGAATGTACAGCGACTTCTTGAGTTTTGCTCCTACCACAACCTCTGCGTGACCAACTCCTACTTCAAGACCAAACCCCAGCACAAGGTTTCATGGAGACACCCTAGATCGAAGCACTGGCACCAGCTGGACATGATTATTGTTAGACGGACATATCTTAAGTCTGTTCTATTTACTCGGTCTTACCACAGTGCCGACTGCGATACTGATCATTCGCTTGTATGCTGCAGGATCCGACTGCATCCAAAGAAGATCTATCACTCCAAGCAGGAGGGAAAGTCACGCATCAACACTGCAAAGATGCAAGAACCAGAGAGAGTTGAGCAATTCGCAAAATCCCTAGAACGTATGCTGAACTCCGCCCAACCACACGGCAATTTCACAAAGAAATGGGACTACTTACGAGAATGTATGTACGACTCTGCCATCAACATCTTTGGAAAGAAGACCATTAAGAGTACTGACTGGTTTGAAGCCAACTCCAAAGAGATAACTTCTGTTATTGAGGCAAAGCGTGCTGCCCTTGTAGAGCACAAGCGTTCGCCTAGTGAGAAGACCCTCCAGATACTCAGAACTGCTCAAAGTAAAGTTAAACAAACTGCCAGAAGGTGTGCCAACAAGTTCTGGGTTGAGCTCAGCGATGACATCCAGACTGCAGCTGTAACAGGAAACATCAGGAGAATGTACGATGGTATAAAAAAAAAAGCCATTGGCCCTGTTCAAACCAAGATGGCACCTCTCAAATCCTCATATAGAGAACTCATTACCGATAAAGGTAAACAGATGGAAAGATGGGTAGAACATTACTCAGAACTGTATGGCAGAGAAAACATTGATTCTCATCCAGCCCTTGAAGCCATTGACTGTTTACCTGAAATGGGTGAACTAGATGTGGAACCAACCCTGGAAGAACTCAAGAAAGCCATTTCTAGTTTGACTTCTGGAAAGGCTCCAGGAAATGACGGGATTCCACCAGATCTTATCAAGTGTTGCAAAAGTACCCTCCTTCATCCTCTGCATGACGTCCTCTGCCAATGTTGGAGAGATGGGTCTGTTCCACAGGACATGCGGGATGCGAAGATTGTCACACTCTATAAAAATAAGGGTGAAAGGAACGACTGCAATAACTACAGAGGCATTTCCCTCCTGATTGTTGTTGGAAAACTGTTTGCACGAGTCATCTTGTTCAGGCTTCAGAAACTGGCTGAGCGCGTCTATCTAGAGTCGCAGTGTGGGTTTCGAGCCAACAAATCCACGCTGGACATGATATTCTCCCTTCGACAGCTTCAGGAGAAGTGTAGGGAACAGCATAGTCCCCTCTACATAGCCTTTATCGACCTAACCAAGGCATTTGATCTGGTAAGCAGAGATGGACTCTTTCAGATTCTCTCCAAGATCGGTTGCCCCTGTAAACTGCTGAGCATGATCAAGTCCTTCCATGAGAACATGAGAGGGACAGTACAATACGATGGAAGCTCATCGAAACCCTTTGATATCCGCAGTGGGGTCAAACAAGGTTGTGTCCTGGCCCCAACCCTCTTCGGAATCTTCTTCTCCCTGCTTCTGAAGCATGCGTTTAGATCATCAACAGAGGGCATCTACTTTCACACTAGGTCAGATGGTCAACTCTTCAATCTTGCACGTCTAAGCTCGACTCTCAAAACGTGTTTGGAAGAACAGCAAGCTTTCAATCAAGACCAAGGCAGCAGTTTATAATGCATGCATTGTTTTTTTGTTTTTTTGTTTTTTTGTTTTTTTGAAAATAAATTTATTGATAAAAACATTTTAACATATTATATAAATCATCATAAATCATTTTACATGAAACATTGTATTTTTCTTGAACAACCGTATTATAAAATATGCATAACGCTTTAGTTTTACAATCTTTTTCTACTTCTACTCGATCACAAATCATTTTCTGAATGAACTTAATATACATAGTTCATGGAAAATTAACTTTTGTTTTCTGCTTGGATATAATTTGAATAAATTGCAATATTTTGCATATATAATCAGAAAAATTAAGAGTTTTAAAACGTTTATTTTCTAATTCATAACCTTCAATTAAAATGTTTTACTAAAGAAAATCTTATTTTAAATAGAGTACCTGTTCAAGGTCACCAAATCTTAACCAAAAGAGCTTTGGTTGTTTACAATTTACAAATAAATGAACAGTTGTCGTGTATTTCACCGTCAAAAGAACAAAGCGATTATTACTTATTTTCCATTTATATAAATTATATTTATGCGGTATTATGTTAATGCAAAACTTGTAGTTGAATTCAATGATTTTATTTTCTTTTATAGCTTGTAAATTGAATTGCCATATCAATGCCAATTGATTTGATCTTGTTTGTCTAATAATTCTTCCCATTTGTTTGTTGCTATTGGTTTCACAATTCTATTGCCTCAAGATCATATTGTAGAACAATTTTGACTTTCTTTTATTATTTACATTACTAAGTACAGTTTTCATAATACCAATATTGTCTGATTCTGTACTATCATTTAATTGTCTGGTTCATATTTTTTCTCCATACTTTTGGAATAGCATTTAATAACAATATTATATTCTTGAAACAAAGATGCATGTTTATTTTGAAATAGATGAGTTAGTTGCTTCAGTGACATTAGCTTTGATTGAACAATAATATCTTTGATTTTCAGAATACCTGCATCATACCATTTTGAAAAATATTACATTTTATTGTAATCTTTTATATTCGAGTTTAAACCATAGTTTTTCATTTTGAAGAACAGCAAGCTTTCAATCAAGACCAAGGAGCAGTTTATAATGCATGCATTGTTAGCACACTCCTCTACGGTAGTGAGAGTTGGACTCCATACTCCAGACAAGAGAAGAGGTTGGACAGCTTTCATATGCGCTGTTTACGACACATCTTGGGGATCACCTGGAAAGACAAAGTGCCAAACACAGAGGTCCTGTCTCGTGTAGGTCTCTCTACAATGTACACGCTGCTCAGGAAACGCAGACTAAGTTGGCTTGGGCATGTACACCGGATGGAGGACTTGCATCTGGGAAGAGAGCTGTTGGTCGTCCCAATCTACGATACAAGGATGTTTGTAAGCGTGATATGAAGACAATTAACATAGACATATCACATTGGGAAGAAGCAGCAGTTGACCGCACAAGATGGAGAGGCATCCTACGAAGCCAACTCAGGATGGGAGAGGAAAAGCACCTTGCCCTAGCTGATGAGAAACGGGCTCGAAGAAAGGCACGGAATGACACTGACACTGATAATTCAGAGACAACTCATAAATGTGACAATTGTGGAAGGGGATGCAAATCTCGAATTGGCCTCACCAGCCACAGCCGAAGCTGCCTCAAACGCAGCACATCAAAAACCTAGGGTGCACTACCCATTGTCGATATCGACCGAAGGAGGCCTATACATATAAAACGTAAGTTGTGCTAAATTTTGTGCGACCAGGAGCTAATGAAATTACACATGTCTATTGTTCCGGAGCGCTGAATTCATAGCCATTATGTATGAAACCTATACAAAGCCATAAAAAAACATGCGCAATATATTTTCTTCTTCATCATATAAAACTTTTCATATCTCAAGATCTGCAGCCCCAAATGAGAAGAAAAAACAGTAGAAGAAAGCCTGATTATGATTCTTGATGGAAATATGAAGTAGGCCTACTACTAGATTGTGATTAATTTTCATAATTTCACCGTATTTTATTTGAAGCGGCAGACTGTATACGCACGCTCATTTTCCATGAGCATTGCAACATTGCTGAAATTCAAGCATTTTCAATTGTACAAGTATTTTTATATTTTATTATAATTTATTCATGGTCAGAGTATTTTAGGCAAGTTTTGTATATTCTAAGAAGAGCCTTGTTCCTTTTAATTCCTGAGTGTAGTATTGTAGATGACCAGACCTGGTCATTTCAAAGGGACAACAAAGGAACAAATTCCCTAAAATTTATTTGTCGATGGGGCCTAGTCGGTAAATAAAATCATGAGACACGTTTCATATTTATCAGCAAGCTGATTAAAAGTTTCGTTTTGGAATATCCCTTTCCCCCCAATAATCCTTAACACTGCATAATAGACATAGGAAAGTATTCATTTCATTACCCAGACTAGACCATTCCAACACCATAAACAATATCCATGATAGCCATTCATTTTTTTTCTATGTATTTATTTATTTGTTTATTTTTTTATTTAAGCATGACCTCACTTTTCGAATATTTGTTTTAAAGCTGCAGTATTTCGTTTATGTTCACATAATCAAAAAGTCAAATTATTCCAAATCAATAATAAACTTCAGAGCTATTGAAAAAAAAATAGTTGAAAACAAATATTTTTTGATTATATATGTATTATTATGTATATCTTTTCGCTACCGCTGACAAATCATCTATTTGCTTTGCTGGATAAAAGCAATGAATCAAATTAAACCAAATTTAAGCCTTTACAAAACCATTTCCTCATTTTTCCAGATCGTCTTCCACGCATTTTTCGATGGACGATGCATTTTCAACAGATTGCACAGGATATGGCGTGACTTGAAGAGAAAAGAAATGTAATTGTCTTGGACTACAGAAGACTATTCTATCGGCACCAATTATCCTACATTGGTACCATTGTCTTCCTGAAAGGTCCATGTTATCCTCTAAGTGAAGCGTTTCCTTGCTCTTTAGGTCATGCATGTACTTAATCATTTCAACAAGATTTCCTTCAGGTATCAACCAAGTGATAAGTAATGTGCCGTCCCATGCAACAGCGGGGATCCCTAGGTGCCCCTTGCGTACTATTCTAAATTTAATTGTATTGTTTGCATTAATAATTATAACGGTTGAAGCATCCATTACTGAAATGTCTAGATTTGACAATATCTGAATTTGTTGAGGAATGATTCCATCACACTGTATTACTCGTATTGCCTTCCCACCGGTTTTTCGATACATGTGTATAACTTTGATCTCTCTATAACTTGCATAAATATCATTATGTGTGTTCAGAGCCAAATCTCCATCTCCCCCTTTACTGCGTTCTATGATTTCAAATGTTGCTGTAGACCTGAAGAAGAACCGTTTATAAACAAATATATTATTTGAAGTATCGCGCAATACCAGATTTCCGTCCTTCGCGATTGCCATTGCCATGACACAGACTTCTTTCAAACGATTAATAACACCCTCTGAACCAGTAATGTTGATTTTCTCCAGACCCCCATTAAAGTAGCCAACAAAAACATTATCATTGTGATCGACAGCCACGCATGACATATGATTTGATTGTAGTTTCAATGGAAGTAAAGTTCGTTCCCACATTTGGTGTGTCAGTTCTCCAAACGAGACACTGTCATGCTCACCCGATTTTTGAAAGTTCAACTTATCTCCCTCTTCGAACATTAAGTGTGGGAAATTGTCCGTTATACGTTTAACACCGTTTGTAATGTCAATTAGTTTATGCTGAGACATGTCTAATATTAATTGATGTGACGAGATTTGTCCAAATTGGGATTCCAAGATATCTTGGATTGCATAATTTGTTGTGTCCAGAAGAGGAGTGCACTTTTCTATTTGTTCCATCATATCGTCTGATTTGTTGCATATTGTTACCTTAAGATCTACACACGTCTTGATAAGTGACTTTCTTTTATCTTCAAACCTTCTAATGAGCGCTGTACATTCGTCATTGATTGTTGAAATGACATTGTCAATGTGTGTGATTGTATTTTGTTTGTGATTTTCGCATTTTTGAAGGAAAATTGTTGCTTCCCTTTTAACTCTTTTGATGTCCTCTGTCAATGGAAGTGCATTAGCGTGTAACGCAGTTGCATACTCCACCAAAGATTTTACTTCATGTCTTCTTTCTCTGTGGTTTACCGAACATTTTTTGCAAACATACACTCTGCATTTTACACATATCCGATTACTCAGCACGTTATGTTCAGCACAGTATTTACGAACTCTTGAAGACGTCACTTGTTTTGACCTTCTTGTCATTTTTACTGAATGGCTATAATTTTCACTCTTGTATTTATGCCTTACCGTGCTATCATTGCACATAAATGCGTTGCAATCATGACAGTAGGATATTTCTTCCGGCTTACCGATAAAGTCACAAACATCGCATCTACCATCAAGATTTGCTACCTTTTCTATGACTGCTCTACATGCATGAGTATTAGGTAAAGCTGTAACACCACCGTCGGGAATGTTAGTTTGCTTTCGACACAGTGCACAACTAAGTATGTCTTTATGTAGAATTTTTGACAAGCAGGTAAAACAAAAAGTATGTCCACAAGATAACAGCTTAGGCTCAGCCATGAACTTGTAGCAGATTGAACATTGAAGGCTTGTTATCTGGTTGATAAGACCAGTGTACGTCAATTTAAACTGACCTGCAAATAAAAATGTCAAGAAAATGTTTATTACATTCATTCTGTGATTAACTCCTGTAAAGAAAGCAGTAAAAAATTATCTTATCCCCTAAATTGAAGAGTCTAGTGGAAGAAGTACTTAAGTCACATTTTTTCAAAAATGAGTTTATTTGATAATATCTATGTATACACCATCAGAAAACTGGTGCAAGAGTCAGTTTTGAAAATTTCAAATCCTAAGTGCCCCAAACAGGAAACCCCCATTTTCAAAACATGATGATTTTTAGTGGAAGAAGTACTTAAGTCCATAGTTTTAGTGGAAGAAGTACTTAAGTCCAAAGTTTTAGTGGAAGAAGTACCTAAGTCCACCCAAGCTTGGGTCAAAGATTTTGTTAAGGGAAGAGCGATGGGGCAGCTCTGCTAATGTTTAGGTATTGTGAGACCCCAGAAGATGTTTTACTAAAATCTGGCTGACAGCTACGTGAGGGGATGCTTGGTAGGGAAAAAGTCACAAGGGTCCATTTTTTTAGGTGTAAAAAAAAATATTTTGTAAAATTTTCTTTTTTACCTTGTGTTTAAACATTTTGGTGGATTTATCATCCAAAATTTGATCATCCAACACAATCGATACATTTACTATTTTTTATGGATGAGTGAGCACAAAGTTTAAGAATTATGTTCAGGCTCCCAGAAATGGTAAAATCCAAACAATTTTATTCAAAGAAATGGACATTAGATATTATCAACAACATTATCGGAACATTTTGTGAGAAAATGAACACTATTCGTTGTGTCATGGACGAGTGAACACAGTTTAAAGGTGACTTTTTGTGACTTTTGTATTGACAATTTTGCCTTTAACGTGTGTTTTTGATGCATGACTCAAAGGTTTTATCTCATTTTCGCACATAAGTTAGTTCGATAAGTGTATAAATATAACGCCAAACGAAATTACTCAAGACTTTTATGTTTAAAATTCAAAGCATGTTGATTTGGGGCTTGTTTTTGCTTGAGATTGTACACAATGTCAATGGAGAGAATCAAAATTTTAAAAAATTGAAATTCGGCTTAGAATTTCATTGAGGATTATTTGTTAATTCTATGGTAGTTTTTTCACAAAACTCGGCACAAAGTTCAGTGTTGTGCTAATAACAGTAACAAATGCTAAATTGAGAATCTGATAAACGTTACGAGGGGTGGTGGCCAAAGCTATGAATTCTTCTTATTTCATATTTTTCTAATATTCTGCTCACTGAAGCATAAAACACTGGAATTTTTCGTGAACACTCGAATCAAATGAATTATCAAAGAAGGTCTGTGACAATTATCCAAAGTAAACCGATTGAATTTTAGTCCAACATACGAAAAAATGGCTTTTTTACGTATCAAGTGTTCATTGAAGCGTGAATTTTTTAAAAATAAATGCCATAGCATCATTTGAAACAATTATTTGACAAACACATAAAAATTTTTTTGATAAAATGATTTTATTACGCAAAAATGGAACAATACTTAACGAATGGAATTTGAAAGTGTCTTTTTGTTTTTATTCAGTGTTCATTCAACGTGAAGATTGATAATATTGTTTAAAACACTCTTCCAGATTGGCATATTCCGTCATAATCAATCATATTTAAAAGTAAAAATGTGTGAAAATGCAGTTTTTGCAAATTTTACCTCATGTTCATCCAACCGTGAAATCTAATGCAAAGTCGTTTGATGTGTTAGAAATCAAGGGCAACAACCTTTGAACATATCTCTGTTTAAAAGTTTGAATTTGTTCCATATTATTGAAGATTAAAGTTATGAAACTGACCTTGTGCCTTTCGAAAAGTGACATTTTGTCTTTGACTGTGCGTCATTGAAGCTGACTTAAGAAATTTCAGTAAATTACACCGAATGGTAGCTGATAAAATTACCTACAAGCACATGTAATGACATTCGTAAAACTCCTCTTGGTTCAAAAGTTACATCATTTTGATTAGGGGGGGACTTATTTTTTTGTTGTGTATGATAAGCTACACGGATAGGTCAAGGTCAAGTAAAAGAAGAGGTTTTGGTTTGGCCAAGGTGTTTGGTTGTGACTTAGTCTTATTGGGCCGCATTACTGGAATGTTTCATTAACACTTTAAACGTGATCTACTTGATCCCACGAACCATGAAATATTCAGTTTGCATTGACTATTGACTGAAATGAGGTGAAAAATTCCCCAAAAATTTTAGTTTTTCTATTTCCAGTGTTTTTTTTAAGCAGCATGTTATTTGAACTTTGGCCTTCTCTTGAGGTCATACGCTGTCAACTCGCCCCCTCCCCCCAAAAAAAAAAAAAAAATAATAATAATAATAATAAAATGAAATAATAAATACAAAAATAAAAAAAAGGTTGATATTCTGATTACGGGGTCAGGTAGAACAAAAATATTTGGTAATCAAAATCCAATAAAGCTATAATAGTGCCCACTGGACAAAGGTCAAGACACACATAGAAAGTTAAAGGAATACGGTAAAGGCAAAGATTTCTGTCCTTGACCATAGTCCTGGTTGAGCCATTAAACTTAATCATTAGATAGCCACAGTTCCCTTTGTTCTACTTGGACCCGAATGAGCTCGAAAATAACTTGCTACTTTTTTTATTTGACACGTATGATCCTCAAGATAAGTCAAAGTTCATAAATAACATGATGTAAAGAAAACTGGAAATACACAAACTATTTTTTTTTACTTTGTCGCCATAATTAAAGGTCATTAGGGGCAATGGAAAATAACATTTAAGGTTCAGGATCAAGTAGAACACTGCTAAAATTGTTAAATGAAATATTCCAGGTTGTGCGGCCCAATAAGACTAAGGTCAAAAACCCAATCTCTATTGGCCAAAACTTGTTCTTTTAACTGTGACCTTTGACTATTCGTTGTATAAGCTTATCTATGTTGGTAATACCATGAATATGTTCAACTTGATGCCGTCAAGCCAAAACAAATAGTTATGTGTCATATTTTTTAGTTGACACAAAATGATATTACCGAACCTAGAAATTAGGTCAAAGTTCACAAGAAAGCTAAGGTTTTTGCAAAATGAAAGCATTTCCAGGTTGTTATCATCCATATCATTACATTGCCGCTAATTTTAAGGGTCAATAGAAGTCCCAGAATGTGCAGCAATGTCAGGCTAGTTAGACCTATGTTTATTCTCGAATTAGTTGTCTATTGATCATTGTATATGGATTTTTAATGTCTGATTGTCGTAGCTTGACTCAATTATGCATTTGAATATGCATATATATACTATTTGCATATTGCACAAAACTGGCTGGTCGGGTGACAAAATGGTTTATAGACACTTCATTGCTATGGTAATAAAATACCTACATTCGATACCAATTTGAACAAAACAATTTGAGAAAATTATGTTTAGGTTAATGAAGCCTGACATTTGACCTCCATTTTGGTCACAAGAGACCTGAAAAATGGAGACATATATTTTTCTGATTGTGTGATCAAAGTAGAACATATTGCATAGATGTTTTTTTTTTTTTTTTTTGTTGCCAAACATGATGGCCGAAGGCCGCAAACTAAATTAACACCAGTTTCGCCCCCAAAACCGCAACAGCATAAACACAATGTTTAACCGAGTGGATATAAATCCATCTAAACGCAATAACAGTTTCACATCTTACATCTAATTGTCTTATGTTGAGAAAGATGAAAAATGTAATAAACAAAAATTAAATTTCGAGATAATGAACAACCCAACACAAAAAAAAAAAAAAAAAAAAAAAATTACGATATAAACTATTTGAATGAGTAAAACTTGAGTGAATATAATAATGAAAAAAAAAAAAAGAAGACAAAAAAGAAGAAAAAAATCATGAAAGGGGGGGGGAAGAAAATTAAATGAAAAGAAGGAGAAAATACTAAAAAAAAAATAAAAAAAAGTAAAAGAAAAGAAAGGGAAAATTGAGAATAAAGTCATTATGTTCAATGAGGACAAAAAGGGAAAAGTAAATAACGAAAGAAAGAAAAAGAATGATAAAATATGGAAATAAATTCAAATTGTTTTACATGGGCGCCACCCCTTGCTCCGTGTGATCCACCCATACAAAGTTTTTAAATATGCATGCCCTAAAACGAATTTGACTGGCTGGAAGAGCTCCTCCACTTCCTTTTTTACCGTCGCAATTACGCATAGCTCCGCTGCTGCTGGTATCATTTAAATTGAATGAACAATACGACATGTTATATTAAGAGTTTAAAATCGACAGGGAAAACCTATACTACATGTTGTTTGCTAGATTGAGAAATAGATCTCCTACACAAAAAAATAGATTATTTCATCAGGATCAAGATCAGGGTTCCTTTTTAATGAGCTATAGGTGACCTTTCTTGTGCTTAAATTATTTTAACATTTAATACTTCCATTCACATAACATTGGATTTTATGACAAACGGTCATGATATGTTACAATTAATCTATTGAATTCGCGTTCAATTCCCACTTCATTTTGAACTTTCATTAAATTAAATGTCATAAATGACGTAAGTAAAAATTTTTTTAATGTTAAAACTTATAAAGTAGAATAATCAACTACAATTTTTCAGCAAAAAAGAAAGAAAATGCTAAGTACCCAAGCTTCAGTTCACGTTATGCTCTACTCGACTATGAATCGCAGTGTAGAAAAATGACTTCTTATATGATATCTATGCGGCGGTCACAGCTCAGCCGACTTTACGACCGTGCAATCCCTAGAATGGATTTCGTAGAAATTCGCAACAGCGCAGTAGCGATTTTTCAGACACGGCACGTTGATTGTACACTCCTTTGAAGATTATTGCGGCGGTCACAAATCTGCGTATGCTTGACGTGCAAATCCCACCGAGGGTTTTGTAGAAAATTCTACGTTCGCACGTTGGCATGTAGGACGTGCAAGTTTTTTTTTTTTTTTTAATTTTTTTTTTACAATTAACTTACTACAAAAAGCAGGAATATCGCAGAAATTGACCATCAACGATTCAGGCTACGTTGGCATGCACGTCCCCTGTAGCCTTCGACATGATGTGACCGCTTGCATTATTCGACATGTCCAATTAAAATCGGATTCTACGATCAGTTGCAACGTGACTGCATTTGGGCGAGGCGGTACAAATCCAATCTTGCGATTTTGCTAGGGCTTTTGTATCAATGAACGCAGGTGGATGCACGATATTCGCACAGGTAAAGTTCTTTGCACGCAAGAGTGAGCAAGATAGCTGCAAGACTACGACTCGTCTTGCCTTCAACGCGCGTTCCAAGTCCGTTACTTGCAACCGCCGCAAGTTTAAGACTATTATTATTAGAATAATTACGACCCCCCCCCCACGCATCCGTCAACTATGCACGATGTTCTTTCCTATTTCTTCTGGAAATGGGATAGAGGTGCGTGCGGGAAAAAAAAATCGCAGAAAAAATCATTGAGAGGGGTGTTTTGGCATTTTCCCCGAATTATTTTTACTAGGGGTAGTTTTCAAATCTTTCTGGAACAATGCTCACGTGGTACCAAATATGTCCAAAAACTGTGGATAGAGGGGTAATTTTTGTGTCTTCCCATCCAACGCTGTAATAGGGGGTAGTTTTGATGCGGCTTCCTTCCAATAAGCTGTAATAGATTCTTTTATTCCTTTATTGCCTTTATTTCTTTGGGACCTGATTATTAGCTTTCTTTTCTGTGGGTATCCTTCATTTTATTCTTTTAAATGTCAAATTGCCAGTATTTTATGTTTGTATTATAATGCATTTCACATGCTTCTATTTTTAAAATGTTAATAAATGAATGAATAGAGGGATATTTTGAAATCGGGAACGAGCATTATGTGTATAGAAGACACCTAAGGCGGGGGGGGGGGGGGGGTATTTTGATGCACGGCATGGTTTGCACACAACTTATTGAATGTGAAGAAAACAACAAACCAAACCAAATCGTTAGTCCCGAGTGGGAATTTATCTATCTTCATTAATTTTATTAATCATAATTACCCTGCAATAGAACCATGAATCATGTCAGCAGAACATATTCATTTTTACATAGTACAAGAATAATAATTTTGACCAAATCTTATTCAATTCTTGTTTAAATTAAACTCAATCGAATCAAAAATAGCAATACAGGCGCAGATGCAGGGGGTCCGCGCAGGATTTATTTTGTTATTAAAAGGAGCCCCCATTTTTTTTAATGGTATTGAACCCCCCCCCCTGTTATATAGGGTATATACATTCAGAAATGTTACTCACAAACCATATGAAATCAATAAGATTGTTTAGTTTTGTTAAAAAGGACAAAAAACAAAATGAATCGCCCCAAACAGGAAACCCCCATTTCATAAAATTAATGATTTTTAGTGGAAGAAGTACTTAAGTCCACGGTTTTAGTGGAAGAAGTACCTAAGTCCATAGTTTTAGTGGAAGAAGTACCTAAGTCCAACTTCCGGCTTATTGATTATCGGAGATCGATAAGCATAAAATTGCTGAAATTTTCCACGTATGCTTCTCCTCCCTTAAAAATCAACTCCACAAAGTTTGAATCTGAAATTCAAAAATTTGTGATGTGCAGGATAGTTTGAAATATTCAAACCCTTGTATCTCAAAACTAGTATTATGTGACTTAAGTACTTCTTCCACTAAACTCTTCAATTGTAAATAGCTCACCCCCTCGACACCTTCCGCAATTGATTTTGAACGCGGGAAGCCGTTGCCGCAGCGGTTCATCATTTTGTCTTTTTTTAAAATCTCGTGCATCTTCAAGACTAAATTTGCGACACCCAGATACCTAGCGAGGCAGCTACGAGGCTTTTTATCATACGAACGAGGCACCGTAATACAGTGTGTTCCTAAAAAAGGTAACCCAAGTTCCAAGGTCAGTCATTTGAAAAATAACTAAAAATATGAAGACATATATTTTTTGGTTGATGGCATCAAGTTAAATATATTCATGCGAGTTACCAACATATACACAACAAAAAAAGTAAGTCCCCCCCTAATCAAAATGATGTAACTTTTGAACGAGCTTGTTTTTTGTACGATAATTTGAAGGGAAGTTTTATCTACTTATTAAGTACCTCCTGTGAAAAAATGACATCGATCACTTGAGACATGCATGAGTAATCAACGTTTAAAGCAAAAATGAACATTTTCAATAAAGTCACAAGGTCCATTTTTTAGGCTGATAAAAAAACAATTTTTGTAAAATTTTCTTTTACCTTGGCTGTTTAAACATTATTGGTGGATTTATATCCAAAAATTTGATCGATCCAACACCAATCCAATACATTCACTATTTTTTATGGCAATGATTGAGACACAAGTTTAAGAAGTATGTTCAGGCCTCCAAGAAATGGTAAAATCCAACAATTTTATTCAAAGAATTGACATTAGATTTATCAACTCAACAGTTATCGACCATTTGTGAGAAAAATGAACACGTGATTCGTGTGTGTCATGGACGAGTGAACCACAGTTTAAAGGTGACTTTTTGGTGCACTTTATGATTGACAATTTGCCTTAACGTGTGTATGATGCATGACTCAAAGGTTTTATCTCATTTTCGCACATAAGTAGTCGATAAGGTATAAAGTATTAACCGCCAAACGACATTACTCAAGACTTTTATCGTTTAAAATTCCCAGCATGTTAGAATTTGGCGGCTTGTTTTGGCTTCGAAGATTGTACACAATGGTCAATGGAGAGAAAATCAAAATTTTAACAAAGTTGAAAATTCGGCTTAATTCATTTGAGGAGTTTTTGTAATTCTACTGGGAGTTTTTCACAAAACTCGGCACACAAGTTCAGTGTTGTGCTACAACTAACAGTAACAAAGGCTAAATTGAGCATCTGATAAGTTACTGGGTGGTGGCCAAAGGCTATTGGAAATCCTTCTTATTTACAGTATTTTCTAATAACTTCTGCTCACTTGAAAGCATAAAACACTGGAATTTTCGTGAAACGTGAATAAAGACATTAATCAAAGAAGGTCTTGACAATTATCCAAAGTAAACGCATTGAATTTTAGTCCAATACGAAAAATGGCTTTTTCACGTTATCAAGTGTTCATTGAAGCCGTGAATGTCTTTTAATAAAATGCCATCTTAGCATTCATTGGAAAACAATTATTTGACAAACACAACAAAATTTTTTGATAAAATGATTTTTATTACGCAAAAAATGGAACACAATACTTTAACGAATGGAATTTGAAAGTGATTCCTTTTTGTTTTATTCAGTGTTCATTCAACGGTGAATGATAAAATTGTTTAAAACACTCTTCCCAGATTGCATATTCCGGTCATAAAGATCAATCATATTTAAAAGTAAAAATGTGTGAAAAATGCAGCAGTCTTTTGCAAATTTAACCTCATGTCATCCAACCGTGAAATCTAATGCAAAGTCGTTTGACATGTGTTAGAAATCAAGGCAAACAACCCTCTGAACATACTTCTGTTTAAAATTTGAATTTTTCCAATATATTGAATTAAAGTTATGAAACTGACCTTGGACTTTCGAAAAGTGACATTTTTGTCTTTGACTGTGCTCATTGAAGCAGACTTAGAGAAATTTCAGTAATCACCCCGAAAGGGTAGCTGAATAAAATTAAACCACAAGCACATGTAATGACATTCGTAAAACTCCTCTTGCGTTCAAAAGTTACATCATTTTGGTATTAGGGGACTTACTTTTTTTGTTGTGTAATAGAAAGCTAAACGGATAGGTCAAGGTCAAAGTAAAGAAAGAGCGTTTGGCCAAGGTGTTTGGTTGTAGACCTTAGTCTTCATTGGGTCCGCCATTACTGGAATGTTCATTAACACAGTTAAACGTGATCTAACTTGATCCCACGAACTCATGAAATATTCGTTTGCATTGACCTATGACCTGAAATGAGGTGAAAATTCCCCAAAAATTTGTTTTGCTATTTCAGTGTTTTTTTAGCAGCATGTATTTGAACTTTGCCTTCTCTTGAGGTCATCAGTAGTCAAACTCGCCCCCCCCCCCCCCAAAAAAAAAAAAAAAAAAAAATAATAATAATAATTAATAAAATGAAATAAATAAATACAAAAATAAAATAAAAGGTTGATATTCTGATTCACGGGGTCAGGTAGAACAAAAATAATTATGGTAATCAAAATCAATAAGCTATAATAGTGCCCACTGGGACAAAGGTCAAGACACACATAGAAAGTTAAAGGAATACGTAAAGGCAAAAGATTTCTGTCTTGACCATAGTCCTGTTTGGCATTAAAGCTTAATCATTTAGATAGCCACAGTTCCTTTTGTTCTACTTGACCCAATGCATCGGAAAATCAACCTTGCTACTTTTTTATTGACACGTATGACCTCAAGATAAGGTCAAAGTTCAAATAACATGATGCTAAAAAAACCTGGAAATACAAGAAACTATTTTTTTTTTACTTTTCGCCATAATTAAAGGTCATAGGGCAATGAAAACTAACATTAAGGTTCATGGGATCAAGTAGAACACGCTAAAATTGTTAAATGACATATTCCAGGTTGTGCGGCCCAATAAGACTAAGGTCAAAACCAATCTCTTTGGCCAAAACCTCTTTCTTTAACTGTGACCTTTGACCTATTCGTTGTATAAGCTTATCTATGTTGGTAACTAACATGAATATGTTCAACTTGATGCCGTCAACCAAAAAATATATGTCGTCATATTTTTAGTTGACACAATTGACCTAGAAATAAGGTCAAAGTTCACAGAAACTAAGGTTTTTGCTAAAATGAAGCCATTTCCAGGTTGTTAATCATCATATAAATTGACATTTGCCCTAATTTTAAGGTCATAAGAGTCACCAGAATGTGGCAGCAATGTCAGGCTAGTATGACCTATGTTGTATTCTCGATTAGTTGCTATTGATATTGTCTATGGATATTTTATGTCTGATTGTCGTGAAGCTTGACTCAATTATGCATTGAATTATGCATATATATACTAATTTGCATATTGCACAAAACTGGCTGGTCGGGTGACAAAATGTTTATAGACACTTCATTGCTAGTTATAAAATTACCTACAATTCGATACCAAATTTGACACAATTTGAAGAAAATTATGTCTAGGTTAATGAAGCCTGACATTTGACCTCCATTTTGGGTCACAAGAGGACAATGAAAAAATGGAGACATATATTTTCTGATATGTGTGATCAAGTAGAACATATTCATAGATGTTGCCAAACATGATGGCCGAAGGCCGCAAACTAAATTAACACCTATTCGCCCCAAACCCCCAACAGCATAAACAAGTACTGTTTAACCGAGTGGATATAAACCATTAAACGCTATAACAGTTCACATCCTCTACATCAATTGTCTTATGTTGATGAAAGATGAAAAATGTAATAAACAAAAATTAAATTTCCCGAGATAATGAACAACCCACACAAAAAAAAAAAAAAAAAAAAAAAATTACGATATAAACTATTTGAATGCGTAAAAACTTCGAATGAAATATATGATATGAAAAAAAAAGGAAGACAAAAAAAGAAAGAAAAAAATCATGAAAGGGGGGGGGAAGAAAATTAAATGAAAAGAAGAAGAAAATACTAAAAAAATAAAAAAAAAAGTAAAAGAAAAGAAAGGGGGAAATGAGAATAAAGTCAATTATGTCAATGAGAGACAAAAAGGAAAAGTAAATAACGAAAGAAAGAAAAAAGAATGATGAAAATATGGAAAAATAAATTCAAATTGTGTTTACCATGGGCGCCACCCCCTTGCTCCGTGTGATCACACCCATACAAAGTTTTTAAATTGCATGCCTAAAAACGAATTTGACTGCTGGAAGAGCTCCTCCACTTCCTTTTTACCGCAATTACCGATAGCTCCGCTCTGCATGGTATCATTTAAATTGAATGAACAATAACGAATGTTATTATAAAGAGTTTAAAATCGACAGGGAAAACCTATACTACATGATTGTTTGCTAGATTGCAGAAATAGTTTCCTACAAAAAAAAATAGATTATTTCATCAGGATCAAGATCAGGGTTACCTTTTAATGAGCTATAGGTGACCTTTAATTGTGTTCAAATCTATTTTAACCTTTATACCTTCCATTCACCATAACATTGGATTTTATGACAAACGGTCATGATATGTTACATTAATTATTGAAATTCCCGTTCAATTCCCACTTCATTTGAACTTTCATTAAATTAAATGTCCATAAATGACGTAAAAGTAAAATTTTTTTTAATGTTAAAACTTATAAGTAGATACCCTCAACTACAATTTTCAGCAAAAAGAAAGAAAATGCATAAGTACCCAACTTCACGTTCACGTTATGCCTCTACTCGACTATGAACGCAAGTTAGAAAAATGACTTTTATATGATATCCTATGCGGCGGTCACAGCTCACCGTACTTTCGACGTGCAACTCCCTAGAATGGATTTCGTAGAAAATTCGCACAGCGCACGTACGATTTTTCAGACACGCACGTTGATGGTACAACTCCTTGAAGATTATTGCGGCGGTCACAACTCGCCGTATGCTTGACGTGCAAATCCCAACGACGGGTTTTGTAGAAAAATTCTACGTCGCACGTTGCATGTACGACGTGGCCAGATTTTTTTGTTTTTTTTTTATTCTTTTTTTACAATAACCTTACTACAAAAACGCAGGAATCGCAGAAATTGACCAACAACGACTTCAGGCTACGTTGCA
This sequence comes from Paracentrotus lividus, assembly GCA_940671915.1. Lineage (NCBI taxonomy): Eukaryota > Metazoa > Echinodermata > Echinoidea > Camarodonta > Echinidae > Paracentrotus > Paracentrotus lividus. The sequence goes on from CALNVZ010000218.1 coordinate 18,030,793, forward strand.
TGCACGTCCCCTGTAGCCTTCGACATGATGTGACCGCTGCATTATTCGACATGTCCAATTAAAATCGGATTCTACGATCAGTTGCAACGTGACTGCATTGCGAGGCGGTACAGATCAATCTTGCGATTTTGCTAGGCATTTTGTATCAAATGAAACGCAAGGTGGATGCACGATCATCGCACAGGTAAAGTTCTTTGCACGCACGAAGTGAGCAAGATAGCTGCAAGACCTACGATCGTCTTGCCTTCAACGCGCGTTCCAAGTCCGTTCATCTTGCAACACGCGCAAGTTTAAGACTTATTATTATTAGAATAATTAC
>CALNVZ010000218.1:18040751-18063195 GCA_940671915.1 Paracentrotus lividus
AAACAAAACCAATACAAAAGTAGTGTCCCACAAGCATCAGGAAAAGCAGAAGAGGCAGGAAGAAGGACGAACAGAGCAGACGAAAACCACATATTATTACAGAAGATATCGACCTATGCTGTGAATGGTTGTCAATGACACACGCACCAAGGCTTGGTACAATGTGAAATTGCAGAGAAGATGGCTATGCCCACACGGCTGTGCAGACCTAGAAGCTAAATTATCAAAGACATTGGCGAAATCGGAGTACTATCATTTCTTCTGCATGACATGTGATCGTGGAGAGCAAACTGAAACCCTCGCACACACCATTTAGGCTCAGAAAACGGCTGAAGAACGAACTGATAGAATTCCTTGCACTAGTCATGGAGAGCCAAGGTACAGGTGCAAGCTACTCTTAAACAGGTACACAAGACTGATTACCTTAAACCAGTCATGCGATAATGCTTGCAAAATATGAGTTAAAAGTGATAAAGCTTGAAAAAGACAAGTTGAGGCTGCTGAAGGTGGATCTACTGCACATGATACGACAATCATCAGGGTCCTAGACCCAACTGAGCATAAACGCGTTTGGTGGCACCAAGTCCCGCTTGACCGCTCAAACATCATGGCATGATGCAACAAATTGAGACAAAGATGATAAATTAGAGAGGACCAATGAAGAGTTGAAGGCAGATGCTGCAGCTGTCAGTCTGCGCAGAGTTGTGCCCCACTGGTCTTGAGAAACTGACAGCATAAGGTGGAACCAGATTCTGACGGTCAAGCCAAAGTCAGAGGCAACGCTTGCTAATCAAAGTGTAATCGCCAGGATGCAGTCCTTGTCCTGGAGGAGTCAGGGACCGAGATGGAGGAAAACAGACATTCCATCTGCACAACGTACAGGAAGTGAATATGAGTGATATACAGTGTGGCGACAAGACGAGTGACGCATACATGTAATGCAAACTCCGCATTTCAACTGCTCTTCAGGTGCAAGAATGTAAAGTCATGAAACAATGCAGGACTCGGGTTACAGAGAAGTCGAAGGCGCAAAAGATCATACCGCAGTGGTACTTCTACGTAGCAGCGTTGATGTTCCGCGACACGGAAGAGACGGATGTCTCCTCACGCCAAAAAGCTGAGGTATATGTAGCTAAAGATTATTTATTGACAGGACCGTACACCTGCTGAAAGAAGGGAGTACCGACAAGCTTTCAAGAGACGAGCTGAAAAAGCGAAGAGAAGATGGTGAGAATTGCATAAATTCGTGGAGGAAGAGTTATACCCAATTAGAGGACAACGCAACACAGCAATCCCTCTCCATCTCTCGGGCAAGTGAACTTTCCTCAAAAGCATTTTATGGAATCCGATGTCGACCGTGGCGGGCACGCTCAGAGAACTGAGAAATACATATGCAACAACCTGGCATATCTGGTAAAGAGACAGTAGACCATGGAGGATTTTCCGCACCCAGGCCCACGTAAAACAGGGGATGGCCGAATGTGGAACCAAGACAAATATCGATAAAATGTTTGGGTTTCGTCTCCCGCCCAAATAATCCTGTGCGAGCGGGCACGGAAGAAATGAGAGTAACTATGTGTACAGGTGAATGCAGCCAGGCATGGGAACAGAGGAGGCATAGTGAGTGCAGCCAGGCGTGAAGAAAGTGCCCCAAGAATGCAAGAAACCCGATAAGAGAGAATGATTTTCTCCTAAAAGGATACGACATCTACTCAAACCTTGAGCATGAAGACGGGGAAAGAGGAGTTGCAATTTATGTATCTCATGACATACGAAACTACGTCACTGAATGTGATATTGAAAGTGATTTTGAGGAATTGGTATGGATCACATTACGACTTACAGGCTCCAAAACTCTGCTTGCAGGATGCATATACAGGAGTCCATCTGCAAACAACCACCTCCAGCTACATAACCTGATGCTGGACGTCTCCAATAAGAATACGACTCACCTTTTGATTGCGGGTGACTTCAATTATCCACATATTGACTGGGAATCCTACTCTGGACGAAGTGAGACAGATCAGGATTTCATAGAAACAGTAGCTGACTGCTTCCTACATCAACACGTCAGTTTTCCTACAAGACATAGGGAAGGACAACGAGACAACACTCTTGATCTGGTTTTCACAGACAATGATCAGCTGATTGACGAGATTTTCTCATTACCCCCTCTAGGGTTAAATGACCATCTTACCTTGTGTTTTAGTATCACCCTAGCAGCTCCAGGTGCAGACGCTCAGCCTTCAAAGTTCCATTACAACCTTGGACAATATAACAACATTTGTGAGGAGCTAGACAAGGTAGAGTGGGAACAAGCCATGAAGGACATGGACACTGAACAGGCCTGGTCATTTTTCCACACGACATTAACTGAAAAAATAGTGATGTACATACCAACATCTACTTCTCGTCGACGAAAGAAAAAGCACAAATGGATGAACAAGGAAGCCCTCAGGCTGCAAGCGCAAAAGCACCGTGCATGGAAACGATCCCAAACCACTAGACACCCAGCAGATGTATCAAGGGCTAGAAGATTGGCTAAGACTCTGCAAAGGCTTACAAAAGAACTTCGCAGTAACTTTGAGAGATATCTTGCAAAGAATGTCAAGAAAGATCCAAAGGCCTTTTGGAGATATACTTCAGACAGCCTGAAGACCAGAAAAGGGCTCCCTGATCTCAGGAAGGCGGATGGTACCTACACTACGACAGACGAAGAGAAAGCAGAGATATTGAATGCTTTCTTCGAGACTACCTTTACTGACGAGGACACCACTTCTATCCCATCCCTAGAAGCAAGGCAATCTGATGAGATCTTACGGACACTGGATATCACCTCAGAGGATGTATTTCTCAAACTCAACCGACTTTCCAAACACAAAAGTGCGGGACCAGATGGTATTCCCCTTGTGTGTTACATGAAACAGCAACTTCGTCTGTACACCTCTGCCATCATCTTCACAAAGTCTCTTCGAGAGGGTAAACTTCCATCTACATGGAAAACAAGCGCCAGTTACGCCTGTGCATAAGAAGGGAAGCAAGTTGGACGCTAACAACTACCGCCCATAAGTTTGACATCGGTGCCTTGCAAGATTATGAATCTTGATTAGGGACAAAGTAGTTGAACATCTGATGGAAAATCACCTTATCAGTGATGCCAACATGGATTTGTACCAGGCAGATCTACTGTAACACAACTTCTACGCACCTAGAGGAATGGACTGCCTTGCTAGATGAAGGAAATAAGGTTGATGTTGTGTACCTGGACTTCAAAAAAGCTTTGACAGCGTACCCCACCAACGATTGCTGTCAAATTAAGTGCAACCAGATCCAAGGGAACGTGAAGGCATGGATATCTGATTTCCTACGTGACCGAACCCAGAGAGTGGTGTAAACAAAGCTAAATCACAGTGGAGCAAGGTGAAGATGGCGTACCACAAGGCAGCGCGTACTGGGCCCGACATTGTTTGTGCTGTACATAAACGACCTTCCAGAAGTGATAGACTGTACTGCACAGATATACGCAGATGACACGAAGGCGTTCTCTAGTGTCTCCAATCCTGCTCAACACAATCGTCTTCAAGCTAACCTGCACTCTCTGATGGAATGGTCTACAAAGTGCAGCTTCCTTTCAACTCTAGCAAATGTAGTGTACTGCACCTTGGACCAGGACAACAGCAAGACTCCTACACCTCGGAAACACAGTTCTAGTGCTGTAGAGGGGAAAAAGATCTTGGAGTTATTATCGATGATAAACTGAAGTTCCATAAACAGGTGTCCAATGTGGTCAACAGGGCAAACAGAGTTATGATCAGCATAAGGCGGGCTTTTCAGTGTCACGATATATCTACCATCCCCAAGCTGTACAAAGGACTAGTTCGACCACTACTGGAATATGCAAACACAATCTGGTCTCCAAGGTTATTGCTGATGTAAAAGCTGTGGAGAAAGTGCAGAAAAGAGCTACAAAGATAATCCCCACTATAACACCTCCCTAAAAAGAGAGACTCCAATCCTGAAGTTACCATCCATGAATATAGAAGAAGGAGGGGGATATGATCCAGGTCTACAAGATCATTTATGAGCACGACAGACTTAACCCGGAAACTCTTCCAACTATCTGACACTTCTACAAGGGGACACAGGTTCAAACTTACAAAGCCAAGTGTAGGACGAACGTTCGAGGGATTCATTTAGTCTCAGAGTGATTAAACGACTGGAACTCTCTTCCTGAGCAGGTAGTCGACGCCCCACCATTGAAACCTTCAAAATCAGGCTTGATAGACACTGAAGGAACAGCACTACGTCTCCATTACTCTAATTGATGTGTAGTCTCTGACATAGAATCTGATGCAAACCTCTTGCCTATTGTCGTCCTTGAAATTGAAAACTAAATCTGACAAAAATGTGAAGAAGTACAAATAAGTACTGAGCTGACAAGAAGATAGACCTGGAAGCTCGACTGCTATCCTGCATTCTTCCAGTATTTGCGGTAAAGGTAAAGGTAAAGTATGATTACCATAAATATTTAAATAATGTTGTTTTCAGTATGATGTTGATTTTTCAGTACTAGAAGTTCCTATGTGCACTGTTTTAGAGCTAAAAGTTCCTATGTGCAGTTAATTGATTATTGATTATAGAAAATCAATCAGTATTATATTCCTAGATTATGCATCAAAACTTTCCTATACATGACACAATGTCAATCTGAAAGTTTGACATCTATATGATATGAAACATGATTTGTGGACATATTCAAAACGTTTAACCCTCTGTTTCTCAAAACTGATTTGATGTAACATAGGAACATCTAGTACTAGCATCTTCAATTATTGAATATATCAGCAAACGGAAAGATGCTGGACCACGGATTTTCATTTCATTCCCCTTTCGGTATTTGTAGCCCCCCCCCCTCTCTCTTCTCTCTCTCCCCCCTCTCTCTCTCTCCACCTCTCTCTCTCTAACAATATCTTATTCTCTTTTCTCTTTTTTCTCCTCTGGGTGTTTGAAATCGATATTTTTCCAGGCTATGATGTGAAAACATTCTTGTTTTCTGCATTAAGCTTTTATTTCACATCTTGTGTGTTATGTCGCTGTTTTGATAGGTGGCAAGAAGTATCCATACATACACACATTATTGTTCAGATGTGTGAATATGTAACCAATGTAATATTTTTGAGAGGGACGAGGGGGGGGGGGGTGGGTGTTTGTCAGTTTCACTAAGTTTTCTTCCGTCTTCACTTTTCTTCCTCCCAATTTTGACCTTATTTTTCTTTTGAAGACATTTTCCCCGTGTTTGTTTGTTCATAATTTGTATGTATATGCTTATTCATTGCGAATTACCGTAAATCTCAGAAAAAATAGTGATTCCATGAAGTTCAGTACATTACGAACAGTATGCGGATATGGTCATTCATCCCATACCAAACACATGTGTTATTATGTTCCGATGAGGCACATAGAGAGGCAGAAGAAGAGGGTTATAAGAGAAGATGGATAAAGAGAACAGGATAGAGATAGATAGAACAAGAGAGAGAGATGATTTCTTGAGACAACATTTTTGTTTTATTATTTTTATTGTCCCATTTAAAATTAATTATTAGAAAACAAAATCATTGCAACTGTTATCTGAGATACGACATTGTTTGCAATAAATGAAACATAAAACATACGCCTGATTTTTATTTGTTTTAACACGATATAAAAACAGTAATTCAGGCTTGATTAGTACACAGCAGGATATGTATCGATTATTGGTGCGCAATCATACTAACATCGCCCTTTTTGAATTCCCTCTTTTCAAAGAATGACTAGCATGACAAAGGGACCCGTTATATAACATGCTATAGAACTCCTGCTGCTCTGAGAGTTTTCTTACAAACTTAGCAGACGACGCATTGTACTTGGGGACGAATAGCCGGAAGTTCATACAATTTCGAGTGTCAAGCCGTGCGTGCTGTCGTGCGTGCGATCAATAATGTACTGACTGACTTTTAAAATCTCCTTACAATACCCTCAAAATACCTTTTAACCGGTAATGTTATATTTTGTACTGCACCTATAGTAATAGCGACCCCCCCTCCCCTAAAAAAAACAACTAACAATATAAAAACTAAACATTATCAGTTTCTAACATGTTCTGGTAATAACTGGCCTATCACATTTGTGAGCTTCGCGCTCGCAAAATTCTTTCTGAAAGTACCATTGACTGATCCCTGAAATCCAAAAGTGGAGAGACGTGATGTAAATGTGTTTAGAATATACTACCTTTCGGTCATCATAAGCCAAATTTTTCGGCTCGCGCTTCGTGCTCGCAAAATTCTCTCTGAAAGTACCATTGACTGATTCCTGAAATCCAAAAGGGGGAAGACGTGATGTAAATGTGTCTAGAATACACTACCTTTACATGCCATCATAAGCCAAATTTTTCGGCTCGCGCTTCGCGCTCGCAAAGTTCTATAAAAAAGGTACATTAACTGATCCGTAGCGTCCCTAATAAGTTATGTAGATTTCTTTTGCTCGCGCTTCGCGCTCGCAATTTTATTTATTTTTTTGTTAAAATGGAGGTGATCGTAAGTATAATTGAAACCAAAAAAAGACATAAGAAGGGAAATGTGCGTAAAAAATACGCCAAAATTTTCGGCTCGCGCTTCGCGCTCGCAAACTTCTCTCAGAAAGACTGATCCCTAACGTGCCAAAGTGGAGTGATGGAATATCAATTTTCAAAATGTGTCTAGAATAGGGTACATGCAGGTAATATGGGCCAGCAGGTAATATGGGCCACCTGAAGCAAATCATGTCGTGACCGTCGACCGGTGACCGGTGAACGGTGTGAGCACCATAATTTTGTTCATATGAACTGTATACGAAAATATGTCGTCGTGAGAGCATCTAAAGCCCAAATTTCTCTGAGAAAATTGCTCAAAACCAACAAAGTAGGTAAAACTTACGGCATTTTTTTTACCCTGATGTAAAATTTGATATTTCACAGAATGTGATGGTGAAAGAGTGTTTGAGGGGGTAACCTCAATTGTTTTGTATATTTAGTAAGCTTATAGTTTCATTTTGATCATACTAGCGTGTACAGGTCAATTTGTTTTAGTGAAGGGGTGCAATGTTGCATTGAATGCTTGCCTGACACAGCAACATTAGTGCAGGTAATATGGGACATCCAAACTGGCGGAAATGATTCAGGTACTTAGTATTGGGATGAGGCATCAATCTCTTTGCTACGATTTTTTGGGGTATATTCACAGTATATAATTAATATAAATAACTTATTGTAGGCCTATATTGACTTGTATAATGAAAATAATATTCAAATAATATTAAAAAAATAAATAATATACAAAATACATAACAATGAAATATATAGTCAAAGGATTTACTGAAGGGTTTTATTATTTCAAATTATATCTTAAAGTTATTGATTTCCAACATTTTAAGCAAATTCCAGACATGGTAGAGTCATTGTAGTTTTTAAAACGTACATTAAATACATGTGCCCTTATTACTTGCACATGCAGGTGATATGGGCACTTTGGTAATGACGTCAACATTTGAATATTGCAGACAGGGGGGTTGGTGATAATTGTTTTTCTTCCCAATAAAAGTTAGAGCAGTAGTCATTGATTCATATAAACAAAGATTAGACTGTGTGTCATTTCGTAATTTTATGCAAATTAGGCAAATGAGCTTAGGGGGCCCATTTACCTGCATGTACCCTGCACTACCTTCAGGTCATTATAAGTCAAAATTTTCGGCTCGCGCTTCCTTTTAAAAAAAGTTCATTTTACTGATCCCCTGACTTCCAAAATGTGTAATTTAACGATAAATTTTCTGCTCGCGCTTCGCGTTCGCAATATATTTTTGCTTAAATAGAGGGATATGATCGTCACCTAGTAGCAGAAGAAAAAGAAAACATAACATAATTCAGAAAGGTCCACTTTTTCACATTTCGTACCCCTCCCCTCGGCCCGTAATAATCCTAATTATGATCAGTATGTTACCAACATCTGGACTATTAGGAAAGTTTGACATTTTGAGTAATTTGGTATTTCAAGGGTATTTTATTAACATATTTACGAAGAACACCATGTCCATACTTTTTCATACGCTATAGGGGTGCCAAATCTAATTTATTATCTAATCATCTCGGTTATAATTTTTTCATTTTCACATAAAGCAGTCCGTGCGAATGTCAAGAACCATCATTCATGTATTCCATGGGTTTTGACAAATGCGTCCTCTGGAAAATGTCCGGGCTGTGCAAGGCTGCATGGTCTTTGAGCTCAAAAACTGTCCACAGGCCTCCCGGTGGGTCTGACTGTAAAACTGGAGCCCGTATTGGGAAATGTCTGTATAGATATCCTCTATGTAGTATTTGCTCTTTGGCACCTTCGTCTCTGGCTGGTCAGTGGTATCCATTCCGATCTTGATTGTGATAAGTGGGTTGTTGTGGGCCTGTCAGTATACTTATTTGGCAATTCAAGGCGACACCTTGCACTTTTAGTCATGCCCATGGTAGCTTTCCCCCAAGTGTCTTACATCTGGTGCTCATAAAAGAAGCACTTGAGTGTTGAATCAGGGACTAAAAAGTGTGGGTACAGCGGTTATTTCATTTCAATAACATTGAAATGAATGTTCCTGAGTGAAAAATTGAAAGTCCTTACAAGAAACCAATCATAAAGGCCCGAATTCACAAAGGAGGATTCTGCAAAACCCACGGATCCGTGGATCCAAGGGTTTTTGAATCCACGGATCCACGGATCCACCAGTTTATGATTCATCAACAGTTGACCAAAATTAAGACGTATTATGACGCTGTGGATCTGTGGATTCGGTCGAGTCCACCTTTGTGAATACTAAATTGAAAATCATGGGTCCAACCCTAGGTTAAACCCTGGGTTGAAACCATGGATTTTGCAGAATCCACCTTTGTGAATTCGGGCCAAAGGGTTTGGGAAGCTGAAGACTCACAGGATGGCTCAAAGAACTTGCAACCTGACTCAGCCACAGGACTCATGGGCCAAGACCCCACAGAAGCCATGAGGAAAGAATATAGACTCTTGCAAAAACTATTTCAGATGGTTATTGAAGTAAATAATATGTGCCCCTGGTTGTTTGATAAGAAATTTGACTGGGTACCCATAAAGTATGAATAATTATGAACAAGGTGTTTTTCGTAAATCTGTCAATAAAATACCCCTGGAATACCAAATTACTCAAAATGTCAAACTTTCATAAAAGTCCATATATTGGTAACATAAACTGATCACCAAAAAGTTTGACGAAACTCATTTATTTAAAAGCAAAATTAAAAAAAACTTATAAAATATCAGGGGTATGAATAATTTTGCGGACAACTGTCTATACGACTGTATGTATATACACTGTAGAAAAATATTTGTATTATTACAGCAAATCTGCTGTCAGCAGAGTCGCCATTAAAAATTTTTTTTTTTTAATATATAATTCTAAAAACAATTTTGTTGTAAATCGTGAGAAAATACAAAATATACATCAGAAGTAACACATTTGTTCCGTTTTAACCAAATATGTAAGCTATAGAACTCTAATGATTTCTTGTTCTTCTCTTTCTTTATTAGAGGAGAAATTTACAACAAAACTGTTATTTTAAATTACACTTTTGTATGGCGACTCTGCTGACATCATTTTTTGTATTTTTTCTGTATTTTTTTTAACGGTATATATATACATACATACATATATATATATATATATATATATATATATATATATATATATATATATATATATATATATATAGTGAAAACGGGCCCCTTGATAACGTGCTATGCAGTGAACCATCTTTTATTTAGTATAGGCGAAATGAATGAGACAGATGACTCGAAACGTAGCTCTCAAATTCCTTTATTTCACAAGCTTTCGGCCGACATGGCCTTCGTCAGGCTACAAAATAAGACGAAACAAAATTTGTCAAAACATGAGTGGTTGACAGGCAAAATCTGTTATATGAACAAAATTTAACAGATATTTGTTTTTTATATAATCTGTCAAGATTAAATGATAAGGTATATAATATATAATTTGTGATACAATTCACTGTAAAACTATATGGAGAGTGAAAGAGAGAGAGAGAAAGAGGGAGAGAGAAAGAGGAGAGGCGGGGAGGGTGAGAGAGAGAGAGAGAGAGAGAGAAAGAAAAGAAAAGTGGCAAGAGTAACAATGAGAGGGAAAGATCGAGATACGAGCATGTGTTATATATATATATATAGTTGAGGCCAAAAGTTTACATACACCTGGTAAGAAAACATTTTAATACAAATTTTACCACCCTAAGAACATTGGCCATCATTTATTTTGATGAATATGGTTAGGTATATACCTACTTTTTTTTAAAGAGTATTTTTTTATTTAAAAATATTTAGAAACATATGACTGGTTGATCTTACTTCAGTTTCGATAAATTCAATGGATCAAACGTTTACATACACTAACCAAAAATGACTGATCGTGTTGCCTGTATTTCGCTTCATTTTCCAATTTTTCACTTGTTGAAGCTGTCAACAAACTTTCTATATGTTTCTCCCGAGATTACTGCCTATTCCTCAGGCAAGATTGCAACAATTTAGTCCCATTTGCTGGTTTCCTTGGGCGAATACTATTTTTAGGCCCCCTCAGTTTTACCCCAAAGGAAACACGTCTGGGGTGTAATGTTGTTATTGTTCTTCAAGTTAAATCTAAACACAACACAAAAAGAAAGTTCTTCTTATTTTAGATATCAATAATTTTTTAACCAGGAGGAATTTTAAAAATCTAATTATATGTCCATGTAGGGAATTTAATTAGCCACAATGGGAGCAAATTTTAGGAAAAATCATAAAGACATGCTTTAGTGAGCAATGGTTGAATGCAAAAATGTCATTTTTTGAAGTTCGCAAGCCTAAAATGGCAACTTCGATTCAATGATCACGGACCCATTTTACATGTCAGAATGTATGCAAAACGTGCTTCCCAATATACGGAAAAGAAATTTGCGTCAAACTTCACGGTTGAGTGAGCATGCAGCAAAAATGGCCAAAATTGCGATTTTTACTTCTTTGCCGTGGTATAATCAATCAAATATGATGGAATTCCTGTTGTAGAAGTGTATGCAACCAATATCCATTCATTCACGGTTGAATGAACCCATCAAACAACCAAAACATAGGCCATTTTAGAATTACGAAAATGCATTGCAGTAATTTTATGCACTAGAAAGCATCTCAATAACAGTTGTTGGGTTGCATTTATATTCTTTGGGCACGTGTCAATGATACTATGGCATTTATTTACAAATTCATGCGTCAGTGAAAACGCGAGACTCGAAAAGCCCTTTTCTCACGTATGGACTAAAATTCAAATTCTTACTTTGATTGAATATAACAATTTTGTTTGGGGAGTACTTTTGATTTTATTTTCACAAACATCCCGATGTTTCACGCCACAAGACACAAGAAAATCATGCAAATGAGAAGAAAATTTGGGACTTCGTCATGGTTCAGTGAATTTTTGAATACGTAATTTGAATCAAGATCATGTTAGTTAGAGATCAGTTGAAGCTGGGTGCCAAGTTTCGTGACATAACTCACAGTAGAATTAACAATAATCATCAATGAAATTGGCCGAATTTCACATTTGTCAGGTATTTATTTCCTCCTCCATTGACTTTATGTACAGAGGTTGAACAAAAGTTTAACAAAAGTGAAAATTGGCATATTTTAATTGTCAGTTTTTGTCCATTTGACTGTGAATTATTTAATGAAACTTTGCACATAGCTTCAACTGGTCTCTAACAAGATTCGAAAAGTCACTGAACCGTGACGAAGCCCCAAACTTTCTTCTCATTTTCATGATTTTCATGTATCTTGTGCCCACTGAGGCGTGAAACATCGGGATTTTTATGAAAATAAAATCAAAGGTACCCCGCGAAAAGAATTGTTATATTCAATCAAAGTAAGAATTTGAATTTTCGTCCGTACGTGAGAAAAGGGCTTTTCCAGTCTCACTTGCTCACTTAAGCATGAATTTGTAAATAAATGCCATAGGATCATTGACACGTGCCCAAAGAATATATATACAAGCCAAAAAATGTTATTGAGATGCTTTCTAGTGCATACAATTACTACAATGACTCTTCGTAATTCTAAAACGGCCTATTTTTTGGTTGTTTGATGGGTTCATTCAACCGTGAATGAATGGATATTGGTTGCATACACTTCCACAACAAGAATTCTATCATATTTAATCGAATATACCACGGCAAAGAAATAAAAATCGTAGTTTGGGCAATTTTTGCTGCATGCTCACTCAACCGTGAAATTTGACGCAAATTTCTTTTCCGTATTGGGAAGCACGTTTCGCATACATTCTGACATTTAAAATGTTTAAAATCTGAAAATGGGTACGTTATCATTGAATCAAAGTTGCCATTTTAGGCTTGCAAACTTAAAAAAAATGACATTTTTGCATTCAACCATTGCTCACTGAAGCATGACTCAATGATTTTTTCTGAAATTTCCTCCCATTGTGGCTAATTTAATTCCCTACATGGACATATAATTAGATTTTTTGAATTCCTCTTGGTTCAAAATTATTGATATCTGAAATAGGGGGAACTTTCTTTTTGTGTTGTGTTTAGTTTCATGGTCACCAGCTCAAGTCTTTTGTCTAGGGAAGGGGTAAAAATTTCATTTGATTTGGGTTCAACGTTGATTTTTATTCATTTTTACACCATGGAAATTTCTATCTTCGCAAAAATGTACTGTAGAATCTCAGCCAACATAAATCAAAATGAAAATTATCTAAATTGAAATTTCTCAGTCTTGTCATCAAGGCTTATTATTAAAAGAAATTAAGGTAAATGATAAAAAATTGAGGTTTTAAGGGGGTTTTGTATCCTTTTATATTTAGCATAAAGGTAAAATAAAATATTCCGAATTTTCGCCAATCACACTTTTTATTTTAACCCCTCCCATAAACAAGAGACCTAAACCTGTCACCATAAACCTATATTTAACTTATTTAACAATATTATTTAACAATATCTTAAATACACATCAGACGAATTTCCTGATAATAGGACTGAGAGGGGGGGGGGGAACTTGATCGGGCAGGTAAGCAAAAAAAAAAAAGGGCCCGAAAATGAGAAAAATGACAAACAATGGCAATTCATGGGGGATGAAACTTTTTTGGCAAAAATTCCCCGTAAAGGGTTGGAGGAACGTCCAAGATATTGCCATGCTTGGGCACACACAGAACATTTTTGTCGGGGGCTCAAAAAAGGCTTGCGCACAAAATGGAAAAAATGAGAAATGTGATCATCAGACTTCTTGCTAATCAATAGTCTTCCTCTAAACTTTTTCTTTGCCATAATTTTTTAATTATGATTTGAAATTCATTTATGAAGCTATTTATTTTTCTTTAATTGTTTTGTTTTTGTTTCCATTCTAATATGTTATCTTTTTGCAATAAATATTCCTTCAAACTTAAAGATTTTTTTTTGGTCAACCCAAGAAAGGGAATTTGCTTGGTTGTTTAATTGATTGATTGATTGATTGATTGATTGATTGCTTTGTTTGATTGATTGATTGATTGCTTTGTTTGTTTCGTTCATGCTTGAGCGAACACGGAAAGTTTTTGTCGGAGGTTCAATAAAGAAAAAAAAAAATCGTTAATTCCAAAGGGTTTTATTTAATTCTGAATCATTATTCTGAATCAGGTACTCCCAGTAGGATTGATTGTTACTTTACACCGATCAATGATTATGTTAGTCTTTGAGTCGATTTCCTATGATGCTTCAAACGATTAAATCAATCATTTGAACTATCAAAAAGTAATCGATCAATCGATCGATCATTCAAAGAAACAATGAATTAATCAATCTATCAATCCTTCATTCAATCAATCGATCAATTAATAAATCAATCCATCAATTAAACAAACGAACCAACAAAGCAACCAATCAATCAAACAATCAACCAACCAACCAAATCCCCTTTCTTGGGTTGACAACACTTTTTTTATTTTTGTCTTAGTTTGAAGGAATATTCAATGCTAAAAGATATCATGTTAACATGAGAAAAAACAAAACACAAAACAAAATAAAACAAAAACACAATTCAAGTAAATAAAAAGCTTTGCAAATGAATTTTGAAAGCATAATTCGAAAATAATGGAAAAGATGATGAAAAGGTTAAGAGTAAGTACGCTGATTGGCAAAAAGTCCGATAATCGTACTTCTCATTTTCTTCCATTTTGTGCGCAAGCCTTTTTTTGAGCCCCCGACAAAAACGCTCTGTGTGCGTATGAACGAAACTTATTATTTTAAATGGCATTTGAAAGATAATACTTCTGAGCATCTATTAACATCAAAATATAGATATTATGATTTGAAACAATATTTTGACAGACTTTTCAAAAACTGTCCCGTTTTTATTGATACACCCTGTATATATAATATATATATATATATATATATATATATATAATATATATATATATATATATATATATATATATATATTTGGAGGTGGGGGTGGAGGGGTGTGTGATGTAGTGTGTACAAGTATCAAGGAGTACAGTCATGGGCTGCAGAGTGTTTTATATGTATGTTGGGGTGAAAGGAGCGGATCCAGGGAGGGGGGGGGCTACCCGAAGCAAAAAAAAAAAAAAAAAAAAAAGGGGGGTGGGGGCCTGTCCCACAGGAGGTGATAGTTGTAGCAAAAACCAACGCCTGCCAGAATCGTTTAAGAATTGTAGGTGACCTACGACTCTGCCTACGGTAGGCTACGACATAGGATTGCTTCCACACAAACAATAGACTAAGAACATGAAGAGAATAGCTTATTTCTGCGAATACAATAGCCTAGACCCTCACGCATCTCGCGGGTCGATTACTCTGGTCGAAGCTTAAATATCAACCGAATGTGAACTTGGGCACTGTGGTGATCCTTGCGACCGCAACAGGCGATCGAGTGTTTTCTACCTCACAGCGGCTTATAGTCTTTAGGTTCGTGATTGTCCTCTAAGACGCCCATTATAATTTCGGTTATGAGTGATTTTTTAAAATTAAAAAAATATGCGGCGACTCTACAACATCTGATAAGAGGCCGATCCTGATTTTGGTGAATTTAGTTGGCGACAAAGGCCATAGCAATGAACTATGCCGCGCAGGCCTGACCATAGCATAATGCATATTCATGATGTATACCCTTACAAAAAATGTCCTGTGGTATTCCTATGGTATTTCTGAATGTCCTGTGGTATTCATATGGTATTTCTGAATGTCCTGTGGTATTCCTATGGTATTTCTATGGTACAATAAAATACCATGGAAGTACCATAGGAAAATACCACAGGAAAAGGGTACCTTAATTAATAGAATACCATACAGCAGTGCTGTGGTATTTGGCACAAATACCATATGTATGGTATTGCTGTATGATTTTTTTTTGGCACAAATACAATATGTATGGTATTGCTGTATGGTTTTTTGGCACAAATACCATATGTATGGTATTGATGGTATTGCTGTATGTTTTTTTTTACACAAATACCATATGTATGGTATTGCTGTATGATTTTTTGCACAAATACCATATGGTATTACTGTATGGTTTTTGGTATTGCTGTATGTTTTTTTTTGGCAGAAATACCATATGTATGGTATTGCTGTATGTTTTTTGGGCACAAATACCATATGTATGTTATTGCTGTATGGTTTTTTGGCACAAATACCATATGTGTGGATATTGCTGTATGTTTTTTTTTTTTGTTTTTTTTTTGGGGGGGGCACAAATACCATATGTATGGTATTGCTGTATGTTTTTTTTTTGGCACAAATACCATACGTATGGTATTGCTGTATGTTTTTTTTGGCACAAATACCATATGTATGGTATTGCTGTATGTTTTTGTGGGGCACAAATACCATATGTATGGTAGTAGCAGCGGTACCATACAGCAGTACCGTACAGCAGTACCATACAGCAGCACCATACAGCAGTCCCTTACAAAAATATCCTGTGGTATCACACAACGGTACCATACAAAATACCACAGGATTTTCCTATGGTATTTTTTGGCACAAATACCACAGGATTTCCTATGTTTTTTGGGGCACAAATACCACAGGATTTCCTATGGTATTTTGGCACAAATACCATACAGAAGTACCATACAGCAGTACCATACATCCAAAATAACACAGGGTTTCCTATGGTATTTTGGCACAAATACCACAGGATTTCCTATGGTATTCTGGCACAAATACCATACAGAAGTACCATACAGCAATACCACACAAAGGTACCAGGATTGCCACATACCGTTACGACCGGAACACCACTCGCCGTTAACACATGGATACCACACGCCGTTATCACAGGACTGCTGCAGACACCCGAGGATGCCATACACTGGTATATATACCACTATCTAGCAAAAATATTTTGGGTCACAGTTAGTTCTTTTCTATATTTCTTGATAATAATGCAAATGTCAAAACTATCGCTCTTGATGTTACTTTGTGTTTAGGAAATATATTTCCCTAAAAGAAAAATATTAATATGCAATTAATTACTAGTTATTGAGGTAAGCTTCACAAAAATACTTCTTCTTCTTCTCGAGTCCTTTCTCCTATTCTACTGTTTGATTTGTAATTAACCTAATTACATTTAAAGATCATAGTACCGGTATGCATTGTATATATTGATTATTCGGGGAATCCAACTCAGAATTAGACTCTACCCATTAAGTACTGAACACAGGCGATCCCATTAGGCGAAAGAGTAGTTAGATCAGCTTGGGAGCAGGGGTAGGGGAGAAGAGGGCATTGTAGAAGGTGGCTCATGGTCTCCATACTGATTTGTGCTTACAAAAACATTGTATGCAAATGAGCTAATTACCATAGTACCACATGAAGTACCACACGAATACCATACGACTACCAAACTTCAGCAATAAACTACCATAAATCCACTTTGACTAATGCCCGTTTGGTTTCATCCGTGTTGGATGTTTGTCTTCAATCAGTTTATCAAATTACCATTTGGTCTAATTAATTCCCATTTCGTCTAATCAAGTCGACTTGGTCAGAAACCACTTAGTCAATTCCTGTAAGAAACTATCCCTTAGAAGAAAAAAAAATCATTTGGAAATACCACACAACGGTAGGTATTGGCGGCGATCCCGGGTGGACAGGGGGACGATCGAGTTCCAGCCCCCCCCCCTCGATTTTTGCTTTCTGGAGGGATCGTCCACCCTCGATTTTCAGAGCTTAGCAAAAATATATGAACATATGATAGACGACGAGGCACAGTGTGCGTAAAATGTACCAAGTTCAGGTCTGACTCATTAAAAAGCAAAATTTTCGGCTCGCGCTTCGCTTGCAAAAAAGAAAAGAAAAAAGAAGACAATAATTAAACTAATAATCTTTCTTCAGGTCCCTATATTCATTTAATCTTCTATTTGTTACAACGTGTATCTAGTGTATAATTAATTCCCCTCCGAAATTGGCGGCAATCAGGGGGACGTTTCCCCTTGATTTTTAAAGCTTCACATTTTGTTTTTATTTTCTAAGTATTTTGGATAGATTTTGTATTTGCCCACTTGTCCAAATATGATGGAAATAAACTTTTAAACTTCTTTAAAATATTTGTTTTCAGGTCCGTATCGTTATAAAAAGTGACCTTATTCAGAAAAGGATTACAAACATAATATATTTTGTAAAACGTTGATTAATGATATTTTCACTCGCGCTTCGGAATTGTATTTTCTTTATTAAAAGGTAGTGATTATCAGCTAGTGAAAAAATGATTAATGTTATTATAAAGCAAAATTTACAGCTCGCGCTTCGCGTTCACAAACAAATAACAATACAATGATTTAGCGATTTAACTATTAGTGGGGTTTGTTATGTCATTTCGCAGGACTAAATTGCCCAAAGTGATATTTTGGTGGATTTGGCTTCTAGAGGGTCCCACTCATAAAAAATGATGGGTTTCAAATTTTCAGACCCCTCCTTCATTTCTTATTGGGCCTTTTGGGGCGCCATTTTTGCCCAATATATGAATTTTGTGTCGTCCTCCCTAATTCAAAATTATTCCGCCAATTTCACTGTTAAGTTGTGCAGAGTTCAAAGAAATCTATACTGAATAATATTGCATCATCAAAATTTACTTTCTTTGTAGTTTAGGGGTCCCAAATGACAAAAGAATTGTGAAAAATGAAGGGCGTAAGTATAAAATTGAGAAAAATATGGCGTTTTTATTTTATTTCGGGCTAGGATGTCAAAAAAAATGAGTTGAAATGGTATTAAACATTGGAATAAATAAAACAATTGTCACATACCATTTAGATGGCTATTCCAACCTTTTAAAGGTAAAAATATACCCCAATTTATTCTTTTATCAGATGTAAACGTTACTTCGACAACAGATGGCGATAAACTTTTTTTGATAATGTTTTTTAAAAAATACTCTTAAATATCAACTTCTGGTCACTCTAAATGCATGGATAATTCAAAAATAAAAGAAAGTTTAGAACTGTAGTACTTTTATTACAAATAATGTCTACTAAAATCGCACGCTTTGTTTTGTTACAAATGGTATTTTGCCGCCGTACACTCATCGCCTGCTTGAAATTTAACATAGAAAATTACAGGGAAGCGGACATTATTTCTTTCATTAAGATGCCACGACGCCAGTGGCGGATTCAGGCAGGGGCGCAGGGGACGCGCACCCCCTATAATTTCGAAACCACTCATTGACTGTCCATGTTAAATTTAAAAAAATTTCGGCTGCGTCCCCTATTTTCCAAATTTCTGGGGATGAGCCCCCGTATTTTCTAAATCCTTGATACGCCAGTTCTTACATGTTAACTCGATAAGAAAGACAAGAACTTGGTTTAGAAAAATTGTATCATCTTGTGCGCATGCCCGCTCCTCAAAAGCATACTAGTACCCCTTGACCATCAGTGGCGGATCTAGGATTTCTTTACAGGGGGGCCCAAAATTGGATTTTCAGATGTTTGTACACCCATTCTTTTTTCATCACCGAGCGAGGGGGGAGGGGGTGGGTTGGTAGGTGTTAAATTTTTCGGCCTTCAGTCACCAAGAAGGTTATGTTGGTCAATTATTGTGTAAGCAAGACATATTTGTCCCCCCCCTTAATATTAATTAATTAATTTATTTAATTTAGGAGGGGTGCGGGCCCGCCGGGCCCCCTGGATCTGCGCCTGACTATAAGCCAAAATCCGAGATAGTTGGGCGGTTTAGACATTAAGTCATGCGAGTTCGTAGAACGAGCACATCATTTTATAAAAATATATACCTTTTATAAGAAAGTGGGAGCAAGAGGGCTCTATGAAGCCGATGCCCCCGAAATATAGCTGAGCCCCAACAAAGATAAAGTAAAGAACCCTCTGGTTCCTAAAAAAAAAACCAAAAAAAAAAAAATTAACTTAAAGGCATTCCAGCACGCAGGGTGAGTTTAAAATAAAAGTCATTATCTTGATGATAGACCTGAAAAGTGAGCTGTTTTATAACAAATGGGCGATTCTTTGAAAAGTGAACCTTTTTGGGAAAAAATTAAGTTTTTCCCTTTTGTTTTTAAGCTGCACATTCATATAGAGCATTGTCTGAAGTATCATGAAATGCATGTTTTATCTTAATTTTACAAAATTTTCATGCTCATTTGCATAAATGAGCATATATAAAATTTGCATAGCAAAATGGTACATAAAATATCATTTGTTTGACCCTGACTTGATTGTATCTGCTGGTCTCCTTACTTTGATTATTGTCATTATATCCTTTTTTAACTTCAGTCCTTTAAATTTAACAGAAAAATAATGGTGTTGAGTTGATTGTTTTAAGGTAATTAACAAAAGAAATTAATTACCGTCAAATGTCACACACGTGACCCCAAAACACGAAAAGTTAACGCCCCCCGAAAACCATAGTTCTATTATAATTACAATTTTTTTCTCCAAAGCTAGATCTAATGTGCCTTGCATCTCACCAAATATGAAGCCATGATAGCTTTTAATTTAGTAATTAATTGACTTTGAAATTGGTCACCCACGTGACCCGCTGGTCACGTATGTGACCAACTATGGTCATGCTTGATAAAAGGGACTATGCTATTGGGCCATTCTTTGAAAAGTGAACCTTTTTAGAACAAAATGAATTTTTGCTTTTTTATTTTAAGCTGCATATTTAAATAGAGCAATGTCTGAAGTTTCATGAACTGATGTTTTTTTCGTGATTATTGCAATTGTTCATGCTCATTTGCATAAATTAACATAAGTGATAATTAGATGGAAAAACGGTACATAAGATATCATTAAAAAAAAAAAAAACCTGACTGGAATGGATATGTTGACTTCGTTACTTGGATTACTGTCATTACATTATTATTTACCTCTATCCCTTTTAATCTAACCCAACAAATAATGTTCTTAAATTAATTATATTAAGATAATCAACCCTGGAAATTAATCGCCCTCAAATGTCAGACAAGTGACCAGAAAACACAAAAAGTTTATGCCCCGCCTTAACCATGGCTCTGGTATTATTATTATTATTATTTCTCCAAAGCTAGATTTAATGTACCTTGCATCTCACTAAATATGAATCCATGACAAGTTTTAATTTGATTATTAATTAGCAAACAAATTGGTCACGCACGTGACCCACTGGGTGGGGGCGGTCATAAAGGTCTGATTATTTTCACTTTCATTGGATGAAATTAAATTTTTTTTAGCATTATTATGCTCCAAAATGGTTCTGCAATAATTTTTGCGAAAAAAAACCAGAGAAAAACAAAAAGTCGAAAAAACAAGGAAATACATAAGAAATTCATAAAACAACGAAATACAAAGGAATTTATTTCGATACCAAATTTTTTCCAAATACAATTTTTATGAATCATATAAAGATTATGCAAACAAAAAAAATTAGAATTCCAGAAGCTTTAGTTTGTCAATTAGAACAAAAATTATGACTTCACGCAATGCATAAATTAGCATAATTAATTCATATCAAATAAATTATTATTATTTTGGGAAAATTAAGAGTGCTTTCTTGTAGTTTACATCACACACTACCATCGTGCAAATTGTCGGCGCGCTCGCGCGATCAACAGCCGAGATCTACTTGGGGGCACCGTGGCCCCCCTCTCTCCCAGCCCCTCCCCCAGTCTTGACAGCTACCAAAACACCCCAGTGACTGATTAGGGTTGCGTTCATAAAAGTTTTACCACAGCGGATATAATATTGCTCAAAATGTGCATTTACTGCATTTATATATAATATATTCATTTTCTGTACAGTTTCCTATAGGTCACACACGTGACCCACTAAAATGTCACACACGTGACCCGACATCTTTACAACATCTTACGACATCTTTATATAAAATAATAGATAAAAAAGAAATTTCAGAGATGGCTCCTATCCAGTGGTATTTTATGGTTAGGAGGTCCATAAAGCATATCTCACAGCAATAAGAACATTTCATCATTTTAAAACTCACAGGAATTTCAAAATGAAATTGAACTTTCAAAATCATGCCGTTCTGTGAAGTCACACACGTGACCCATTTCTTTTGACCTCTGAACTTGAACATGCATATTGTAAATATAAAAAAGTATTTTCAAATGATAGCCAACAAAATATATTAGCATAATATAAACATTAAATCAGTACACCTTTAAAATTGTTAGAGTTATAGCAAATTAAAGTCAAGATTTTGCATAATTTCGGTCACACACGTGACCAAGAATGGTCCAAATTGAGAGCAGGGAGAAGGGGCTCAAAAATATCACAGCCTGCTACAAAGGGAGAGGGAGTTAAATGGCTGAGTCCAAACCGATAGGAGGATGCCCTTTGTAAGGCTCAATGATAAAGAAGACCCACCAAAAAAACAACGGGGGTGTTCAAAGGCTGATACCCAACCGAGATAGTAGTGACCCTTTGGTTCCTATAAAAACTAAACTAAACTTAAAAATTTGCAAAAGCGCAGAGTGGGCTAAAAGGATGCTATTTGAGAGATTTGAAATGTATCCCATGTTTCAAAACAAATTGTGAGGGGACAAGGAGGGAAGGGGCTCAATAATACCCATGCCCCCTCAAACATTGGGGGACTGGGGCTCAATAATACTCATGCCCCTCAAACATTGGGGTTCATAGTATTCAGCCCCAACCAAGATAGTCGAGGGAGGGGGGCTCTGACCCCTACAGTGGTATCTATTTTAAAATGCAATTTAAGTGCAAGTAAGAAACCTGATATTATGTCAATAGAGACGCGAAATGTGAGCTGTATTGTTATTTACTGTAAAAGAAATTAGAAGAGGGGTAATTGATTTCTCACCCTCACTAATATTATTGGAGGGGCTTAATGATATCTGAGACTCCCTCC
>CALNVZ010000218.1:18074544-18132540 GCA_940671915.1 Paracentrotus lividus
TTTTTTTTTTTTTTTTTGGTTAAAAGTTGCTGAGTATAATAGTCAACATCATTTTTATTAAAAAGTTGAACTTTCTCATGAATTTCTTTGTATTCTTTTGTTTTATCACTTTCTATTGTCTTCGATTATTTTTAATTTTATGTATTTCTTAAAGTTGTTGGCTCTTTTCTGTTTCTGAAATGAATGCAAAATATTATCTTACATTCTATTTACGTCTGGCATGCAATAATGCAATGTTGTATCACCTAACAACACAATGGGCAGTGTTCTTAGGACAATAGTTGCACTACGCTTTAAAGGAAAAAGTCACCAAAAGGCATATTTGGGGTTGGCAGCGGTTGTGCAGCAGTCATGGATGTTTTACCCTAGGAGCCAAGGGCCTTTAATCAGAATTTTTGCTGGGGAAGGTTTGAAGGTCCTATCTAGAGTAAAATTTTGCGCCGATTCCAAAAATGCCACTCTTATCGACCGCAGGGGCGACACTTTGGCCATTTTGGCCAATTTTTGACCCAAAATGACCATTTTGGTCACTTGTGGTCAAGAAAATTTTATTTTCATAATTTTTGCCGATAAATGGAATTTTAAAGACCTATCTGATGTAAAAATGTGCGCTGATTCTAGAAAAACTGGTTTTATTGACTCTGTGTGTCATTAAAAGGGTCATTTGGGTCAATTTCGGCCAAAAAATGGAATTTTTTATCATTTTGGGGCCAAAATCAGACCAAAATGACCATCAGAGTTATCCAAACGATAGTTTTCTCACCTCAAAACCGTTTAAAAAAAACTTCCTTGGGTCTCAAACAATAATTCCATACCATTTTCTTAATAAATTTGGACAGCCATAGTCATTTGAACCAGTTTGACCGAAAGTTACCATTTTGCAGTTTTGCGGGATTTTGCTATACACCTATGTATTATATTGTATATAGGCTACATGTGTACACATGTACTGTATTAATTATCCTTTCATTCAAACTCATTTCATGAAGGAGTCGAGTTGACTTGTGGTGGAGAAGTGGGAACGATTTATCCCCTGTAAAATTTGATGCAGATTTCAGAAATACAGGTCTTATTCAACTTCATAAGGGCAACATCACAGCTCTAGTTCTGTTGGACATGTCATCAGCATTCGATACGGTTGACAATGGCATACTCCTTAGCCATCTTTATTCGCTGGGAGTTAGTGGTACAGCATTACATTGGTTCAGTTCCTATCTGACTAAACGTTCACAGTGTGTGGGTATCAGTGGTGCCATGTCGGGAGTAAGTCATCTGACCTACGGCGTTCCACAAGGATCAGTAGGAGGCCCCCTCCTCTTTTCGCTCTATCTTCAACCTGTGGGTAGTATCATCAAGGCACACGGCATCAAATATCATTGCTACGCTGATGATATACAGCGGTATGTTTCTTTTCCTCCGAACTGTACCGCAATGTCATTGGCTTCAAAGCAAATGGAGACATGCATCAAAGACATTAACGAATGGATGGACATCTCTAGTCTAAAACTGAATCATCAGAAGTCAGAGCTAATTGTCTTTGGCTCGAGACAAATGCTGAATAAAGTTCACACAGAGGACTTTTGTATCCATGTTGGAAATAGTAGAATCCATCCATCTTGCAAGGCCCGCAGTCTTGGTGTAATCTTCGGTACCAACATGACATTCAAGGACCATGTATCTCATATTTCAAGGTCTATCAGGTATCAGCTACGTAACCTCAGCTTTGTCCGCCGATATTTGACCCGAGATGCTACTGAACAACTGGTCCACGCCCTCATTTCTTCTCGCCTTGACTTTTGCAACTCCCTTTTCCTAAGCCTTTCACAACAGCAGCTATCAAGACTCCAACGCCTACAGAACTCTGCAGCAAGACTGGTAACCTTGACCAAAAAAACTTCTCACATAACCCCTGTTCTTCAGTCACTTCACTAGCTACCAATCAATAAGCGCATTACCTTCAAACTTCTGTTACTTGCTTATCATGCAGTCCATGGCTTATCACCGACCTACCTGCAGAACGCAATCCATGCATACCGGCCTTCTCGTAGACTACGATCCACAGACTCTTCTCTTCTTCAAGTTCCAAGATCCCGGCACTCTTGGGGTGATCACAGTTTTTCCCATGCAGCGCCTTCTCTTTGGAACAGTCTTCCTCTTCCTCTCCGCCAAGCTTCATCTGTCACTTCTTTCAAACAACTTCTTAAGACATATCTTTTCAATGCTTAATTTCATACCTCATGTACATTCTAAATCATTATTATAATAAATGAATAATAGTGATAGATATGTAACATACGTCAGTTGCATGAGCTATTGTTACTAAAGATATAACATGTTGTGTAAATTAATTATTGTTATTATTTTTATCATCTGATTAAATATTGTTTGGTATCTTTTATTAATGTATATTGTCTTAAAGCGTTTTATAATCCATTACAATGTAGTATTATTTGTTGTTATATTTTTGTATAGCGCCATGAGCGTCATGCCTGACGGACTTGTGCGCTCTATAAGAAGCCACCATTATTTATTATTTATTATTATTACCATAAGGTTCTGGTCACTTATTGGTCACTTATTGGCCGAAGTTTGACCATTAGCCCAAATGAAATAAAATCCTATTTACAATTTATACAGCGCCTAAAACTTAGTTACACTGCCTCTCTAAGCACTTAAAAGACATTGTTATGACCCAGGTCGTCAAATTTCGATGTACCTGCACACAATGTGTGCACATTCTCACACTCCTACTTTGCATTCCAGCCATGCACTAGGCCTATAACAAAAACTGTGTGCGAATTTGTTTTTGCAACAAAATTCATGCACAAATATGACAATTCTGACAATCTATCGTATTTTCATGCGATTGAATAATTGTAATGTCCACTTTGACCCGCACTGACCATTCCTATATGCGAATGGCAAGTACAGTGTGGGTCAAAATAGTAAAAACCGCCAAAAGTGGATACAAGTAATATACTATTCAGTCTACAATGCACTACTTGTAATGAGTTCAATGCTTGTTGCGATCTGCGTTTAAAACGGATTATTCGTCCCACTCATTAAGTTCTGGTCATCTTGGTCATTTTTTCATTAGAATAAGAAATTTATTCTAAACAGAATAAGATTTCAATCACTAAGCCTATTATGTACAATTGTATACAAAGAATAACAGTCGGATTATCTCCATGATGTTATAAGCAAAACACGGAAAGAGTAAATTCCAAACTGATTATGTTGAGCAAAGCTGACCAATTATTGTATGATTTCCATAGCAACATGAAATCTAAAGAGTGACTTAAATTATGTTTCATAATGAAGTAACTACATGTATGTCCAGGATCTGATGACGATTTAGAATATCGCATCTGAAGAAGAATGTCATGAAAAAAATGTATTTCAACGACTTTCAATTATGACTCGACTATTATAGCAAAGCTGGTTTTCATGTTGCTCGACATGTGTCATGAGCGAGTCCAGTGTCCTTAACCAAGGCTCCAGCAATGCTTTCCTCTCTGGAAAGCATTTCAACCAGGCGAAGAGAATACATGTCCTCCTGGCAACTAATACGCTCATCAAACATACTTGATCTCATCTTAATTGTAACGTGAAGAGGTAAAATGAGAGCTATTGTTATTTGGTCAAGATCTTGAAGGGATGGAAAAAAGTTTCTACAACTTCTTCATGGTTGTCTTTGATTTTTTTTCTGCCAGGGGGCCATGGTGGCAAACAAGGTGTCAATTGCGGTAACTTGCATGGACGTGGTTGACATTATTTATTCATTAGAGCCATGAGTATCATAAATGTTGATCTTTTCACATTCTTGATAGGAGAAACAATCAACGTCTTCTTTGATGAGAACTGCCACAATTATGCACACCATTATGTGCCTGTATTTACTACCTCAGTGGATACATAAAGAGTGGATACCACTCATCCTAGAATAAGGGAACAACTTATATGAGATGGCTTATCTGTGTCTTAGCAGTTGTCATCAATTCGTTTGCAAGACAGCTAGTTGACCAATCTGAGGACACCACCGCTATTACAGTTATCATGGTTGTGCATCTCGATGACCAAAATCAGGGAGCCGGCTAGAAGCATTATTAGTCAGTCAATCTCTTTAAACTAGCGAAATCCTTCACTTCATTTATTAGCAAGGGTCTTTCTAACCTTGAAGGGTCATTCATATATCCCTGAAGGAATGAGTTTGTACCATTGCCCAAGAGGGAGAGGTTTAGCATGTGATTCTTCACTTCACTAGGCATCTCTTTATCTTCTGCTAGAAAGCACAGTTCAGTATTATTCGTCAAAGACTGGGCAAAAGGAATCATTCTGGTGACAATATCTTGCACTCGTTCAAGTATCCATGCAACTTCTTGGCCTTGGACATACTAAGTTCATGCCTTGGATATGGACCTGTCATAAAGAGGTGAACGACTAATGGTGCTTAAAGTTGTTCCCTGATTTTGGTAGAAGGATGCAATGATTGTTCTTCGACATGCTGCATTAGCAAAGGTTGTTGTATCCAGATGAATTAATGACAACCTCACCAGCAGACAACCCATGTATAATTCCAGGATGAAGTGTATCCCTGTACAATATCCAAAGATGGTATATACAAGCACATAATGGCATGCTTAATTGTGGCAGTTCGCTTCAAAGAAGACATTGACTGTTTTCCCTATCATGAATGTGAACAGATCAACATGGTTTTCACAGTTCTACAGTAAACACAGAGTCAACCATGTTCACTCGTTTCATCCCAATTGGATCTACGCCATGTTCGCTACCCTGGTGTATATTTGCAGAAACGATCAAAAACAACGTACCATAAAGGAGTTATAGACACTTTCTTCCATACTTTCAGGATATGGAGATGACTGGACACCCTTCAAGATCTTGACCAAATGACTGTGATTTTCATTTGCCTTTCCATGTTAGAAGAAGAATTCAATATAATAATGAACGATAAGTTGCCAGGAGGACATGACTTCTCCCAGCCTAGTTGAAATGCTATCCTCAGAGGATACTGGACTCTCTCAGGACACAACTAGCATGACTAGCAACATGAAAACGGCCTTTGCTATGATGGTTGAGTCATAGATTACATTTTCATGACATTCTTCTTAAATTATTATATTCCTTGGTTATATTCCAAATCGTTAACAGATCATTCAGATATACAATTATATAGATAATTATATAAAATTGAAATTATACCACTATAGATTTCACGTTGATATGAAAATCATACACTTATTGGTTAGCTTGGGTCAGCATGATTAGCTTAGTATTTACTCTTTCTGTCTTTTGCTTACACCATCATGACGATTATACAATTGTTATTTTTTTGCATATAATGGTACAATATAGGCTGAGTGATTGAAATTGTATCTATTTAAAATAAAATAAACATAAAATTATTGCTTAACCTTTGACCAGAGAGTGGCCAAAATGACCAGAACTCAATGAGTGGGACAATTTAATAATCAGTTTTAACGCGGAAGGGCATTAACAAACATTGAACTCAATACAAGTAGTGCATTGTAGACTAAATAGTATATTACTTGTATCCACTTTGGCGGTTGTTACCATTTTGACCCAGACTGACCATTCGGATATAGGAATGGTCAGTGCGGGTCAAAATGGTAAGAACCGCCAAAGTGGACATGATAAAAACACGATATAAAAATATGGCGGATAGTCAGACTTGTCATATTTGTGCATGCAAACATTAATATCACACACATTTTTTGTAATAGTGCATGTCCAGAATGCTAAGTAGGGAGTGGAGAATGTGCACACATTGTGTGCAGGTACATCAGAATCTGATGAACTGGGTAACAACATTGTCTGTAAAGTGCTTAGAGACACAGTCTAACTAAGTTTTAGGCGCTGTATTTTATTTCATTTGAGCTAATGGTCAACATAATAGGCTTAGTGATTGAAATCTTATTCTGTTTAGAATAAATTTCTTATTCTAATTAAAAAATGACCAAGATGACCAGAACTTAATGAGTGGGACGAATAATCCGTTTTAACGCAGATCGCAACAAGCATTGAACTCATTACAAGTAGTGCATTGTAGACTGAATAGTATATTACTTGTATCCACTTTGGCGGTTTTTACTATTTTGACCCACACTGTACTTGCCATTCGCATATAGGAATGGTCAGTGCGGGTCAAAGTGGACATTACAATTATTCAATCACATGAAATACGATAGATTGTCAGAATTGTCATATTTGTGCATGAATTTTGTTGCAAAAACAAATATCGCACACAGTTTTTTGTTAATAGGCCTAGTGCATGGCTGGAATGCAAAGTAGGGAGTGGAGAATGTGCACACATTGTGTGCAGATACATCGAAATTTGACGACCTGGGTCATAACAATGTCTTTTAAGTACTTAGAGAGGCAGTGTAACTAAGTTTTAGGCGCTGTATAAATTGTAAATAGTATTTTATTTCATTTGGGCTAATGGTCAAACTTCGGCCAATAAGTGACCAATAAGCAAGTGACCAGAACCTTATGGTAAGTTGAATAAGACCTGTATTTCTGAAATCTGCGTCAAATTTTACAGGGGATAAATCGTTCCCACTTCTCCACAAGTCAACTCGACTCCTTCATGAAATGAGTTTGAATGAAAGGATAATTAATACAGTACATGTGGACACATGTAGCCTATATACAATATAATACATAGGTGTATAGCAAAATCCCGCAAAACTCCAAAATGGTAACTTTCGGTCAAACTGGTCCAAATGACCATGGCTGTCCAAATTTATTAAGAAAATGGTATGGAATTATTGTTTGAGACCCAAGGAAGTTTTTTTAAACGGTTTTGAGGTGAGAAAACTATCGTTTGGATAACTCTGATCGTCATTTTGGTCTGATTTTGGCCCAAAAATGATAAAAAATTCCATTTTTTTGGCCGAAATTGACCAAAATGACCCCTTTAATGACACACAGAATCAATAAAACCAGTTTTTCTAGAATCAGCGCACATTTTTACATCAGATAGGTCTTTAAAATTCCATTTATCGGCAAAAATTATGAAAATAAAATTTTCTTGACCACAAGTGACCAAAATGGTCATTTTGGGTCAAAAATTGGCCAAAATGGCCAAAGTGTCGCCCCTGCGGTCGATAAGAGTGGCATTTTTGGAATCGGCGCAAAATTTTACTCTAGATAGGACCTTCAAACCTTCCCCAGCAAAAATTCTGATTAAAGGCCCTTGGCTCCTAGGGTATTTTATAGTTGGTTAAGTTGGCCGAGACCCCTCCCCCAGTCAGAACAGACATAATTCAGTCTTTATAAAATTTATAAAAAGCTACTGTAGGACTGTCATTTGTACATTTAGGTTTCTTTTATTAGTTGACCTTATTTCTATTCAGCTTCGGTATTTAGTTCAGCTTCGTTTACACCATTTCCTCTTTGACTTTCAACCTCCTTCTCTATCATTCCTTTCCTATTCAGATGTCTTCATTCATTACATTCCACATCTGATTCTTTTGTTCAACATTCTTATTACATAATCATCTCATCATATTATTTATCTTTATCCTCTTATCTCTTATTGGTTATTCTTATGAATTGGACTTTTACATTTTGAGTTGGTTCCTCCATTCTCTTTATTTCTATTGGTTAATCTGACTTGATTTGAATATGTAAATTATCTTGAATATTAACTAGATTTGTGATGTGCACGTATGTTCCTTGCCTATTGGTTGTGTGTTCGCTTGGCGGGAGACGCCATATAGTACGGTGGAGTTAATTTTATGTTCAACGAAGCGTTCGTTGAATATTTCTTTTCGTGTTTTTCTCATGCTGTAAAATGAGTCTGACTGCAATATTCTAAAATCCACTCTTTTGGATATTGATGTATCAAATAAACTAATTTATTCTAAAATCCACTCTTTTGGATATTGATGTATCAAATAAACCAATTTATCGAACAATTGGGAGATTTTTTTGTTCAGATTTATGCTTTTTGAAAGCGTCATCAAAATGATCTTCAAAATATAGAAAATATGAAAGCTTTTGTAAATTTCACTTTTTTTAATATCTGGTATTTTTTAATAGTTTAAAAATGTTAATATAATGTAAATTAGAAGTTTTCCGAACTGATGCCGTTGTTGGCTTTTCGTTCCAGTTTATATGACTTGGGGACAAGCAGTTGAAGTCAGGTATATATCTTTATTTTTTTTTAAATAAAACCTTATTTTAGTTACATGCATATTTTATCGGCATGTCAATTGTTTATTTCTCATTTTGATTATAAAATAAATCATTGAGATGAAAATAAGGAGTTTGGAAATACAGTGTATGTCTATGTTTCGTAGGATAAATGCTGCTGAAAAGAGAAAACTGGGTTCATATTTCATGCAAAAAGTCGCCAAATTGAAAATGCCAGCGTTTGTTGACGGGTTGATTGCCCTGACTTGTCCGCCGAGGAATCTAGTCCCATTCCGGTATTACGTAATATTCCACACATACCATGATGACTTATTGCTGGTTTGTAGTAATTCTTCTAATTATTGGACATGTAGATATTCCGGTTTACCTATAATAAGGCTGCATGGAATATGCCCAACACATACCGATAACATGTACATGTTCTTAAGTCTAAAGCTCGTGATATGTTGACTGAAAATAATTGGAAATATGCTGACGACGTGCCTACCTGAAGACACCATCTTACAAAAGGCAGCCCCGGGAGATCGTCGGTTTAGTATTCAGAATGATCACCGTAGTTCATCGTGATGATCGTTGTGATTTCTAGACCGACGATCTCCCGTGGCTGCCTTCACCAAGGTGGTGTCTTCATGAAGGCACGTCGTCAGCATATTTCCAATTATTTTCAGTCAACATAAACACGAGCTTTAGACTTAAAGAACATGTCCATGCTATCCATATGTATTGGGGCATATTCCATGCAGCCTTATTATAGGTAAACCGGAATATCTACATGTCCAATAATTAGAAGAATTACTACAAACCAGCAATAAGTCATCATGGTACGTGTGAAACATTAGGTAATACCGGAATGGGACTAGATTCTTCGGCGGACAAGACAGGGCAATCAATTCGTCACCAAACGCTTGCATTTTTAATTTGGCGACTTTTTGCATGAAATATGAACCCAGTTTTCTCTTTTCTGCAGCATTTATCCTACGAAACATAGACATACACTGTATTTCCAAACTCCTTATTTTCATCTCAATGATTTATTTTATAATCAAAATGAAAAATAAACAATTGACATGCCGATAAAATATGCATGTAACTAAAATAAGGTTTTATTTAAAAAAAGAATAAAGATTTTTACCTGACTTCAACTGCTTGTCCCCAAGTCATATAAACTAGAACGAAAAAGCCAACAACGGCATCAGTTCAGAAAACTTCTAATTTACATTATATTAACATTTTTAAACTATTTAAAAATACCAGATATTAAAAAAAAGTGAAATTTACAAAAGCTTTCACATTTTCTATATTTTGAAGATCATTTTGATGACGCTTTGAAAAAGCATAAATCTGAACAAAAAATCTCCCAATTGTTTGATAAATTGGTTTATTTGATACATCAATATCCAAAGGAGAGGTGTATATTCACAGTTTTGCTGGTTTTTGAGTATTTCAGTGGATTTTAGAATATTGCAGTCAGCCTCATTTTACAGCTTGAGAAAATCATGAAAAGAAGTTAACGAACGCTTCGTTGCCCATAACAACTAGCTCCACCCACTTTGCCCACCAAGATCCGAGGACGAACATTAGTGTGTGGCAAAGAAGCCCCCAGAATAAATCAGTGCACTACCAGATTTCATCCTGTTAAGTTGTATTTTATTTTGTGTCCTGTTCCTGATCTGAATCTTCCGTTTGCTGTGTCTTGATTATTTGATGTTCGAGCTTACTTCATTTACCAAACTGAAATTTTACAACCCCACACTATTAAGTAAGGAACCATTATTTTGACTTGTAATTAGGAAAGTTTTAAAATATCGAAAAATTCAATTATTGCCCATTTGTGTACTGAATGCACCATTCACCTGAATCGCTCTACAACACTCTGAATTGCATCTAAAAGGCTTTAAGCATCATCTTGGATATCTTGAAATCAATCAAGGAACATTTAAGAAACATAAAAGAGCCAAAAACATTGTGAAATACATAAAAATAAAAACAATCGAAAACAATAGAAAGTAATGAAACAAAAGAATTCAGGAGAAAGTCCAACTTTTTAATCATGATTTCGTTGAGTATTATACTCAGCAACTTTTAACAAAAAATTGGGCTTCATAGCAATTTTTTAAACAAAGTATTGATACATTTCTAAAAATAGACCTTTAATTTGCATAAATTTGCATTATTATGTCTCAAAATACAAAAAGTACAGGGTTATATTTTACATGTGCCTCAACATCCATGCAAAACTTTACATTGATCGGACCATTATC
The DNA here is from genome assembly GCA_940671915.1 of Paracentrotus lividus. Lineage (NCBI taxonomy): Eukaryota > Metazoa > Echinodermata > Echinoidea > Camarodonta > Echinidae > Paracentrotus > Paracentrotus lividus. The sequence continues at coordinate 18,085,008 of CALNVZ010000218.1, forward strand.
AGCCAAGATATCATCCTTTTTTCAATAATTAAATGAATTAGTGCAAAATCATGTTTTTGCAGTTTTTGAATATTTTTGAGTAATTTCTAAATTCCAAGGAGCCTTAGAGTGGTAATCGTGAAGTATATTGGTTGCATAATGTATTTTTTGTACTTATACATCATTTGGACTGAAATACTGGACATAAAATGCATCAACATGATCCAAAACAGAGCTGTCATCAGGTGTACCCAAACTTTTGGAGGGCAGTGTATTAGTTTATACAATACTTTGGTTTCAGTCCCCCACATGGAAAGTCTTTCGTTCGCGCTTCGCTCTCGCAACATTTTCTATTTTTTATTTTGAAATTATATAGGTGATGTAACAGAAATAAGACATTTTGGCAAAATCTGCTTAATTTGCCCTGCTTTTAGGCCATTTTGAGGATTAAAAGAATGCCACGTACCATGTATGTATGAAATTATCAACGAGCTATAATTAAAAAAAAAAAAAAAAAAAAAAAAAAAAAAAACAAAAACAAAAACAAAAACAGGGCAGGTCCGTCGGAGGTCCGTATGTAGAAAAACTAATTCACTCGAGCTTTGATGTGCATGTTTATTTATTTTAAAGGAGCTATCTCCATTTTCAGAAACGTCCTCGCATTTTGTTAAGGGAAATGATCATTAGCTTTTGAAAATTTTAAACAAAAATAAATATTACGCAAGATGCAGGAAAAAAACTCTCCCGTGAAAATTCATTATACGTAAAATTTCCCATTGACTGATTCATTTCGTCCAAAATTGAAGTGATGTAATTTAAAATATTCCACTCGCGCTTCGAGCTCGTAATACATTTTTTGCTAAAAGGGATGTGGTCTTTACCATTTGTAAAGTAATTTTAAAAAGCAACATACACTGAAAACCTAAACGGGTAAACCTACTAGCTTTAAAGCTAGTCGTAGTTATGCCCAGACCGACAAGCTAGTCGGTCACGACGGACTAGTTTTAATGCTAGTTGGTCACAACGGACTAGCTTTAAGGCTAGTCGGTCATAACGTACTAGTTTTAAAGCTAGTTCGTTGTGACCGACTAGCTTTCCGGACTAGCATAAAATCTAGTCGTAGTGATGCCCATATTGACGAGCTTTCGAGCAGTACTAGCTTTTCAGCTATTCCGTCAAGGTGTAAAAACTTACTTCTGTCTTGAGTGACTACACTAGCATTACGGACTTGGCTTCCTCAGCTTGTCAGAGACGTCAAATCTGATATATTAGAAGACATTTTAAAGATACGATTGAAAAACATGTATTTTTTTTTTTTTTTTTTTTTAAACAAGAATTCAAGACAAAAACATTTTATTATGATGATATGAATCAGAAGACATGAATTAATAGAGGAGGCACAATTAGTTAACATTATGTCAATTATCAAATAATGTGATGTTGAGATTTAATTTGGAACATATCAATTCTACTCTATGTAAAATGTAAAGTTAACGTATACCAATGTGCGGCATTAAATCGTAATTAAACAAGGCGCGTCCATTATTTAAGAGGCCAGACGCAACGAAGTGACGTTGGAAATACGGCTGAGAAGCGCAGAAATCTATACAGCTGGCTGCAATAATAAATTAGCTCACAAAAACTCGCTTAAGAAGACTTCCCTGGAGCTGGAATGGTATTGTCCGTTCGGTTCACCAATCTACTCGTACGTGGAGATGAAAGAAATTGATGAACTTTTATCATGTTGTTAGTTAATAGATTCTCCAGACCAGATGGAGGAAATACACATTTGGGCAAGCTTATAACATTATTGTGATGAAGTTGTAATCAGAATCTTTATTTCACATAGATTGATGTTCCAAACGATTATTGATATAAGTAGTGATCTTGTCACCTCTTGCGAAGACGCCGTCCACATGCGATATGCATGTGATATGCGGAAATATCGACCAATCGAGTAAAGATTCTATTGTGATAATGTTCAAAGTGACAGGGCTTTTTCTTAACCAATCGAAATGAATGTACCATCTTTGGAAAGCTGAGAATTCAAGCTTTTAAAAACTGCTTGATCATTAAGCTGTAATATAATTATGCGTTATCCAGGAAGATGATTATGTGGCGTATGAGCTATTTTGAGAGCAAAATTGGCCATATTGTACAGGAATTTGATCTGACTAGGATTTCGAATTGACACAAGTGACAGGACTTTTTTTTCCCTTTGCAATAAGTTATTCCTATTTTTGAAAAAATCAGACTCTTAGCGTATTCATTCAAGTTGATCATTTCTTTGAAAAGGTAGTTGCTCGCCATAATCAAGAAAACAAAGTGAAAAAACTGTGCAAAATACAAAATGTCTATGGCAGCGTTCGCTTTGCGTAGAGTGATAGCGCCCTCTTCCTCTTAAGTTTACAACTAGAATTGATATGAATCAAATATGAAATAATTACACTGAAGCTCGGCCAAACAAACCAGTGAGTTAGATGCAATCCATCAAGCTAATAATATGCGTTTTGAATTAATACTTATGCTTGCTTGAAGTACGGCGATTTCATGTCACGAGAGGGGGGGGGGCGGAAACACCGACAATTTTGCCTTAAAATAGCATTTAGCATTATATTCAACATTCATTTTGCTTCTTTATTAGTTTCACTAGCTGATTAACCTAAAAATAGACTACGTTTTCAGTTAATTTTTGTCACTTGATAAAGAGTTGCAGCGGCACAATCGAAAGCTCGTAAACTTGTAAGCTAGTGATCACTTTTTGCGAGAGTGATCGCGAATTTCCTTGTTGACTATAGAAGATTGCGAGACGAATGAATACCCTCTAGCGATTATATCTACGATGTTTATGTGATATTTGGTAAAGATGTATTATGTGTGATTTTTTGTAAATCTAGGATTAGAGTGGCCTTGACGTCGTTTAATTACATACAAAAAATACATTGTGCTGGACTACCAATCATGAATATTCATTAGGGTCAGGTGTACGCGCGCGGCATTGTTCATCGAACAGGTGCAATGATTCTTAAAATGGCGCTCTGCACAGTGCGGCCACTGCAAACATACGTGTAGTCGGTCATTCTAATATGTAAACTGAGTCCGCCTACCTACTTTTGAGTAGGTCAGTCAAGTGTGACGGACTAGCTTTAAAGCTAGTTCCGTCAAGTTGAGAGATTTAGATTCAGTTGTAATCTAGTCCGTCTCGACGGACTAACACAACGGACTAGCTTTAAAACTAGTCCGTCTTGACCGACTATCTTCAAAACTAGTTCGTCCACTGACGGACGAGGTTAGGTTTTCAGAGTAGGACTGAGGGAAAATGTGCACTAAACATATTACTGCCTTGGGTCATTATAAGTCAAAATTTTAGGCTCGCGCTTCGCGCTCGTAAAACATTAATTCCTCAAAAGGTCCACTTTTTCCGATTTCGAAACCCCTCCCCCGTTACGGGCCTGAAAGCTACAAACGTACAATAGGATGGTGTACTCTTACGTAACAAAATAATACACACTGACATATGTTTCACAGTGCTTGGGTTATTTGACATGTTCTATTTCACAAATAATACACACTGACACTATGTTTCACAGTGCTTGGATTAATGGACATGTCCCATTTCACAAATAATGTCCCAATTCCATGTGGAATTAGGACATGCCCACAATTCCAACACTGTGTAACACAGTGTGAATGGGGTCATCCCGATAGACGCGGGTCCGATAGTCCGCGGGTCCGATAGTCCGGGGGTCCATAGAGCGCTCGGGGGGGGGGGGGGGATTGATGTTCGTTATTCCGAAAATAGAATAAGGTTAGTCAGAAAAGAGAATAAGATTCATTATTCCAAAGGTTCGTTATTGCGAAAATAGAAAAAGGTTGTCTTTCATAAATAAATACGGAACGAATACAATTGCGGAATCAAATAAAAAAAAACTTAGTTATTGAGTGATAACGGCCCAATTTTAGAGACAAAATTTATTCTTTATCAGAAGAAGTCGCCGTTGATAACGTAGGGAAATAAGTTCTTCATTAAATTAAAGACGGACTGAAAACAGTTCCGGAATAAATTATTTAGTTATGGACTGTTTAACGGCCCGATTTTAGAAGCGAAACTAATTCATTATCAGTAGAAGTCACAGTTGATAATTTTGTGAAATAAATTCTCCGAAAAATCAAAATCTAACCCGAAATTACACATGTCCCTTACAAAAATGTCCTGTGGTATTCCTATGGTATTTCTGAATGTCCTGTGGTATTCATATGGTATTTCTGAATGGAACAAATAAAAATACCATAGACGATACCATAGGGAATACCACAAAGGAAAAAAGTACCATAAGAATACCATTACAGCAGTGCTGTGGTATTTGGCACAAAATCCATATGTATGGTATTCCTGTATGGTTTTGGCACAAAATACCATATGTATGGTATTCTGTATGGTTTGTTGGCCCAACTACCATATGTATGGTATTTCTGTATGGTTTTTTGGCACGAATACCAATGTATGGTATTGCTGTATGTTTTTTTTTTGCACAAATACCAATGTATGGTATTGCTCTATGTTTTTTGCACAATACCATATGTATGGTATTGCTCTATGGTTTTCTGGCACAAATACCATATGTATGGTATTTCTGTATGTTTTTTGCACAAATACCATATGTATGTATTGCTGATATGGTTTTTTGGCACAATACCATATGTATGGTATTGCTGTATGGTTTTTTGGCACATATACCATATGTATGGTATTGCTGTATGGTTTTCTGCACAATATCCATATGTATGGTATGTCTGTATGTTTTTGGCACAAATACCATATGTAGGTATTGCTGTATGGTTTTGGCAAAATACCATATGTATGGTATTCTGTATGGTTTTTTTGCACAAATACCAATGTATGTATGATTCTGTATGGTTTTTTGGCACAAAATACACATATGTATGGTATTGCTGTATGGTTTCTTGTCACAAATACCATATTGTATGGTATGTTGTATGGTTTTTTGCACAAATACCATTTGTATGGTATTGCTGTATGGTTTTGGCACAAATACCATATGTATGGTATTTCTGTATGTTTTTTTGGCACAAATACCAATATGTATGGTATATGGATTGGTATGGTTTTTGGCACAAATACCATATGATATGGTATTGCTGTATGTTTTTTTGGCACAAATACCAATTATTGTATTGCTGATTTTTTGGCACAAATACCATATGTATGGTATGCTGTATGGTTTTTGGCCACAAATACCATATGTATGGTATTGGTATGGTTTTTGGCACAAATACCATATGTATGGTATGCTGTATGGTTTTTGGCACAAATACCATATGTATTTATTCTGTATGTTTCTTGGCACAAATACCATGTTATAGTATTGCTGTATGGTTTTTGGCACAATACCATATGTATGGTATTGCTGTATTGTTTTGGCACAAATACCATATGTTATGGTATTTCTGTATGGCTTTTGGCACCAATACCATATGTATGGTATTGCTGTATGTTTTTGGCACAAATGCCATATTATATGGTATTGCTGTATTTTTTATTTTTTTTTACACAATATACCATATGTATTGTATTGCTGTATGTTTTTGGCACAAATACACATGTATGGCACAATAACCACATGTATTGAAGCCTCTGTTACAATCGCCCGCTGTTACAATTATTGTCCCGTCTCCCCTACCATCAGAGGGCTGCGATTTCATGTGATGACGGTCAGGGGTTGGGGAGAACGGAGACCCCGGAAAGGGACTTATTATAGACTCGAACGGAATAAGGCTTCCTAAATATTTGTATACACCAAAATTCAAAATAGAATGATCTATTTCACATAATTTATTATGCAGAAACTAATGACAATTTAAGAATATAAGGTTGGAACAAATAAAACATATTCCACAAAATACGACCTGAAGACATAGTTAAATCGTTAAATCATTGTATTGTTTATTTGTTTGTAGCGCGAAGCGCGAGCTAAAAATTTTGCTCTATAATAAACATTAATCATTGTGTCACTAGCTGAAAGCAATACTACTAGAAAATACAATTCGAAGAGCGAGTGAAAATCTCATTAATCAACGTTTACAATACATATATATATATAATATATAATATATATATATATATATATTATAATGTTTGTAATCCCTTCTGAATATGGTCACTTTTTATAACGAACGGACCTGAAAACAAAGAATTTAAAGAAACTTAGAAGTTATTTCCATCACATTTGGACAGATGGGCAAATACAAAATTTATCCAAATTATTTAGAAAATAAAAACAAAAGTAAAGCTTTGTAAATCAAGGGGACACGTCCCCTGATTGACGCCAATTTGGAGAGGAATTATTATACACTAGATCGGAATAAATAAAGCACCCCAAAGAGACATATAATATAGGCTAATATCCAAAATTCACAATAGAATGACCTACCTCATCACATATGCCAAAGTACAAATAAAGCGTTGTAACAAATAAGAGAATAAATGAATATAGGGACCTGAAAAGAATAATATTATCTTAATATTGCCTTGTGTGTTTGTTTGCAAGCGAAGCGCGAGCCGAAAATGTTTGCTTTTTATGACCTGAACTTGGTTCATTTTACAAACATGTTTACGCGACAACTGTGCCTCTTCGTCTTTATATATTACATTATATTTTGTTAAGCTTTATAAAATCGAGGGTGGACGATCCCCCAGAAAACAAAATCGATGATGGTGGGGGGTGACTCGATCGTCCCCCCGTCCACCTGGAATAATGTAGTTGTGAATAGTTACATTATGCTCGAATAGTACATCAATAAACTCACATGATACTCCCCATAATGGCCTAGCAAATTGTAATGTATCACGTTGCTACAATTTTATTTATTTTTCTCTGAAGGAAAGTTTCTAATATCAGGTAATTAGACTAAAGATGTCGTTTTGACCAAGTTGACTTGATTAGACGAAATGGGAATTAATTAGACAAATGGTAATTTGACGAACTGATTGAAGACAAAATCATCAAACAGGATGAAACCCAACGGCATTAGTCAAAGTGGATTTATGGCAGTTTTACTGCTGAAGTTGGTAGATCGTATAGTATTCCGTTACTTCGTGTGGTACTATGGTAATTAGCTCATTTGCATACAATGTTTTTGATGCACAAATCAGTATTTGTGTGAAGCTTACCTCATTAACTAGTAATTGCCTGCATATTAATATTTTTTTCTTTAGGGAAATATATTCCTACTAAACACAAAGTAACATCAAGAGCGATATTTTGACATTTTGCATTATTATATCAAGAATATAGAAAATAACTAACTGTGACCCAAAATATATTTTGTCTATAATAGTTGGTATAATAATACCAGGTATGTGTAATCCTTAGTGTGTTCATAGCAGACGAGTTCCTTGTGGTAACGGCTTTCTGTATCTCTGAAAGTAACGGCGTGGTGTGTTCCCGGTTCGTAGCCGCCGTAATTATATCGTGGTAACTCTGTGGTATTAACTTGTGTGCAGGTGTATTTACTGTGTTGCATGTTCACGTAGGTACAATAGTACTATTGATACACTGCGTATTAGTTATAATTTATTGACTCGTCATTGTGTACTGCCTGTTATGTACTTTTGTCTAAATCTGTATTGTGCTAAATAATTATCCATAGGATATCCTTGTATTTGTTGCTCTGAAATGACCATAGGTTAAAACCCCTTTATGGTGTTCATTTTGGTCGTGATGGTTTATTTGTGTGGTTATTTGTGCCCAAACAAACCATAGAAAATCCTATGTATTTTGGCTTTACTTATCGTTACTCTGATATGATAGGTATTTTTGATGTGGTTATTGGCGCAATATAAAACCATTTACAGGTCGTAATCCGTATGGTATTTGGTCTGTCTAGTATTCCTGTGTTGGTATTAAGTTGTGCCAAAAAAAACCATCAGGAATAATCTTATATGTATTGTCCTGCGTAATTCGTACCTTCTGTTTATGGTACATTTTGTCTGCGTATTTGCAAAAAACCATTATGGATAATCTCCCCTATGGATATTTGGCTAGTATGAAACTAAGGTTTACCTTCTGTATGGTATTTTGTCTGGTATTTTCTTAATTACTGACCAAAAAAACCAAGGAACAATCCATGGTATTCTTGCGCTGTATGATTCCCTACTATTTGATTTTTGTGCCACTAAACGACCAAACCATATGAAAAATCCTATATGATCTTTTTAATCATGATTGGACTTGTCATAACTGCAACATTTATGTACTTCTGTATGCTTACTTGTCGTCCGTTATCAATAGTATGTGCCAAAAAAACTCATAGGAAAATCCGTATGTGTATTTTACGTCTGTTTATTGCTTCCGGTATCTCTCGTTGTCTCATAGAAAACCATCCAGACATATTCCCTCTCATCAGCAACCTACTTTTTCCTCCTTTCATTTTCGCATGTATCTAGTTCTATGCATTCTCTAACCATGCACTTCCGTGATTGTCGGTATTTGTGTATATATCTTGCACAAACAAAAAACCATAGATAATCCATGGAATATTTGGCTGTTTATGGATATTCGTGCACAAAAAACCACCTATGAAAAAACAACTTTGGTATATTTTTGAAAGCTGTATGTTACTGCTGCTATGGTATTTTTGTGGCGTATTCTTTGCCAAACACAACCATAGGATATATCATTGCTAATTAATGCTTGCGAACCTTATTATTCTGTATGTTATCTTTTGTGTTAGCTTGTGCCAAAAAACCATAGGAAAATCCTGTGGTATTTTGTATGGTACCGTTGCGTGGTACCACACGACATTTTTGTAAGGGGTATCATCCTCCTCTGACACTATTTTGGCATAATGTCCTATTATTCTTTTTCTATTACAACACCGTTTTTGTTATTAAAATGGGTTTATTTCATTTTTGGAAAAACGGACCTTATTTCATGTTTGGAATAATGAACCTTATTCTATTTATGGAATAACGAACCTTATTCTATTTTCGGAATAACGAGCCTTCGGAATAACGTACATCACCCCCGCGGACCCGCGGACTAACGGACCCGCGGACTATCGGGCTGTAGCCGTGTGAATCTGTGTTCATATTAATTCTTGTTGTAAAGTTAAGGGACAGAGGGCGCTATCACGACTTCAACGCGAACGCAGCCCAAAGACTGTTGTGGTCTTTTGCACGGTTTTGTAATTTATTTTCTTGCTTGTGGCGAGCAACTACTTTTCAAAATCAATGTTCTCTCTGATGAAGGAAACTAAGATTCTGATCTTTTTAATGATATGAATAGCGTATTGCATAGGAAAGAAAATGTTCTATCACTGTTATCAAATCGAAATCAGTGTCAAATCATGAGTCATTATCCGTTGCTAGAGCGTGCTGAACGTAAATGCGCTCCCGTTCTGCAATAAAAACCCAGCCCGTTTTTGCCAGACCTCATTCGTCTTCGTAACTTCACGCTGATAATCAACGTGCAATGCTCGTTTGTAAGACGTACGTCCTAGCACATCTTTAGAACGATCGAAGTACGGCAATCTCGCTTGCAGTAGGCCCATCTTGTTTCAAATACGTTGCCAACCCGTTAAATTTTAGAACGAGATGGGCCCCCGATTTTTTAAAAACTTTTTTGAAAATCCGACCGAGCTCGTCCATGAAGTTCATAAACAGATAGTAAGAAGTATTTACTACGTCCACTCAGTTTACACACAGACTATGCCCGTTCGGACGTAGTAGGAACGAGCTCAGTGTGACGGGGGTATTAGCAAAGGTTGGAAACACGATCATGGAAAATGTCTAATTTTGCTCTGATCACTAAAGCATCGGGTCATTTTCGAATACATTTTTAGCAATCTTAATGCCACCATGACCATCGGTTGATTTTTTTTTCAGGCTTCGACAGCATATTCCTATGCATTGGCAAAATCTTTGGCAGCCCCCCCCAAAAAAAAAAATAAAAAATAAAAAAATACCGATGGACTTTGCGAAAGGTTCATTTCGTTAAGTCGAAGTTGCACCCATGCTAGAAAGAACACAATGTCCCACAGAGTGTCATGCCCGTAACTAGGATTTTTACGGGGGGGGGGGTCGAAAATTGAAAAGTGGAGCTTTTCTGAGAGAGTAAACCTTTCGAGCGCAAAGGTGCGAGCCGAAAATTTTGCCTTAGCCTATAACTACCCGACGACAGTATGTTTTACTTCGTTAATTTCCTTTCAATTCGTCTATAAGGTGATGTTTTGGAGTCAGGAATCATTTTTGTTTAATGAAAACGATAATTTTGCCTCATATTGACCATAAGGCAGTATAATTATGTCTCTTATATATCTTACTGTTTTCTTTTCATTCCTTCACAGGTTCATGATCAACTGCCTTTCTGAAAAAGAGAACCTTGCCAGTGCAAAGAGCCCCTTGCCTTGTATTTCAGGCATATGTTGCCTTATATCCACTTTTAATATTCCTTCACAAACGAACGACCAAATTCCAAAAGATGCGAGCACAAAGCTCGAGCGAAAAATTTACACAAAATCCCACGAATACTATGCATTTGAAGCACATTTCTTTTTGACCTATAATATGGCCTTTCTAGTAGAAATGGCGAGCGTGAAGAGCGAGATGAAAATTTTAAGCACATTTTATTCTTTTTTTTTAAAGATTCCTAACTAACAACATGATGATCATCTCCTGCTCCCTTGAAAAAAGTGAAATGCGTTCATGAAGCCAATGGAAAAACTTATTAAATGGCTCATATTTTGTTATTTATTTATTTTTTATTGTCATCTCTCCTGAAAACCAGGGATGATGCATGGGCGGGGGTGGCGTGTTGCAGTTGCAGCCCCTTCGATATTTCCAGTCGACATTCACAAAAATGCGAAAAAAAAATGATATACTTTTCCACGTGTTCAGCCAATCATCTTCCTACCCAGCCCCCTCCCTCTCAAAGCCCTTTAAAAACGCTCCGAGGTTCTTATGGTTGTAAAACTATTAGTTATATGTTTTCGTATCAGGTGTATGTAAACTTTTGACCTCAACTGTATATAAACACAACACAAAAAGAAAGTTCCCCCTATTTCAAATATCAATCATTATGAAAACCAGGAGGAGTTAAAAAAAAAATCTAATTATGTGTCCATGTAGGGAATTTAATTAGCTACCAGGGAAGCGAATTTTTAGGAAAAATCATGAAGTCATGCTTCAGTGAGCAATGGTTGAATGCAAAAATGTCATTTTTTTGAAGTTCACAGGCCTAAATTCACAACTTTGATTCAATGATATCGGACCAATTTTTAGATTTTAAACATTTCACGCATCAAAATGTACGCAAAACGTGATTCCAAACATACGGAAAGGACATTTGCGAAAATTTCACGGTTGAGTGAGCATGCAGCCAAAATTGCCCAAACTGCGATTTTTACTTCTTTACCACGGCAAAATTAATCAAATATGATAGGATCCATATCAAGGAAGAGTGTTTTTAACTTTTGCAAACAATTTAAATCAATTCAAGGTTGAATGAATACCATAAAATACCATGAGAAAAACACTAAGTAAGTCTTCTTTCCATTTTGTACACTAAGAATCATTTGAACATCTCTTTTTGTATTACTTTTATGGCCGGTGCACGTGTATACATGATCATATTGCATATATTAAAATTTCCATGCTTCAAGGAGCACGTGGCACTTGAAAAGCTGTTTATTTTTTATTTGGAGACTAAAATTAAATTGCTTACTTTGCTTAACCGCTTAACCATAACAATTCGTTTGAAACTATTCATTCGATTTCATTTCCGCAAAAATCCCGATGCTCCAGCCTTGAGTGAACACAATATATGAGAAATACATGAAAAAATGAAGAAAGTTTACGGCATTGGCACAGCTTAATGGCACGTCCGATTCTTAATTTGACCTAAGTTAATAATAATAACGAGCAAAAAAATTGACAATGAAAATGGGCAATATTTTACTTTTGTTCACTATTGATTTCCTTCCCATTGACTCTATGTATGCAGTTTGAACAAAAAGTCAACAAAAGTCAAATATTGCTCATTTTCATTGTAAATTTTCTGTTTGTTATACTGTGAGTTAGTTCTTGAAACATGGCCAAATTTTTAAGAGGTCATTAATTAACAGGAACTTAGGTCAAATTAAGAACTGGACGTGCCATTAAGCCGTGCCAGGGCTATAAACTTTCTTCATTTTTGTTCATGTATCTTTCACAATTGTGTTCACTGAAGCATGAAACATCAGGATTTTTGCGAAAATGAAATCGAATTAGTGCTTTCAAACGAATTGTTATGGTTAAACAAAGTAAGGAATTTAATTTTAATCTCCAAATAAAAAAATAAATTAAAAAAAAAGACAGCTTTTCCAATGCCACGTGCTCAGTGAAGCATGATTTCTTTTTTAATAAATGCAATAGGATGATGTACACACGTGCACCGGTCATAAAAATAATACAAAAACAGATATTTACATGATTATAAGTGTACAAAATGGAAATAATACTTACTTAATGTTTTCACATGGTATTTTATGATGTTCATTCAACCGTGAATTGATTTAAATTGTTTTCAAAAGTTAAAAACACTCTTCCTAGACAGGGATTCCATAATAATTGATCAATTTTACCATGGCAAAGAAGTAAAAATCGCAGTTTTGGCAATTTTTGCTGCATGCTCACTCAACCGTAAAATTTTACGCAAATATCCTTTCCGTATGTTTGGAAGCACGTTTTGCGTACATTCTGATGCGTGAAATGTTTAAAATCTAAAAATTGGTCCGATATCATTGAATCAAAGTTGTGAATTTAGGCTTGTGAACTTTAGAAAAATAAAATTTTTGCATTCAACCATTGCTTACTGAAGCATGACTTCATGATTTTCCCTAAAATTCGCTTCACTGGTAGCTAATTAAATTCCCTATATGGTATTTGTGCCGAAATACCATATGAAATCATGTGGTATTTGTGCCAAAATACCATAGGAAATCACGGTTAGGAAATCCTGTGGTATTTGTTCCAAAATACCATAGGAAACTCTATGGTATTTGTGGCAAAGAACCATTGAAAATCCTGTGGTATCCGTGCCCCCAAATCCGCAGGAAAATCTTGTAAGGGTACCCCATTTAAATTATCTTTCTATTATCAATCATTAAAGCTGAAACTTGAGCATACTACCACCCATGCTGTACTACACTTTATCAGTAAAATTGTAATGCTCTGGACAACCGTATGCACACAATTAGTATATTCCTGGATTACTCTAAAGCGTTCGATACGATTGACCATAAGATTTTACTAAGTAAATTAGCCCATTATGGGGTCAGGGGTGTAGCCCTGAATTGGTTCAGGAGCTACCTAGCTAACAGACAGCAATTTGTCTCGATGAATCGATCTGTGTCAGAACCTCAGAAAGTTAGCTGTGGAGTTCCGCAAGGATCCCTTCTTGGTCCTCTATTCTTTATACTTTACATAAATGATTTTCAATATTCTTCTGATGTATTATCTTTATTTTATTTGCAGATGACTCCAGTGTCTTTTTATCACATACAAATCCGGACGTCCTCTTGCAAATGATTAATTCAGAGTTAGGTAATGTCACTGGCTGGATCCATGCCAACAAACTGTCTCTAAATCTTAAAAAAAGACGAATTATATGTTATATAGCAATTCGCTTAAGGTGTTGCCCGGTGACATTACATTTAATGGTGTTTTAATAGACAGGGTAATATCGACTTGATTTCTAGGTCTTTATATTGATGAACAATTAAAATGGAAAACTCACGTCAATAATCTATGCAAAACATTATTTAGAAACACTGGCGTCATTTACAGGTAAAAGTCAGTTTTGCCTCAAAGTATATTACGTATACTGTATTCAACTTTCATTGTACCTTATATTAATTATGGTGTGCTTGCCTGGGGCAGGTCCCTTAAAACTTTGTTAGATAAAGTATTATTGGTTCAAAAGAGGGTAGTAAGAATTGAATGTTATGCTGACTTTCGTGCTCATGCAAATCCCCTGTTTGACCATCATGGAATATTGAAGGTAGAAGATATATATCATATGCAATTGGGTTCCTTAATGTATGATTTCAACTCAGGTGTACTGCCGCTGGCACTAGCCAAGACTTTCAACTGAAATGATCAAATTCATAATCATGCCACAAGACATGCTACTGCACTTCACTTACCCCATGTTAGGACAAGCTTTGCCCTCAATACTCTATCCAGCACTGGGCCAAGATTTTGGAATGCTCTCGACTCAAGCATTATTGATTCTGCCAGCATACTGTCTTCACACGTAAACTAAAGCTGTACTTATTGAGTAATAATTATATAGTTGACTCATAAACTGATCATGATATGTTTTTCACCATAATCCATTACTCTATATTGTTTCTGCCAACTTACCTTTTTTCCCTTCCTTCTCTTTCTTCTTGTCTACTGAAAATATGTAATTTATCTCTTATCTTTTTTTTATATTTCACTCTCATTTTTTTTCTCTCTCACAATCCTCAAATCGCTCCTCCTCCCTTCTTTTTGTATATAGACCTTCCTCCCTTCCTTTTTTATGTTCCATTTATTTATAATCCTCTTAGAATTAGTTTGATTGTATTGCATTTGTTACCATATCTTTGTATTTTTTTTTAACCAATAATTTTTGTTTTAAGTTAAATACCTTGTTAAACATAACTAAGGGCTCCAATCAAAATATATAACAGAGGCGCCCATCCCTAGCAGAAACACGCTACAAATTTAACCCGTGTACAGATAATGTACATTACATCGCTCCACATGCTGTAAACGGATTTAACGGTTCGTTAATTTTTTTTTTTTTTTTTTTTTTTTCTGGACAAATATGTGGTTGAGCTATCAGGGTCCCCGGAGCGTTTTCCATAGCATTTTCCAGACCGGTTTATGCTTTTATGGATATTAACACACGGACGGGAGTTAGAAAGACCGAATTGGGCATGCGCAAGAAATCCAGCTTCATGATTGGTTGAAAATCGGACCTCATATGTTTCAGAAGATCCGGCCGTGATCCGCCATTTTCCCGTCGCGCTTGAGATTCAGAGTATTTTAAGGCCACATGTCATGAGTTGGGTGGAAAATGCGTTACATGTCCAAAAAATTGTACAAATGTACATTGTCACAATCAAACATCTCTAGTTTCTTAGTAGTAAGTCAGCAATGTATAAAAGTATATATATATTGAAAACAGAGATTGACAGGAAGATGATTAACATATTTTTGTGCCTGTATAAGGTGTGTCATAAAAGCTATACAGAGTGTTACAGGAAAAAATGGTTTGAAAAACTTCACAATTTTACCGGCGATTAATTTCTAAATCTTTTACCAAATGATATGAATCATCTTGGATTGTGTTAATAAGACGCTATAGAAACTTGTAACACAAAATTATTTTTTCTAACCGAGCTACAGGGTGTCACAAAAGAAGAAAAATTGTGCAAAAAGGGCAGAAATCCTGTCTTTTACACTTGAATTACAACTCAAACAAAGTTTATTGCAAGTAATTTGTTTCCACTTAATTGTGTATTTACATGCATGCAAATAAAATTGCGAAAATTAACAATTATTGTTATAAAAATGCATGTAACAATTTTTAATGCCTGCAATGCATTGTCTATGAAGCCCGCGTCACACTGTCCCGATGGTTAGGAGCGATGGACACACGATGGACACACGATGGCGGAAAAACCCCAATTTTGCTCTGAACACGATGGCATTACGAAAGCATCGCAAAAGCATCGGGCCATTTTGGAGTACTACAGACTGTTTCAAAAAGAATGGAACAATGGGGGAAAATTAATTAAATTACGACATCTTCTGAAATAATGTCTGTATTTGGTACCACATTTAAAAAACAAAGTGTGCGGAGAGGAGCTGATCGATATTACGCAAATTTATTTTTCCGGAGCAATGAATTCGTGGCCACGATGCGCAAAACCTAAATATAGACCATGGAAAAGCATGCCCAAAATAGATTTTCTTGATTATATAGGAAAGTGATCCTATCTGAAGATCTACAACACCAAATGAGATTTTTTAAAATAGTAAATGCTAAAGAATGTCTGATGTTCCCCCTTTATAGAACTATTGAATACTATTAGATTGTGATTAATTTTTATAATTAAACACAATGTTTTCCAACTTTACCATTTTATTTGATACTGCCTGTATAATTAACAATCTTAAAACCACCATGACCATCGATGGAGTTTTTTCAGGCTTCGGCAGCAACTTCCGATGCATCGGCAAAATCGTTGGCAGCCAAAAAAAAAAACTCCCGATGGAGTTGCGAAGGTTTACTTCGTCTGAGCATCGCAGCAGGCAATGCGAAGGCAATGCGAGGGAAACGCGAACCCGCCCGATGAGCTGTTGAAGGCAACACGACGTCGTGACGCCTTCTCAGTGCCATCATGTAGCCATCGTAGCATAGTATGATAACACAGAATTGTCTTGTTGAATGGAAGAAGAATTTAGTGTTCCTCTTTGTATTCTTTGCCCCATCTATATCATTGTATATTGTTTGATTTTTAGTGTCATCTTTCCAATCTCATTTCTTTCGAAACCTGTAATGAAAATGAAATGGAAATTTGTACTTTCAAAATCCCTTCTATCGAAGCTGAAGGCAAAATAATTTTCTCCCCAAACAGGCTTCATTTCATCCATCTTTGAGACTTTAACGTTAACTTGATAATAGCAAAATGATTATGACAATCATATGATGATACTGATGAAGGTGATGGTCATGATGGTGATGGCAGTTGTGAGATATGTTGGTGATGGCGGTGATGAAGATAATAATTTTTTATCTTAGTGGAGGATGGGGATTAGTATGAAGTTGGTAGGGGTTGGTAGATTTGCTGGTGATGATGATTATGATGATGATGATGATGATGATGTTGGCGATGGTGATGCAGGTGGTGGTTGTGATTATGCGCGATGATAATGAAGATGACGAGGATAATTGTAAGGGTGGTGAACAGCACCACCACCACCACCGCAATCATCATCATTAATATCATTGCCATTCGTTCTCATTATACCATGATTTAAGTTAATACACCCGTCACACTGAGCTCGTTCCTACTACGTCCTTGCAAATTTTGCCGAACGGGCATAGTCTGTGTGTAAACTGAGTGGACGTAGTAAATACTTCTTACGATCTGTTTACGAACTTCATGGACTAGCTCGGTCGGATTTTCAAAAAACTGTTAAAAAAAAATCGGGCGCCCATCTCGTCCTAAAATTTAACGGGGTGGCAACGTACCTGAAACGAGATGGACGTACTACAAACGAAATTGCCGTAATTAAATCGTTCTAAAGATGTGCTAGGACGTCTTACAAAAGAGCATTGTATATTCATTATCAGCTTGAAGTAACGAAGACGCATCAGGTCTGGCAAAAACGGGCTAGGTTTTTTTTTAATGGGAAACGGGCACGCATTTGCGTTCAACACGTTCTAGCAACGGATAATGACAAAGTAAGAACGAGATGAACTTTCTGGAGGCTGTTTGGTAGACGTAAGAACGAATAAGAACGGATTTTGACGGATTAAAAACGACCCAAAACTAGTTAGGTCGGGACGAAACGCATTGGAAACGAGTTGGAACTGATTAAGAACGGGTTGCAACTAACTGGGGACGGGTTTGGATTGTTTCAGACGGGCTCTGTTTCGTGGAAACGGACATTTTCACCCGATTTTAACTAGATACAAACGGACTGCAGACGAGGCAAAGACGTGATGGACGTATTGAGGACTGTATACGAACGTTGTTCATCTTAATCCAGAAATAATTAGGTCAAATGTACGCGTTCTTTTCGGACCAATGGCCGTATTTTCGTATTTATTCTAAAAGTTGTGAGATTTCTGTAATTGTAATAATTGATGTGTGGCCATTAAACAGCTGATCTATTCGCTTATACTACTATCACACTGAACAATTTCTTACCATGTTATTAAAATTATTGCAGAACGGGCTTAATCTATGTACACACGGAGTGGACGTACTTGAGACCTATTTCAATCTGCTCAGGACTTTATAGCACGGGCTTGGATAGCAATACGTTTCAATTTTTAAACAGAAAGGCATGTCATAATTACCGTCACACTGAGCTAGTTCTCACTGCGTTCTTGGTAGTTCTTGGTGAACGGGCTCAATCCGTTTACAAACGGACTGAACGTAGTACAGACCTTTTAGAATCTAGCACAGACCGTTTACAATCTGTTTACGAACTTGGCGAACGGGCCCGAACGGAGAGAACGGAAAGGCAGTCCGATTTTTTTTAACATGTTAAAAAAAAAAGTCGTACTGGCTTCCAGTTCTAAAATTAAACGTAGTGACAACGTTCCTTAAACGGGTAGGACTTACTCTGAACGAGAAGGACGTACTACGAACATGGTACCTAACTTTTATCGTGCTGCGCATAGGAACTTTTAGTGACGGTTTGGACGTGCTACGAACGGTATAGAGTGAATGAGCCGTTTACTCGGTCTGAACTGGATAACAACGTATTGCAGACGCGATAAAGACGGAATTGACGTAACGAGAATTATTTATGAACTGCCTAGTATCGTATTCAAGAAATTATTTTTCAAAGTTATAAGTTCCAACCCGACCAAAGACCGTTCAACAATTTTTGTAAGAACGGGCAAGAACGTTAACGAACGTTATAGAACGACCTCAATGTGACGGCCCCTTAAAGTCAAATTCTAAAATATTTATTTTTAACATATTTTCTCTAATCTGTCCAAAGTAACATTGACAAAATTTATTTTGACACAAAATTGTCAAATTTCATTTTCTCTGAAAAAGAAAAATAAGTAAACTGGGTCACATTCTAAACATAACAAAATTAATGTACAATATCTGTGTTGTTGCTCCCCCCCCCCTGATTTTCACTGGAACTGTTTCCGATCAATCTGGACTTTGTCTCTGGTTGCTGTATGTTATTACAGTCTTCTTTTCTCAATTCTGTGTTTACCAGCTGTCTTCTTCCCCCTACCTCTCCCTACCTTGGGGGGGGGGGGGATGTTTAATTTCAATTTGAGTCAAAGACAATACAAATATAGCTCTACAGTACAGTGTGTTTTGCTCTCGATGAATTACACTGTTCGTCATAAAGGTGGAATATTTTGTTCTGGCTCCAACGATACTATGTTGCTCCGGCTTGAATTTCTTGAATGTGCTGGTCACCGCTTTCACTCTTTCGGGGTCTCCGGCTATATCTTCGACGTTCTCTCAATCATTTCCAGGGACTTTTCTTCAAAATAGTTTGCAACCCCCAGAAGATGGCCATTTTCGTCATTTTATTTTTATTTTTGGGCCCCTTTTTGTTTAGGCGCCCACCAAGGCACCCTCAGTCCTACTCCAAGTAAACACGCCTGAGGTGTAGAGTTTATATTGTTCTTTAAGTTAAATCTAATTACATGGTTACAGGCTTGACTCGTTTGTCTAGGGGAGGGGTCAAAGTTTATTTTGATTGGGGTTCAACATTGATTGTAACCATGTTTACACCATGAAAATCTTCCCTAAATTTTATAGCAAAATATCAGCAAAACATAAAAATCAAAATATATTGAAATATCATCAATAGTTACCATTTAAAATCTTGCCATCAAGGCTAAAAAGAAAATTAGGGAAAATGATAATAATTAAGGGTTAAAGGTTGTTGTTTTTTATTTCTTTTGTTTTTAGCATAAAGGTTGAATACAATATTCCGAATTTTACCAATCAAATTTTTGTTTCAACCCCCCCCCCCCCCCAGACGAGACCCAAGCCTTTCCCCGTAAATCTAGATTTAACTTCAAAACCAATATAAACAGTAGGAGAGAGCGGGGTTATATGGAACATTTTTCAAATGGCCGTAAAACAAAAGCGGATTTATTTCAAGAAACAATAAATGATCAGCTTGAGTGTATAACTGTATGCTACAAATGTACCCTATAAAATTCTTAAACTTAGTGATGGTTCCGGACAAAATCCATCTTCAACAAGACCATGTCAAGTGTTCCAACTAACCCCATACACGGGGTGAGTTAGAACATGGTATGGGGTAAGTTGAAACATTGTGCATGGTATCTTAAAAATTAAACTATCTACAACATTATTGCATGTGTTCAGCTAACTTGTTTTATTGATTCCAATTAAAATATTAAAGATTGGTGTTCATTTTTGTTTTACTTCATGTTTTATTACACTTGATAGCATCCAGTCACATACAGATTTTCTTAAGTCCTGTGAAGTAGCATTAAGCATAAAAATTGTCCAATTTGCACTAATATACATGTATAAGAATATTTCGGAACACGTCACGGAATTATATGATTTTTATTTTTTTGTTCAGCTGAAACCTATTTACTTAGTACATGTTCCAATTAACCCCAGAGGCCCATTTGACATTTGTAAGCTTACAGCACAAAAGACGGACAACAGCATGCCATATATTTAACCTTGTTTTGTAGCTTAGTATAACTATTTGTTATACTTAAAAACAGGCCAACTTAATTTATGATCTTCTTTGAGATAATAAAACATTTGTAAAAGGGACAAAATTTACTCAGAAGGTGAAAAAACAAACATTGCTTTCTAACTTTACGAAGCTTAAAGCATGTGTGCTTTCTAAGATGTGGTGGATGGCAGTAGCTAATAGCAACAACCTGAGGGTAGATTTGCATAAATATATTTATAGCCGTTAAAGAAAATTACAATGTTTCAACTAGCCCCGTGTTCCAACTAACCCCACTCTCCCCTACACCTCAGACGCGTTTCCTGGGGGAGGGGGGCTTGATCGGCCGGGTAACCAAAAAGGGGTCCCAAAATGAGAAGCAAAAAAAATGACCAACATGAGCATCATGGGGGTTGACAAAACTCTTTTTGGAAAAAAAAAATCTTCGTGAAGGCTTTAGAGTTCAAAATATAGCCAGGGTCCCGAAAAGTAAAAGCAGGGACAAAGATATTCAAGAAATTAAAGCCGGAGCAAAATCATGTCGCTATAGCGACAAAATAAATAAATAAATAAAAAAAAAAATAATAAAAAAATAATAATAATATTCCATCTTTATGACGGAAAGTGTATGATCACCTATTGAATTTCCCGCGGTCTGCATCTGGTGAAGATTTTTATACAATAAGGAGGTCACGTGATGCTTTCTGAGCAAACATAATAAAGTCTCTATTGTCCCAAAACAATTAGCCCTACAGAATGTATTCAATTCGGCAATCTTGGATTCGCGCCGGCGATGCCCAAACGACGTCGGTTGACATTCGTGTGTCCTTCGGGTAAACTTCATATTACCTTTGCGTGTGATTCATAGTGCCATCGTGTAACCGTCTAAACTGTGCCCGAACCCTAAAAAAGACCCCTTCGTATAACTATCGCACCTAAACATCGGGACAGTGTGACGCCAGCTTGAGGATGTGTGCATTAAGGGTGTTTTAATTGATTAATTAATTGATTAAATGACTTTTGAAAAATCTTCTTCACATTTATTTAGAACCACATAAATTCCCAAGAGAGTGATATATCACTCAACCCATAAGACCAATTGGCTGCAAAGATATAACACAGCAAACAATAAGAAAGTAACAAAAATAGGAATTCCCTATGCTTTAACACGTGCCTCCACTGTAGGATCCTCCACCGTAGGATCCTCCACCCCTTACCCTACTCCACTAAAAGTATCTTTGTATTTAAACTATGACCATAACGAAGCTGAAACTTCACAGACGTGTAGCCTGATAAATTATCTACAATATGAATTATTGAACAGCTTATGACTATACATCATTTTTGTGCTATGTGAAAAAAATGTGATAATTTTCCCTCCAAAATGTAACGCCTCCACCCTTTTACTATACCCGAACTTGTGACACATGACCGTAAACATAACATGCTAAATCTATCTAAAACCAGATACCACCATGATTGTTCACATGGTGGTTGGAGGAGTTAAACAAAAGGTATATTTTGGAGGAAAAGATGGTAAGACATTTATCGCTATTCTTGTAAATAAAAATACGCAGTTATAGTGTCAGCTACACGTAGTGCAGATATACACTGCAGTAGGGGAAGGTGGGGCATAACGGACCACGTAACTTCAAGTGGCTTCTGTGACGTCACAGATAGGAGCAAGACTATAAAAATGATATTTCCTTGACGAGTTCTTATTGAAGTTTGATAAACAATCGATCAATAATTCTCATCTCTTTCATACTTCCGGCAAAATGAAGCTGAAAAAATATCGGAAAAGGTCCGTTTTGCCCCACTAGTGGGGCAAAATTGACTCCGTGCATATCTTGTTGGGGCAAAATGGTACCCTATTATGGGGTACCGTTTTGCCCCGTAAGAAATAATCAACTCCTGGGGACTGATTTGTCAAAATTTGTTCAAGTTGGCAAAATAAATGTACTTTTGGAAGTCTCCAGAAGGGATGCGAGCACACCAAATTCTCCCCAGGGTCAGCCAAATTATGGTCCTTTTTGCCCCACACCATTGGGTTCCATTTTGCCCCAAGCAGAAATACCCTACATCAGAGGGGGTACAAATTTTTGAATGGCACCCCCTCTGTAGGTATTGATTTTTTTCGATGAAACTTCAGTGGTAAATTGGTGCAGCAATGCCTCATTTACTGCAATACATTTTATAGAAAGAAATACTTTTGATGTCAAGCTATGAGAAAGTTCCGTTTTGCCCCTAGGGTCCGTTATGCCCCACCTTCCCCTACACGCGCATTGGTCTATTAGCACTGCAGTGCATATCTGCACTACATGTAGCTGACACTATAACTTCATTTTTATTATCAATTATCATGATAGATGTCTTATCATCCTCAACACTTGAGTAAAGTAGTGTCAAATTAACACCACAAGAGTGTCAATTAGTCAACACCTTGCTGTTTAAATCAACACTGGTATTGTTATTTTTAACACCACAGTTTTTACAGCGTACAAATGCTTGTGTCTTTTCCATTATTCCATTATTCCATACCGCTTTAGGTACCTTACCAAAAGATAAAGCCGCGGCCCGCTGCGTCAACGCCGGACAGCGGTGCTTTATACCGGATGTACTAATCCCCTCCAATTAAGTCAATGGAAGAATAATAGGGGAACGGTATATCCTGCCTATAAGCCCGCTATGCAGCGTTCACGCAGCGGGCCGCGGCTTTATCTTTTAGTAAGGTACCTTATTTTAGCTTTAAACGCCGACCCCTACCCCCCCCCCCCGGTCGGAATGCAATAATTATGTTTCACCTGGAGCCATGGTCATAATGGCCCGTATTCTAAACCAGCCCTTAATTTCGCACGGATGTTTAAGATGATGTCGTTTCTTTAACAGAGGCGCTATCTCTTTGTAATACGAAATCATGACATTCATTTAATATTGGACTCGGTTTGTTTGTTGCGCAGCAATATACAGAGGTGTTCACCTTTATAAAGACTTCCTGTATAATATGTGTGTTATTTTCGTTAACTTCTCCTGACTCACGGTATTCGTTAAGTACTGGACGACAGCTAATTCTCATGGATGTGACTGCCATGTCAAAGTTAAACGTGGGATAAGACATATTTTAACCCGTTGTATACTAAGCCCGCATAATAAGCGGGCTGAAGACACATAGAACATCCCTGCTGTTGACTGTTCATTTCACTCATGATTGCATAAACATAATAAAGACCTTATATAATTTAAATTATCAGACATTGATCTAAATTGATCTAAACTCTTCAGGTACGCTTTAGTTATTCCTGATTTTCAAACCATTGGAAAGATAATTTATTCCCCTTTTTATTAATATCCTACTTGTAATGATTATGTCATGCTTCAATGCACAGAATATCAGAATATGGAGAAAAGTAAAAAGTCAAATGTTGCAAAATGCATTTATCAAAGCGAAGTTCCGCAACTCGACTTTAGGCTCTGATAACTTTCGAGGTATTTTCTAATTTTTATTGAATTTTTGACCATTGTCAAGATAATTTATTCCTCTTTTCAATGACACCCTAATTGTAACGATAGTGTTGTTCCTGCATGGACAGAACACCTGAATGTTAGGACAAGTCAGAAGTTAAATGTTGCAAATTGAATGCCTATTGTGAGTATTATTGTCTGTTGCGAGCAATAACAATGCATTTCGCAACTTTTCACTTTTTACTTTGCATTATATTCGTGAGTTATGTGCATTCAAATATGATGTTACTATTGCAAATAGGGTATCAATAAAAAGAAGAATAAATGAACTTTTTAATGCTATACAAATTGACAATAATTAAATCCCCACATTAAAATGTATCAAGGTTCAGTGTTGTGTTACAGAAATTTAAACTGAAAATTATCTTTCGCTTTGTCATGTATTCAAGTGGTATTGAGGGCTTCTGTGGACACAGGCATGACATCACCCTGAAAAATAAGGTATCAATCAAGAGAGGAATAAATTAACTTGACAATGATATAAAATTCAATAAAAATTAGAAAATATCCCCAAAGTTATCAAGACCTAAAGTGTAGTTGCGGAACTTCAATGTGATCAATAAAAATGCATTTTACAACATTTTACTTTTTACTTTTCTCCATATTCTGATATTCTGTGCATTGAAGCATGATGCAATCATTACAAATAGGATATCAATCAAAAGGGGAATAAATTATCTTTCTAATGGTATGAAAATCAGGAATAACTAAAGCGTACCTTAAAAGTTATCATGACCCAAAGTCGACTTGCGAAACTTTTTGTGAGGGGTTTATATGGAAAAAGTCCAGTTAAATTGTTTGTTTCAGTAAAAATATCTATATTTATTATAATCGTCAAACAATACAAGAAATGATAAACATTCCATTGACATAAATCAAGCAGATGGTATCATACGGAACGACAACTCTAGTAAATCCGTGACGTAACAGCTGCTGATGACCAATCACAAGCCGCGATTCGTCTTTGAGCTGCTTGCTCCGCATAGGGATGATTTCTTGACCCGGCTTTTTATGACAGCCGCGCACATTGTGCTGGCTGCTGACCCGATTAGTAATAAGTGTTTTATGATGTTAGGTTTTTTTCTAGAGATCTGGAGCAACCGCTTCACGTTATGTTTTGTTCATTTGGGCCCTTTCATAAAAAGTCAAATTATTAGGCCGATAGAAATTGGTTAAGATACGTAAAATGTCCAAAATATTAACTTAAAATGAACATTAAATTACAAAATGAAAATCGATCAGTGTCTAAATAATGTTTAAATATTATCAAAATTCAGGCCTTAACTGAAGTGTGAAAACTCCAAGAAGTTTCATTAGATTTTAAGCGAGATATTACTTTCCGAAGTAAAGCTTGCACTAATCTTCAAAAGTAATTTTCCGGGGTCAGGTAGAGGTCACGCACAATTTGGCAAAAAGTGAGCTCAATAAATAAGCGCGTTATACGCGGACCTGCGGGTTGGCTGTTACCGGCTGTCAGCCGGTGGTATCACATTGGAACAGTCTGAAAGGGGACCGCACATCAAAGGTGCCGCCGTCAAAGGGATGCTGCGCTTATAGGAAGCATATAGTTCAGTTCAGTTCAGTTCAGTTTATTTACATATTCCAATCAAACAATAATATTGGTCATATTCAGACTAAGTGGGACATTGAGCTGAAATTTTAATGTGGCGCTGTACCTTTGAAAATGCAAATTAGGATCTGAAATCAACACAAAGGCTTCTTTACACTACAAACAATTATTTAAGTTCAAACATTATGTGATCCAGTTTTCTTACGAATAATTGAGCAAACAAGAATTTGCACTTATGGGACTATGGTGCTTTAAATGCCTCTTATTCTTAATACCAATCACTTTTGTCAGATTTTTTTTTTGCTTAAAGATAATCTAGAGTCGTAGTGATGATTAAATAAATCAAAACATTCTTGTTCATACCACAATCTCAAGCATAGGTATTAAATACTACACACCAAAGGAATTTACAGAAAATTGCGTATTTGCTGAGAAAAGAGCAACATAAGCATAATTTCTCTATTTGGACGTCCCGTCAAAGCACATGCGTGATTAACACGGCCACGTGGAAAGTCTACGGGTAAATCATGTGCACGCGATTCACACCGGTTCTGTGTGTGTATGTTGTGCCGTGACTTGTGGCGATACAGCGCTCTACTCCAAGTCTAAATTTGACGGACTGTTTCATTATTTTCTCAATATTTCTTCTGAAATCATTATCGAAACGTGAATATAATCTTGTGTAGGCATATGTATATGTTAATGGAACAATGTGAGGACATATCTTACAGATTTATCTCAAATTATTTTGGCCGTAAGAACTCTAGCTTGGCTTTAAAGTAATTTTCACGGACTACTCTAACATGTCATATAAATACAGATAATTTGGATTTAGTTATTTACTTAAAATGTTGAGTTTAAGGCACTGGTCGTGTCACTCACATTTTGGATGTCGTGTCACTCACGACACATAGAGGTGGACCATTTTCCACAGAGAGGGAATGATTGATAAACATAATAAATGTCAGAGAGGTACACTATTCATATACATATACCAGCACTAATGGTACCCTAAGAGATCTACTTTGGCACAAATCCAACCATAACCAATGATGGTCAGAAACCCAAGTCTTTTTTCTGTCGTGTCACTCACGCACTGTTTTTTAATCATAATTTCCAGGATCAATTGTAAAATTTAAATCCCACTGGTAATGACACATGCCACTCCTACATTATACATAATATGGTAGTCATAATCCATTCATAACCTACAAGTGCAAATTATGCGCCCTTCTATCAGTCCAAATGTCGTGTCACTCACGTTTGAATATGACCTATTATACATCACTTGCGCATTCCTAGGATAACTGTGTACTATACGCGTGGTAAAGAAAGAATCGTGTGGGTACCCTAGTAAAATTGCGTTAATTCAATAATCAATATCATATTGAGTTGTGGTTTCATAGACAGAACATGGTTTTCTTTTGCTCTACTTTAATAATGGATTTTCATTTTCATTGCTCTACTTAAAAATGGATATATTTACTGGGATTATATCACAAGCATTCCATTCTCATGGAACTAAGCTGGAAAGCGTCGTTGCTATGTGAAGGTCCCCTTCCAGGCTGTGGCGATTTGCAGGTGGAGTAATCACATGTAAAATACAGCAAGTTGAAAGGGCTGGTATATGAGCTGTGTAAGGGTTAATGCGGGACAAGACGCTTATGGCGGTAGCCAGTATGCCCTCATCAGCTAAAGTTATAATTGAAAGACATTGGACGCCTTCAATTTAGTTTTTAGTATGGAACTTTGGAAATTGATCAGATGCTTGTGAAATCCTGCTGGCTACCCTTACAAAAATGTCCTGTGGTATTCCTGTGGTATTTCTGAATGTCATGTGGTATTCGTATGGTATTTCTGAATGTCCTGTGGTATTCCTATGGTATTTCTATGGTACAATAAAATACCATAGAAGTACCATAGGGAATTACCACATAGGAAAAGGGTACCATAAGAATACCATACAGCAGTGCTGTGGTATTTGGCACAAATACGATATGTATGGTATTTCTGTATGGTTTTTTGGCACAAATACCATATGTATGGTATTTCTGTATGTTTTTTTTTTGGCACAAATACCATATGTATGGTATTGCTGTATGGTTTTTTTGCACAAATACCATATGTATGGTATTTCTGTATGTTTTTTTGGCACAAATACCATATGTATGGTAGTGCTGCATAGTTTTTTGGCACACGTACCATATGTATGGTATTGCTGTATGGTTTTTGGCACAAATACCATATGTATGGTAGTTCTGTATGGCCTTTTGGCACTAATACCATATGTATGGTATTGCTGTATGTTTTTTTGGTACAAATACCATACTGTGATTCTATTGTATGATATTGCTGTATGGTTTTTTGGCACACATACCATATGTATGGTATTGCTGTATCGTTTTTTTTTTTTGGCACAAATACCATTTGTATGGTATTGCTGTATGTTTTTTTTGGCAGACATACCATATGTATGGTATTGCTGTATGGTTTTTTGGCACGAATACCATATGTATGGTATTGCTGTATGTTTTTTTTTAAAAACAAATACCATATGTATGGTATTGCTGTATGGTTTGTTTGGCACAAATACCATATGTATGTATTGTGTATGGTTGTTGGCACATAATACCATATGTATGGTATTGCTGTATGTTTTTTTTTTTTACACATATACCATATGTATGGTATTGCTGTATGTTTTTTGGCACAAATACTACATGTATGGCACAAATACCACATGTATGGGAGCCTCTGTTACAATCGCCCCGTGTTACAATTATTGTCCCGGTCTCCCCCTTCCATCAGGGGCTGCGATTTCATGTGATGACGGTCAGGGGTGGGGGGAGAACGGAGACCCTGGAATGGGAATTATTGTAGACTCGAACGGAATAAGGCTTCCTAAATATTTGTATACCCAAAATTCGAAATAAAATGATCTATTTCACATAATTTATTATGCAGAAACTAATGACAATTCTAAGAATATAAGGTTGGAACAAATAAAACATATTCCACAAAATACGACCTGAAGACATAGTTAAATCGTTAAATCATTGTATTGTTATTTGTTTGTGAGCAGGAAGCGTGAGCTAAAAATTTTGCTCTATAATAACATTAATCATTGTATTCACTAGCTGATAATCACTACTAGAAAAAATCTCATTAACTCTTTGCCCGCCACATTGATTTTAAGCATAAAAAAGAAGACTTTTCTCTTTAATTATTAATAATAGTATAACAATATTTGCTTAGTATGAACTAGGAGAAATTAAGCCTCAGACCCAGCACTAGCATTATCAGTAATTTTCAGATCTTTTCGCCCAGCCATTACAGAGAAAAGGAATTATTACGATTGTATAGTTAATAAGTACAATTGTGACTATAGTCGAATTTGGCAGGCAAAGAGTTAATCAACTTTCAATGTTTGTAATCCCTTTCTGAATATGGTCACTCTTTATAACGATATGGACCTGAATACAAAGAATTTAAAGAAATTTAAAAGTTTATGTCCATCACATTTGGATAAGTGGGCAAATACAAAATTTATCCAAATCATTTAGAAAATAAAAACAAAATGTGAAGCTT
This sequence comes from Paracentrotus lividus, assembly GCA_940671915.1. NCBI lineage: Eukaryota > Metazoa > Echinodermata > Echinoidea > Camarodonta > Echinidae > Paracentrotus > Paracentrotus lividus. The sequence goes on from CALNVZ010000218.1 coordinate 18,114,155, forward strand.
TGAAAATCAAGGGGACACATCCCCCTGATTGCCGCCAAATTTGGAGAGGAATGAATTATACACTAGATCGAATAAATAAAGCACCCCAAAGAGACATTTAATAATATAGGCTAATATCCAAAATTCACAATAGAATGACCTACCTCACACATTATGCCAAAGTTACAAATAAAGCGTTGTAACAAATAAAAGAATAAATGAATATAGGGACCTGAAGAAAGATTATTTGTATAATTATTGTCTAGTGTTTTTGTTTGCAAGCGAAGCGCGAGCCGAAAATTTTGCTTTTTAATGACCTGAACTTGGTTCATTTTACGCTGTGCCTCTTCGTCTATTATATGTACATATATTTTTGTTAAGCTTTAAAAATCGAGGGTGGACGATCCCCCAGAAAACAAAAATCGATGGGGGGGGGGGGGGGGGGGGGGGGGGGGGGGGGGACTCGATCGTTCCCCCGTCCACCCGGGACGCCGCCATTACCTACCGTTGTGTAGTATTGTCACAGGATTTTTTTTTTTCTAAGGGATAGTTTCTTACAGGAATTGACTAAGTGGTGTTTGACCAAGTCGACTTGATTAGACGAAATGGGAATTAATTAGACCAAATGGTAAATTGACGAACTGATTGAAGACAAACATCTAACAGGGATGAAACCAACGGGCATTAGTCAAAGTGGATTTATGGCAGTTTACTGCTGAAGTTTGGTAGTCGTATGGTATTCCTGTGGTACTTCGTGTGGTACTATGGTAATTAGCTCATTTGCATACAATGTTTTTGTATGCACAAATCAGTATTTTGTGAAGCTTACCTCATTAACTAGTAATTGCCTGCATATTAATATTTTTTCTGTTAGGGAAATATATTTGCTAAACACAAAGTAACATCAAGAGCGATAGTTTTGACATTTGCATTATTATCAAGAAATATAGAAAATAACTAAATGTGACCCAAAATATTTTTGCTATATAGTGGTATATATACCAGTGTATGGTATCTTTGGGTGTCTAGCGGCAGTCCTGTGGTAATGGTGTGTGGTATCCCTGAATTAACGGCGTGTGGTGTTCCGGTCGTAACGGTATGTCATAATCCTGATAACTGTGTGCGGGATTGATGTGTGGTACTAGTTTGGGATAATGCTATTAGGTATTTTTGCTGTATGGTACTCCTGTATGGTATTTTTGTGGTACTTGTGCTAAAATACCATAGGAAATCCTGTGGTATTTGTGCCAAAATACCATAGGAAACCCTATGGTATTTTGGCTGTATGGTACTGCTGTATGGTATTTTGTGTGGTATTTGTGCCAAAAAAACATAGAAAATCCTATGGTATTTTGGCTGTATGGTACTGCTGTATGGTATTTTGTGTGGTATTTGTGCCAAAAAACCATAAGAAATACTATGGTAATCCTGTGGTATTTTGTATGGTACCGTTGTGTGGTACCACACGATTTTTTTTTGTAAGGGTAATATCGCTTCATCATGATAACCCCACCACTGTCAGTCAAAAGGAGCAACCAGAGTCACTCCCTACCGAACCGTCAGAAACTAAAATAAAATAAATTCTAGGAACTGGAGAGCAAGGCATTTCAATTGATTGAGGTATGAGTTTTTGGACGATGAGGCAGTTATAAGCGGCGGGTTATCAGTTTGTGCCTTGTGGAGCATGGATTTTCTTGGTTAATATCGCTAATTTTCTCCCGTTCGACGGAGTTCATAACAATCTAGTCTAATGACTTGGGACGATTTCCGTCAAATACTCTAACCCATGTGATGAGCTGCAAATTCTAGTGTTTGGTACAAGTTGCTCTATGATCCAACGTCAGTACCGTGCCGTTGGGTCTTTTCACAACGGGAGATCAACGGGTCGACGGCCGAGTCGAAAAAAGGTGCGGAGATGCTGGGGATTGACGAAGACGTGGATCACGGCAGGGGCTATCAATCCTCGGAGATGCGGCGGTCGATCTGGTCTAGCTGGACATCGCATGCAGAAAGTTCTTCCTTAAGATGAGTGAATTATACTATTGATTTATTTTTACCATTATATGATTTTTTTTTTGTTTTCAGATAAGACAAGCACAAATTAATTCTAATAATATCGTGACATATACATAATTATATTAGGGCCTAGATTGTCCATTGGAATATATTTTTATACGTCATAATATGAAATCAATCTTAAATAATAAATGCTACTATATAGTTTACGTGGTTTGCCCCAATGTTCGTTGCAAACAACCTGATATTCAAGCCAAAATTATTACCCATCGGCATGAATTCATAATGGAGGCTGAGTAACTCAGTTCTGGATGTTACTAGGTTGAATAAGGCTGCTCCAACTACATGTCGTTTGTCAGTGCGCATTTGGTGGTTGACGGGCATTAAATGACAGAGAAAGCCTATAGGGAATTTATCTTTCACCCTTGAAATGCTGACGGGTTTTTGAGATTTAGGTCTACAGCCTTTCGAGAGATATTCAATGATGATGATGATAATAATAATTATAATAATAAAAATGTAATAATGAATTTAAAAATCAATAAATCTTTTCATATTCCTTATTGAAGTATTAACAATACTAATTCATTTATATGGAATTTTGATTTCGAAATAGTTTTAACGGGTGCGGAATTTTGTGGGCATTTCGATTGTTTGAATATGAAAGTTTATCATCGAAATATACCATTTGAAATAGTTTTAACGAGTTTGCGAAATATTGTGGCCATTTCGGTCGTGTGAAGATGGATTTTTATCATCGAATAAATGATATTTTCTGTAATGAAATAAAGATATGAAATTACTGGTTGAATACAAATTATAATATTCAAATTAAAGCTAACACATCTCTCAATTTATGATTTTAATTGGTAGAAGAATGCTATCATAGAAAGAAAAAAAAAAAGAAAATTGGAGGTAGTTTGTACAATTTAACAATTTTAATTACAGAGTTTTATAAATAATCCAATTTTCCGAATGGATTTTTCATATTATCAAATTAAAGATGTTTCATGTCATGTTGTGTGAGCCCTGATTGGACCTCGATTTAAAGAAAGACATGAAAATGGGTCTTTAGTGGACTTTTCTGGCCGTAGAAATTCATGGGTTATCTCCATCAAAAGGTAGAACTCTATAATTTTTTTTTTTATAGAGTTTAGTTGAGATGCAAAATGAATTACGTGTTAATGGAGTTTGTGCTTAAGATTTGTTTGTTTCTTTGCAGATCAGCGGGATCGAGGTTTCATTCGGCATCCTTGAGAATGGTGCTAAGCTTGCGTTGCCGAGGGTGAACAAGGGCGTACACTAGAGGCTTCTGTTGTAGGCCAAGTACACCGACCAGTCGATAATTCCAGATGGCACAAGCTTGGACCCTTACAAAAATATCCTGTGGTACCACACAACGGTACCATACAAAATACCACAGGATTTTCCTATGGTATTTTTGGCACAAATACCACATAAAATACCATACAGCCAAACTACCATAGGGTTTCCTATGGTTTTTTGGCACAAATACCACAGGATTTCCTATGGTTTTTTTTTTGGCACAAATACCAACAAAAAATCTATACAGCAGTACCTACACAGCCAAATAATCATAGGATTTCCTATGTTTTTTGGCACAAATACAACACAAAATACCATACAGCCAAAATACCATAGGATTTCCTATGGTTTTTTTGCACAAATACCACACAAAATACCATACAGCAGTACCATACAGCCAAAATACCATAGGTATTTTTGGCACAAATACCACAGGATTTCCTATGGTATTTTAGCACATGTACCAAAAAAAAAAAAAAAAAAAAAATCTTCATTAATTTTTTTTTATACAAAAGACAGCAAAGAAAACATGCTTTTTAGTCTTTAAACTAACTCTAAGTTTCAATTAATTCATGCAAATGAAATGTTAGAACCATCCTCTCTGTCACTTTTGTAAATCGTATATTAAGTAAGTCAACCGCTCTTGTCTTTCGGTAATGAAAACTATAGCAATTTCCAATTCAAATCATTCAAGAACTGTTTTCAGAATGAAAATGTATACCACTTGTAATGTTTATAATAATTTACATTGATCACATTGATTTAAAAGGAAAAATTGGCAAATCGAAATGTCATTAATACTTACTTTAGTGTATACACCCAAAGAAAACATACCCACGCATTTTCCATCGTTCGTCTGTAATTTTGTATAATGTGTTATGGGTGTTGGCTCAGCTGATAACTTTGTTCATACAAAGTGAATATAGAGATGCGTTTCTGACCTTTGATGTCAATATAACTTTAAGTAGATTGCAACAAATTTCGGATCTCTACCTATCAATGTTGACATTTTAATGAAACAGTCGCCTCCAGGAGCATACAGTACGTATTAAAAAAGGTAATCAATTTTAGAGGGATCTACTGCCCGCAAATTGTTTTGGTTTATTTATAAGTTACATATTATTGAAAATAAACTCGTAACATTTTTACAATAAAATACAATATTTGCATTTATATAGTGCACATTACTGGAGTATCACAGCGCTTAACATCATAAACATATATATAAGAACATTATAACAAAATAAATAACATCGTATAACCAGCGCTTAACATCATAAAGATATATATATTAAAGAACATTGATAACAAAATAACTTATGAACTAATATAGGATGAATTGATCGTTTTTGGTTTATTTATACGTTTTTATGGCGTAAAGGGGTTGTCCCACTGGAGGCGATCGTTGCTGCGACAACTGGCGATCTTGCTGTTGTGAGTGTGGTAGCAAGTTGTTGTTATAGCCTAGCCTAGAAAGAGTCGTATGTAGGTATATAATTGCCTTTTTAAAGATTAACTCCTTACAATTATGAAATTATCAGGTTGTCGCCACAACGATCGCCGCCTGTGGGACAGGCCCTTAAGTGCCGTAGTCTAGTGGTCGTATCACTCGACTGGGAATACAAAGGTCGTGGGTTCGATTCCCTCACCGGGACTTACGTCCATTCCACCCAGGTGCAAATGGGTACCAGGGAGGATAATTCCATATAAGGCGCCTATAAATGGCTGACTACAAGTATGGAGTTAAATCCAGTGAACGGGGTAATATGTCGCTCTATGTCACGGACGGAGGCACACGTGTAGTGAGTTAGCTCTCCAGCCAACGCCCAAATTTGGTATATTTTGCCATGTTTTGACTGAAATTCTACTGGAAATTTCATCTTTTAATTCAGTTATTTACTCACACCAAGATTTAAAACGGCTTCTGAGGGTTTTTTTCGCTCCTAAGAACTGAATCTGTGAACGCAACTTTGGTAATTAAATCTGACATTATGACACGCAGCGGCAAAGCAACAGGAACCGCAAACCCTAAAGGAAAGGCCGCCGGCGCTGCCGCGTCGGGCAACGATACCGAAGATTGTGTAACACAGCCCACTCAGGACGCCCAGGGCACCCAGCCCACCCTTGGAGATTTGCAAAAGAGCATTTTGGATTTTAAGAACCTTATATCTGGTAAGCTCGATCAGATATCAGCCGATATTACATCTGTGAAAGCCAGTGTGGTGTTTAATTCAACTAAGATAACTGAAATCGAAAAAGAAAAACTGCCGGAGATACAGAACACTATCGATAAAAAATGTCAATACTTGGAGAATAAAATCCTACTTCTAGAGATACACAACCGGAAATCAACTTTGCTATTTTATGGCATTCAACAGAAGGATGGTGAAAATGTATACGACGTCTTAAAAGCAGCTTTTGTTTCTCTTGGGATCGACAACACCACAGCATCGGGAATCGCTATAGCTAACGCCCACCGTCTTCCAAGACGGGAACCAGCAGTAGCCCAAGCCGCTCAAGCCAGCCGACCAGCACCACCCGCTTGTATCATATCAAGGTTTTGCTATATGCGTGATAGAAATGATATCCTACGTGCTTTTGAGGAGCAACAGAGGAAGCGGAACCCGACTAACCCGAGCAACCCCACCCAGGCCCACCCACGAGTCACGGTACGGACTGACCTGCCGCCAACGATGAAGGCCCGTCGCGGAAAGCTTGCAAATGAAGCGTACAAGCTGCGTAAGGAAAAAGGGGTATCAACCAAAATTTTTGTTACTGGAACCAAGGTCCAGTTGCAATGGAAAGAGAAAGGCACTACGAAATGGAATGATCACGACGTGTAACAGCTTCAAATTATGTAAGCCTGACAAATCATTTTCCTCAATTACTTTGATTCATATAAATACCCTTATTCTTCATTGAGCTGAGAAAGACCTTTTATGCAACCATTCGACGCAGCAGGGAATGAATCAGAGAGAGAGAGAGAGAGAGAGATAGATATAGAAGAAGGATATTTAGAAATTTTCCTTTGCTACTGTTACTGAAGCACAAAGTGTCAGGTTTCACCTAAATTCTCACCCAGGAAATTGCATTTGTAAATCTGTAAAGACTATGATATACCACCATTCATGCCGTTTCATGAAATTAACTGCAGACGTCACCCGTTATATTTATGTTGGCTTGCATTGATGTTACTTTTTATAAATGTTTTCTGACAACTAAATGATTGCCGTTATAATGATTGTCAATGTTTATTTTTAAATTTCTCTGAATTTAGCTTGTTAAAAACCAAAATAATGATATCATTAAAAAAAAACAAAAAACAAACAAACAAAGCCAAAGCTTGCGAAAGCAAACAAAAATATGAGCACCCTTTAAAGCAATCAAGGGACGTAAGTGTTATTGGCTCCTTTTTTCTATCTTCCATTAAAAAAAAAAAAAAAATATTGAACTAATGTTTAAAATATTATGTACATGTAGAAAGGTGGAGAATTGTCAATACCGGTTTGTACTGCTAGGTCAGTTCATTGGCCAATAAGGACGTTTTTTTTTTTTTTTTTTTTTTTTTTTTTTTTTTTTTTTTTTTTTTTTTTTTTTCTTCTAAAAGTTGAGTTCTGTCAACTGAGTGACTACCAAAACAATTATTGTCAAACACATATTTTAAAATTTCCTTGTTATAAAAAGAATTGACCTACATTGTATTCGGGACAAATGACTGTATTCTACTAAGTAGAATAAATGAATATCTTTTAATCATTTATATGGATTTGTTGGTAAAATATGCACATTGACTCCTTGTGTAATCTTTAAGACTTTTTTCACCTGTAACCTAGAAACCCAAAAGTTATGTGTGTAATATTTTATACCTGTTACTTGCATGTGTATGTTTTGGGGTATGCAGTGTATAATTATGTAGCCATTTCAAACCACTATGTTCGAATTTAAAATGTATTTATTTATTTATCTTATTATTTTTTTTTATTATTCTTTTTTTTTTACCTTTTTTTTTTTTTTTTTTAATAATAAAAAAAGATAAAAACAAGAATGCAAAAATAAACATATTTAAATAGAAAGTTTAATGTTTTATCGAAATTCCACACCCTTAAATTTATTTCTTGATTATGTGTTATGATTAATTCTACCCAATTTGTGTTCAACCAACAAACGCCTGTGTGCTCCCATATTGTTACTTAACCTAATTATTATCCAAACTTACATGGAGAACGTACACATGCATACATGTTAATGACATAGGCCTATAATTGTAACCAAACTGATAAATATATATGAAGAGCTTGATTCCAAAAGGCGCTAAATCCACTTTTGACCAAAATGGATTTTATAGGTTAATTAAGTGCATCTTAGGCATAGGAATCAAATGCAGTATATTGGATAAAAAAATATTTGTTGGAAGTTTGAAAAAAATTGGTCACAAATATGAGTTTTATTCCAAAGAGCTAAACCAAAACGGTTTATTCCAAAAGGCGCTAAATCCACTATGGTCATTTAGGATTGTTTATTTAACCACTTACCTTAACAAAAATACAATTAGATTATGCACATGTTGTGGCTACCAGCCTCCATCATCCGTGCAAAAAATTTTAGATTATTAGAATAGTTTTCATAATTTTATGAATATTTTGGATTTAGCTCCTTTTGGAATAAAAACATCGAAAACCCAGTCTTGAAAAAAGATAAGATATTAAAAAAAAAAAAAAAAAAAAAAATATTTCAAAATTTAAACATCAGAAAAGTTGTATCTATACTCTGTAGCAATATTCATGTGTTTCGGTTTGAATTACATTTATTTATAGCCTTAAATCTACAAAAATTGGCATCTGACGAGAGTTTTATTCCAAAAGGCCAAATCCATGGGAATTGAAATTATAAAAAATTTCTTAAAAATTGAAATTGATAGCTAGATTTTTAAAAACGTGATTTAATTATTCGAATACGATAGCTTTATCATATATATCAAAAATAACTTACAATGGATAAGATAAAAATGGTAAATAAAAACCTTGATTACTCTAAAACACTAAAAGTGGATTTAGCGCCTTTCAGTTTTGGAATCAAACTCTTCATATGTAGCATAAAATGTTTTGGTTTCACACATGTCATGCATCATGGTGGTCGCTATATGACAAATTTATATTTATCATGTTGATGGCACATGATTGTGTAAGCAGTTCTGTACTCATTACCTTACAACACTTATTGGTTAGTATTTAATGATCTCCAAAACAGTCATTTTGTGATCTTGTGTAACCTTTACACAATGGATATCTGGGAATTTCTGTTTCAGACCCATGACGAATACTGCATAAATGCAGAATTCGTCAATGGGTTTGAGCCAAGACATGCACTAATAAACTAATTTCTTGGCAACGCCATCACAAAAGCAACTTGTCTCTCTTATAATTTGGAACTTTACGCTAATCACATTGCATTATAATAAGGCTTTCATGCCATCATACAGTTTCTACACTCAACATATGAAAAACTGTTGGAGCTTCTTCCTAGAAAACCATTTTCACTGTCACCGATTGTCAATTGGAAAGGATGCCCGAAAAACGGAGTTTGCTTAAATAATACTGGAATAAAAAAAATCAGAGAAGATCATTTACTATAGTTACAACGGTTTTATGAGCGTAAATGTATTAAAACAAGATAAAACCTTGGGAACGAATTATTTTTTTACACCCTAACCCTCAGGCTTTTGAAGCTTTAAAAATCTCCCAATTTAGTCCATTTTGGGTCGTTTTTTCTGTGTGAAAATGATATTTTGGTCAAACACGCGTCACAAAAGCTCTTCGTAAATTCCAGCAGCGGCCATCGATTCATCCTAGTTACGGCTGAGTAGAAGTAAATAACTTATATTCTCTCTTCCAATGAATTTTAAACTCTTTGTGATTGGTCAATATATTTCCCCCGCGTTTTGATACATAAAAAAAAAATATCAGATAAAATACTTCGAATCCTGACTGCACACTTGCACTCTCCTTTACCACGTCTTTATTCAGGCACATTGTTATCCGCGAATGAACGTCAGACCGTGCAAGAGAGTCTACTACCCAGTACATAACACATTTCCCCGCTACACTTATCTGGCCGTAGTCGCACTTAGCTGGACGAATGGCATGTTGTGGATATAAAATAAACAACTGTCCTTTTGATTCATTTTCCCGAATGCCAATCATGTCAAAGTGAGTGGACATATCGTAAATTCTTTTAAGGACTACCTTCCGGGCTGGAGATCTTGCACTACTAGACAAATACTAAGTAAAATCTAAAAACCGCAAACACTGAATAATTCATCAAATCGGATACAAATAGCAAAGTTATGAATATTTTTAGGTTTAGAATTTTCAGGAAAACAGTTTTTGCCATTCTTATAATTGGCCAACTGAAGTTTCAGTCCCCTAACTTTCTTTTGTATTATTATTGTAATGAAATACAATTATTCAAAAATTCTTACTCCCCAACGGAACATACAAAACGCAGAAATAATCCTTGTGGAATGTCAAGGTCACTATGCTATTTACCAGTATTATCATATGTGGAGATTTTCTGTATAACGCAATGTAGATGAAAAATGAGAAAAATAGGATTCAATATAGATAAATATACACTAAGAGATGGGGGACTGGTGAGATCATTCATTTTGCGTCATTTGAATATTCGAAATATTCAATGAAATGAACATATGTAGACAAGGCCAAAGAACGTTTACGAAAAAAACATTCGAAACTCACTTAAAAAAATGCATAACTTTGTTATTATTCATCCGGATTTTGATGAAATTTTCTGTGTTGTGCTTGTTAAATTTTACTTTACTTTACAAATTTGTTAAATTTCAGCCCGGAGTCCTCCTTTAACAACTGATGTGCACATAATAATCAGATACGTAAATGTACAAGATCTCCACCCTAGAAACGATTGTGTGCTCACTTGTTGTAATGGAGACTAAGCATTCACATAATTACTTGCTCTATGTGTAGGGGAGACCGGGGACAATTGTAACAGTTTTTTCCTAATTTGACCTATCAACTGTATTAAAGCTAAATACTTGCTTAAAACTAAATAAAATGAAATATGTATATCTTAGCTTGACATATGAATAGGTTTGGGTTAAGTACAACAAGTTATTTTGACGCCATTACCATTTCAAAACAAGAGGTCGAGTGTTACAATTGCCCCGTGTCCAGGGGCAATTGTAACAGACATACGGGGCAATTGTAACACATGAAATTGAAACATTTTGTTTTTCTTTATCAAAGCTATGTACTTGACAGAGCAAAGATTTAAACATCATTAACCACCTAAACTAATTAAAATGAAAAGTGATAATGCTTCACTCATTTATATCATATTTTCCATTTGCATGATATGGGGCACAAAATGTATGATTTTTTTTTTTAGGTTGTTGTGGCTTCACCCTTTAACTGTAGAGCTATAGAACCTTCATCAATTCATATTTTGGTTCTTTATCTGTACCTACCCAATATATCTTTAAACTGACAACTGTGGTGTAACACTTTATATAATACACCTTTTGACTTTAACACATTCTTTTCCAAATAAAGTGATACATTTCTGAGAAGAAGTAACAAATAACAGCTTTTTTTTGTAAAATCAATCTACAAAATTTACGCCACTTTTTTTTTCTGGCAAAATCAATATTTCTTTGCCCTGTTAACAAAACGTATTGGACATATATTTTCAGGTATCATATATTGAAAATATATTTTAATCTTTTATGGGGGCTCCCATCTCTCCCTCTCTCTCTCTTCTTTCTTTCTTTATTTCTTTCTGTCTTTCTTTTTTCTTCTTTCAGTCCCTCTTTACCTTTTTACTTTCCTATATACCCTTCCTCCCCCTCTCTCTCTCTCCGGCTCTCCCTTTTCCTCCCTTCCTCTCTCTCTTCTTTCTCTCTTTTAATGTGTGTAGTTTTGTTTATAACAAAAAAAAAAAAAAAAAAAAAAAAACAAATAAAACAAACCAATCAGGGGCGGCGGGGGAGTTCCGTATCTCTTATCTCATTTTATAGACCTATTTGTAAATAAGCCTTTTGATTTCATGGGCTATCCTGTCAGTGTTTCTTTTATTTTATTCCCATGTACAGCTCGATGAATAGATCACATCAAACCAAATCAATATATGTTCACAGTTATTTAATTCCTTGTTATGAGCTCATAGATACGGTACCTGTTGTCCTTGAAACAAAGCACTATACATTGACTGGTACACTTCAAACTTATGAGAGATCTGAATTTTCCTAGTAAATGTGATATACATTCATTCAAACAACAAGAATAAAAAACCTGAGCCTCTGATTACAATGAAACGAATGAAAACACACTAGGCACCTTTTTCGGACAAAACAATATTTCTTTGCCTTTCTACACTGTAAAAAAAAAGAATAAAATCTTACCCTAATATTGAGCAAAAAGGCAGCAGACTCGCGTGAATGAGTAACAATTATACTCATGCAGTAGACCAATGTTACTCAGAAAAGAGTAACTTTTCATCATATGTATCATTCCTAGCTTCGAAAGGAAGTAAACAATTAGTTCATCATTTTCTTGCAGTTACCTTTTACTAGCTCTGTTAAGCGTAAACAAAATTTATCCGTTGGAGTAACATTGTATACTACTCATTTTCTTGCGAGTTACCTTTTACTCTGTTAAGAGTAACACAAAAATTTACTCGTTGGACTAAAGCATAATTATGTTTACCGCTATTTCTTGCGGTTATCTTGTTTACTACCTCGTTAAGCGTAAAAAAAATTAACTGCCGTTGGGGTAAAGATTAGTGTTATTCATATTTTTTGCGGATTACTTTTTTTTGTTTACAGTGTAACAAAAACGTAGTTGGGACGATATGTTATAAGATTTTAATTCTCAATGTCTGAGCTTATAGATTTACTTCACCCTTTTGTCATGCTTAAAAGCATTGTAATTGACTAATACATTCAAACAGGATTATGAAGTTCACACGAATCTTTGAGCTTATCGACGAGGTAACTCTTTGGCTGGTTTTTCTTTTATTCCAAAGTCCTACTGCCTATTGAAATTAATGGCATAAATAAAATCTATTACACAAGTTTTACTTCTTCATATTCCATCAACCTTTCTTCCCTTTCTGAAAATTTTGCCTTATGAAATGAAATAAAAATGGGGGGGTAGGGAGGGAACAGAAAAAATACTGAAGGCTCTGACAATGAAACAAAATTGATAAACAAACTATAAAAGACACTTTTTTTTTCTGACAACATCAATATTCCTTTGCCTTTTCAACAAAACGTATTGGACAGATATATTCAAAGTAATTTAATTCCCATATTGCTGAGCTTATAAATAAGGCTATTTTTCCTTGTAAATAAAATAAATGATTGACAGATACGTTCAACGTTGTGCAATTCTCATTTCTAAGGACCCCCCCCCCCACTTGTCGCTCAATGCCTCCATTTTCAAAAAGGCTCTGTGGCCCCTGATCGGTTATATACTAGCTTGGTGTTGATGCAGCGGAAAAGTGCTTAATACCGAGTTCCTATACAGGAGTTACTTTAACAGAAACAGAAACAGAACAGTCCTTCAGGGGCAATTGTAACAGCTTGTTACAATTGCCCATGACAGAGGTGACCATATTTGGAGATATTTCTTTCTATTTTAGCCTAGGTATTCATCGTTGAAACGTTAGCCATATATGGCCTAAGAACATAATTTCTAAATATATAAAAATGACAGCCGTAGCTCATTCATATATTTGTCCAGAAGAAAAACAATGGGTAATGTGCAATATTACTTTCATGCTCAAAAAACGATTTTTCTGCTGTAGAAGGCTCCACGAACCGTTAAATCTGCTAACACTCAAACAGCATGTGGAGCGATGAAATGCGCATGCTCAGTGCAAATTTTAAGTTTGTAGCGTGTTTCCGCTAGGAATGGGAGCCTCTGTTACAATTGCCCCGTGTTACAATTGTCCCCGGTCTCCCCTAGTTATCATGCCAACATTCATTTATATTTTATAAGCAAGTAAACTGTAACCCAATTAAGATGTACATCGCTATCTTTATAAAAGGTTGTATGGTATGTAGGTTCATTGATGATATAGCTTGCATCATACGAGTAGCTTGGCCTACATACGGGTGCGTTAGATCAGCTTTGTATACTCCGTATACTTTACCCTGTCAATTGTTTGTTTTGTTTTGTTTTTTTGTTTGTTTCCCCCTTGCCACTTGTATTGTATGAGTATACGTTCATGCATTATTGCATTGACAATAAATTGCTATTACTCTGAACAAACCACCAAAATTAATCTCCAAAATAGAAAACAAAAATAAAAATCAAACATTATTATGTATATTGTCAAACAAACAAACGCACTTATTTACGCGATCAATGTAGATGTGAATCACGTCAACAATATTTATGTTGGACAATTGTGATAGATATTTAAATTAGAGCATTTTCTATAGAAATATCTGATCCTTAATTGGTGCCACGCCTATGATAAAAAATGCGCTAAACATTTATTGAGTCCGTTCAAATGTCTACACTCTCTGAGCAACTGGGCGGGTTTGTTGGGTGAATTGTATAAACTTTGATTACCTCCTTGCTTTGTTTCTTTGATTTTGATTGGATTTTTTTTTTGTACCATTGTTTCAAAATTCTATAATGCTTGATAAATATTTTGACTTAACTTCTGATATTTTTTTGTCTCTTTTGGTCGGTACTTGGCTTGTCAGCTCATTTTGCTTGAGGGGTGTAGATAAAACATAAGATTTCTTCTTGAGATTTAATGGACTTTGATTAGATTTCTATGATGCTTTTTATTTGTCCCTTGTTAATTTTTTTAGAAGATTTGTTACTGGTCACGATCCTAATTTTGGCATTTAAACAAAATTAAAAATAAATATAAAAATAAATCTACAGGGCATTGGCTGGAAGCTACAGCTCTAATACATGTACCTGTGCAAAGGTTCAAATGTATTACATTTATGAATTATGTTTTATTCGTTTTTCATTTGAATTATGTTTATGTTTATTTGTCTTGTGTGGTCTTCCGCAGTTGAGCAACGATTTTTCAAGCATGAATTTAAACTCTATACCCTTAACGTACAACACAAATTCACTATGCTTTTGCTTTAGGTTTTGCTGTTCTTTTTATGGCTAGTTTTCCGTTCACAAAGGTTAGATTTCAACTCGCTTCTACAAAGTCATCATGTTGATGACAGCAGTCCAATTACGGATAATCAATATGAAAGTAACGTTTCAAATTTGTTGAACAATACAGAAGAATTTGAATACACTTTTGATACAAATGATAGTTCTCATGTTAAATCTCTTTACTACCAGTTTTTCAAGAATGCCCAGTCAGCTGGAAAGAATGACCTGCACCTTTTGCATCTTAATATACGTAGTGCTAATAAAAATCTTGAACAGCTAAACATGTTGTTAGATAACATTGATGCAGATTCTTTTGTAATTGGTTTAACAGAGACGTGGTTTACGGATGAACCACATACAATACATTCCCTCCGGAATCACAACCTTATCTTTAATAATATAGGTTTTCCAGTTCAAATGTCCGAGGTATCAAGTCAAATGTGCATTAGGTAATTCAAATGTCAATAGGGAAATCAAAAGTCCACATTGCATGATCAATGTCTAAATAGGAGAATGAGATGTCCATAGGTATGTCAAATATCCACACAATAGACTGAGATTATTTTCAATAGGGAAATCAAATGTCAGCCGAGCAAGACCAATATCCGAATAGGTAAATAAAATGTCCACTGCTAAGTCAAATATCCACACAATAGAAATCATTTAATATAGGGAAATCAAAAGTCCATATAGAAGGATCGATGTCCTAACAGATGGATAAGATCCCTGTTGCGATGTCAAATATCAATACTAAAGAATTTTTTTCAATAGGGAATTCAAATGTCCATTCAGCAAAGTCACTGTCATAACAGGTAAATGGAGGGTCCATAGCGAATTCAAATATCCACACAAAAGAAAGAGTTATGTAATCCCGTGTCAATCAAAGTGTCTAATCTGTCATAGGTAACTCCAATGTCGCATTGGTAAGGCAAATGTCAGTGGATACAGCAGAAAGTTAATATGCCTAATTTTGAAAGCAATAATTTCCAAGTAGGGTACATGCAGGTAATATGGGACAGCAGGTAATATGGCCACCTGAAGCAAATCATGTCGTGACCGTCGACCGGTGACCGGTGACCGGTGTGAGCACCATAATGTTGTTAATATGAACTGTATACGTAAATATATCGTCGTGATAGCATCTAATGCCGAAATTTCTCTGAGAAAATTGCTGAAAACCAAAAAGATAGGTACAACTTACGGCATTTTTTTTACCCTGATGTAAAATTTGATATTTCACAGAATGTGATGGTGAAAGAGTGTTTGAGGATGGTAAACCTCAATTGTTTTGTATATTTAGTAAGCTTATTAGTTTCATTTTATCATACTAGCGTGTACAGGTCAATTTGTTTTAGTGAAGGGGTGCAATGTTGCATTGAATGCTTGCCTGACACAGCAACATTAGTGCAGGTAATATGGACATCCAAAATGGCGGAAATGATTCTGGTACTTAGTATTGGGATGAGGCATCAATCTCTTTGCTACGATTTTTGGGGTATATTCACAGTATATAATTAATATAAATTACTCTATGTCTTAGGCCTCTATATTATGTATAATGAAAATAATATTTAAAATAATGTTTAAAAAAGAAATAATATACAAAATGCATAACAATGAACTATATATAGTCAAAGGATTACTGAAGGGTCTTATAATTTCAAATTATATTGTTAAAGTTAATGATTTTTCAACATTTTAAGCAAATTCCAGCACATGGTAGAGTCATTGTAGTTTTTAAAACGTACATTAAATACATGTGCCCATATTACCTGCCACATGCAGGTAATATGGGCACTTTGGTAATGACGTCAAACATTTGAAATATTGCAGACAGGGGGGTTGGTGATAATTTTTTTTCTCACAATAAAAGTTAGAGCAGTAGTCATTGATTCATATAAACAAAGATTAGACTGTGTGTCATTTCGTAATTTTATGCAAATTAGGCAAATGAGCTCAGCGGGCCCATATTACCTGCATGTACCCTAGAGGATCTTGAATTATTTATGTTAAGGGATAAAAGTAGGTCTTTTTATGAAGAAAAGGCAAATATATATTCTTCTACATTGTGGAGATGGTGATTATTATTTATCATTAACCTCAAAGTTAGGGGGGAAATATAATTTCATGTTTTTTTTTTATTAATTGTACATATCAATTCTACTCCACGTGAAATGTAATCTAACGTATGACATTAAATCTTAACATAAAGACGCATCCATTATTTGAGGAGGGAAACGCAACATTACATTCATGAGTTTAGTTGGAAAATGCACACGCAGCTGAAAAACAAAAACCCGCGCTAACGGCGGGAAGCGACCGGTTGACAACTGCATGCAATTATAGCGCCACAAAAACTCGCCTAAGAAAACTTCCCTGTCGGTAAAATGAATTGTCAGTCGATCCGTTCGAGGAAATTAGTCCTGGACATGAAATAAATAATGAACTTTTATCATAGTTTTCGTAGGTAGATGCTTCAGACAGATTGGGAAAAAGACATTTTGGCAAGCCTATAACACCATTTGCTAAAGTTGTAATTAGAATCTTTATTTCACATAGATTGATGTTCCTAACGATTATATATAAATAGTGATCTTGTCACATCTTGCGAGGACGCCGTCCACATTCGATATGCATGTGATATGCGGAAATATGACCCATCGAGTAAAGATTCTTGTGATAATGCTCAAAGTGACAGGACTTTTTTTTACAATCGAGATGAATGTACCATATTTGGAAAGCTGAGAATTCAAGCTTTTAAAAACTGCTTGATCATTAAGGTGTAATATAATTATGCGTAATCGAGGAAGTGACTATGGCAGCGTATGGCTATTTTGAGAGCAAAATTGGCCATATTGTACAGGAATTTGATCTTACTAGGATTTCGAATTGACACAAGTGACAGGACTTTTTCCCCTTTGCAATAAGTATTTCCTATTTTTGAAAAATTCGGATTCTTAGTCGTACTTATTCAAGTTGATCATTTTCTGTGAAAGATAGTTGCTCGCCATAATCAGATAACAAAGTGAAAAAACGTGCAAAAATACAAAAAGTCTATGGCCGCGTTCGCTTTGCGTAGAGTGATAGCGCCCTCTTCCCCTTAAGTTTACAACTAGAATTGATATGATAACTAAATTGTAAAAATGTATGTATTTCCAACAAAGCGGTTACCGTTAGTCTATGAAAGTGGTTAATGAAACATGCATGCGCATCAAGATGATGCAGAAATAAAAGAAAGAGCATTTTCTAGAAAACTAAATGTTATGAAATAATATTATGTATGTAGGAAAATACAACAAAACATACAACTTTATTAATTTATATTCATTAACAAGTGCTGCAAAGGGATATGTGTATTTGATATCAATCCTATAAGAAGAAGGTATATATTTGGGTGACATTTTATATGAAAAAAAAAACACTTTTATTAATTCTAATAAAATATACCTTTTCAGAAAGTCGCATTCAGTGAGCATGATTGGAGTGGTGAGGAAAAGTAGTGGATGTGGCATGTTTTGAAATAGGAGAAAAATTCGAATGTGAGGATACCTCACAGCACTTTTTTTTTGCAGCCCCCAAATTTTGAATTATTAATGGGATATGTATTTTTATATCATTAATTGAATTTCAAATCTCTTGCTTGTTTATTGAATTAAAAAGGAATAACAATATAAAAGACTTTTAGGCCTTCTCCACATTAAACATTATGTAATTATACATTTACTCAAATAATGAATGAAAATATAAATGTCGAATGAATATTTAATAATCGACGTTTAGGTGTTCCAAGAAAGTCAATTATGAAGACAGGGACGACAATACTTATATGGAAGAAAAAGAAATGAACAAAAGCGTGAAGGTACTTGGATATTCATGTTAAAAAAAAAAAAAAAA
>CALNVZ010000218.1:18132641-18160700 GCA_940671915.1 Paracentrotus lividus
AAAAAAAAAAAAAAACGTACCAAAATGTAATGATGATCTAAGAGATGATGGGAGGGATCGAGCTAGAGAAAATCAATTCTTCATAAAGCTTTAGAGAGAAGTTGCAATATTTATAAAATAACATGATATTGCATACATCATTTTGTACACCAAACTGTAACAAAAGTGCAAAGGTACATATGCCATATTCTGTATAAAGTTGTTAAATCATATTTGACCAGAGTCTAATATTCTGGTTAAGAAAAATTATCATCTTTTTTTTATTTTTTATTTTTTTATTTCCATATGTTTGCATTTTATTGGAA
Source organism: Paracentrotus lividus (assembly GCA_940671915.1). Lineage (NCBI taxonomy): Eukaryota > Metazoa > Echinodermata > Echinoidea > Camarodonta > Echinidae > Paracentrotus > Paracentrotus lividus. The sequence goes on from CALNVZ010000218.1 coordinate 18,132,947, forward strand.
ATAATGTGAATTTATATGTGAGTATAACTATGTTTTCATTTATCATTCAAGAAAAATGATTTTTGACACTTCAGTCTGATCTATGATATGTGGAGCAGTATAAACTGATTACTGACATAAGGAAATGGTTCGTAGACAATCAAAATATGTAACGAAGACTATGGACTTTTGTGTTTCAATTTAACATTGGACATTTGAGATCACTATGAGATATTTAATTTCCCTAGAACGACATTTCTCTAGCTATACGGGATATTTGGCTCCTTATGCGACTTTGAATTTCCAAATTGATTATTTGAAATTTACTATATGGATATGAAGTACCTACCTTGTCATTTGTACTTTTCTATATGGACAAGTCGTATCTATAGTGACATTTGGACTTCTAATGAGGACATATGATACCTACAATGTGTAAACATACCTATCAGGACATTTGAACTACCAACTGGGACACTTCGTACCCATATTGGAATTTGAGCTACCTATTTGTACATTCCGGAGCTACATGGACATTTAAACTACCTATTTTGACACCCGTGTGCTATTGTGGACATTCATTCTGATACCTGGACATTGAACTGCTATTCATATCATTCTACTCTATGTAAAATGTAAAGTTAACGTATACCATGTGCGGCATGTATATCGTAATTAAACAGGTGCGTCCATTATCTAGAGAGGCCAGACGCAACGAAGCGACGTTGAAATACGACTGACAAGCGTAAGAAATCTATACAGCTGGCTGCAATAATAAATTAGCCACAAAAACTCGCTTAGGAAGACTTCCCCGCGGCTGAATGGTATTATCCGTTCGGTTCAGCAATCTACTCGTACATGGAGATGAAAGAAATAATGAACTTTTATCATGTTGTTAGTTAATATTCTCCAGACCAGATGGAGGAAATACACATTTGGGCAAGCTTATAACATTATTGTGATGAAGTTGTAATCAGGAATCTTTATTCACATAGATTGGACGTTCCAAACGATGATGATATAAGTAGTGATCTTGTCACCTCTTGCGAAGACGCCGTCCACATGCGATATGCATGTGATATGCGGAATTATCGACCCATCGAGTAAAGATTCTATTTGTGACAATGTTCAAAGTGACAGGACTTTTTCTTAACCAATCGAAATGAATTCACCATCTCTGGAAAGGTGAGAATTCAAGCTTTTAAAACGGCTTGATCATTAAGCTGTAATATAATTGTGCGTTATCCAGGAAGATAATTATGTGGCGTATGAGCAATTTTGAGAGCAAAAATTGGCCATATTGTACAGGAATTTGATCTGATTTAGGATTTCGAATTGACACAAAGTGACGGACTTTTTTTCAGTTTGCAGTAAGTTATTCCTTTTTTGAAAAAAAAAAGACTCTTAGCGTACTATTTCAAGTTGATCATTCTTTGAAAAGGTAGTTGCTCGCCATAATCAAGAAAACAAAGTAAAAAAACTGTGCAAATACAAAATGTCTATGGCAGCGTTTGATTTGCGTAGAGTGATAGCGCCCTCTTCTCTTAAGTTTACAACTAGAATTGATATGACCCCCGTCACACTGAGCTCGTTTCCTACTACGTCCTTGCAAATTTTGCCGAACGGGCATAGTCTGTGTGTAAACTGAGTGGACGTAGTAAATACTTCTTACGATCTGTTTACGAACTTCATGGACTAGCTCGGTCGGATTTTCAAAAAACTGTTAAGAAAAATCGGGCGCCCATCTCGTCCTAAAATTTAACGGGGTGGCAAGTACCTGAAACGAGATGGACGTACTACAAACGAAATTGCCGTACTTAAATCGTTCTAAAGATGTGCTAGGACGTCTTACAAACGAGCATTGTATATTCATTACCAGCTTGAAGTTACGAAGACGCATGAGGTCTGGCAAAAACGGGCTAGGATTTTTATGGGAAACGGGCACGCATTTGCGTTCAACACTTTCTAGACACGGATAATGACGCAGTAAGAACAAGATGAACTTTCTGGAGGCCGTTTGGTCGACGTAAGAACGAGTAAGAACGGATTTTGACGGATTAAAAACGACCAAGAACTAGTTAGGTCGGGACAAAACGCATTGGAAACGAGTCGGAACTGATTAAGAACGGGTTGAAACTAACTGGGGACGGGTTTGGATTGTTTCAGACGGGCTCTGTTTCGTGGAAACGGTCATTTTCACCCGATTTTAACTAGATACAAACGGACTGCAGACGAGGCAAAGACGTGATGGACGTATTGAGGACTGTATACGAACGTTGTTCATCTTTATCCAGAAATAATTAGGTCAAATGTACGCGTTCTTTTTTCGGCCGTTTTTCGTATTTATTCTAAAAGTTGTGAGATTTATGCAATTGTAACAATTAATGTGTGGCAATCAAATAGCTGATCTATTCGCTTATGCTACTATCACACTGAACAATTTCTTACCATGTTATTGAAATTATTGCAGAACGGGCTTAATCTATGTACACACGGAGTGGACGTACTTGAGACCTATTTCAATCTGCTCAGGACTTTATAGCACGGGCTTGGATAGCAATACGTTTCAATTTTTAAACAGAACGGCATGTCATAATTCCCGTCACACTGAGCTAGTTCTCACTGCGTTCTTGGTAGTTCTTGTTGAACGGGCTCAGTCTGTTTACAAACGGACTGAACGTAGTACAGACCTTTTAGAATTTAGTACAGACCGTTTACAATCTGTTTACGAACTTGGCGAACGGGCCCGAACGGAGAGAACGGAAAGGCATTCCGATTTTTTGGAACATGTTAAAAAAAAAAAATCGTACTGGCTTCCAGTTCTAAAATTAAACGTAGTGACAACGTTCCTTAAACGTTCCTTTAACGTTTCCACTTAACTGTGTATTTACATGCATGCAAAGAAAATGGCGAAAAAATAACAATTATTGTTATAAAATTGCATTTTTATTTTTTGATGCCTGCAATGCATTGTCTATGAGGATGTGTGCATTAAGTATGTTTTAATGGATTAATTAATTGATTAAATGACTTTTGAAAAATCTGCTTCAAATTTATCTAGAACCACATAAATTCCCAAGAGAATGATATATCACTCAACCCATAAGACGAATTGGCTGCAAAGATATAACGCAGCAAACAATATGAAAGTGACAAAAATGGGAATTTCCTATGCTTTAACACGTGCCTCCACCGTAGGATCCTCCACCGTAGGATCCTCCACCCCTTACCCTACTCCACTAAAAGTATCTTTGTATTAAAACTAGGAGCATAACGAAGCTGAAACTTTACAGACATGTAGCCTGATAAATTACCTACAATATGAATTATTGCACAACTTATGACTGTACATCATTTTCATGCTATGTGAAAAAATGTGATAATTTCCCCTCCAAAATGTAACGCCTCCACCCTTTTACTATACCCCAACTTGTGACACATGACCGCATACGTATTGGAACTTACATGTAAATGTAATATATACTGTTTTTACATGTGCACTAAACCCAATTATAAACAAACAAAGCAATGTATGTGTACATGGATTGTGCAACTGCATGTAGATCTGGCTTGATATTTTGTTCATGAAAGTTGTTTGTAAATAATAAATATACATTTTCAGAATATTATGCATTCTGATAGATTATTTTCTGGCTTAATATACATGTTTACAGTCAACGTTGCCTAAGTTGATTCTGTGTGGATAGAAGAAAATATTGGGAAAAAATTGTCTTCAGAAGGTTTTAAAACAATTTTGAACAATAGAGAAGATGACTTGGCAAAATTGACTGTTCATCCGATGTGACTCTGAGAGGGTAAGAAGCATTTATGAAAGCATGATGAGCAGAGTGTGTAATATGCAAATGAGAGAGTAAACATACAGCCATGGAATTAATTATTAGACAAAACCAAATTTGAGCTCCATACATGTACCGTGTACAGTATGTCGAAAAATGGTCTAATACTTAATGTCCATGACTACACGAAAGTATGAAAGCATGATGAGCAGAGTGTGTAATATGCAAATGAGAGAGTAAACATACAGCCATGAAATTTATTATTAGACAAAACCAAATTTGAGCTACATACATGTACCGTGTACAGTATGCCGGCAAATGGTCTAATAAAATGTCCATGACTACACGAAAGTCAATATTCTGTAGATGGTGTAGAGATGTAGAGATTATGGTGTAAACGTTGATTATGGTAGTCTACTCCTGTTATAGCAACATGAACAACCTTTGCATTTTAGTAAAGTGTTTTTAATGCCATGTATTTAAACAAGTACATGTTTCTATATCTGTTCAGTTTAAAGGGACTTGGAGGGAATTGGGTTGGTCCTTCTAATCTTACTATAACAGGAGTGGACTTCAGCATGGTACATTAAAGAGCGAAATAAGAAAACAAACCAGTAAAACAAATTCAGATATTAAAACCAGTCCAACCTTTTCAATTATTGTACAACCATTTATTAAACTATCTTGAGTACATCATAGTAGGATCATGTTCTGTTCTTGTGGTAAGGTACATGTAATACCGTATCAGGGACAACTACCCCCCGGACAATTACCCCCCGGACAACTACCCCCGGACAATTACCCCCAAGGACAATTACCCCCGGACAATTACCCCTGAGGGACAATTACCCCCGAGGACAATTACCCCCCGACAATTACCCCCCGCGACAATTACCTCCGACGACAAGTACCTCAAGACAATTACCCCCTGGATAATAACTTCCGGACAATAACACACTGGACAATTACCCTCGAGGACAATTACCCTCAACGACAACTACCCTCGAGGACAACTACCCCCGGACAATTACCCCCGACGACAACTACCCCCAAGGACAACTACCCCCCAAGAACGCCGTAAAAACCAAGTAAGATATTTGTATATTTTATATGGTCCAACGGCAATATTGAAGCATGAAATGCTTAGCTATAGTGTTTATCGTAAGAACACTGTAAGGAGAGCAACAACAACATCAGACGAAACGGTCTTGTACAAGTTGCAAATTATCTTTATACTTCATTTCTTCCCAATTCCATATATCATGTTTATTTATATTTTTTCAGGCCTAATTAACTGATTTATGTAATACAATAAAATTCGATAAAAATCAATAAATTTGTTTGGATAATACTACGTTGTTTTTGTCTTTAACAATAATCAATTATCGATAGTTTTATACAGTAACCACATGAATAAGGTGGTGTAAATCAAACGAAACCTTATTGGCCCGAAATCTTGACGGTGGATTCTGCAAAATGGTCTGAAACCATGGTTTCTATGGGCGGTCATAAGGGCCATAATTAACTCTATAAATTAACAAGTAAAGTGAAAAATAAGTAATTTATGACATTTGATTTTACGATTAACTTTATCTTTGCTTAAATTGACGTTGGGCTTTAGTTTATATTTTCACTGTATTTGCTAATTTATGGAGTATGGAAAAACACTATATTTAATTATGTCATATCGTTTACAATTTAGGAATTTTGGTACTTAACTTCCTTCTTTGACGTTTAATTTCTATCACCCTAAATAGTAAAATTACAAGGTGTTATTGTGTGTTTTATCTTTGTTTTAAAGTTATTAAGCTTATTAAGTTATAAAGCCACATCTTAATCTGGAATATTGGGAAGGAAAAGTGGAAAAAAGAAAGAAAAAAGAGAGGGAAAAGCAAGGAAAAAAGAAGAAAGTGAGAGAGAGAGAAAAAGGAAAAAGAGAAATATAAAATAGAAAGGGAAAGAGAAAGTAGAAAATAATTCCGGGCGAGACTCACAATGATTCTCCAACATCGATCCCGGAGAGGGGGTGGGGGCGTAATTGTACGGGGGGTAATTGTCTGGTGGTAATTGTCCGGGGGTAATTGTCCGGGGGGTAATTGTCCGGGGGTTAATAGTCCGGGGGAATTGTCCGGGGGTAATTGTCCGGGTAATTGTCCTCGGGGGGTAATGTCCTCGGGGGTAATGTGTCCGGGGTAATTGTCCGGGGGTAATTTGGGTACCTCGGGGGGTAATTTCTCGTGGGAATTTGTCCGGGGGGTAATTGTCCAGGGGGTAATTGTCCTAGAACCATGTAATACATATACATCAAATATCACAATTTCCCCGCCCCCCCCCCTGCAAAGTTTGAATGTACTAATACTCATTCAACTACATAATCACACAATAATGAAATATCATGTACATGTTACTGTCCTACATGTACAGTACAATTATCACAAAATTGTCCATGGATTATCTAGTTATCATGCATGTATCGTTTTTTTTGTGTTGTTTTTTTTTTCAATTGTAGTATACCCAGTACATGTAAGTTATGAATATATTGTTTTTTTACTGCACGTACGTCAATAACATTAATTTCTGAAAATCAATCTGAATCAGTCTAGGAATATTAAAGTGCATATCGTAATATATAATACGTACATCATTACATCATCATTTCTCTCATACATGTACCAAAGGAAATCAATTGGTGTTTTTGTATTAAAAACTTAGTAAACAAGCTATAGCATTTACATTGTAGCACATGGTACATGTTTGGACTACATGTTTGGACTACTTAAAAGTGAGCTATCCAGATTTTTAAGGATTGCATCATGTATGTATTGAATTATATTCAAAAAGATCATGTGTGCATAATGTATCCCATTTTAGATTTTAAGGTATAACCAAATAGTTTTATGAAAACATTTCATTATATCATTAGAAATGCACATGAAAAAAAACAGAAAAAAAATAATAATTAAGATCAATAAATATGTGTCCAAGTACATGTATGCAAGCTTACATTACGATATACATAGCTCACAGGGTTTAAACAAAATGTTTAATATATTAAAACAAAAAAATTACATAACTTTTCAGACTATTCACGTTTATGATGCATACGTACACATGTAGCTCAACAGGTATATACAATTTTAATACAAATACATGTTAAGCTCCTTAGTGCTATTCAACCTGTGATACCGCGGTACAGTCGATGGGGTATAATCAATGGTACTTCAGCTTCAAAGTGCATAACGATATGGATGAATGCATCAAATGCTAATCATTCAATTTTATGTCTGTATGAATTTTAAAGTGCATATGTGTACACGTGTATGTAAATTGCATCAGAATACAGCAAACTTGTCATTAAAAACAAACAAAAAACAAAAAACAAAAAACAAAAACAAAACAAAAACATATTTCTCTTCTCAAATTTCAAACATATTATCCCATGAAACATTCTCGTGAAAAGAGATAATCGAGGTGAATGATTATAGGTCTAGCTGTTGAGAATAATGGTAATGAAAATTAGTAGATGTACATAATATACCATGCAGTTTTCAAGTTTCAGAATGTAGATCATATTTGGTTCTAATAATGGTACTCAACAATATAAACCAAACAAGGGCCGCGGAGCGTTTTTGAAAGTGGAGGGGCTGAGCGAAAGTGTGTGTGTGTGTGTGTGGGGGGGGGGGGGCTGAAACAGGCCTAAAAATAACAAATATAAGGTCATTTTTGCGTTTTTATACACGTTGGCTGAAAAAAGTGGGGGGGGGGGGGGGGGGCTCCGCGGCACCTGACCAAGGCCAATGAATATTAATCTCAGATATACAGTGCACATGTCATAGAGATAGGGGATCTATGCATGCCTGGTGCAATGCTGATACACAATCTACTTATTGCCATAAAAACATATTTGTCTAAAATACACAACTTGTCTGCATGTCGAAAGGGAGCTACATATATACATGTACATTTGCTATAGATATGAAATCATTTACCAGTTCAGTATAATGTGTGGAGAAATAGAAGGCCAAATATAATACATAAAGCAGAAATATACCGGTATGTAAAATACAATTTGCATATTGATCAGTCCATGCTCAACTGCACTGTCTGTTCTTCCTGGCACTAGTCCATATCACTGTCATCTCCTACAGCACCTGCAAATTCGTCTCCTGACCTTAGTTCAGAATCATCTGAGCCATCATCATTCTCATAATTTGTGGACATAGGGTATCCTCTTCTCCCTAATGCCTCTGTGTATATTGTCCAAGTATGCTCCCCAACTTCTTCCGAAAGGAAACAGTACAGCTGCATAAACACAGTCCGTGACAGGTGGACATTGGCATCCTTTACAATGGCAGCAATAGTAGCATCTGGTAGGCCGCTAGCAATATCCCTACCACAGTAAATGTGGTCCGGCAGCTCACTAATTTAGAAGTCCCTGTACGACTCAAGTGGACGCTCAAGTCCTCGCAGTTCTGCTGAAGTGGGGATCAAAATCGGATATTCCAATGAGGGGGTTCACCTTCATCAACTTCTCAATGTTTGATAGCTCACCATCATGTTGGCTCCCTCCACAGATAGAGGCACACACATCACAGCATCTATGCTTTGGAATTTGATTATTTGAAATTTTACATGTAAATGAATCCATTATAACTTTCCTGCGGCATTCGTCGCCCTTAAGAAACTTTGTCATCGAGGGTGTCACAGCATGCCCTGCAGAGTCTCCGTTGAATTTGAGAGTAACACAGGTGCTGTCTCGCCCATCTCTGCCAATCCTGCCAGCCATCTGTAGATAGTCGTCTACATCCGTAGGTGTTCCATACATGATTGTTGTATAGGTGCCTTTGACATCTACACCCATTCCGTATGCGATTGTTGCAAATAGGATACGTATGGTGCCCTTGGGGTCCCTAAAATCCTCAATGATTGCTTGCTGCACATTAGATTCCGTGTTCGTGTGATACATGAAGAGCTTGTTTCCAAAAGGGACTAAATCCACTTTTGATGAAAATTGAGTTATTGATATCAGGACATTGTTCAGGTACGTACCCATCTTTGAGCAAAATAACTTACCTAAATTTTGATTGCAACTTCCAGAAATTGCAACTTTTAATTTCAGTTTTCTATAGACGCCTGCACAAAATCCGGCAAAGAAAAGCCATTTACTCTGAAGTTACAAAAGTGGATTTAGTCCCTTTTGGAAACAAACTCTTCACATGTTGATCATGTATGCGTGGGTTTCTGGAAGGTCTGCAATGAACATGGAATAGAGTCCAGCCACATTTTTCCTCGACCTGCAGTATACAAGGGTTCTTTCGCAGTTTGATCCCTTATCACGGAGCTCGTCAACAAGGAATTTCATGTTGACATCAATAGACGTGGACGTTGACGACAACATGCTTTATATATATATATATATATATACCGAGTGAGTAAAAAAAAAATTTACACCTAGAAAAATGTCAATAAAAAGAAAACCAATTTATAAACCATAAATTATTTTACATATTCTAAAAGAGTAACTCTTCCCGCATATTCTGGTACCATTTTTGTGTGGTATGTCTTTACGCTTGGATGAACACGACGAATTGTTTGCGAACATGCAAATTTCGAATCGTGCCAGGATGGGGATGAAATTGAAACAACAAAAGCTGACAAAAAAAAAGCAACTCCATCATGAATAAAATAGCATAAATTTTTAACGAGAATACCTTCCGCTTAATAACTTGGCAGGGGTGTTGTTACACATAGTAATAATAATAATAATAATAAACTTGAATTTATAAAGCGCCTTTTCAAAACAGATACAAAGCGCATACATAGGAAATAACACATTAATTATACAATGAACATAACACAATAGAGCATAAAAAACAAACATAGTACATGTACATAAATTAGAAAAGATGCGTTTTGAGATGTTTCTTGAAAGGATTGAGATTTTGACAGTTTTTTAGTGCCTGGGGTATTGAGTTCCAGGTCTTGGGTGCCACCGCCAAAAAAGCCCTATCACCTATCTGTTTCCTCGTTCGGGGGACAGTTAGAGTGTTACTACTGGCTGAGCGAGTATTATACATGGACGTATGCAAGCTGAGGAGATCATTGAGATATTCTGGAGCTAGATTATTGATACATTTGTAGGTGAGGGTTAAGGTCTTATACACAATACGAATGAAGGTCATTAATGAGAGGAGTTACGTGGACAAATTTTGGTTTACAATGAATTAAACGTGCTGCTTTATTTTGGAGAAGTTGGAGAGAATTTAGATCTTTACAAGATGTACCATTAAGGAGAGAATTGCAATAATCTAAGCGAGAAAGGACAAGAGATCGGATTGCTGCATGACAGGCATCTTTGTGTACAAACTTTCTTATTCTACTTATATTACGTACATGGAAATTGACCGATTTGGAAACATTAGAGACATGCTCTGTCATACTCATATGTTTGTCAAAGGTTACACCCAATATACGCACAGACGATGATGGCATAATGGTAGTGTCATTGTCAATATTAAGGTGAACATGATGTAGTAGTTCATGATGTCTCGGAGATGCGGCAATCATAAATTCTGTCTTGCTCTGGTTGAGTAGGAGTTTATTTGCCGACATCCACAATCGAATCTCGGACACACACTGCTGTATTTTGTCCAACGATTGTATTATGCTTTGGGGAACTCTAGGATTGCATGAACAATAAATTTGGATGTCGTCAGCATATATATGATATTGAACACCATGTCTCCGTAAAATATCGGTGACCGGCTGAAGATACATATTGAAGCACTGTGGTCCGATTACAGAGCCCTGCGGAACGCCGCACTCCAGAGAAATATCCTCAGAAGTCGAATCCTGTACTCTGACATGATACTGGCGATTCTGGAGGTAGGACTTGAACCACGGTAGTGTAGATCCATCAATTCCATACATCTTTTGAAGTCTGCTGATCAGTAACCCATGGTCCACCGTGTCGAAAGCGGCAGATAAGTCGAGGAGTACTATGAAGACTGCATGTTGACTGTCCATGGCTTTGCAGATGTAATCATGGACACAGATCAGTGCGGTCTCTGTGCTGTGGTTAAATCTGTAAGCAGACTGATGTACATCCATTAAGTGATTTGTTTCCACATGTGTCATGAGTTGATTCGAAACGGCAGTTTCGATCAACTTGCCCAAATAGCGGATGTTAGATACGGGCCAAAAATTCTTGAGCTCCTCTTTATCCAACTATGGCTTCTTAAGGACAGGAGTAATCGTTGAAACACTGAGCGAGGATGGAAAAACGCCCGATGACAGTGATGTATTTATGGCCTCCGTCAACTTCGGAAGCACCGCTGTTAGATGGCGCTTTAACAACCAGGTTGGTATTGGATCCAGAGCACAAGACTTGGTTGAAGACCGACATACAAGCTTTCTAACTTCCTCCTCAGTAAGGACTCTGAAGCAATCTAGCTTTGGAACATCATTACACGAGATCAGTTCTTCTCTAACGTTGGTATAACTAACGTTGCGTTCATCAATACACTGATGTATGTTTTTCACTTTCTTCGTGAAAAAAATTGCAGAATGCAGAACCAAGGTCTGATGCTGATTCAATATTAAGAAGCTTGTTGATAGTCCGGAACATATCTTTCGGCATGCTATTTTGCAGGAGATCATTGTAATAGTTCGCTTTTTCCGCAGAGAGAACATTGCGAACATGCTCCTTTGCACTATCATACTCAGCTCTTGCGATTGAAAGAGCAGTATTCTGTATCATTGCATCAACTGGGGCACCATTTGACGAAAGATTGGTAGCATTAGCTTTCACCTTTCACCACTTTCTTTCATGACGCCTGCGGGAACATCTTGCTTCGATGACCTTGGAGGTGTACCATTCGGGCCTATGTCGGATGGTGGACCGACGATCTTCATGAGGAGCATGCTTTTCAAGAACAGCAATAACTACGTCATCAAAATTCTTGACAGTGTCATTGACATCCCCGACCTCATCAAGAGCGTTGAGCTGTTCAGTAAGGTCCTTGTCAAATTCATCATGATCGATTGCTTTGTAACGGCGTGAGGTTGACAATGAATGAATCGTTGCTGGTCTCTTCTGGCGAACCAGAACCGTCACAAATGCATGGTCAGACATGTTGTTGGAGTTGACACATAAAGACGAGACAAGACCTTCTGACTCCCTGGCAATGACGAGGTCCGAGGTGTGACCACTCCTATGTGTTGCCTCATTGACGTGTTGGTTAAGTCCAGATGAGGTCAACATTAGATTAAACCGAGAAACGCCGTTACGTGATGAACAGTCAACATGAAGATTGAAATCCCCCAGTACCAGAAGTTTCCCAGGAGCGGTGTTCAAATAATCCAAAAGTTCATCAAATTCTGACATAAATTGAGTCATAGTCGGGAAAGGTGGTCGATAAACCACAAGATAGTTAATAAGGCGAGATCTGTCAGTTACAATGGCATACTCGAACGATTGTACATCCACTGTTGGTTCTCGGAGGAGAGGAGATAAAGATTGAGACTAGACCTGAAAAGAATCCCAATTCCTCCTCCGCGTCGACCGTTGCTTCGAGAAACATTGATAAAAGAGTAACCAGGAGGAGACAGTTCCCCTATGACGACATTGTCATCCTCCAACAGCCAAGTTTCAGTAATGCGAAAAACATCTATGTCATTTTCAATTGCACAATCACACAGTAGTAGAGATTTGTTTCTCACTGATCTAGCATTCCAGTTGCATATCCGAAGCATATCACCCGTCTTATCAACCAAGTTGCTCTTCATACAGGAGTTTTTACTTCGCCGAGTGCAACGACCAGCACGTCGACCTCTCCGTAGAAGGCCATTTTCTTTTAATACATTGTGTACATCTATGGGGACTTGAACTGTAGATGAAAAAGCTCTCAGGCTTATTAGTTCAGACCTTGTATAGTGAACCATTGTGTCAATTCCAGTCATTGAAGTAGAGATAATGAGTCTCTCATTCTCTGCTTTGTTACAGGGATTAACACGAGACTCTGATTTCAATGCACGATTTGACTCCTGATTAAAGCATTTCATTTGAAGATCCCATTGAAAGTCCAAGTCTATTGAAGTCAAATTGAGTGGTAGGCTCCAAGTGAAAGTCAATGAAGCATGGGGCAATATACTCTGTGTATTCAGTATTGCAATAAATATATATCCAAGCAAGAAATTCATCTTGAAAATACACTTTTTCTGCAACTTCAAATTCCACTAAAACTTGTCCAGAAGATGGACTGCATCTTTAAAGAAGTCCCTGTTGCAAATATTCAGTGGGATAAACCACAAAGACACGAAAAATAACAGGATGGAGGAGAGCTCCTCCAAACACAGCTGCAGCTAAAGACGGCGCTGAACGGCAATATTGACTATATTTTGTAGGACAATTAGATTGACTCGTCAAGTAATACATGAATGAGTACACATCAAATAGTAAATTCCCACTGACAGACCTAAAAAGTCTTCCTAATTCTTTTGAAAAGAGATTATTTTGTCTTTGAGGTGTGCTCACTCATGCCTGACTCTACAGATTTATGTAATTTTCATACAAAATGTAGTAAATATGTGTAACGACACCCCTGCCAAGTTATTAAGCGGAAGACATTTTTTGTTAAAAAGTTATGCTATTTTATTCATGATGGAGTTGCTTTTTGTCAGCTTTTGTTGTTTCAATTCCATCCCCACCCTGGTACATTATTCGAAATTTGCATGTTCGCAAGCAATGTGTTCATCCAAGCGTAAAAACATACCACACAAAAATGGTACCAGAAGATGCGGGAGGAGTTATTATTTCAGAATATGTAAAATAATTTAGGGTCTATAACTTGGTTATTTTTTTATTGACATTTTTCTAGGTGTAATTTTTTTTTACTCACTCGGTATATATATAAACACAACACAAAAAGAAAGTTCCCCCTATTTCAAATATCGATATTTTTTTTTAATAGGAGGAGTTACAAAAATCTAATTATATATCCATGTAGGAAATTTAATTAGCTACCATGGGAGCGAATTTTAGGAAAAATCATGTTGTCATGCTTCAGTGAGCAATGGTTGAATGCAAAAATGTCATTTTTTGAAGTTCGCAAGCCTAAAATCACAACTTTGAATCAATGATATCAGACCAATTTTTAGATTTTTAACAGTTCACGCATCAGAATGTACGCAAAACGTGCTTTCAAACATACGGAAAAGAAATTTGCGTAAAATTTCACGGTTGAATGAGCATGCAGCAAAAATGCCAAATCAGCGATTTTCATTTCTTTGCCATCGTAAAATTAATCAAATGTAATGGGATTCATGTCGAGGAAGAGTGTTTTTAACTGTTGCAAAAAAAAAAAAAAAAAATCAATTCACTGTTGAATGAACACCATAAAATACCATGTGAAAAACACTAAAGAAGTATTCTTTCCATTTTGTACACTAAAGATCATATGAATATCTGTTTTTGTATTATTTTTATGACCGGTGCACGTGTATTTATGATCATATTGCATATATTAAATTTTTCATGCTTCAGTGAGCATGTGGCACTGGAAAAGCTGTTTTTTTTATTTAGAGACCAAAATTAAATTGCTTACTTTGCTTAACCATAACAATTTGTTTGAAAGTATTCATTTGCTTTCATGTTCGCAAAAATCGCGATTTTTCATGCGTCAGTGAACACAGGATATGAGAAAAACATGAAAAAATGAAGAAAGTTTGCGGCCCTGGCACGGCCTAATGGCACGTCCGATTCTTAATTTGACCTAAGTTCCTGTTAGTTAATGACTTCTTAGAGATTTGTGCCAAGTTTCAAGAATTAACTCACAGTGTAACGACCGAAAAAATTACAATGAAAATGGGCAATATTTGACATGGACATATAATTAGATTTTTGTAACTCCTCCTTTTCAAAAATGTATTGATATTTGAAATAGGGGGAACTTTCTTTTTGTGTTGTGTTTATATATATATATATATATATATATTTATATATATATACACCGATACCCTCACTCACAAAGGTCCCAAACAATCAGTGAGTGTCTTGGTAAACAAGACATATTGTGAACTGTGTATCAATGTGTGTACACATATTTCTGTTAACATTCGTTTTTAATATACATCCATCCAATTGGCGCAGATAAGATTTTACCGTCTTCTGAAGATTGCCTGTTACTCAGTCATGCGAGCAAAGATCCAAATGAAAAGGGTACGAACAAAATGCTGGGAGGATGACTCTACCAAGACATATCATGGGTTTTATGTGTTTTTTTTTACTCACTCTGTACATGTATATATATTTTTCTCATTCGCTTTCCATTCACAGTCGACATTACGCCAGGGAGGGGGGGGGTCCAGTTTTCCCATCCATAACTTCATTATACATATATTTCTTTGTAAAAACAGAGATAAAGAGTGACAATTTTTACGCGCTACACGCTCCCTTGTCCCATGATCCATGCGAAGCAAGTCGGTGGGCGTGAAGTACAAAAAAAAAAAAAAAAAAAAACTCCCAAAAAAAACACCAAAAAAAACAAACAAACAAAAAACAAAATCAACTCATCGGGTGGAAACAATTCAAGTTTTGAGCCACCCCTAATCATGCTTTTAAAATTCTTTATTTTGTATGGCATATGTGATAGCGTCAATTTTAGTTATTCTGAAACATCCACCCTCACTCAACCATCACATGACATATCACGTGCACGCACATATCCCCCACATAAAAACACACACTTTCAGCTAACTAAAGGCCCCCTGACACTTGCACGAATTTGGGTTTGCGCATATTTTGCGCATTTGCACGCACCATTTCCTGCCAGTGTGATAACCATTCGTGGCAACATGTGGGAGGATGAGGGCCAATGCGGACAATGCGTGAAATGCTGGACAAAATTTTCAAAATGTTTAACATTTCGGCACGACGAAATATTTGAGCAACTTTCGCGAACTCTTCGTGAACTATACACAAACTATTCGCAAACTTGTCGTTCCAGCGCGTGTCAATGCGTGGCAATGCGTGTCCATCGACCTATTGGCAAGCAGTTCACGACTAGTTCACGACTATTCAATCTTTTTAAATATATTTATCTTTTTGCCGCTAATCATAGGATGTACGAGGAACTTTTTATATCAGATTAACAAGGGAAGGACGGTGGTGAGCTTCATCTAATTAATTTTCCATGATAATATTGACTTTTAAGGCTTCGTGACATTTTATTTCGTTATTTTGGTCAATTTTTTTTTATTAATCTTTTCGATTTTTGAACATTAAGCACAACATAAACACCTTACGCGCAAAAACCATCTTGGATACTACCAGTGAGCGCATCTATTACGCAATGACGTTGTGGTCTTTTCAGGAAACAGGTGCACGTGAAAAATTGATATAAAGGACGTCATAATGGTTCATGTAGGTAGTCTCCGCGTTAAAGAACTAAAGGCGGAGTTGTAGAAACGAGGGATCAACAAGTCTGGAGTAAAAGATACCTTGGCTAAAAGACTACAAAGTGCAATCGAGCGAGAACTAAATAACGATATCATCCAATCCCAGACAAATAATATCAATCAAGGAGTGAAGAAAAAAATAAATCAGGAGACTAATACCGACCATTCCGTTATATATGAACTTTTCGATCTAGTTTAAAGTCTGTGCATGAATTAGCTGACAGGCTTAACGTCTTGGGAGCAAAGTTCGACAACGGAGGACTAGAACTACTAAAAGAGAAAAATACTCTCCATGAGTTAGTTCAAACCGTTTCAAGAGTGAATCCCATCCCAACGAAAAATCGATTCGATGTTCTAGCAGAACTGCATACCAAAGAGTCTTCTACCACGTCAACAAGTGACCAGATCAAAGAGTACCGAAAAGTGCATCGCCAACGCTGCATGTCCAAGCTTCCTGATGCTCTCGTCGGGAACGCCGATGTCAAATCCTCGACTTCGATGTCGACAAGCGACCAAATCAGAGTATACCATGAAGGTCATCGCCGACGCCACTTGTCTAAGCATCCTGATGCTTTTCTCGAAGGTACTGCAGCCGGACCATCGACTTCGGGGCCTTCGAGGGACCAGATCACAGCTGAGTATCGACAGAGACATCGCCCACGCAGCTCCTCTGAGCTTCCTGATGTAGTTATAGAAGGCGACTCGATGATCAAACAAATCGAGGGCCGACTCTTGAGTCGAAAACGTAAAGTTGTCTGCCATTCAAACCCAGGGGCAAAGATGGCCAACATCACCTTGAAGGTTTAATGGTGTAAAAAGGAAGGGTGACGTCATTCTACATGTCGGGACGAATGACTTGTCGAAGGATAAGGGAAGTACATACACCGCGGATAACATCATATCCCTTGCAGACGTGATTTCATCGAATGGCTGTGAAGTTGGCTAATCGGGTATCATTCACCGTAAGTGGGAATCGGCACATCAGAGACGCCGGGTCGATGGGGTAAATGAGCGATTGAGGAGAGCTGCTAATGAAAGGAGATGGGGATTCATCGATAACAACAACATCGGAGAAAGGCACCTTGGTAGAGAAGGGGTCCACATCAACAAGGCAGGACAAGCTCTTCTTGCCTCAAATCTCCGATGTTCTGTAGAGCGACCTCGTGGGCAACTTTCTCGTGTTACCCAAAGGACCTACGCTGAAGCAGTGATTTGATCTTCTATACAGGATTTCGAGAGGATTCCACCAAGAGGGGGGCTGAAATCCACCACTGCCCATCCTTGGCTTTCACTGACGAAAGCTCAACAGGGGAGGCACGAGCGTCTATGTCTCGTCATGGCAACTTGCAGACAGTAAAAAACGACCAACTCCTTTATTCTTGGCCGAGGAAGTTTATCCGTTGTGAAGTCATTGAAAACATGAAATTATGTAACTACTTTATGTTACCTCTGATATTATTATTATCTGGCGATATTGAATTGAACCCATGCCCAATCTTTAAATTCCCTTGCGGTAACTGTGAAAAACCAGTAAAATCAAACCAACATGGCCTTCTTTGCTTCACTTGTGAAAGATAGTTTCACATTCAATGTCAAAGTATTAGCTTGAAATCGTATACTGACTTATATTTGAGACCAAATGAAAAATGGTTCTGTTTAACATGCTGTTTACCACCTTTTTGTGATTCGTTATTTCAATACTATGGGAAAACAACAGGAAATTATACTAAAGATACTTTAAAGTTTGGTAACGTAAATGAGTCAAATGTTTTAAACGAACATGTTGTAGATGAACTTGGGCCTACTACTCTTTATGAAGATTTTGACAAAATGTTTAATATCAGGGGTCTGCATTTTTTACATTTGAACGTAAGATATGTCTTACATAAGATTTCAGAACTGCGTATTCTTTTTTTCAAGACAAAAAAACTTCGCAGTCATTGGTTTTACAGAAACATGGTTAAATGACTCAATAAACGACGAAGAAATTAATATAGATAGATATAAAGTCGTACGCCATGATAGGACTTCAAGATCCGGAGGTTGTGTTTGTATATATATATTAGGAATGATATCACTTTCAATATCAATCCTGATAAACCAACTGATGATATTGAATCATTGTGGATTAATGTACTTTTACCAAGATCAAAACCAAGTGTTGTGGGTGTTTTGTATAGACCCCCAAAGAATAATACGTTTGTAGAGAAATTATCATATTCTCTAGAAAATATAACAAAAAATGATGAAGTTATCATTTTTGGAGATATGAATATATGTCTACTTCGTGAGTCTCCATTGTCCAAAAAATATAGCGAGTTGTTGAATGTTTATGCTTTAAGCCAGCGTCGATAAACCTACTCGAGTCACGCCGACTTGCTCATCTTTATTAGATCACGTAATCTGTAGCAACATAAATAATATCAGTCAGCACGGTACAATTGATCTTGGTATAAGCGATCATTCCTTCACCTATTGTACTAGGACAAGTACTAAACTTGCTATTGGACTGCATAAAACAGTTACTTTAAGATCATTGAAAAATTATAACGAAGAAGCGTTTAATAATCAACTATCTCTCGTTGACTGGTCACTAATAACTAATTGTACTGATGTAAATATAGCTTGGTCGATTTTTCAAGATGTTTTTACTTAACTTTAAACATGTTTGCTACACGTAAACAGGTTAGGATTAAACAAAGAACAGAGATGTGGATGAACAAAGATATTCTGTGCCTAATTAGAGAGAGAAACATAGCTTACAAAAATTGGAAGAAACCTAGGAATGACGAAACGCTCTCAAAAAAATATCGATTATTACGAAATTTGATTCAAAGAAAAGTTAGGAAGGCCAAACTCGAGGTCTTGCAAAACCAGATAGAAGAAAATAAGCAAGATTCGAGCAAGCTTTGGAAGAATTTGAAAAACTTGGGTTTGAAAAATAAGAAAAACAAAGAACAAGAGTCGGTCATTCGTGTCGATGGCCAATTATGCTCCAAATTTTATTGTCCGATCCGAAACGGATATTTTCTTTGCCCCTTTTCTCGTGGGCCCGGCAGCCGCTGAGCAGCGCCAGAATGATATTGATCTAACCCCCTCTTGTTGAACGCCAAACAGGGAAGCAGCAACTACCATTTTTTTAACGTCTTTTGGTATGACGCGGCCGGGGATCGAACCCATGACCTCCCGATTATGAGGCGGACGCTCTATCCACTGAGCCAACACATCGGTATTATGTCATGACAAACTGACAATCGCTGACGAATTCGATTCTTATTTTTACAAATGATGCTGCAAACTTGGTTAAAAAACTACCACCATCCAATAATCTTTTCAATGCAGATAATCATTGTATTCGTGACTTTTATAAAGAATAAGGTGTACTCGAAAATAGTTTTGTGTTAGCACTATTAAGTGAGCAATATGTGTTTAACGAGTTGCGCAAATTAAACGTATCTAAAGGTACTGGATTAGACATGATTCCCGCTAAATTTTTGAAAGATGCGGCTAAGAGTCTATATGGACCTTTGTGTAATATAATAAATCTAAGTATTAGAACGAGTACTTTTCCAGACGACATGAAAATAGCCAAAGTAACACTATTGTATAAAAAGAAAGACAAGACAGAAGTTGGAAATTATAGACCAATAAGTGTATTAATTGTTGTTTCCAAAAATTTTGAAAAACCTATTCATGTTCAACTTGAAAGATATTACAAAGAAAGAAATATCATTCATGATTTTCAATCTGGCTTTAGACATGACTATTCAACCGAAACATGTCTAATTCATTCGACAGATCATGTGAGGACCGAAACATCACATGGAAACTACGTTGGTACGGTGCTTCTTGACCTACAAAAGGCATTTGATACTGTTAATCACGATATATTATTGACTAGGTTAAAAGTAATGGGTTTCAGCACCGAAACTTTGGCATGGTTCAGATCATATTTATCAAATCGACACCAGATGGTATCGTTTCATGATGTATAATCCAGATTACTAACAATAACTTGTGGTGTTCCACAAGGAAGTATTTTAGGCCCGATCCTATTTGCGAGTTATACTTATGATATGTGTATTTGTGTAAAAGACTGTAAGCTGTTACTTTATGCTAATAAATGACAGCGTGTTACTTTTTTCAAGTTCTAACCAAAAACTTGTTGAGAAAAAACTCAGCGAAGAAATGTCAATGTGTGTTGATTGGATGACTGATCATATGCTATCTTTACATTTGGGTAAAACAGAAAGCATTTTGATTTCCAACAAAAGTAATAAGAAAAAGGAAGGTGAATTCAACGTAGCTTACAATGATTAAATCTTTCAGAAAAAAGAATGCGTTAAGTATCTAGGCATCGAATTAAATTGTAAGTTTTCATTTTCTTCTTTAGTAGAATCTATTGTAAAGAAGGTAAACTCCCGTTTGAAATGTTTGTATAGATATCAAAATTGTATGAATCTACATGCAAGGCGTATATTATGTTTTGCTCTCATTCAATGTTTATTCGATTATGCTAACACTGCGTGGTATTCTAATTTAGGAAAATTAGATCAAAAGAAATTGAAAATCATACAAAATAATACGATAAGATTCATCAATTGTTTAGGCCCAAGATCACATGTTGGTTACAGAGAGCTCTCTGCAGCTGGTCTACTTGATGTAAATCAAAGATCAAAATAATTAATACTGCACCATGCACACAACATTTATCACTGGAGAGCAAATCATTATATTGGCCTCAACTTTAACCTTGTCTGAAACTTACATCATTATAATACAAGAAATAGTCCTTATAACTTTAGCTTGCCAGGGCGAGTTGGTAATGTTGGCAATTGCTTTTATTACAATGCCATCAAATACTGGAACTCTCTTCCTAATCATATTAAAGCAATTATTATATTATAGAAAACTACGCAAATTTCAAAAGAGTGCTTAAGGAGTTTCTTTCAATTGAGACTAAGACAATTGAAGCAAGCGACGTAGTAACGACAGTATGATATGCCTTGAAATATTATTTTCTCAATATTTTACTTTGATTGTTATGTGTTTATGTTTTGAACTAGTTTTTTAATGTGTTAATTAACTGTTTAAAGTTTGCTGTAAATACGTTCCATGTATATATTACAATTTATAATTTTGTAAAATGTATTAACTTTATTCTATTATGTTGGGACCCCGTTGTAAATAAGCTCTAGGGCTTTCATGGGTCATCCCGTCAAGCTTATGTGAATTTTGTTTATACTGTCTTGACAAATAAATCAAATCAAATCAAATCAAATTTCACGATTGGTTCACGGCTAGGTTGCGCAGACTTTGCGCATTACTGCGCATACTTCCCGAACAGTTTCGACATGACAGGTGCATGGTCTGCGCATGCGCAATAGGTGATCAAAAGCGGAGGCCACACTGCAGTTAAATCTGTTATATTTTAAACACTTTTGTGGTTTTAATATGTATTTTAAATTTCCATCATGAAAACGATTATTGCCCCATTATGCATGCGCGAAGTGCGAGCGTGACCTACATTTCGTCATTTAATTACCTAAAAGAACAACATGTTATGCTCTTTAATGTTTTAGCGATCCAAATTTGTTTCGTTTAAATCTTTCAAGAGTGAAGCGTGAGCTGAAATTTGCCATAAAATGACCCCAACAGGAAAACAGTTTGAGAACTTTTGGCCACCTTTTTTTTAAAAACAACTTATTTTTTTTTAGAAAAATGCGAGCGCAAAGCGGAAGCAGAAATTTTGGCATACAATTTAATTTCCCGAAAACATAAAATTTAAAATCTATTTCATGTTTTTTTTTTTTTCGATTTAAAACGCTTCGTTTAAATCATTCAAGCGCAGGAATTTACCATGAAATGACCCCAAAACGACAGTAAGCACTTTCGGCCACCCTTTTTAAAACAACGAGCAGAAGCTTTTGCCGACAATGACCCAAATTCAAGCGTTACTGCCTCATTCCCCACAATATAAAGCAGTAATGAGCAACGCGAGCAGAAGTTTTGTCAAATAATTACCTGGAAGCAGGCATTTTATATGCTCTCTATTATTTTGGTAAAAATATATGTCTTTTTATGACTGTTTATTCAAATCATTAGAGTGCAAAGCTTGAGCGAAAACCATAAAATGACCCAGAATGACGGTAATCCAAGCACAAATATTGACTCCACTTTTCCACTAAATAAAGTATGCGCGCGCGAAGCGCTGGCAGAAATTATTGCTAACAATGACACATAAAGAAAATAATTTTTAAAGAATTTTGTGCTCCTCTTTTTTTACATAGAGAATAAAATATTAGAAGCGAGCGCGAATAGTTTTAAATTATTATTAGCTAAATACACGAACAACTCCCGTGATCAAAAATAAAAAAATTAAGTGTTCTCTGCAGGTAGTCGTAAAAATAAATACCATAGCGGGAACAATGCGCAAGTATGGCGTAAACATGACGTGACATGCGTTCCCTGGTATTTATGCATGTCGTAAACCTATTCGTAAATTCGACATGACCAAAACCAGACTGCATGCCACTAAATGACAGGCACTGACAGGCCACATTGCGGGGCAGTGTGCAAACCCAAATTCGTGAAAGTGTCAGGGTGGCATTTAAAATTATGTACCATATAAAAAAGCGCTTAAAGAATTATGTTTACACAATTCAATGTAACACATTATTCAAAATATACACAATGCCAGAGAACAAAATTGCATAAACATTATTGAACATAACAAATTATTAATCCGTTACCATAGTTTAGAATTGACTGTGGGAACTTCATTTGCTTTTGCTTACGCAAAACAGAATTATGCCACATTGCTCGCTTATGATACATTTTTTCAACCTTTATTCAAATATACAACTAAATGCACATGGAATGCTAGTTCTAATGAAAAGAAAACCTATATTTTCCAAAATTTTGAAACAATTGGAACCTATGTCTATGCATAAAAATTAGTGTAATACTTCATTTTTGCACATGAACATATACATGTATTATTGCCTTACCATGATATTGTGATATTTTGTGCGTTATCACTATACGATTTTAATTTATAATGTATTATTTTATCATTTAGAAACATAATAAAAGGGTATTTTTATAAATAAAATTCAAATGATCCAACGTACTAAGATTTACATTTTCATTATTGTTGTTTACACACAAACATCTAAACCATTCTCGTAAAACTGTTAATAGAGGTAAGTGAATTTCATCGACGAAAATAATTTACTGCTTCTAGGCTGGTCCAACATTGGCCTCCAACCATTCGCGAGCTTCGTGAGTCATCAAACGACTAGGGTCCTTCATTTGCGACAGAATGTCTTTACCGAAGTACACTACCTTCCCGTCGCGGATGAATATGACTCGGTCTGGGTGTGCTTTGAAAACCGTGCAGAAGAGGTTGTCCATTTGATCAACGACGATGCGGAACCGTGACGTATCGGTGACGTCATCAGTCATGCCATTGTGAGTTTTGGCATCAATCTCGAGTAGATCTCTGCATAATTACCAAACATTTTTATTAAATACATACTATTAATGCCCTATTAAAATCCCAAATAATAGATAACAAGAACATATTTATTCAATGTTTCACTTTATGATAGTTGCACAATAGATATTTTCTTTTAAGAGGTACTGTCTGAGAGAATCAAGCAGGGGGTGGAACATGGGGGTCGGCAATTTTCTTTCAGACTTTGAGGTTTTAATACATTTAGGTTAAAACTAAGAAAAAAAGCATTAGAATTTTATCATCATAATTATCTTCATAACTATTACACCCCCTTAAAATGGCCTTTTCGGGTACTACTTATTTTATTTATTTTTTGGGGCAAATTTTGAATTTAATACGGTTTTCAACACTAATAAAACTGTATTTAAAATTGTGCAAATCATTTGAAATTTAATGGCTGACTTCTCCAAACCTATCCCTATAACGCTGTATAGGTGATATTTTGCATAAGTAATTGGATAATTCCATTATCTTAGGAGGGGTAACGCAATTTCCTGATTTCTTGGGCTATCTTTGACTTGCTATGGAAAAAAATGGCCCAAATTTTTCTGAGCTGATTTTAATGTGGGCTAACGCAAATGAAGTCATTCTAGGTTTCAAATCCATGGAGTGTTATTTACTTTTTGTTCACCAGCCGCTCAAAGTATGCTCTTTTTCAAAATGGCAAAAAAAAAGTGTAGTTTTCAGTCAATGTGTAAATCTGTTCTATTATCTTGGATATTGCACTGAAAAGCATTCAGAATTGTTGTAGAATGAGCCATTCTATGAACTAATATATCATTTTGATATTCCTTCACATTGTTTTAAATTTAGTTATTGAATCATACCCATAATACTCAAATAGACGGATCCACAGGAACAATGATCCTAGAATTTTTTTCATGTACATACGTGTAACAGGCAATGTTATTATTGGAAGTCAATCATGACGATGATAATTAGGTTTTATTAAGTTTTGTTATCATATTCGAGATATTGAGTTACGGAATATAATGCGGCGGTCACAACTCGCCGTACCATCGACGTGCAATTCCCTACGATGGATTTCGTAGAAAATTCGTGCAGCGGAGGTACCTCGCAGGTACAATGCATGTACGACGCGCAGGAAGTTTTTACAATACCCTTAAGGGCCTGTCCCACAGGCGGCGATCGTTGTGGCGACAACCTGATAATTTCATAATTATAAGGAGTTAATCTTTAAAAAGGCGATTATAAACCTATATACGACTCTATCTAAGCTAGGCTACAACAACAACTTGCTACCACACTCACAACATCAAGATCGCCAGTTGTCGCAGCAACGATCGCCTACAGTGGGACAGCCCCTTTACTATAGAATTGTAGGAATCGCAGAAGTTGAATTAGGACCTGTGCGTGCATTGCACATACAACGCAGGCTACGTCGATGGCACGTGCCCCGTAGCCTACGACGAGTTGTGACCGCCGCATTAGTAGAGCGTTTTTTCTAATTATTATTTCCAAGTTCCTCCAAGAGAGGGCGTTTACTAAAAAACAATCATCAAAATTTCACTCTGAAAAAAAAAGAGAAAGAAACAAAATGGATGCAACAAAAATGTAACTGAAGTCAAAAGGAGCCTGAGCTTTCGATCCTAACAGAATCTTCGTCAGAGACAAAATGACACAGAAAAGTAGGACAAACATGGATATAGAGAAAGATAGAAAAAAGCTTTAACCTGGATGGCAAACCTTGAGGAAGAGAACAAAGGGAACAAAAGGGGGATGTAAAAGGTGTGAAGAAGCCAGCCAATCAAAAAGCAAGAAGAGGTGTGATCAAACAGCAAACTGGAACAAAAGAGAGATGATTTGCTGGGAGAGGGAGGTGAGAGTAAACAAAGAAGGGATTAGAGTATATGCTAAGGAGCTGAAAAGGGTGAAAGAAATGAGAAAAACCCAAGGAAAAGAACACCTAGTAGACCTGTGTGTAATAAACCTACAAAGAGAAGTAAGGGGGGGGGGAATAAGTGAAACAGGTAAAAGATCAAGGGGAAGACATAAAAAAAAAAAAAAAAAAAAAAAAAAAAAAAAAAAAAAAAAAGAGAAGTGTGGGCCAAACCTGAAAGGGAGAAAAGAGAAAGAAGAATCGATAAGAGAAACAAAATGTATTAGTCAAATAAAACAAACACCTGCAAATAAATTAAACTATAAAGGAAAGGGGGGAAAACAGATATCAAGAAAGAAACGTGAGAAAAAAGAAGTTAGTCATTATCCTCCTGAATGTTGAGACCGTGAGGTTGAATAGTGCGAAGACGTCTCATCAAGAACTTCTCTCTGTTGATACGGACAGAATCAGGACGGGTACCTAAAAATTCAATGCCCTGAAGAAACATGTCTGAAATGGAGTGGTTAGGAAGGTTAACTGGAATGAAAATACATAATTTAATTTTAATTTTTGAGACTCAAAATCACTGAGATGCAACAAATAAAGAGACCCCCGCCCTACACCAGAAGTTGGGGCGTCTGTAAAACAAATAATAATAAAATAAACAAAATACACTGTTTAGGTGGTATAATTTTTTTTCTGGCTCCAGCGATATTATGTTGTTTTGGCTTCAATTTCTTGAATGTGTTCGTCACCGCTTTCAATCTTCGGGATCCTGGCAATATCTTGGACGTTTCCTCAACACTTCCTGGGATTTTTCTTCCAAAAACGTTTGTCACCCCTGAAGATCGCCATTTTTGTCATTGTTTTCTTATTCTTTTGGCCCCCTTGTTTACGCGACCCACCAAGGCCCCCTCAGTCCTACCCCAAGAAAACACGTCTGAGGTGTAGAGTTGTCATTGTTCTTTAAGTTAAATTTAGTTTTATGGTTACAGGCTAGATTCTTCTGTCCAACAAAAAAAAAAGGGGGGGGGGGGCTTAGCCCCTAGATCTTGTTTATAGGCCTATGAGAGAGGGGGGAAATGCGAGAGCACGGCGTGGGCTGAAAATGTCATTAGAGTACATGCAGGTAATATGGCCCCCCAAGCTCATTTGCCTAATTTGCATAAAATTACAAAATGACACACAGTCTAATCTTTGTTTTAATGAATCAATAACTTCTGCTCTAACTTTTATTGTAAAGAAAAACAATTATCACCAACCCCCCTGTCTGCAATATTCAAATGTTGACGTCATTAGCAAAGTGCCCATATTACATGCATGTGCAGATAATATGGGCATATGTATTTGTATTTAAACAAAAACTATATTGACTCTACTATGTCTGGAATTTGCTTAAAATGTTGAAAATCATTAACTTTAAGATATCATTTGAAATTATAAGACCCTTCAGTAAATACTTTGACTATATATTTCATTGTTTTGTATTTTGTATATTATTTCTTATTTTAAATATTATTTAAATATTATTTTCATTATACAAATCAATATAGGCCTACCATAAGTCATTTATATTAATTATATAATATGAATATAACCCCCAAAAACGTAGCAAAACGATTGATGCCTCATCCAAATACTAAGTACCAAAATCATTTCCGCCATTTTGGACTGCCCATCTTACCTCCACTAGTGTTGCTATGTCAGGCAAGCATTCAATACAACATTGCACCCCTTCACTACAACAAATTGACCTGTACACGCTAGTAAGATCAAAACGAAACTATAAACTTACTAAATATACAAAAAATTGAGGTTACCCCCTCAAACACTCTTTCACGATCACATTCTGTGAAATATCAAATTTTACATCAGGGTAAAAAAAAATACCGTAAGTTTTCCTACCTTGTTGGTTTTCAGCAATTTTCTCAGATAAATTTCGGCATCAGATGCTCTCACGACGATAGATTTTCGTATACAGTTCATATGAACAACATAATGGCGCTCACACCGGTCATCGGTCGACGGTCACGACATGATTTGTTTCAGGTGGCCCATAGTTACCTGCTAGCCCATATTACCTGCATGTACCCTATAGAAACCTGAAATGTGAGCTGTGTTAATGTAATTTGGAGTAGATCAATTAAGGGATGAGAGGGGGGA
>CALNVZ010000218.1:18166309-18198356 GCA_940671915.1 Paracentrotus lividus
CCGGCAGCAGTTTCGTAATCTCAAGAGAGAGCCAGGGGAGACTTGTGTTGAGTTTGTTCGTCGAAAAGAAATCGCTTTTGATCGATGGATGAGGTCATTGAAGATATCAGCCACATATGAGTCTCTGAGAGAGGTTATGCTAATTGATGAGTTTAAGAGGTGCATGTCTCCAGAGATAAGAACTTATGTAAATGACACACCTGTCGGAAATGTAAGAAATGTTGCCATGTTGGCAGATGGGTATGAAGTGACACATAGAGGGGGTAGGTCACCAACTAATAGACGTAAGTACCCTGCTCAGTTATGTAATAGTTCTGATAGGAATGATGAATCTAGGTTCACCAGAGGCAGATGGTACATCGAGGATGGTTTTCAGAGTAGTGGTGTGAGAGCTGAGAAACGACTATTGTTATCTCTGTAAGAAAGAAGGACATATTAAGTCCACTGTCCAATGTAGAGGAAAAAGTCTGTGAAAATGAAACTACACACCCGAATGGCTTTGTTGTGCACAGCGACAGCTTGCGCGAAAATGAAAGATAGTGCTAAAACACAACAAAAGGGTCAAACAAATACTGATAATGATGAGGGATATGATGCAAGATTCAAAGCTTTTGTTTCTCATGGTAATGTTAAGTTCAATGTTGATGGTGAAGAGTTGCTTGTAACGATACTCAGAGACACAGGTTCTACACAAAGTTGCTTATTGCTGATGAGTCATCCTTGAGTCAAGGTACCTTCACAGGTGAGGAGGTTTCAGTTAAGGACGTCAATGATGGTTTGAAGCCAGTTCCTCTGTATGAGATAGAGCTTACTATGGATTAGTCTCTGGGCCGTGGCTGTTGGAATTGTTGATAATTGCCAATGAGGGAATTTCGATGTTGCTAGGCAATGATTTAGCCGGAGAGAAAGTGTTTCCTTCACCAACTGTATCAGATACTCCTGTGGTGGAACCCATGAAAGAGGTAAGAAAAAGAAATTCCTAGTATGATGCATCATGTGGACCACAAGGAGTTAGAGCTCATCCACTAGCGAGAAAGAAATTGGCACAGAGGATGTAATTGATAGTGGAAGCCATTCAGATGAGTTTGAACTTGGACACATTACACCCTCAAAGGTGAAAGTTCAAGCTGTTCTTGACTACCCCTCCCTTCATCCAAAAAGAAATTGATTAGATTTCTTGGAATGTGCAGGTGTTACCAACGGTTTGTTCCAACTTCTGTGACATTGTCGCCCCCCTCACTAGCCTTTTGGAAGGGGGTGAGGTTTGATTGGTCTGAAATGTGTGAGACAGCATTTAAAAATTGAAGGCAGTGCTGGGGTCCAAGCCAGTGTTGCATACTCCCAACTTTGAAAAACCATTTCAACTTGCCACTGATTCAAGTGACTTGGGAGTCAATGCTGTTCTCCTCCAGGAGATCCCATGGGTGTCCAGAAACCTGTTGGTTACTTTTCCAAAAAGTTGCACATGCACCAGCGTAGATATTCAGCAGTTGAAAAGGAATGTCTTGGTCTAGTCTCAGCAGTTCAGCACTTTGAGGTTTTGCTCAACACCTGTAAAGAATTGACTGTATTCACAGAACTTGACCCAGTAGGTTTCCTTGAGCGATTCAGAAATAGGAACCTGCGATTGTTTCAATGGGCTTGTATCTCAAACATTTTGCTCTGAGAGTGATCCCTGTTTAAGCAAAGTAAATACTTATTGAACAGTTACAACAAACACAAAAAAACAAGATATTAACAAAAGTGAATTAAAAAAAAATAAACATTTGTTAGATGTCAAAATAACATTATCAGTATATTCAAGGAACTAGAATATTCTATACAAGGATAGGATATTTGTGATTAACAAAACACCATTGAGATTATTGTTTGATTAAGATTTTCTGTGTTTATATATTGACCATGTTTTCTTTTTATTTTTACAGGTAAATGGATGTATAAAAGTTGTCTTTAAAAAAAAATATTAAAAAAAAATCAATATTCATGCAATGTGTGTGACTATATTATGCTTCTATTTATGATGTTTGTACTGGGGATAAGAACTGAATTGAAGATGAGTTATGCTTGCACTCTAAATATCTGCTGTATAAATATGTTGAAAAGAGACTGAATAAGTTTCTCTTTATCAGTATAGGTTGATCAGTTTTGTTATATTTGTTTCCAAGACAACATATTTATTGCTTGGAAAGAGTCACTAAAGTTATTTCTTTTTCATACAATGTACACAAATTGAAAATTGTTTAAGTATGTCATGTTCTCATATCATTATTTGTACTTGTATTCACTTATGTAGACCAAGGCAGGCCACTTGATCTATTTTTGGCCAAAACTGACATATTTAATGAGTTTGTAAATTCCTTCATACTAATGAGGCGATGTCTCATAGCAACGAGTCACATGACGGAGTTATATGTGCGCATATTTATGAATATTCAGTTTTTTACCGATTTTACTTTTATGTCGTTTTTAGAATGCAAAATACTGTATGAATATTTAGTTTCTGGTTGTGCGCGCGCACGTTTCTAGTACCGGATTGGTGTATTTCCTAATTATTCATGGAACGAAATTACGTGTTCCGATTGATCAACTGTGTAGTTACTCATATCTGCATACATAATGTCATTATTATCATGTATGTTTTTGATTGCCTTTGACATATTTACTATTCTGCTATTTCATTGGAATGTTCGTTGTGTTTTATCTGATAACCTTTGATTTTGTTGTGATAAATATCCTTGCGTATATTATAGGCACAGTATTTGGCTCATTGTAAGATAATATTCACGTGTAAGGTTAAAAAAAAAAAAAAAAAAAATTTACTGAGTTAAAGTGTTTCTAGTGAAAGGTGATCTAGTTTCACAAAAGTATGTAACCCTAGATCAACTCTTTTTGGTGGGAGGTGTGATGAATATTCATGTTTAAATGGTTTGTAATAATATTCATGTTGCCAAGGGGCCTGGCGTGCAGATTCTTAATAAAGAGAACGTATAAGTTTTCAAGGTAATTAAACATTGTGTATTTCTCGTTTTATCTGTTGATGTACTATTCAAAATTGACTGGAGTACGTAATAGTACATAGGTGTGAAACATTTCGCATGTGAAAAGCTTACAGGCAAAAGGGACTAAATCCACTTTTTATGATAATTGAGTTATTGATATCAGGCCATTTTCAGGTACGTATCCATCTTTGAACAAAAGGATTTTCTTAAATGTTGATTGCACCTGTAAAAACAGTGCATTTTGTAATTTCCCTTTTCCATAAATGCGTGTCCAAAATCTGGTAAAAAATGCCATTTTTTCTGAAGTTCTGAACGTGGATTTAGTCCCTTTTGCATGCAAGCTCTTTATAAACACAACACACAAAAAAATTCCCCCTATTTCAAATATCAATAATTTTTTAACCAGGAGGAGTTTAAAGAATCTAATTACATGTCCAT
Source organism: Paracentrotus lividus (assembly GCA_940671915.1). Classification (NCBI taxonomy): domain Eukaryota; kingdom Metazoa; phylum Echinodermata; class Echinoidea; order Camarodonta; family Echinidae; genus Paracentrotus; species Paracentrotus lividus. The sequence goes on from CALNVZ010000218.1 coordinate 18,169,747, forward strand.
GCAGGGACCTTAATTAGCTACCACGGGAGCAAATTTTAGGAAAAAATCATGAATTCATGCTTCAGTGAGCAATGGTTGAATGCAAAAAATGTCATTTTTTGAAGTTCACAAGCCTAAATATCAAAACTTTGATTCAATGATATCGGACCAGTTTTCAGATTTTAAACATTTCATGCATCATAACGTATGCAAAACGTGCTTCCAAACATACGGAAAGGACATTTGCGTAAAATTTCATGGTTGAGTGAGCATGCAACAAAAATTTCCAAAACTGCGATTTCAACTTCTTTGCCATGGTAAAATTGATCGAATATAATGGTATGCATGTCTAAGAAGTGTGTTTTTAACTTTTGCAAACAATTTATATCAATTCACGGTTGAATGAACACCATACGATACCATGTATAAACACTAGGTAAGTATTCTTTCCATTTCATTCGCTAGAAATCACTTGAATATCCGCTTTTGCATTATTTTTAAGACCGGTGCACGTGTGTACATAATCCTTTTGCATTTATTTAAAAAATCATGCTTCAGTGAGCTGTTTTTTTGACTTAGAGACTAAAATTAAATTCCTTACATCGCTTAACCATAACAATTTGTTTGAAGCCATTCATTTGATTTCTTTTTCGCAAAAATCCCGATGTCTCATGCTTTAGTGGACACAAAATATGAGAAAAATATGGAAAAAGTAAGAAAGTTTACGGCCCTGGCATGGCTCATCGGCACGTCCGATTCTCAATTTGACGTAAGTTCCTCTTAGTTAATGACCTCTTAAAGATTTGTGCCAAGTTTAAAGAATTAACTCACTGTATAAAGAAAAAGGAATTGACAATGAAGATGGGCAATATATGACTTTTGTTCACTATTGATTTCCTCCCCATTGACAAAAAGTGAACAAAAGTCCAATATTGCACATTTTCATTGTCATTTTTTGTTCGTTATACTGTGAGCTAATTCTTGAATCTTAGCACAAGTCTTTATGAGGTCATTAACTGACAGGAACTGAGGCCAAATAAGAATCGGACATGCCATTAAGACGTGCCAGGGCTGTAAACTGTCTTCCTTTTTTTCATGTTTTTTTTAATATCTTGTGTTCACTGAAGCATGAAAAATCAGGATTTTTGTGAAAATGAAACCAAATGAATACTTTCAATCGAATTGATATGGTTAAGCAATTTAATTTTAGTCTCTAAATAAAAAAAACAGCTTTTCGAGTGCCACATGCTCACTGAAGCATGACTTTTTTAATAAATGCAATAGGATCATTTACACACGCGCACCGGTCATAAAAATAATACAAAAACCGATATTCACATGATTTTTAGTGTACAAAATGGAAAGAATACTTACTTAGTGTTTTTCACATGGTAGTTTATGGTGTTCTTTCAACCATGAATTGATTTAACTTGTTTGCAAAAGTTAAAAACACTCTACCTAGACATGAATCCCATCATATCTAATCAATTTTACCATGGCAAAGAAGTAAAAATTGCAGTTTTGGCCTTTTTGCAGCATGATCACTCAACCATGAAATTTTATGCAAATGTCCTTTCCGTATGTTTAGAAGCAAGTTTTGCAGATATTCTGATGCATGAAATGTTTAAAATCTAAAAATTGATGATTTTAGGCTTGTGAACTTCAAAAAAATGACAAATTTTTTTTCATTCAACCATTGCTCACTGAAATATGACTTCATAATTTTTCATAAAATTCGTTACAATGATAGCTAGTTAAATTCCCTACATGGACATATAATTAATTTTTATACTTCTCCAGGTTAAAAAATTATTGATATTTGAAATAGGGGGAACTTTCTTTTTGTGTTGTGTTTATATTGTTTTGTTTGTTTGGTTCAGTTTTTGTGATACAGGTCATGATTTATTGACTCAAATATAATCAAACTATTTACTATAACTATAAACTCAGCTGTACTACATTTGAGCTGCATTACATTTGCAGCTCAAATGCAAGCTTTTAATTTCAAAATTGTATTGGAAACTTTCTAAGCTTCGCAATGTAATAATGGTAATAAATGCTCTATGTGAACATTACTTATTTAGTTTATAGCTACAGAGGGTACATAAAATGCTATGTGATAATTTTTCTGTAAGAATATCATTACAATTTCCTCTTTTTTTTGGGGGGGGGGATAATCTGGAAAATGTTTTGGTGATTAGCATTTTTTGTGGGACACACTGTACAGTGTGTCCCACAAAAAATGCTAATGGCACTTAAGATGGGTATAATATTAAAATTACAATATATTATAGTATTTAAATCTCTACACCCGCAAACTACAATTCATTTCCTGCAACTGAATGAAATTTTATGTGATGTGGTCCAATAATCACAAGGATATGAGCATTTTTTTTCATCACGCAGTAAGTAGTACCGGGTATATGGAATAAAAGAAACACAAGTTTTGATCATTAATCATTTGAAAAATATTTCAGTAGTGATTATGAAATTTATGTCACTGTAAAGGGCAACTCATTCCATTCTAATGATATGTCCTTCAGCTCACCAATATCACACATCGCTGAACCCCATTATTCAGAAAAAGTCTTGCAAAATTGTGAGTGTTCACTCACAATTTTGCAAGACCTATTTAAAACAATGGGGTTCAGTGATACATGATATTAGTGAGCTGAGAGAGGTATCAATAAAATGGTAATGAGTTGCACTTTACAGTGATATAAATTCGTAATTACTACTGAAATATTTTTCAAAGTATTAATGATCAAATTTGGGTTTGTTTTATTCAATACATTCGGTACTATACTCAATACAAACTTGGATGGAGAAGTTCCCTGATGTGTAATGACAAAATTCCCATATATTTGTGATTCTTGGACCATATCACATAAAATTTCATCCAGTGGTAGAAAACAAATTGTAGTTAACGGGTGTAAAGATAATAATATTGTTATTTCGATATCGTACCCATTTAAAGTGCCATTAGCATTTCTGGGGGGACACACTGTATATAGTTAGATACATTTAATTTCATCAAAAAAAATAATTTGTGTAATGCAAAAGACAGGAATGTCAAGTGAGACAGACGTAGTGCTATGTTTACATAATTTACAAAATTGTGTTATTCTGTATAAAACTAAGCCCAAAATATGCACCAATATTTTTTCTGTTTCAACTACTACATGTATGTAAATGATTATAGGTAAATTTGTAATCATGTACAAGCCTCTCTTTTTTCTTTTCTTTTTTTTTTTGTTTTTTTTTTTTGCTTATTCCTCTGAATATTAAAAAACTGCCATTTACACAAAACAAATGATGATTTCTTGAGAAGTTTTTCTTGTTCCATTTTTTTTTTTCATTTTATCAGTAAACTGACAGGCATAACTTATTCTACATTATTGTATGCCAAGCTGGCAGTCTTGTACAGTTTTTTATCGAATGAAATGGTTCAGTACAAGAAGAAAATATGTGCTATAATACAAAGATCAATAAAAACCTGGCAAAGTACAGCAATAATAACAGAGATTTGAATGCAATTATCTCATCTCCTTTGATGATGGTGTAGATCTTGATTTAATATGTTGCAACAAAAATGAATCCCTTTTGCACATTTCTATACTGTATAACTTCAGAGCAGCAGAGCATATTCACTTTATACTAATGCAGAGCTTTGACAATTTTTCCTCATTGCACAAAATTGATAGTGTAAATTTAACTACTGCTTTACAAAAGAAAATTGTACAAAATAAAGTGTATAAATACTGTAGTAACAAAAAGCCTTTGGCTTTAATTTGATGCGGTAAGATATATACAGTCCATACCAGAATTATTTTCAAATATAGTAGGTTGTAGCAAATGTGCAAGCCTGAAAAAAAAATTTAAAAAGATATGGAAATGTGAGAAAAAAGGGAAAACGCAGGAGAGAAAAAGTAGAAATGAAGTACATGTCAAAAGAAACACAGAGAGAGAAGGAAAGAAATGGCTGATGAGAGAAACAGTGAACGAGAAGAAATTGCAACATTCTCCATGTAACCAATCTTTTTTCATCATTTATAACAATAAGTAGGGGAGACCAGGGACGATTGTAACACGGGCCAATTGTAACAGAGGCTCTCATTCCTAGCAGAAACACGCTAAAAATGTAACCTATGTACAGAGCATGTACATTTCATCGCTCCACATCCTGTTTGAGTGTAAACAGTTTTAACGGTTCATTGAACTTTTTACAGCAAAAAGATCGTTTTTTGAGCAGGAAAGAAATATCTCACACTACCCAATTGTTTTCTTCTGGACAAATATGTGGTTGAGCTATGGCTGTCATTTTCTTTTATTAGAAAAATTATATTCTTTGGCCTGTATTTTGCTTAAGTTTCAACGATGAATACCTGAGCTAAAGTAGAAAAAAAAATTTCTCCAAATATGGTCGCCCACCACAGAGGCAATAAATAAAACTAGCCCCTGGACAATGCAGCGCGGAGCATGTAGCCCGTACAGAGCACGTACACTGTTGCAATAACCACATGCCATGAATATAGCATGTGGAAAATATAATTTAACTTGAATCAAGCATTGTCATGTTTTATTATAATTAGCTTACGTTGTTAATGTTGTTTAAATCTTGGATCAGTCAAATGCATAGCTCTGATAAAGAAAAGCAAAATGTTACAATTTCATGTGTTACAATTGCCCCATACGTGTGTTAACCTGCCCTCACACTAGAGCGTGTTGAGGTAACGTGTGTCTAGCGTTCACAATTTTCACTCAAAATTTGACTAAGTCCAAAATAAGCTCAAGAACGCTCCATTTTCCCTGCCCGAAATAGAATTTTTAATGAGCTCTAAACGACAGAAAAGCGAATAAATGACGCCAGGGTAACGATGACTGTGCATGCTTAGCGTCCACCTATCGATTGCCGAGCGCTAGCAATGACTGAACAGCGATTGCCTAACTTATGTCTAGTTTGTTTAGATGTGTTAAAGAATGTTAGGAAACGCCAAACATGTGCGTAACGACTGCACAACGTGCACAGAATGTTAATCGCACGTTCGCGTAAGTTCATGAGCGCGGACTGATGTTCGAAAATCGCTTGGCAAACATAGGAAAGCGCTTGGAACGCTGAGGTCAATTTTTTATTTTGAACATGTTCAAAATTTTTTGCGTGTAACAGCATTCTTATAGAGACGCTTTGAATGCGCTGGGCATTCGCTACTTGATCGTTTAGCGCGTAGGGTGTATGTTCCTTCCAAGTTCGAAGTGCGTCCAACCAACGCAGAACTTTTGTTTGTATGTTTTTTAACTCAATTTCCTCATGTCACCAAATGCGCGTGTATGTTTTATACTTCAATTTCCCTATGTCACCAAATGGGGGCGCTTTGTGTTATCGGATAAAATGATTAAAGCTTATTTTGTGTTGTGCTCAGTAGTTTGCCGTCCCTGTTTAAGTGCTATTTTTACATGTAAAGTAACTATTTGGTATAATGAAATATAAACACTTTCTACTTGAAATATACATGTAATTTTTTTTTTTTTGTGAATACCAAGGTATAAACGTATCTAAAGCGGATCCAGGTGGGGCGCAGGAGACCCGCTCCCCCTCCATAATTTAAAAAAAAAATGATTGACTGTACATGTTAAAAATTTTTCTCCAATTTTTCGGGATGCACCCCTCGTTTTCAAAATCCTGGATCCGCCACTGGTTATATGGTTATTTCTTAGACAAAAACAAAATTTAAAATAAAAAATTTGAAGAAATAATAACAATTGATTGTTAAAGTTCTTTTTTCTCTGTTTTACCATAACTGTAGAATATTTTTTTTTTTTTTTTTTTTTTTTTACCAGTCACACTTTTTAATTCAATCCCTCACTTAGACAAGAAAACTATTGTTTGTAGATTTAAGACACATAGCAACCCTACACCTCAAAAGCGTTTTGTGGGATAGCACCGAGGGGCTTTGGTGAGCCAAAACGTTGCCAGATTGGTTATTGTGGTGGATGAAGTACTTTTTTTAATTATTCAATACCCGGTCATGGTTCAGGAAAAATCCAATATATAGCCCAAGGTTCTGAAGAGTGAAAGATGGGACCCTCTCCCCCTCCCCCCCCCCAAAAAAAAAAGGAGACATCAAAATTATTTATGTGGCTGGATCAATAAAAAATCCAACCTTTTTGACCTACAGTGTAGTTAAAAATGCAATGTTTTCTATCTCTAGAAAACATTACCATCATATAGCACGCTAATATTGTATTGAGTGTAGATATAGTGTAACAGAGTATGGTAGGGGACATTTGGCCCGACCCCTTCGTCTTGATTAGGGTTGAGAAATTAAAAAAAGTATATTTTTTCTAATATGAAACAAGCCCGTCCATTTATTTAGTTCATCTTGATTTAAAGAAAGCGCAAGGTGATTTTTTCATCCATCAATTTATTTGAAATCAATAAAGTGCAAAAAGAAAACAAACAAACAAACTCATAATTATGAGGGGGTTTCAGATCAATCTGTATCTTCGAAGGTTTTGATCTTAAATATTATGCAATTTGACGCCCAACTAAAAAAATGATAATTGCATGATAAATCTGTTAGCTTTAGATCAATTCGCGCTCTTTCAGATCTCAATAATGTTCTTTTTTGTTTCTTTTTCCTATTTTCATCTTCCAGTCTCTCTCCTATTATCTTATTCATTTGTTATCTCTTTCTTCTCTCCCCCCCCCCCCCCCCCTTCTCTCTCTCTCTCTCTTTTTTGCTTGTTTCTTGTTGTTGTTTTTTTTTCATCCTCTTTTTACCTCTCTTTCCTTTTGTCTTCCCAGTTCTCCCTATCTGTGTTTCTCCTCCGTTTCCCTTATTCTTTCCCGGGTCCAAGGCTATTGGTTTATATCTATTCCTAGATACACCATAATCATTTTTTTTTTCTTGACCAAAATATTAAGGTTTGTTTCGTAAATTACATAAATACCACTTGACAAAAATCTTTCTAAACATACTTCATGACATTTACGTAGCACTTTATACATGTATCCCTACTCTTTGTTTATAAGGGCTTTTAATGTTAACTATTACCAGGCTTAGTGAGGCGATTCTGAAAGATGCTCGCAGCATTCAAGTATTATTGATTATATAATATATAATATATATCGAATAACATGTTGATTAATTATCCCATAATCTCTTCTCCGACATAATAGGAAGATTTGATATTATTATTATATTTTTATTTTAATCGAGGAGGAAAAAGTCAATGCATTCAAAGATATTGATTAAAAAAGGCAAAGAATAGTAATAAACAATAATTATAAAAAAAATTCCCGAGATAGATTAGACGTGTTTGGACGAACAGAGAACGACGAGGGAATGAATAGAGAACGACATGGGAACTAATATCCAACGCATAACGTTCACGCTTCTAATGCCCAGCGCATACAGAACCTATTGATAAGTGCGTTGTTACATGCTAGAAAACGCTCAAAATTGTGAATGTGTAATAAATTATGAATTTATATCAGCGTACATTTGCGTTCAGACAACGATTAATTGCGCATGGTTAACGTGTAGCAACATTTTCCCCAGCTTCAGGGGCAATTGTAACACTAGACCTCTTGTTTTTAAATGATAATGGCTTCAAAATAAATAGTTTTACTTAACCTAAACCTATTCATATGTCGAGCTAAGATATCCATATTTCGTTTTATTTAGTTTTAAGCAAGTATTTAGCTATAATAAAGTTGATAAGTCAAATTTGGAAAAAAGTGTTAGAATTTTCCCCGGTCTCCCCTACTCTTTTAAGTAGTGTAACAAAGTGAATGATGCGGTATTCTTTTAGCATCAATCAAAGATACGTAGCATTTATTTTCTTTTTGAACAAAGAGGAAAACTGACCATTCATAATATGAAAGAAGATAAATCCTCAAACATAAAAATTATCACTAATTTTATTATTTACAATAAAGAATTATATATTTGCCTACTCTGCTATTCGTCCTCGAATCACCCAACCTACCGCTACTTTAACTCCGAAAAATTTTTGCTCTATTGTTTCCTGTCATCCCTCCCACGATATAAAAAGCGCCCTCTTACGATAAAGGCACTCGGCAAAAGCCTTCCCATAAAACCTCCTCTTGTCTCATACCACCCTAAAACTTCCATGTAGTGATGGAACGGGGGAAGGAGGGCAGGATTGTAGGCAAACATATAATTCTTTATTGTAAATAATAAAATTAGTGATAATTTTTATGATTTACTTCAAAAGAATGATATATTTGCCTACTTTGCTATACTGACCAGTACCGAAGCAGCACTGGGCGGGCAACACCTACAGTTTTAGTTGGTCATGGATGACGCCGCCGCCATAATAGGAACAGAGCAAAATTTTGTTCCATAGCAGAAACGTCCTTCAGGAAATCGCAAAACAATTTATGGCTTCTTCCAATAAGCCGCCTTGCATATTTCCTCCACGGAAACTCCCTGAGAAATTAGGCCCACGAAAAGCTGATACACTTAGTATCGTGGGTCCTAAGATAGAGTCAGGTACCCTGGCCCTCGGGTCCGCAGCTTTGATAGCTGCCACTATCCATCTCGAGATAGTACTTCTCGATGCTGGTCCGAAAGGTTTCCTGGATATAACAAAAGGTTGGTCAGATTTACCGAACTTATGACTTTCTTCAGGAACCATTAAACGCCCTCACCGGGCACCACACTCTGTCGTCGTGCATCGGTGAAAAATTCTGTTTTAAAGGGACATAGAAAATTTTTACAGTCCCGGAAGACTCTGCCTGATTCTTCACTAAAAACACGGCATTAGGGATAAGACGAACACCTCCATTATCCCAACGTATGTGACCCGTTGTAATAGAAAGAGCGTGCAAGGAACTTTGCGTTGTCCTGACACTATCGCTATAAGGAAGCACGTCTTGATTGTCGTATCCAGACAAGACGCCGAAACCAGTGGTTCAAAAGGAGTATTAGCTAAGAAGAATCGACTTCGCACAAGAGTAGGTCGATGTAAAGCTAACTTGCGAAAGTGGGGTTACACTCAAGACGATAACGTAAATTGCGATTGTGGTATGCCGCAAACTATGGGACACCTCCTTCAATGTCCAAATAGAGAACATTGCAACCAGGATGATCTGATGGCTTCAAATGAAAGGGCAGTACTATGTGCAAAGTCGTGGCCAAATATATAATTTTGTTAGGGTTATATAACATGTATATATATTCATATTATACTTATGTTGTAAATGGTGGACACGAAAGAAGAAGAAGCTAGGGCCTGAAGCACAAGCGGGAAACTCCAAGAAGGAACCCGAGGTCTGAATTTGGGTCTCTTAAGGGACAGAGAACTAGGAAGAACTGATAACTGTGGATCAGATAAGACTGACAATCCATCGTCTAAACTTAGAATAATAGCTGAGATAGCTGATCTATATCCATGTAGGGTACCTATCGATATACCCTCATCGAGAGATCGATGATGAAGTCCGTTATGGACGGGAGAGAGGTTTTTCCTCGGCACCACCCGCTTTCCCTCGTACCAACCAATAAAGGTTTACAGTCTGGAAGCGTAAACTTTCCTAGTGGATCCACTCCTACTTTCTACTAGCAGAGAGGAAGCGCGTTCATAGAAACGTTCAGCTCGGACTGAATTCGCGATAACGGCCAAACGGTCAATAGAAGATGTTTCGGGTGCTCGAGAAGTATCCCTAACAACTGCTGGAATACTAAGTTCTCGCACCACGGCAGGTGCCATGGTTCCTCTGTTAAACAGATGGAGAAAAATCCCGAAACCATGCCCGGCTGGGCCAGAGAGGAGTGATGAGAATCACCGAAGCCCTGTCCTTCCAATTCTTCCTAAGGACAAGCGGGATGAGATTAAAGGGAGGAAGTATAAGACTTCCGACCTGTCCCGGGAATTGAGACCGCGTCCCAAGCTATCCCCGTCTCCTCCCTTATCTTGAACATAACTTTGGAAGACGGATGTTCATCGCTGACGCGAAGAAGTCTGAATTGAGGTTGAACCTGCGACTTAGCTGCGTGAAGATCCGGAAGAACGACCCCTCTGACAGAAGACACTTTCCTGTCGACAAGGAAGTCGGCTATAACGTTCTCCACTCCAGGTACGTGTGATGCAACGGGAACGATGTTCCCACGTATGCCCTTGTCCCGGAGTTGAAAGGTTACTCTGTTCAACTTCAGGGAGAGTGAAACTCCTTGGCGATTGATGTACGACATCACTACTGTGTTGTCCCTTAGAGTCAGAAAACTGTCCGGTCCATGCAAAGGTACTAGAAATGAAGAAGAAACTTCCATACCGCTAGAAACTCCAAAGAGTTGAAGTGCGGCAAGGGCCCCGGAAATCCCAAAGTCCCCGAGAACAAGTGACCTTGCCAATGACCTCCACCTATCTGTGACGCATCTGTGGTCAACGTGACTGAAGGAAGGTGGAGCGCAAAATGCTTCCCTTGAAGAATGAACCCCTTGTCCAACCACTGGTGGATAGGCGATTTATCTCCACCGGAAGAGAGTCATCGATAGAGGCGAGCTGAAGTTCGGACTGAAGTGATTCAAAAGGCGAATCTGAAAGGGTCGCATAAGTAGGCTGCAAATTTGGAACAGGACTACTAACCTCACTAGGGGACCTAACTACCTTTGCCCCATTACCGCTTGCAATGAACCCTTCTCTATGCGATCAGAGATCGCGCTAGGTGGATCCGATCTACTACTCTCTCTAAACTGGGTCTCGCCAGACTATTCGTGATGTCCAGTTGAGCCCCTAGATAGGTGGGAGTCCGGGTCGGAATCAACTCTGACTTCTTCCAATTGATGATGAAGCCTAAGACTTTGAATATTATGATGGCCTTCATATTGAGGATCACACGAAGTGAACCTCCGCACTTGGGGATAACGAAAAAGGGAGATAAGTGCAATCATGGGTAGATTGTGACTTCCTCTATTGCCTCCTTTGAGATGTGCTCCACGGCAACCACTACCCCCGGGTAGAGGTTCCTTGAGATCCCAAAATGAGACCGTCTCTGATCACTGAGAGGATAAAAACATCAATTGTGATCAATTCCCAATTCAGAAGAATTTCCTCCCACCAGACTCATAATTTCCCCAACGCTGGCGGGACATCATCTCTGGCGCTTCCCTCCACTACGGAAGGGCTGAGAGTTGGAGGCGGGGCCAACTACTCCTGCCACCGCCTCTACCCTCCTGACCACCGCGACCTCCGTGACCCGACTGGCCCTGATGCGGAACATTGCTTCTGAACTCAATGCCAGATGGTTGATCCTGGTAGGAGGAATGTCGACGTGAGGATTGAGACTGAGAAACTGAAGCGGTATTGTAACGACCTGTTCTTCTGCTTTTTTGGGGTTTAGACCCAACCGACTTGAGAGGTTGTTGGTATAAGCCAGATAGCTGTTTGAAAGGTCTCGGAGGTTGTTTCTAACCTCTCTGACCGACTCGGAAGTTCCTTAGCTTTCTTCTCGGCTTCTATTTAATGCTTGAAGATGGCTGCAAAATCCTGATCGGAAAAGAACTTGGATTCCGCCAGAAACCTGTCCCGCATGACTGGGATCAGAGCATCCTTGACCCTAAGTTTTCTCATAATCTCTGCTCTGCGGTCTCTATCCGTTTGGTAGGAAACGACCGCTACCTGAGAAACCGACAGGGATGAAACTTCCCGTAAGGCTTCCGAAATCTCTTCCCTGTCAGCAGTCGAAAAATCCAGCTCTTAGGGGCCGCTAGGAGTTCGATCAACATGTCATTAGCCACCCTCAAACTGACTCCAGGATCACTCAGATCAGCTACAAGTTAAACTTTCCTTGTTTACGAGGCCTTAGGGTTTCTACGTCCAACTTTGTCACCGTAGCCGCTCCCTTAAACTCTTCCCTGCTCCGGTCGGAGAAGTTCTTCCCCCCCCCCCCCCCCCCCCCCCGGAGGTTCCGGGAGAAAAAGCTTTCCTTGCATTTGATTAGCAACTTGGCAGGGCTCGCCAGAAAACAATCCATAACGATCGATTTATTTAACGATCGATTTCACAAGGGTTGGAACCATTAGTATCGATTCTGGAGGGATCGATTTATTTGTGATCGATTCTGCCGTGATCGATTCACCAGGGATTGATCCCTTGGCTATCGATTCTGGAGCGATCGATCTTGACTGAAGATCGATCGCGGCAGACTTAATTGATCGATCCCGGGTGGATGCTGTCCTACCCTCAAGATCGATTTAGATTTGGAACGATCGATCCCACAACTTCCACTAGATCGATGGTACTGCCATGATCGTTAACTGAAGTTGCCCTCCTCGATCCCTCACCAAGATCGATTTAGGGTGCGCCACTGGGTCGGCCAGGCCAGAGCATCCTTGACCCTTAAGTTTTCTCATAATCTCTGCTCTGCGGTCTCTATCCGTTTGGTAGGAAACGACCGCTACCTGAGAAACCGACAGGGATGAAACTTCCCGTAAGGCTTCCGAAATCTCTTCCCTGTCGGCAGTCAAAAATCCAGCTCTTAGGGGTCGCTAGGAGTTTGATCAACATGTCATTAGCCACCCTCAAACTGACTCCGGGATCACTCAGATCAGCTACAAGTTAAACTTTCCTTGTTTATGAGGCCTTAGGGTTTCTACGTCCAACTTTGTCACCGTAGCCGCTCCCTTAAACTCTTCCCTGCTCCGGTCGGAGAAGTTCTTCCCCCCCCCCAACCCCCGCCCCCTGGAGGTTCCAGGGAGAAAAAGCTTTTCCTTGCGTTTGATTAGCAGCTTGGGCAGGGCTCGCGAGAGCCGCCCAAAATTGATGTGAGTTTCAGGGAGTCTAACTCGAGGCACTGTTTCTTGGCAGATCTTTAGCCAGAAACCCCATACGACCCTGCGTTGCTTCCGGTTCGAATTCTGCCTTCGGAGTGTATTTAGAATAAAACCACGACTCTCTCGGAAGTTCCTCTCCCGAATACGTCTCCTGCTTGTGAAAGAAACAACTCGTACGTCCTCTCTGATCGATCAACTAGACGGACCTGATACGTCACGGCTTAGCTGACCAACGTCATGGAAGCGCGATTTCTGAGTACCACTTGCAAAGATGGAGTGACGGTCTGGTACCATAACCTCTTCGCTAGAGGAATCCTCTCGATGCGGATCCGTGAGTACCGGCTCCATGGAGGAAGGTGATAAATTCCCTCGGTTCTGTGCCTAACCTTCTTAGGGTCCGATGGAACCTCATATATCGGAGTGGTCGATGCGACGCGACCTCTGAGGGAAGATACGTGACTGCTGCGACATCTGAGACTTTAGCGATCGGCGACTGCGACTCGGTTGCACGTTGACGCACTTCCAAGAGGCTCCGGTACCAAACCAGAGTCCCTGCCGGCGGGTCTCCCAAACTTTGTTGGTAGTACTGGCGCTGTCGTGGAATTTTCCGAAACTGCAGGAAGAGCTCCTAACTCAACCGGGATCTCCCCCTTACGATTTCAAAGGGTAGACCGTAAATATGGCCTGACTTCGTTGGGATTCGAACCTGGGTCCCCTGGATGAGAAGCGCTTACGAGCACGTTAGACTTAGGAAAAGTAGTCGAAAAACGATTTTCGGCGAGTTGATATCGATTTAAAGGAGATCGACTTCGCCGCAACTGGATTTCCAGTGATCAAATTCGCGGTTACTTAGAGATCGACTTCATGGCGATCGATTTATTTACGATCGAATCTGCCGAGATCGTTAACTGAAACTGCCCTCCTCTATCAAAAAGGGGGTGCGTCACTGGGTCGGCCAGGTGCTGTAAGGCCTTCCCTGGAAAGACGATAATTCAAAGTTTCTGTAACGACTTCACAAGAGATTGCAGTAACGTGGATGTGGACTTACGAATCGCCACCATGCCTACGCACCCTTGTGCGGGGTTATAAATCCCGACTTTAACTTTAATTAACGATCGATTCTGGCTTGAACTATTCACCAGAAAACAATCCATAACGATCGATTCTGGAACGATCGATTTATTTACGATCGATTCTGCCGTGATCGATTCACCAGGGTTGGAACCATTAGTGATCGATTCTGGAGGGATCGATTTATTTGTGATCGATTCTGCCGTGATCGATTCACCAGGGATCGATCCCTTGGCTATCGATTCTGGATCGATCGATGTTGACTGAAGATCGATCGCGGCAGACTTAATCGATTGATCGATCCCGGGTGGATGCTGTCCTACCCTCAAGATCGATTTAGATTTGGAACGATCTCACGATCGATCCCACAAATTCCACTTGATCGATGGTACTGCCATGATCGTTAACTGAAGTTGCCCTCCTCGATCCCTCACCAAGATCGATTTGGGGTGCGCCACTGGGTCGGCCAGCCAACTGGGCGTCAGCCTTCCCTGGAAATTCGGTAATCCGGAATTTCCGCGACGACTTTACAGGGGATTGCGGTACCATGGATGTGGACTGACTAACTGCCACCGGTCCATATGCTCCCGTGTGCGGGGTTGTGAATCCCGACTTATCTTCAACAGCTTTCGTTCCGTCCGCTATCCACGTCTGTCTTCTTGCTCCGCGGCTCCTTCAATGAGTCATCCAAACTATTTCGTGAGAAAGTGGCGTGACTTCATTGGATTCCCATCTCTCCGATGAGCCGGCAAAGCCGAAAGGTCCTCGGAGAATCCACGCTTGGTTGGCGGTCTTCTTGTTCTATCAGATTAAGAAATTTCCGCCATCCTGCAATACAAGAAAAACACAACAGTTATTATACAACGAGTTCATACTGATCTACATGGGAAGGGGAGGGAGAGAAGCTAAGTCACAAAGGACTCCCCCCCCCCCCCAAACAAAAGCACCACTATACTGTGTGTGATGATGCGCGGTACGTGAGAACAAAGGGACACGAACCACGGGAATCCACTCAATACACGTACGTAATGAATGGCCAAAACTAGGGAGAAGTCGCCGTAAACTGAGAAAAAATCTCAGAAAACGGCCACCAAACAACACCCAATTTTTGGAAACAACAAACTAGACGTCAGATAAGACGACTAGCAGCAAGACCCCACACAAATAAGCACCGAAATATCACGTAAAAAGTGAAAATCAAACTAATTTGCGGGAGCACTTTTTCGAGGTTACTAGCTCGGCGGCAGCCAATGAGAAAAGAGGAGGTTTTATGGGAAGGCTTTTATATCGTGGGAGGGATGACAGGAAATAATAGAGCAAAAATTTTGGGGGTTAAAGTTTCGGTAGGTTGGGCGATTCGAGGACGAATAGCAAAGTAGGCAAATATATGATTCTTTTGAAGTAAATCACGCAAAGTCGAGATAATATATGCCTTTGCCATTGCCAGATCATAAATGTATGGGAAGTTCATCTATTCATTTTCCTTTGATCTTTGTCCTTGTGACCCCAAACCTAATCACATCATTGTCCCTCCAAAATTTCAACCTGTGTGATCCTTGACCTTTGACCTAGGTACTTCATGATCTGATCAGACCGCCTACCTCTGGCGATACGTATTACCATTAAGATTGAAGTTTATATCTTAATTGGTTCTTGAAATATAGTGATAATGAACTCAAAACAAGGAATTTCACATTTTGACCTCTATGACCTTGACCTTTGACCTACATACTCCAAAATCTAATCAGATCGTCTTCCTATGGCAGTACATACAACCCCTAAGTCTGAAGAAAATATCTCAACTTTTTCTCAAGATCCCAATAACGATCTCAGTATAAATCTTATCATTAATATTATCATTAATACAAGGAATTTCCCAATTTGACATCTGTGACCCTTGAACTTTGACCTACATATTCCAAATTGTAATAAGATCATCTTCCTATGGTGAAACACACTCTTCCCATGTTTGAAGTTGATGTCTAGAGTGGTTCTTGAGATGTAGCGATAACGAGCAAACGGTACGGACGGAGGGACAACCTGAAAACATGATACCTCTGGTACCACCTTCGATGGCGGAGGCATAAAATGAGCCAAGAAAACAGGAAACCATCGGGATTCAAACCCAAGACTTTGCTAGAAAGGCTAGACCGAGCTATGACAAACTCTTATGTCAGTGTCCATCCCAGAGAACCCCTTTGTTTTCAATGCTCCAGCGATCAGAAGCTATAGAACCTGACATAAACACAAGGATATATCGAAATAAACTTGTGGATAAATGTGAGGGATCATAGTGAGGTACTTTGAATATAAATTTGAACAGAGAAGAAAACTGACTAGAATTATAAAAAAAAGAGCCAAAAAATAGGATTAAATCAGTACTCCAGACTTCCTGGAATATGGACTTTCTGATTGCTAAGCAGGTGCTCTACCAACTGAGCTATGGCAAACTCCAATGGGATGGACACCATTTCCTTTAATCTTTTTTTTTTATTTATTTCCTTTGAAATATTGTTCCTAAAGTATGAAAACAATGTTAGATTTATTATAATTATTTTGACAATTAGTTTCCTTTTTAACTTTTCACTATGTCATCACAAAACTAATTGCAATAAAGCATCAAGTCTAAATTAAGTGCTTAACTGGTAATTTATACATCCCACATTGACAGTGTTTTGGTTTCTGTGCCATGGCAAATAAATTAGAGGAAGGGGGGCCTTGATACACCAAGGACTGATTGTCTTCACTACATTTATCTAGGTCCGACATGATACCATTAGGAGAAGCTTTTAGGCTTGTTGGACACTTTACTGCAAACATACTACATATTCAACAGAGAAAGAACAAACTAAAAATGGATTCATGTAGGAATCTCGTTGTAAGGTTTTATGTGTTCAGCTTCATTTTGTTTTCCTATCCAAACCATGGATTGCCAGTAAAATGCAGTAACAACAGAAATGAATTTGTCATAAATCCTTCAGATACAATAGTAAAGGAAGGGGAACATGCAACTTTCACCTGTGCTGTTTTGAACGCTACAGACGCTGATCAAATAATCTGGCTTGTGAATCACTCGCAATACCACAACATCATTTCAAACTCATTCAACAAGTCTACAAAATATTTACTTTCGAAAATAACAGTCTACAATGTCGGCAGGGCTTCACAAAGCAATCAGTGTTTGCTATCCATTGTGAACCCAGATTTCTCAATTAGCTCATGATATTCTGCAATAGCAAATGTGCAAATGGAGAAAACAGTACAACTGTGCAGCCTGAGATTATGAATAGCCTCGTTCCATTTGATAGAAGTCCAAATCAAGAGGATGTCAGTCAAAACTTGTCTGGAAGCGCTGCGCGGAGTTCCAATGAAACCACTGCAGCTCCTTTATCTACAGAAGATGTAAATATAGTGAAATACAATGTAGGAGAGAAGGTCAAAGGTCAGGACACCTGGGCTACGCCAAAGCAATCTTACAACTGGTATTTTATATCTGTGGCATCAGCAGTTGGTGGCATCTTTGTATCTGCAAGTCTCTTTGGAGTCATATCTTTAGTCCTGTATAGGCACTTCAAAGATGTCACCACTCAAATTGCAACACATGTCCAAAGCCATCATGACCACAGCACACTCAACATGCCAATGATCGTCAACAATCAACATTCTGAGGTGCAGTCCGTCTGTTCAGATAAAATTGAACAGTCTAATCATATCTATGAGGAAACTGAGTTTCTCTCACACCCCACACATTTGGGGGCACCTATGGCAGAGACATTGTACAACAGAAGTACATGTATTTTAAAAGAAGATGATGCTGATCATTCTAGCAGCAGTGGTTCGTACAAGTCTTCTAGCTCTCTCGAAAGCAGTAAAGATGAGGATTCTGCCAGTTTGACATGCTTGAACCATGGATACCAGATGAACGATCAAGAAGAACTTTACGGGAACCAGATGGCCATCCAAATGCGCGCAAGATCTTTACACAAGATGTCCTTCCAACACTCTACAGATATTCTTCAAGACCACCACCCCTCCCTGCTGTCAAATGAATTGAAAAATGCTATGTAGACTGCATACGAAACGTTTTTGCCATTTATTTCCCATCGCACATTCAAATTATCAAATTGATGGCTAGGCTTTATTTAAAGGAGGTAATAAATTATAATCTGTGTATACAAATGAGAGAAATAAACATATAATTGAATAATATTTCAAGATGAACTTTTAATTTCATACTTGCTGTATAAATTTTCTTTGAAGAAAGAGGCATCCAGAAGTGGATAATATACTTTCAAGGTATTTCCTTAATATGTATCCCTCACATCTTATACCAAGTAATATTTCTCAATTTGCCTACAGGTGTCTGCAGGTACTAGACCAGCAGATGCTATAATATTCCATACGGAAGTGTAAATAATAAAATGTGTATGTATTTCAAATGTAATTTTGAAAATTTAATTCAAATCTTTTTCAGGTAATATATAAAAATGTATATTAGCACGTATTTGATATGATCATTAAAGGATTGACCTTGCATAGTGAAAAGCAGTAAGGAAGTATGTTTGACGAGTACACTCCATGGTACATTGTAGGTCCTGACAAAGGACTGTTGGTAATTCTTTCCTGATGTTTTTGTTAGCTCTGAAAATAAATGTTGGAGATAAATTTTCAAGCTGTATTGATTTGCTCTCTTCAAAGGAAAATTTTGAATGGTCCTTTACAGGACTAAAAGACATGGTGTACCTGCTAAATTGACTCCTTATTGTTATTGTATATTTCGTTTTAAAAGAAAGACAATGTAGTTCATGAAATATAAATATATATGATTTATAATTTAAAATGGATGACAGCTGTACTAATCTGTTAAGCTGTAAATATTAAAGCTTCAGGACATATTTAACCTACATTTACCAGATGCTTTAAAAGGGGTCTGATATAAAAAGCAAATCAGTAAGAGTAATATTGTAACTATGTGTAATCATGATAGCATGAACAACTCATGCCACCTTTGTTGATCTTTTTGCAATTAAATACTTAATACATTACTTGTACATTTCTAGTTATGCCAACATTTTCAGTTATATCTACAGTCTGTGTCAAAAAGAATGGTACAATCAGGAAAAAATTATTGAGGTATAAAATCTTCTCAAATGATGTGTGAATGTGGTACCAACTTAAAGACAAAAGATTCTTCTCGCTGATGCACTTTGTTTTTTATAATTTGGTTTTATAAACCCAAAGTTATGCTAAAATTCGTGCGGCCATGAGCTGAATTCATGGATATTATGTGCGAAACCCATAGAGAAGCATGCGCAAAGTACATATTTTCTTGATTACAGAAAACTGGTCATATCTCAAGATCTACAGCACCAAATGGGATGAAAAAAATTGCAAAAGAAAGCCTGATTTTCCTACTTTATGAAAATATCAACTACTTTTAGAATATGATTAATTTTCATACTTTAAAAAAATGTTTTCCAACTGTACCATTTTATTTGACACAGACTGTATATTTCAAAAATCGCTATACCTTAGTTTGCTATCTTATCAATACATGACAGAATAAAAGTACCATATGGCATATAGTCTCAAATACATCACTGTCATTCTAACTACCTGTGTAAATATGATAGCGTGCAAAACTCATGCCATTTTGGTGGATCTTGGCAAGCCGAGGGATCGTAATCGCCTGAAAAATATGATAAAGTTCATTATATAAATAATAAATATCTGATTACAAGCAATTCTAACTACAATATTCCAGGTACTTCATGGAACTGTTTGTTTGGGGATGATTGATATATCAGAGTGGGTTTTTAGGGATATGTGGAGCTATTGTGAAGCAAGACACATTTTTTTCCAAAGCTTTGCCTGATTCTGATTTGGCTTTATTAGCTCAATTAAAACTAAATTACATTATGGTATGATATCATTAATTACACTGCTTGCACATGTATCATTGCGTCATATACGCAGATAGTAGATATACAATATAATTTTTTTTTTTAATCTTGAGAAGTAGGTTGACTGAGAAAACTTTGACAGACATCTCCACTTTACAATTTATTTACATTACATTTATATTTTGTTTATAGTTATTGATTAATCAATTGTATCAATATATAGGTACGCAAATCTGACTTTATATTGTTAAGTACTGCATACGAATATAGGTATCGACTACTGTATAGCTTTTATCATATACTTCTGAGGGAACCCGGCCTGAAGGCTGCAGGTATACAATGCTGGTACCCTTATACAAAAATAAGCTTGTCGCAAGCTAGTTACTAGCTTGTCACAATCTTATTAAGCGTGTTTTTCAGAAAATAAGCGTGCTGCAATCTAGCTGCCACCTTAAAACTAGCTTGTAACATAATAACCATCTTGCAACTAGCTTGTCATAGAGACTGACTAGCTTGCGACTAGCTTGTGACTAGCTTGCGACTAGCTTGCATGATTTTTTCCAGTTAGTTGCAAGCGTGCCAATATTTTTACTTTCCTGTGACTAGCTAGTGCACTAGCTTGCAGGAAAACAAGCTAGTTTACATTAGAGGGCTAGATAGTGACAAGCTTGTCATAAAATGTTCAAGTTAGTTACAAGCGTGCCAATATTTTTACTCTCCTGTAACTAACTAGTGCACTAGCTTGCAAGAAAACAAGCTAGTTTGCATAAGAGGGCTAGATAGTTACAAGCTTGTCATAATTTTTTCAAGTGAGTTACAATCATTACCCTCCTGCGACTACATTGTAGCTTGCAACTAACTAGCTTGGAGGAAAATATGTGAATTATAGCGAGATATGTGCCATTATTTGAACCATCCCATGATGACTAGCTTGTGACTAGCTTGCAGGAAAATTTGCAAGTTGGTTGCAAATTACTGCCACTATTTGAACCCATTTCGTTACTAGCTTGTAGAAAACATGAGAGTGGCTAGCTAGTGACAAGCTTGCCAGAAAATTTGCAAGATAGTTGGAAAAAATCCACAGGAAAATTTATAAGAGTGGTTGGGAGTGACAAGCTTGCAAACAAGTTAGTTGGACAAAACAAGCTATATATGCAAATTAGGTAATTTGCATACAAAACACAGGGTGTGTGCAATTCAGTATTTTGGTACTATCTATTTGATTTAACAGTAATTAACTCCATTACTGATAATTCAATTCAATTTAATTTTTCCTAAATATAAAGATCGATCAATAAACAACATGCAGGGAATTTCAATAATGTATTTCAATTACACCTAATTAAACAGGAATTCAAGAATAACTAACCAGGAAAAAAGTACATTTACTCAAATACAAGTGTAAAGGAGAAACAACACAAAATTAATAAAAAAGTATGGCAAACTAGCTTGTGGCAAGCAAGACAATGAAGCTGCATAACTAGCTTGCAGCAAGCTTGTTTAAAATAGCTTGTGGAAAGCTGGTTTCCCTTGAACTAACTTGCGACTAGCTTGTTTTTCGAACTAGCTTCCACAAGCTTGTCCAACTAAATATCACGCTTGTCATACTAGCTTGCTCAATTACAAGCTTGTCGCAAGCTAGTGTTGCAACATACAAGCTTGTTTAACTAGCTAGTTTCGTTCCAAATATGCAAATGAGCTGCACGCTTGCTAAACTAGTTTGTTACAAGCTTGTCTTACTAGCTAGTGTCAAGCTGGTTTTATTCCAACACAAGCTAGTCACTGAGCTAGTTCTAGAGCTTGCTGCAAGCTAGTTTGAGCAAGTGAGCGTGCAACTCATTTACATATTTGGAACGAAACTAGCTAGTCGCAAGCTAGTCTGACAAGATTGTACAAAACGTATAAAAATTTGTAATTTGTATAAGGGTAATGGATTAAAGTGATGTACATGGTGATACTGGTAGTGATAATACGATAAAGATGAAGATAAAGACGACACCGATGACAATGAAGATGATGACAATGACTAGTGATGATGATGACAATGACTAGTTAAGATGATTGCGTATTTTATCTGATTGCAATGCAAGAAAGAACCTCACTACTGTAAAAGAAGCCCACAATTTTATTATCATATACAACAGTGGCCCGTTTCTCGAAACAGTCATAAGTTTAAGTTCTTGGACAACCCAAAGAGACACATGTTGTAGAATTAACACACGTTTCAATGGGATGTCCACAAAATTATCAGTCATGACAGTTTCGAGAAACGGGCCCCAGAATTCCAAGGACGTTGTAATACGTAGCAATGCTGTTCGACAAGGAGACGAGGATAGTGCCTTGATTTGAAGCTAGGAACTTCCAAATATTAGACCATTGTTCAACCATAGAACCATAAATCAAGCTTATTAAATAAATTCAACAGAAATCAATTGGTAAATCATTTGCACATTTGATCATATTTTATCAATTCCCTATCAGACAATAAAGACTGAACTTCAATCACGAAAGAGAAACAACTTTGTCACCATCTCTCAAGTTAAACAAATACATTGGGACCTCGGTCCAAAAACTGCGAAACATGCCTTATTGTACAAAAAAAACCTTGCAGAGATTTTGTTTACATAAAACATGATAGATAACAATTAAGAGAAAGGATGCAGTGCAGTCATGGAACAGATGATTGTTCAGAATTTGTGAACGATTAATGTATTCTACTAAACCTAAGACGTTGTAATAATCGTTACCCGTATAGTGGCGTGACGTGCAGATGTGGCGATGTGCTCGGGATCACCTGAAAGGTAGAACAAGGCCACGGCAGACAAATAACGGACTCGAACAAGGCGTCTAAACTGCGCCATGAGAGCGGAACAGCACGGGGAAACCCGTCACTGGCAAGGACATATACGCCTCTCCACACGACTACAGTACTGTCCTCTTTCGTTCACTGGGAAAACCAAAGGGGAAGGGCGACGAACACCAGGAGTAGGGAAGCAAGCCTATCCAGGTAAAAGTATAAGCTTGTTAGTAAATAATATGTTCACAATTGAACATTCTGATTTACCTCACGCGCTATACTTACCTATATCTCTTCAAATTGCTAGATACACAAAATCGGTGGGAGAAAAGGAAGACACGCTCCTACAAAGGTCACCAAAAAAAACCTAGCTAAACATACCTAATTAATTCAAAACAATTAGGAGCGATGAGGACACGACAGAACCGCAGATGCGAAATCTCGGTATCCTGACTAATCACATCAGATATTAAGACACACAAAGGTTTAGGACTTGCCCAGTAGGTGCCTGGAGGATCTCCTCCATAGAATACCCTGGAAAAGAGCCACGAAGCTGAAATACCCCTAGTGTCTTGGGCTCTAACTGAGTCTGAAAGTAGGGCTTCTGGGCCCCCTGACTGATGTACCCTGAACTATCCATCGGGAAACAGTATCTGGCTAACCGGTCCCGTGGGTTCTACTTAACTAATAAAAAGGGTTGGTTGGATGAGCGAATGACTAGTTCTGTCAATGTACCACTTAAGCGCTCTAGACTGAGACCGATACCTATCTTTCTGAGACAGTAGAGAATTTGCTAATTGATGGTAACAATTTGGCAAGGTTAGAAGATTCTCTTTGGTGTCTTGCGCAAGCGCTGCTTAGGAATCAAACGAACCCTATCCTTTTCCCAACGATATGACCTGACCATACTGACAGAGCATGAGCTACGCGTTGCCTGATCACTGAGAGGAGAGATGCTATGCGTGGGCCTTTTGTTTGAAGCATCTTTTACGAAACTTGTTTATTAAAGGTTAAAGAAGGGAACATTTATGCATAGGTTTCGAAGGAGACTTTGCTAGAGTCGAAGGACTTGGGAAGTGCCCCATGGGTCTCTGCTTAGGTGGATTCTGTAAGAAAATGATCTGTTAGACGGGAGAGAAACATGAATTAGAGACAGTCTCTCCGTTCCCAAATCCTGTATGAATCGCCGCATGCTGACGTATAACCCGTGATTGATGAAAAGATAACTTTCATCGAACAGAACAAGTAAGAAATCTGCAATCTTACCTAAGAGGCAGAGGTTGGATCGACCATGCAGACTGCTGCACCATCGGTAGTATCTCTGGAGTCTCGAATTAATACTCCTGGTGGAGGATCGGAGGAATTGGGCGGCCATATCGTGCTCTCTCCGAAAAGCTGCTCCGCTGCCGATTCCTGAAATGGCCAGAGTGTTAGGCACAGTCTCTTGATTCGGATAATAGGATTCTTCCCTGGTTGATTCAGAAGATTTAGCAACGAGGGAGTGTTCTTGTTGAATCCCTGCCAACAGGTTTGTTAGATTCGTGAACCATGGTTTCCTCGGCCACCATGGTGCATGAGAAGGAGGTGAGCCTCGTCCTCCTCACCTTCTCCAGAACTTGCCCTATGATGGGAAAGGGCGGGAAGGCGTAAGCAAGAATCCCTTTCCACGATATCGATAGAGAGTCTGTTGCGAAGGCTAGGGATCCTGGTGTTTCGTGCAATAGACTGGAAGTTGTTTGTTCAGAATTGACGCGAAGAGGTCATCTGAGGTTGTCCGAATTGAGTGAATATTTTCATCGTTATTGAGAGTGGTTAGCTGCCATTCCGATGGGAGGGTATTTCCCTCGCGACCAGAAGTCTGCAAGTAGTTGTCCTTGCGGAAGTGACAAGCTATCAGTCTATGCGATATCCTGACACAGCGGAATCGTGCGCGCTAAGTGCACGAGGTTTGTGATGTCCTGCCCGTCTCTGTTGTTGATGTGACGTATCTACAGTGTTGTTTTCATCTGATTTTTACTAGGACACAATGATTTGCAATGTGGTGTGGAGGTAAGGAAGCTGCCCATTGCTAGTTGAACTGCTCTCATCTCGAGAACGTTGATGTGTTGGGCCGAATCTCTCGATTTCCATTGGCCCGAGGCTTCGAGGTTTCCCATGTGACCCCCCAGCCGAGCTTGACGCGTCTGTTGTCAGAGTGAGGTTGGAATGGGCTTTGGGTCTTCTCTCCCTGGTTTAAGAAGAGATGAGAAGACACCTGCTGGACTGTTATTACTTATTTGGATGATAGTGGGATGGGATGGTCCTTGGAGTGGACGCTTGGTTTGAAGTGTCTCAAGAAATGCAGCGTGAAAGGTCTCATGTGACGCTTGCATGGTGGATGAGGTCTATCAGGCTCGCGGTGTAACGCTAGAACTGCCAATCCTCGGCAGATGCGAAGCAGGTTGAGCAAAGCCTCCTCCCACTGCTAGAATTTTTCCACTCTGTGGAGGATGGGCGTACAAAGCATGAATATTATCCTGGCCCCCAAATTCTGGAGTGGTCGTTGGCGTGAGCTCGATTTCTTTTCGTTTACCATGAAGCCAAGCCTTGCTAATTGCATCACTTCTCTATATTGGACTCGAGGGTGGCTTTTGACGGGCGAGAAGGAGCCAGTCGTCTAGGTAACAGAGATTGTAATTCCTCGTCTCTTAATTCGCCGCAACTACTTGAATAAGGAGAGAAAATTCTGGAGCTGGTTTTAGCCCGAATGGGAGAGCCTTGAATGGTAACAAATGTTTCTACCTTGAATCCAAGTATCTCGAGCTTCGTGGCCATCGGGATGTGATAATATGCATCTTGAAGGTCTATTGTTACTGCCCATTCTGTGGATTTTATAGGGCAGGATGGTTGAGAGAGATTCCATTGAAGGTGTGGTTTGGGAAAGCTTGTTTACTCTCTTTAGGTTGAGAACCACTGCGGAAGCCCCGACGTGTCTACCAGAAACACGGAGACAGGAGGAGGGAATTGTTGTCCTGAACTTGAACTATTACCCCTTTTGATAGGAGAGATTGATTTTCTGTTCTTAATGCCCTTAGCCGGATGGGATCCCTGGGAGAGGGCGTCTGACGCCGGAAATGGAAATTTGACAGATCCTTGGAAAGATTGGGTGAACCCTGAACTTTTATGCGAGAACAACTTGCGTGAGAACTTCTCCCAGTTTGAAGCCAAAGAGTTAACCCTCCCCCACTGGACATGATGGGGGGGGTTAGAACTAGTTGTATTGATATGTCAAATCGCTGATCGTCGCCATCCCCTGAAACAGTGCTTGGACTGGAACTGGGGCTGACGTCCACGCCCCCACTACGGGAGCCGCGATAGCTTTGTGACCTTCTGCGGTTGTCCCCTCCACGCCTAGCGTTAGAGTCATGTGAGGGACGGCGAAGCTAGGGAAAGAGGGCCCCTCTGATCTCGAAGACTGGGGTTGTCCTGAGGACAAGAAGAAGACTTCTGTTTGTCTGAGCTGAGTGACTTAGACTATACTTATAGCCTGAGAGCTAGATCTATGCGCGAACTTCTAAGCTAATAGAAAGGTTTGTCCGCCGTGTTACTTTCAGAAATGGTTTGATCCGAGCACATCCTGAAATTTACCATTAAAATAATCTTTACCTTCACATGGAGTCTAGCCAACATTTTGCAGCTTCCGCTCGATGTTAAGAGCAGTCAACACGTTGCTCCTTCTTAGCCTCGTCGTAAGTAGGGCTGTCTCTGTTGCCTGTTCATACTGCAGTCAGCAATCTTAGAAAGAGATTCAAGCACCGATTCTCTATCGTTGAAGTCAATCTAGGCTCTCTGCCTCCGTCAGGGCCGTAATCAGGCAGCCCTGATAATTGCGGAACGGATGCCATGCGGGCAGAGATGTCGATCGCCGACAAATCCCTGTCGGTGCTGATAAAAGTGCGGCGCGCAGGGGTGTTGATCTGGATTTCTTCGCCCTGCATCGCCAACGCGAAAGCTACGTCTGGACCGTGGGGGAGCACAGATAATTATCAAAGTCCTGAGACGCGGATCCTGTAATCCCTTGCACCTCTCTACTCGCCGGTTTTAATCCAGAGCGGCGATTATCTAGTTTGTGGAAG
The DNA here is from genome assembly GCA_940671915.1 of Paracentrotus lividus. Lineage (NCBI taxonomy): Eukaryota > Metazoa > Echinodermata > Echinoidea > Camarodonta > Echinidae > Paracentrotus > Paracentrotus lividus. The sequence goes on from CALNVZ010000218.1 coordinate 18,196,412, forward strand.
CAAGACTTATACGGTCCGTCCATCTTTATTCCCGCAGAGAATCTTCTCGATCTCCCGAGTGATGATTTCAGTCTTAAAATAGACTGCTGCTGACACGTCCGTCGTGATCATCTTCTTCGTCCGCCCGCAGTTGTGGGCAATATTAGAGAGAATTCTCGCTGCCCGATGTCGGTCGTCAGATGCAGTGGAAATCCCGCAAGTGCGGCCATCTCGCGGCTGGTCACGTGAGAGACGTAATTTTGCGATTGGTCCGTTAAGCCGCTGGCTTGGCCAATCATAGGCGATCTAGCACTCTGTGCGGCCTGTAAGAGTGTGTTTCAGAGAACTGAGAGTGAGAGTCTCTCTCAATTCTCGCCCGGGAAGTTACGGCTTGGTACGTACTGGGTTGTGATAGCCGTACTCGGAGTCTGAATCCCCAACTATTGAATAGCTACCGTCCTCTGGGGTGAGGCGGACTCTCGTTCCCGCCGCCTCCCTGGCATGGTGATGGCGAGAGGATAAATATTCCCTAGTCTTTGTTGACTTGATAGTTTGGCGAGATCCAAGGATCTGGTCGGGGGGTGTGTGTTGGGTATGTGAGGAGTGAGTAGCCTGAAGGGCTTTGATAATCCAGTCGCCCGCCTGAGCTGGGTCGGAGCGTAGTAAATTGGTGGGTCTCGACTGTTAGAGGTCACACTCGCATCCTCGTGGACACCTCTTTTTGTGAGGTTGAGGAGTTAACACTGCCCCTCTCAGGGACTATCCGACCCGATACCCGACATCGAGGGGCGAAGGGTTCGGTGATGGGTTCCCAGCCGGATTTTTTAGGGTTCAGTCCTCACCGTGCTGGTTTGCTTCGTCAAAGGGGATTATTGGGCGTTTTTTTTTGCCCTACCACCCTTATCCGTGGGACCGATTGATCGTTTTTTTGAGGGTTTATTCCTCGCGCTCGCCTCTTCAGAGGGAGGCGGAGTAGATATTATCTTGCATTAGAATCGCCGAACTACTCTCTTTTGGTCCCGGCATATCTTTGGCGATATTTTGGGGTGTAGGTTTGTCTTTAATTTCTTTAGCCGATTTCATATTCTTTTACTTTGAAGCGCTGGCAACAAGAGAGAAGTAGACGTGTGTGGAGAGGCGTTATATAGTCCTGCGCAGTGACGGGTTCCCCGTCTGCCTTTCGCCAGATTAGACTCTTTTCGAGTCGTTTTGTTTGCCGGTGGCTATTCTACTTTGGGCAACGAATAGCAATTTGAAGAGATATAGGTAAGTATAGCGTAGTGTAGTAAATTGGTGTCTTGCTACAAACTTGAAAGGAAGGCAATAAGTGTTTTCATTGCATTTCATATATTGTTTTCAAAACCACAGCAGAAATTATAAGACAACATTGTGAAGAAAAACATTTTCACAATTGGGGCTCCAGGTACATAATGATGGTACTTGATGAAGGTGATGCAGATCCTGATACCGGTGGTGATGATTAATGGATATATGGTGAAGATGATGGCAATGATAAAGATAATAAAAAAAAAATATGATAATGATGATGATGATGATGATGATGATGATGACGATGATGACGATGATGATGATGCTTGTGACAATGATGATCATGACAATTACTTTTGATGATTGTTTATTTTATCTATTGCAAAGTTAGAAAAAAAAAAACTTCACTTATGTAAGGGAGGCCCACAACTTTATTATATCCCAGGGACTGTGGTAAGGAGTAATGCCTTTTGACGAGAAGAGGGCACCGCCTTGGTTGTTAGGGCAGTCTAGATATCGATCCATCATTGTTCATACACAAAACCATGAAGCTTGCTCATTTAATCAAATAACAATATCAAATTGGTAACTTATTTGCACATTTGATCTCCATTTATCTATTTCTTATCAGGCAATAAAGATTGACCTTCAATCAGAGATATACGCCTATATGCCCTCCATGATTCAAATTATAAAC
>CALNVZ010000218.1:18200833-18303677 GCA_940671915.1 Paracentrotus lividus
TCTAATGCCTAGCCATAATCTATTATACATCTTATATCACTTTAAAACATCTAACAGAAAGGATTATTTGAATAATTTATAATCTCACTCGATGAATTGTGTTACAAGGCATCATTTACTGGTTATCTATACATCCCACATTGACAATGTTTTGGTTTCCATTCTTGACATCATGGTAAATTAATTACCAGAAGGTGGCCTAGATGGACCGAGAACTGGTCGTCTTTACCAATTTTATCTAGGTTCAATATCATACCATTTGCAGGAGCTATCAGGTTTGTTGGAAACTTTACTGCAAACTACCAACAAACCAACAGAGAATATCTTGACTAAAAATGAATATGAGTAGGATTCTAGTTGTAAAGCTCCATATTTTTAGCTTCATTTTGTTTTCTTATCCCAACCCTGGCTTGCAAATGAGATGCAGTAACAACAGGAATGTATTTGTCATAAACCCTTCTAATACAACAGTAAAGGAGGGGGAACTTGCAACTTTCACTTGTGCTGTTTTGAACACTACAGACACTGATCAAATAATCTGGCTAGTGAATCCCTCACAATACCGCAGCATTATTTCAAACTCATTCAACAAGTCTACAAAAAATTTGCTTTCAAAAATAACAGTATACAATGTTGGTAGAGCTTCACAGAGCAATCAATGTCTGTTATCCATTGTGAACTTGGATTTCTCAATAAGCTCATGCTATTCTACAATAGCACATTTAAATGTTCAGTATTTCCCTACGTCTACAGAAATTGATTGTGGCTCCAATGGCACCAGTCCCCTCCAGGATGGAGAACACATCCAGGTTAGGTGTGCTGTTTCAGTGGAAAATCCTCGAGTTGATCTTCATTGGCTGATCGAGGAACATAATGGTTCACACTATTCAATTCAACAGGAAAATGGTGAAATGATTTTAACCCAGGAAATGGAGGTGACCCCAGCCTATCACAAGAAACCCATCACATGTACAGCAACCAGTCTTGAAGCCTTTCCAGAGGAACAGCTTTCTTGCATAGTAGGTCCTTTGGTAGTCTACCACAGACCACTAGTCAACATGTCTCCAGGTGAGGCTTTGCTTCATGTAGTGCAAAATAACTCCATCAAGCTCACTTGCAAAGCAGAAGCTTATCCATCTATTACTTACTATTCCTGGGCTTGTTTTCCTTCCCATCTAGTAAAGGCTTGTCAGTCTAACAGCAGATCCATTACAGTCATCACACGGAAAAGGGTATTTGAGGCTTTAGAAAATGGTACCATCATCTTCATTATGTGCACTGCGGGTAACTCAATAGGGAGCACTTCGTCTTCTTCTCAAATAACTATTGTAAATAGTGAAGCTGCACTAAAAGCAACGGATGTCCCTACCACGCTCATCCTAAGAAATGCTACTGAAAATCAAGAAAACAGTACAACTGTGCAGGCTGAGGATATGAACAACCTTTTTCCCTCAGACAGTAGCCCAAACCTAGAGGATGTCAGGCAAAAGTTGTCTGGAGCCATGTTGCAAAGTTCTAACAAAACCTCTGCAGCTCCTTTATCTACAGAAGATTTGAATGTAGTGGAATACAATGCAGGGGATAAGGCCAAAGGTCGAGACCCCTGGTCTAAGCCAAAGCAACCCCAGAACTCTTACTTTATATCCGTGGCATCGGTAGTTAGTGGCATCCTTGTATCTGCAGGTCTCTTTGGAGTCATATCTTTAGTCCTGTACAGACACTTCAAAGATGTCACGACCCAAATTGCAACGCATGTCCAAAGCCATCATGACCCCAGCACACTCGGTATGCCACCAATTGTCAACAATCATCATTCTGAGGTACAGTTTGCCTGTTCAGATAAAATTGAACAGTCTAATCATATCTATGAGGAAACTGAGTTTCTCTCACACCCAACACATTTGGGGGCACCTATGGCAGAGACACTATACAACAGAAGTACATGTAGTTTGAAAGAAGATGCTGCTGATCATTCCAGCAGTAGTGGTTCGTACAAGTCTTTGAGCTCTCTTGAAAGCAGTAAAGATGAGGATTCTTCCAGTTTGACAAGCTTTGATCATGGAGACCAGGTGAACAAACAAGAAGATCTTTACGGGAACCAGATGGCTATCCAAATGCGTGCAAGGTCTTTAGACAAGATGCCCTTCCAACACTGTGCAGATGTTCTTCAAGACCATCACACGTTCCCAAAGCCACCAACCCTCCCTGCTGTCAAATGAATTGAAAAATGCTATGTAGACTGCATACAAAACGTTTTTGCCAATTATTTTCCATCTCATATTCAAATTATTAAATTGAGGGCTAGGCTTCATTAAAAGGTGGCAATGAATTTCAATCTGTGTTTACAAATGAGAGAAATCAACATATAATTGAATAATATTTCATGGTGAAGTTTTAATTTCATACTTGCTGATTTTCTTTGAAGAGGCATCCAGAAGTGGATAATATGCTTTCAAGGTATTTCCTTGTTATGTATCCCTCACTTCTTATACCAAATAATATTTCTAAATTTGCCTACAGGTGTCTGCATGTACTAGACCAGCAGATGCTATACTATTGCATACGGAAGTGTAAACAATCAAATGTGTATGTATTTGAAAATTTAATTCAAATCATTTTCAGATAATATATGAAATGTATATTAGCACGTATTAGCATGTATAATTAAACGATTCACCTTGCATGGTGATAGGTAATAAGGAGTATGTTTGGCAGATACACCACGTGGTAGGTCCTGAAAAGGACTGTTGGTAATTCTTACCTGATGCTTTTGTTTACTCTGAAAATAAATGTTGGAGGTCGATTTTCTGGTTGTAGTGATCTGCTCTTTTCAAGAGAAAACTATGGATTCACTCCTTATTGTTATTGTGTGTTTTGTTTTAAAAGAAAGACAATGTAGTTTATTAAATACAAATGTATAATATATAATTTAAAATGGACGACAGCTCTAGGGTGTTTGACTCCAGCTACATCAATATTATTCTCTCTCCTCCAATTTCTTAGTTCAAGTAGAATTGTAGAACAAGTGTAGTAGAATTACACTTAATATTATATTTTGTGGCTAAAAGAACATTTACAGCTATATTCATCTAAAAAAAGGGTCACTTTAGCTATATTAATCCTGTAAATCTTAAAGCTTTAGGACCTATTTAACCTACATGTACATTTACCAGATGCTTTAAAAGGGTCTGATATAAAAGCAAATCAGTTAAAAGTATTGAAACTATGTGTAATCATGATAGAATTCATAACTCATGCCACCTTTGTTGATCTGTGTGCCATTTAAAATGCTAAATACATTACTTGTATATTTCTGGTTATACCAAGATTTTAAGCTATTATATTTGAAAAATCACTATACCTTTGCTATCTCTATCTACCGAGTGAGTAAAAAAAAACTTTACACCTAGAAAAATGTCAATAAAAAGAAAACCAATTTATAATCCCCAAATTATTTTACATATTCCGAAAGAGTAAATCCTCTCGCATCTTCTGGTACCATTTTTGTGTGGTATGTCTTTACGCTTGGATGAACACGACGCATTGTTTGCGAACATGTCAATTTCGAATTGTGCCAGAATGGGAGTAAAATCAAAACAACAAAAAGCTAGAGAAAGGCAACTTCATCCTGATTAAAATAGCATAACTTTTTAACGGAAATATCTTCTGCTTAATAACTTGGCAGGGGTGTTGTTACACATATTGGCTACATTTTGTATGAAAAATAGATTAACCCGTGAAGTAATGCACGAATGAGTACACATTAAAGAGCAAATTGCCACTGACAGACCTAAAAAGGCCTCCTGATACTTTTGAAAAGTGATTATTTTGTATTTGACGTGTGGTCACTCATGCCTGACTCTACAGATCTATCTCATTTTCATACAAAATGTAGTCAATATGTGTACCAACATCCCTACCACGTTATTAGGCGGAAGACATTTCCATTAAAAAGTTATGCTATTTTAATCAGGATGAAGTTGCTTTTTTCTAGCTTTTTGTTGCTTTGATTTTACTCCCATTCTGGCACAATTCGAAAATGACATGTTCGCAAACAATGCGTCGTGTTCATCCAAGCGTAAAGACATACCTGACAAAAATGGTACCAGAAGATGCGGGAGGAGTTACTCTTTCAGAAGATGTAAAATAATTTGGGGTTTATATATTTGATTTCTTTTTATTGACACTTTTCTAGGTGTAAAGTTTTTTTTTGACTCACTCGGTATATATGACACAATATGGCATATAGTCTCAAATAAATCAATGTCACTTGAACTATCTGTGTAAATAGGATAGCGTGCAAAACTCATGCCATTTTTGTTGATCTTGGCAAGCAGAGGAATCGTAATGGCCTGAAAATATGATAAGGTTTGTAAATAATAAATACCGGATTACAAGTACTTCTAACTACCATATTCCAGGTACTTCCATGGAACTGTTTGTTTGGGGATGATTGATAAATCAGAGTGGGTTTTGGGGGGATATGTGGAGCTATTGTGAAGCAAGACACATGTTCTTTCCAAAGCTTTGCCTGATTTGGATTTGGATTTATTAGCTCAATTAACACATAATTATATTATGTTATGATATCATTAACTGCACTGCTTGCACATGTATCATTGCGTCATATACGCATATAGTAGATATACAGGGTGTTTCCGAAAAAAGGAAACCCAACTTTGATCAACAATAATTTAAAAAATATTCCAATGGTGATTATGAAATTTATATCACTGTAAAGTGCAACTCATCACCATTCTAATGATACCTCTCTCACCTCACCTATATCATGCTTCGCTGAACCCCATTGTTCTGAAAAAGTCTTGTAAAATTGTGCGTGGTTCACTTTCATGCACCTTGAGATGGTTTGTGTGAATGTGCCTAGAAAAGAAACCCAACTTTGATCATCAATAACTTCAAAAATATTTCGGTGGTGATTAAGAAGTTAATATCACTGGAAAGTACAACTCATTACCATTCTAATGATACCTCTCTCAGCTCACCAATATCATGCATCACTGAACCCCATTGTTTTGAAAATTGTCTTGCAAAATTGTAATAGGTTCTCTTTCATGCTCCTTGAGATGAGTTGCTTTAAAGGTTCCTATAACAAATCTAAGTAAAGCATTCCAGTGACTTTAAATAAATGTGTTTGATATATGGGTTGGAAATGTCTACTTATTTAGTCCGTTAATCTTACCATCCAGGTAATTTCAACATGTTACTGCTCACGACAACCCAGAGAACCTTCAGTTCTCCGTGGATAATGTAAGAAGCATGACAGTGCATCAATCACAATTTTGCAAGTTATTTTCATAACAATGGGGTTCAGTGATGCGTGACATTGATGAGCTGAAAGAGATATCAATACACTTTCCAGTGATATAAACGTCACAATCACCACTGTCACGTTTTTTTTTTTAATGATTGATGATGAAAGTTGGGTTCCCTTTGTAGGCACATTGCAACAACCCATTTCAATGAGCGTGAAAGTGAACCACTCACAATTTTGCAACACATTTTTAAAAACAATGAGGTTCAGTGATGCGTCACATTGGCGAGCTGAGCGAGGTATCATTAAAATGGTAATAAGTTGCACTTTCCAGTGATATAAATTTTATTATCACCATGGTAGTATTTTTTTGAATTATTGATGATCAAACTTGGGTTTCCTTTTTTCTGGGTCACCCAGTACAATATTATTTTTTTTTTTTTAATCTTGAGAAGTAGGTTGACTGAGGAAACTTTGACAGACATCTCCACTTTAAAATTTAATTACATTACCGGTACATTTTAGTTTTATTTATAGTTATTAATTAATTAATTGTATCAATATATAGGTTGGTAGGTATGACTACTTCTTACATTCCAAGGTGAAAAGAATTTTTAAAACAAATTTTGAATAATGTTTTCAAAACCATTTTCCCATATATATTTTGTCACAATTAGACTAGGTTTACATAGGAGTATAGGGTATTTTTTTATGAAAGGCTATCGCGGCCACAATTCTTTTCCTTTTGACATTTATTCATGTATCCCTCAGTTGGACTTACATGTCCTAAAGTCTAACATATACAAATCTTTAAATCCGACGTACGTATTCATAAATCTGACAGACGCATCTTCAAATCCGACTTTATATTGCTAACTACGATATACGAATGTCAACACTAAATACTGTATGTACCTTTTATCATACACTTCTGAGTGAAGTCGGCCTTAAGGCTGCAGGTATGCAATGCTGGTAATGGATTAAAGTGATGTGCATGGTGATACTGGTAGTAATAATACATGAAGATAAAGATGAAGATAAAGACGACAATGATGGCAATGAAGATGAAGATGAAGATGATGATGATGATGATGAAGATGATGATGACAATGACTGGTGATGATGATGATGACAATGACTAGTGATGATGATTGTGTATATTACCTGATTGCAATGGAAGAAAGAACCTCACTACTGTAAAGGAGGTCCACAATTTTATTTTCATATTAACCTGTGGACCATTACTCAAAACCATCATAAGTTCAAGTTCTTGGACAACTCATAGGGACACGTTTTGCAGAATTAACACACGTTTCAATGGGATGTCCAAGAAAATAACACTCATGACAGTTTCGAGAAAAGGGCCCCAGAATTCCAAGGACGTTGTAATAAGGAGCAATGCTGTTTAGACAAGGAGATGAGGATAGTGCCTTGATTTGAAGCTAGGAACTTCCAAATATTAGACCATTGTTCAACCATAGAACCATAAATCAAGCTTATTAAATAAATCCAACAGAAATCAATTGGTAAATCAATTCAAATTTGATCTTCTTTTATCAATTCCTTATCAGACAATAAAGACTGAACTTCAATCACGAAAGAGAAACAACTTTGTCACCATCTCTCAAGTTAAATAAATAGATTGGGACCTCGGTCCAAAAATTGCGAAACATGCCTTATTGTACAAAAAAACCTTGCAGAGATTTTGTTTACATAAAACATGATAGATAACAATTAACCCTTACTTACTTGGGCTATTTTGTGAGCTTAAAGTCCGGGGGGTGGCCTTTAGGGCCCCCCCCTTAAGATCTCGGCCGCGGATCGCGCAATCGCGACGAAAGTTTGCATGAAGGTAGAGAATGACATAATCTACGCGGTTGCATAGGTAAATTGCACTAAATTTGTATATTTTAATTTATATGAATTAATTAAGCTAATTTATTCATGAAGTCATACTTTTTGCTCTAATTCACTAAATAAAAGCTCCTAGAAACCTAATTTTTTGTGAAAATATTCTTTAAAGCATTCCTAAGAAATGTAGATGAAAAAAAAATCTGGTACCAAAATCAATTTCTTATGTATTTTATTGTTTTTTAAATTTCTTATGTATTTCTTTGCTTTTTGAACTTTTTATTCTTACTGTTTTTACGACACAATTCGTCCGTGACATTATTTCGGCCTTAAATATCATCATTTTAAATGCCTCTTGTCAATAAAATAAAAAATAATCACTCATTAATGAATTCTAGCTGAAAACACATTTTGTATTGACTTTGTACATGAAATCACGTTTTTGAGCCATTTTCGGTCTGACGGAAATTTTTGAAAATCTTGGAACGTCGTAATGGTACCCCCGATTTTCGCGAAAATAGTTTTAAAAGATGCGCACGACTTGAAAGTAAAAAGTCAGCGAGCGGCGCAATAAAAAAATTTCGCACTGCGGATTTATCGCGAAAAATTTCGAGGGGGGCCTTAAAGGCAACATTGTGAAGAAAAACATTTTCACAATTGGGGCTCCAGGTACATAATGATACTTGATGATGGTGATGCAGATGCTGATACTGGTGGTGATGATTAATGGATATATGGTGAAGATGATGGCAATGATAAAGATAATTAAAAAAAATGATGATGATGATGATGACGATGATGATGATGCTTGTGACACTGATGATCATGACAATGACTTTTAAAGTTAGAAAAAACTTCACTTATGTAAGGGAGGCCCACAACTTCATTATATCCCAGGGACTGTGGTACAGAGCAATGCCTTTTGACGAGAAGAGGGCACCGCCTTGGTTGTTAACATAGAGCAGTCTAGATATCGATTCATTATTGTTCATACACAAAACCATGAAGCTTGCTCATTTAATCAAATAACAAAATCAGATTGGTCATAAAAATTACAATCTAATTTTATTATTTACGATATGGAAATATACATTTGCCTACCATTGCTATTTGACCTCAAATCGCCAGAAACCGAAATTTACACCGAAATTTTTGCCCTATCATTTGCCTATTTACCCCCCCACCCCCCATGAATGGCGCCCTCCATTGACGAGGATGCGGCCGCACGCGATCTTATACTCTTCCTCTAACTCTCTCGCCCCAGAAAATTCCGTATGTTGCAAAGGATAGGGGGACGGAGGGAGGGAATGTAGGCAAATGTATATTTCCATATCGTAAATAATAAAATTAGATTGTAATTTTTATGATTTACTTCAATAGAAATATACATTTGCCTACCATTGCTACGACCAGCCCCGACAAAAGATGGGAGGGCAACCATAACAGTTATGAAGCTATGGAGGACGCCGCCGCTTTGAGAGGTGCGGTGGAGAAAACACCCTCGCTAGCAGCAACGTCTCTCAGGTAAAAGGAGGTGAAAGAATTCGCAGAGCGCCAAAAGGCCACTTTGCAGATATCTTCCACTCCGACCCCTGTAAATAGGGCCCAAGAGGAGCTGATGCTCCTGGTCTGATGGGCCTTGGGAGTAGTTCCCTCTTCAAGGGCCGTCAATCCCGCAGCCTTGATAGCGGAGACTATCCACCGGGATAACGTATCTCTAGAAACTCCTTTGTAGGGTTCACGGGAAGAAACAAATAACTGTGAAGATTTGCGAAGATTCTCCGTTCTCTTGATGTACCATTTGAGGGCCCTAACGGGGCACCAGAATTTGTCTTCTCTGATAGATGAGAACCCCGTCAGAGGCCGAATGAAGATCTCGATAGAACCCGACGAGGCTGTTTGGTTCTTAGCAATGAATGATGTAATAGGAATCAGACGAACCCCATATCTCTCCCAGCGAATATGACCTGGTGATATTGAGAGAGCATGAAGTGAACTCCTCCTTTGCCCGGAGGCGATCGCCAGGAGAAAGCTTGTCTTGATGGATAGATTCAACAGGGAAATCGAGTTCAAAGGCTCGAACGGTGGCTTTGACAAAGCCTCCAAGACTTTGGGAAGACTCCAGGCTGGAGTCAAGGGCTTAGAAATAGGGCGTTTTAAGAAAAAGGCCCTAAGCAACGCCGAGAGTTGGGGGGAGGTCGAGACCGAACCCCCATTAGCAAAACCAGTATGAATGGCCGAAATAGCCGAACGATATCCACGAATCGTCGAAAGAGACCTACCCTTATCGAACAGAGAAATAAGGAAATCGGCAATAAGAGGCAAAGGAGCCTCTCTGGGGGACACCCCAAGAGGTTCGCACCAGGCAAAGAAAGCCTCAAGGCGCGAATTGTATACAATCCTAGTCGACTTCCGTCTACTTTCAACTAGCAGCTCAGCTGCTCGGTCTGAAAAGCCTTCATCCCTAGCCCGCTGGCCGATAGAGGCCATGCAGTGAGATGAAGGTGCGATGGGTTCGCATGAAGAACCCCCGACAAAGGTTGAGAGACTAAGTTCGGTACGGCCGGAAGGGGCAGCGGCTCCCCTACTAACAGGAGCAACAGGTCCTGAAACCAGGCCCGACCGGGCCAGTGGGGGGCAATCAAGACCACCGTTGCCTGATCCTCCCTGATCTTTCTGAGAACCAGAGGGATCAGCTTGAATGGTGGAAAGGCGTACGCCCTCCACCCCTTCCAATGAAGAGAGAACGCGTCCAGAACGAAAGCCGAAGTCTCCCTGACTCGGGAGCAAAACCGAGGAAGTCTGTTGTTCAGGGAGGTTGCAAACAGATCTATTTCCAGACTCCCGAACCTCTGAATTACTAACTCGAAGACATGAGGGGACAACATCCATTCCGATGGCAGCGAGCGACCCCGGGATAGAAAATCTGCTATCAAATTGTCCTCCCCCGGAATGTGGGAAGCCACCGGGATGATCTCCTCCCGATTGCACCATTCCCACAGGAGGAACGCTACCCTGTTCAACTCCAAAGAGTGTGTCCCTCCTTGTTTGTTGATGTAGGCCTTCACAGAGTGTGTGTCCTGAGAATCAACACCGAACGGCCCACCAACAGGTCGCGAAACGTTGGAGGACAAACAGGACTGATAAAAGTTCCAGAACGTTGATGTGAGGCAGCGGCCTCGGAAGGGCCCAAGATCCGGAAACCATCCGAACTTGACAATGGCCCCCCAACTTGAAGTGACGCGTCCGTGGTCACTGTAATTGAGGGAAGAGGTCCTTGAATCTCTTTCCCTGAAGAAGGAAGGTACGGTTCGTCCAAGGGAGAGAAGCTTCTTGATCTCCACGTCAAAGGAATCCAGACCAGAAGGGAGCTGAGGTTCGGCCTGAAAAACTTCAGGAGATGAAGCTGGAAAGGTCTCATAAAGAGACGACAATTCGGCAAGATGTCCACCAGACTGGCTAAAAGCCCAGCATCTCAACCAAAACTCGGCTCGAACCCTCCGCAAGCTCAGGAGGGACCCGGCAAGACTGACCAGAGTTCCTACCTCTCGAGACTCGGCCGAGCCAGTGATTCTTGATATCCAACGGGCACCAAGTAGATCGGAGTTCGGAGAGGAATGAATTCCGATTTGGACCAGTTGATCAGAATCCCAAACTCTCGGTTGTTCCACTAACAGCGAAAGATGGTGTGAAAGCAGGACCTCCGAACTGGCGACAGAAGCCAATCGTCTAAGTAGGCGAAGATCCGAAGGCCTTGCCCCTGAGGAACGACATCAACGCGAGACACCCTGGTGAAACTCTGGGAGCGGGACACAGCCGAAAGGAAGGGCTTGAAGCGAAAAGTCTCCTTTCCTACGGCAAACCAAAAGATCCCTCGACGAGGGTCTATTGGGAGTGGAAATAGGCATCGCTCAGGTCGAGGGACACCGCAAAGTCGTCCTGACGAGAGCCGGAAGAATAGAGGCTAGATGGTCCATCCTGAAGGGCGACTTTGCGATGTGCCTGTTGATCCTCTTCATGTTTAGGATCATCCTGAGCGATCCTGAACGCTTGGGATACAAAAACGGGGGAGAGACACAGAGGTCGTGACCTCACCCGTTCGACAGTCCTTTTCAGGAGTGAGGTAACTTCCGAAACATATGCTCCTGAAAAAGGATCGACTGCGGTGGTGATCGACTTCGGATAACACCCCTTGGGAAGCAGGGCTCTTCTAGATCTATCCGAAGACCGTTCTTGATCACAGAGAGGACGAAGACGTCGTCCGTGATCGACTTCCAAGCTGGGAGAAACTTCCGAAGTCGACCACCCACCGGATCTCCAAGCGAACTCGGGAAGTCATCTGGAATAATGCTTCCCACCCTGCCGAAAGGGCTGACTCTTCGCGAAGCCTCGGGAAGAGCCCCTACCACCTCCACGTCCTCGACGGGGAGTCTGGTCTTGAAAAGACACCTGTCGATCATAAGAATCATGAGAAGAGTCAGCTACCCTACGATCCTGAGGAGGAGCGGCCGGGGCCGACCTGGCAGGAACGGAAGCCCTCTTGTCCTTCTTCTTCTTGCCCTTCCTGAAAAGAGGAGCTTTGAAGAAGCCAGATTTAACAGACCTAGAAGACGATGGGGCCTGACGAACATCTCTAATGGAAGTAGACAGTTCCTGGGCCTTCTTACGTGAGTCAACTTCTTTTTGTAAGATGTCTGCCAAGTTGCTCCCGCAAAGGAAGGGGGAAGACACGTCAATCTCCTTGACCATATCCGGGATGAGGGATTGCTTGATATGAAGAGTCTCAAGCACATGAACTCTACGGGCATTATCCAACAAGGTGGATGTAGCCGCAATCTGAGAGAACAAGAGAGAAGAAACCTCTCTAAGGGCCAAAAGAATCTCGGCCTGGTCTGGCGGAGAAATGTCCAACTCCTGGGAACCAGCCAAGAGTTCCAAAAGCATGTCATTTAGGACAGATAAACGAAGACCGCCTGTGATAGCAGACGAAACGTCAAAATCACCTTTGTCAGATTTCAATAAAGAAGTCTTCCCGGTCTTATCGAAAACATCAGCCAACTTCAAGACCTCTGGGGAGATGGGCTTAGGTGTTAAAAGACCATCATCCCCCTCCACAAAGATACCCGACACTTGTTTCAGAATATCTTGTGAGGCTTTCTTCAGTTTTGTTGAAGTACAGACGAATTCCTCTTTATGAATGTCCTGTACTCGAAGCTGAAAAGACGTAACAGCTTTCGACCTTGCCGAAAAGAAACCTTTACGCCCCTCCGAAGTTTCAGGGGTCACTCCGACCTCTGGAACGTATTTCTGAAATAAACCCGTAACTCGCTTCGCCAAAGGAAGCTCTGCAACGACTTCAGGTTCATCTCCGTCGGATGAAATATCCACCGAAGTATTAACCTGGGAGGGATCCCGCGTATCAACCCTATCCGAATTGCGGTACAAGGGAGTCGGATGAGATTCAAACAAGTGGAATAGTAAATTACGCGATGCGCAATATATGTCCCCGCCGATAATGTAAAATTCCCATTATATCACGATCAGTGCTATCATATAAGGCAAACGGATCGAAATCGGGTAAAAAAATGGCGAAGAAGTAGCTTTTGTAGCCAATTACAATATAAGTAAAAGTCAAGGTCCAAAGGTCAAAGGGGTCAAAAGTAAAAATTCACGAAGAAGTTTTGTAGTCCTCACCTAGTGCTATCACATATTGCAAACGGAATCGAAATCGCGATGAAAAATGGTGAAGGAGTAGCATTTTTTAGCCAATTAACAATATAGGTCAAAAAATCAAGGTCAAAGGGGTCAAAAGTCAAAATTCCGTGAAGAAGTTTTGTAGTCTTCACCTAGTGCTATCACCATAAAGCAAGCGGAATCCAAAATCGGATGAAAAATGGTGAAGGAAAGTAGCATTTTGTAGCCAATGTACAATATAAGAAAAAGTCAAGGTCCAAAGGTCAAAGGGGTCAAAAGTCAAAATTCCGCAAATAAGTTTTGTAGCCTCACCTAGTGCTATCACATATTGCAAAACGGAATCGAAATCGGATGAAAATGGCGAAGGAGTAGCATTTTTTAGCAATTAACAATATAGGTCAAAAATCAAGGTCAAAGTCAAAGGGGTCAAAAATCAAAATTCCGTGAAGAAGTTTGTAGTCTTCACCTAGTGACTATCACATAAAGCAGGCGGAATCAAAAATCGGATGAAAAATGGTGAAGGAGTAGCATTTTGTAGCCAATATGTACAATATAAGTAAAAGTCAAGGTCAAAGGTCAAAGGGGTCAAAAGTCAAAATTCCGCGAAGAAGTTTGTAGTCCTCACCTAGTACTATTCACATAATGCAAACGGAATCGAAATCGGATGAAAAATGGCGAAGAGTAGCGTTTTTAAGCCAATTAACAATATAGTCAAAAATCAAGGTCAAAGGTCAAAGGGGTCAAAAGTCAAAATTCCGTGAAGAAGTTTTGTAGTCCTCACCTAGTGCTATCAAATAAAGCAAACAGAATCCAAATCAGATGAAAAATGGCGAAGGAGTAGCATTTTATAGCCAATTAACATTATAGGTCAAAAATCAGGGTCAAAGGTCAAAGGTCAAAATTCTGTGAAGAAGTTTTGTAGCTATCACCTAGTGCTATCATATAAAGCAAACGGAATCGAAATCGGATGAAAAATGGCGAAGGAGTAGCAAATTGAAGATTTTGGTCACATACGGACGCACGGACGGACGGACGGACGGACGGACGGACGGACACACATACACACGTACGGAGCCCGTTTCATAGTCCCCTGCTCGAACTCGTTCGGCGGGGACAACAAAGAGACGTGAGAATCAGCCACCGAAACGATCTCATCTTCTGACGAGGAAGCATCCAGTTCCTCAGAAGGAGGGTGGGAACCACCCATAGAGGTGAGGCGGGATTGGTGACGTACCGCTGCCTCGTAACGTTCAACCCACTCTCGAACCTCCGGAGGTATACTCAAACTACCCGGATCGGTATCCGGGAGTTGATGTCGACCCGATAAGGGAGTGACCAACCTCGGGGGAACAGGGTTCCCAACGAAAACCGGATCCGGGTTCGGCAATGAACAAAGTCCCTCCGAAACCGAAGCGCCCGACTGAAAGGGGGCATTGTTCCGGGCAGGAACCGGATCGGGATCCGGAACTGCAAGTCTACGGCGCTTCGCTACGGAAGGGCCCGCACCAGATGCGGTGCCTATCCGAGAAGAAACCGACTTGGAAGACGAGGTGTGAATCCGGGTTGGCTTCACAAAAGAAGCGCCCGTCTGTAACGGACCCTGGTTTCGAACAGAAACCGGAGCGGGATCCGAAACACGTTCACGCCTCACGGACGTAGTGTCCAAACCAGAGGGGGGCACACTCCGAGATGAAAACGGAGCGAGCCGGACCCCCGCCACCAAAGGTGGGCGACCGGATAGAGACGGGGACGTCCCGCTCTGCCGGATACCCGCCGACGCGTAACAGAGCGACAGCTCTGGACGTGCCATCCGGGCTAGTGAGTATCCGACAAGCGGCCTACTATCCGAGGATATAGGTCCGTCTTGAACGGTACACACTCCCAAAACCGGTACGGAAACCGACTCGCGGATCCGATTTACCTCAGTTAAGGGTACGGCGCCGATATCCGATCCGGTCAAACTCGATATAGAAACCGAGCTCGATCCGGTTATGCCAGGCAAAGCCAGAGGCACAATGGGATTCGGCACCGTGAGAGAAATGAACCCGGCACCTTCAGCCTGAACGGAATTAGCCAGTGAACCGGCCACCGGTTGTGAAACCGATGTAGTAACCGTTTTAGATCTCCCGTTGATCGAACGGGGCAAAGGATTATCGGACTCGGCGCGAGGGCCGTAGCTGTCATCATCCTGGACGCTGCCAAACCTGTCAGTCATCAACGGTCCCGTACTATGAGGGACCGACGAAGCCCGATCAGCGAGGTTTTGTCCGCCAGTGTTCGACCCCAATATACTCACCCCCGAAGTCCGAGGTGGTGAAGAAGGAGGAAGGACGGCGTCTAAAGCCTCTTCAAAAGACAAGCCTCTCACCCCCTGCAGGGGGGACTTCTCAGAAGAAAACACACGCCTGCTCGCTAATTTCTTCCCCCGCTTCCTTTTAAATGAAGCAGGCGCGAGAAGAAAATTAGACATGACAAATCTGTAAAAAAAAAAAGAGAGAAAGAAAAGTGTTAATACACGAAGGGGGTAAATAGGCGGGTCTATCAAAGAAGCGGAGCACAAAAACTCTGTGCGCCGCAACACACACACAACACTCAAACGTAAACCACGACACGTATTACATACACGCAGTAATGAACGTACGAAAGTCTACGGGAAGAGAGAGCGTGAAAAGTAAACGATCACCGAGAGATAAAAACTATCAAAATCTCGGCAAAACCAAAAAACTAGACCCAAAAAGAGAGCTCAGAATACTCAATAAGATTATCCTGAGAAATATAACCTCGCAAAACACCGCAAAGTAGTCCCAAAAGGGAGAAAAACACGCTATTTTGGCGCAGGCAAAAATATACGACTTATCTCGACGGAGGCGAAGAGATTAGAGGAAGAGTATAAGATCGCATGCGGCCGCATCCTCGTCAATGGAGGGCGCCATTCATGGGGGGTGGGGGGGTAAATAGGCAAATGATAGGGCAAAAATTTCGGTGTAAATTTTGGTTTCTGGCGATTTGAGGTCAAATAGCAATGGTAGGCAAATGTATATTTCTATTGAAGTAAATAACTAATTTGCACATTCGATCTTCATTTATTTACTTCTTATCAGGCAATAAAGATTGAACTTCAATCAGAGATATACGCCTACATGCCCTGCATGATTCAAATAATAAACAAAAGTTTCAGAAAGAGAAACAACTTTGTCACTATCTCACAAATTAAATAGATGCCCTGGGGCTTAGGTTGTAAAATTGCAAAATATGCGTCATCGTACAAAACACATTGTGCAGAGTATTTGTTTACACAAAAGATAAATGATACCAACAGAACAGGTACATCTTGTTTCAAACTTGAACAGAAGGCATCATATTAGTTTTGTAGACAAAAGGATTTATGAATTGCTGTAAATTTTATTATTGCATTTCAAATTATGGTTGCTTTACATCCTCTGCATTCATCTGTGGAAAAAGTTTGATTAACCACTCTCTGTCATGAGGTAAGATTGCTATTTGTTGTCTTAACTTGAGAATATATTATTGCACGTTCTGTTGATATAAATCTGAGTAGGAAAATGTTTTTACGTGAAGAGGTAATGTGGTACTGTACATCTGTAGTATTGTGGGTATATGTTCTATACATTTACAAGACCTACTGTTATTGTTCCTACTTTGGTATCACTCAAAAGAGGAGTCATTTAGACCAATAAAAACAAATACCCAAGCTCAAAAAGTTGCACTAAAATGTCAGGCAAAGGAGAAGTTTTTTGGACCAACAAAATATAACTAAGCTGACAAACTTAACTACAATGTTATTCAATAGTAGAATTTTGCAAGCTTAAAAATGTAACTTAAATAAAGAGTTTAATGCATGCACACACACAAAAATTAAATCTCAGGTTGACGTCAAATTTATAACGAGGGAATATGCAAAAGCTATATTACAATATACATGATTAAAGAGCTGTACATTGCATAATCAATTGAAAGGTACATGTATATTCGTTGCTTCTATGTTTGTACAGATGACAGCGCAACCCCGAAAATAAAGCTACATGTACATCCAACAAGGAAAATGATGTATCACTATCTGATTTGGATGTGTTTCCAAGATGAGCGGAGTGGTGGTTACATGTGGAATTCTACTTGTCTTCTTAATATCAATTGGTGATCTACAGGAAACCCCATCAGCAAGTTCATCTCAACACCTGCGCCAACTAATAGCATTGGAAGAGAAAAAGGAGGCTCATTTCCTATTCATAACACATGACATTTCTAACATTTGTACTTTCAAATTGGCTTACAATCAAGTTACTTTTAACACTAATGGAAAAGAGCTCTTTTCTAAGAAATTCCCTAATGATAAACTACTAAGAACATCCGTAAATGTTCAATCTGCGTTTGGGTTTCTTGGAGTGTCAGTGAGCATAAAAAATACTCATGCAACAGACAAGGGTACTTATCAATGTAAATTCAAATGTAATACAACCGTAATTGTACAGAAAGTAAAGCTCGTAGTCTACTATCCTCCAAGTCCAGCTGATTGTACCTGGCTTAATAAGGAAGACGTGCCCCTAGAAGGAGCAACGTATTTCAACCTTACAGTTCTACAGTGCAGCGGCCAAAACAGTTACCCAAAGGCAGATGTGTTGTGCTATTCTAGTGACAATCACAACACCCAAATACACACGCCTCTTTACATCACCGACGATCGTTACTACACTGCAACATTTTGGTTGAAGCGTGATCAAGATCTTTCATGCTGCTCTGTCAGCGCTAGATTTACTAAGAACATCCAGGACTGTGACGATTTCCATTCTATTCAACATCCAACCAAAGGTACAGACCACACAGCTGAAGCCTCTACGAGATCCCCTGCAAAGACTACCAAAACCAAAGCAGTGAAACGATCCACCAATCAGGGCACATTAGATATTGACAAAAATCCCTCAAAGAAAGGAAACAGTAAAGAACGTGAAGATTGTAAGATTGAATTCCCATGCTCATACACTGAATATCGTACGGCTGTAGTGACACTCGCATTGCTTTGTGTAGCACTTACACTATTATTATTTACAAGACCCTTTTACAGAACCAGACAAATTATTCCCACTATAGTACAGTAATATCATTTTAATTGTTCTGTTCCATGAGTATCGAATTTCGGCTAGTCATTAAAGTAAAAGATATATCTACTGTAATCATGGTTATTTCATTTCAGAGAAGAGGTTCTATGAATCGTACAATATTCTTAATTATGTTAATTGGTGTATCACTTAGTGATTCAACACAACTGAGTTTCACAGAAGGTGGGCAGGCAGAAATTCTCTACCACTATAATCAAGAGCAAGATCTAGATGAACAAATAAGGATAGGTGACAGACCCCCATTTTACCACCACGGTGACATGGTAGAATCCGGTCTTAGTCCAGATCAATCCAAAAGGTTCTCAGTTGACATCGAGAAACATACTGCACTTGGCGTACCATATCAAATGTTTCTGGTTCGTGTAAAGATAGAAAACGTTTCCCGGGAAGATGCAGGAACTTATATCTGTAACGTATGCAAAAATGATCATGTATATGACAAAGAATCAAAAATGGTGGGGCTAAGAATCGAGTATCCTCCGGGTAAAGCTGATTGTGTCCAAGGACCTAGTCAGGTTGATACAAGTAACAGGGTTTGGTCTCTCTTGAAATGCACAGCTTCTTTAGGTAGCCATCTTGGACTTATTGAATGTTATCAGAATGGGGAGCGAGTGCCTCCATGGACCAGACCAAATCAAAACAGAATCACTTTGACACAGACACTCTGGATTAGAAACACGATCCCCCTTTTCTGTTGTTCCTCTTCTTATGATAGAGTAAGTAACATGTGTAGCTGCAAAGACTTTGTCCGAGATTTTTCAAGAAGCAATGAAGCCCTTCATGATATCCATCCTTGTCCATCCAGTACAATATCACCAACAAAGTTTCCTTCAACCAAACCTACTGAGGAACCAAATGTTGAAACTTATAGTTCAGGTAATTCAGGAACTACCACAGTTCCCTTGGATAATGTAGCGACTCATTATACCAATACCTCTCAGTCTAGTTTGGCAATGTCAATAACCGTTGTCTTTACGGTTCTCAATACACTTGGTATTGCCATAATGATAACTATGTCCACTTTCAGTAATCAGAACATGAGCCGTATGAAAGAGATTCTTGGTAGAATAGAAACTAAAATGGATAACAAGAGAAAGGAAGAAATAGTACCGCTAAAAGATGAAAATGAAAACAGTGCTCTGTGAAAGAAAATTTTGTGATTGAATATAACCGTACATTAGAGCTTTGATCAGATTAATCGCAGAGCTTTGCAATATAAGGTCCTGGTCATAATCAGATGATACGGTTTTAATAATATTATTTTGTTTCAATCTTGGACTGTAGCCACCTAGGCATTCAGGCCTTGCTGTTTAAGAAACGTTTTACAAAACGTTACCATATAGCAACACGTTATTGTGGAGCCCTAGTTCCTTGGTACAAGAATTTCTTAAAGATAATCTTGAGTAGTAGTCATGATGAAAGAAATTAAAATATTCTTGTTCTTACTACATGCAAAAGCATAGGAAATAAATACTACACACCAAAGGGATTTACAGAAAATTGCTAATTTGCCGAGAAAAAAAGCAAAAATAAGCATAAATTCTTTAGCACGTCGGGCCGTCTGCCATGTGCGTGCTTTACACCGGCTATGTGGTGAGTCTATGAGTATATCAAGTGAACGTAATTCGCACCGGATCTGTGTGTGTGTATGTTGTGCCAAGACTGCAGGCAGGATAGCGGTCTACTCCAAGTCTCAATTTGACCGACTGTTTTGATATTTTCGCAAAATTTCTTCTGAAATCATTAATGAAACATGAATATAATCTTGTGTTGGTATATGTGTATGTGAATGGAATAATATGAGGACAATTTGAACAGATTGACCCCAAATTATTTTGGCTGCAACAACTCTAGCTTAGCTTTGACAGGGAGATTGCTGTTTTAAAACCAATTTGATGTACTATTGCCTCATGATAAGGCAGTCATTCCAATTTCCAAGACCCTCAGATAAAAATTATAGCCATATATTTATAAGTCGGTCTGGTTGATAACTTACATTTGTATAAATACCTTACTGTTCTGTTTTCTTTTTTTCTTTTTCATTTTTTCCTCAATGTAACAATGTAATTGAAATGTTGAATATTCTTTGGGAAACAAAAGAGCAGCTTCTAAAAAATTAAAAAAAAATAATAACTTTTTCTAGTTTTTCTACATTATTATTTGTGAGCAGAGAAGTTTAATACATGTATCTGCATTTTGTAGTAACTTCAATATATTGTATATAATCGATAGTATCCAAAACATGTTTGGTCACAGTATAGTATAATTCCTTTGTGGTTATTATATTCATGTCAGCTGCCAGCTGATTCACATGTTTTTGTATGAATTGCTGGTAACTGTTATAATGAAATGGGTACAAAATACTATGAATTAAATGCTTTGATTTACCTAGAACTTGGTTTTATTTCTAGGTGCTGACAGTATGCAATATGGTATGAGTTCTAATGTACAGGGTGTCCTAGATAAATTAGGACCCATACGGTCAGTCACTTATCTCTGTGAATGCAAGGAACTAGTGAAATATTAAATGCATAATTTCAAGTTAATTTTTCTCTTTCTTTTGATACCAAATTAATACAATAGCCTCAGCTTTGAATGAACAAGAAGATTCATGCGGCAAGGGATGACTCGTATTCACTATCAGGGAAGATTTGCTGAGTAATATGGCGGTCACAACTCGTCATAGGCTACGGGGCACGTGCCATCAACGTAGCCTGCGTTGTATGTGCAATGCACGCACAAGTCCTGGGTCAACTTCTGCGATTCCTGCGTTTCTGTAGTAAGGGTATTGTAAAAACTTCCTGCACGTCGTACGTGCATTGTACCTGCGCGGTACCTCCGCTGCACGAATTTTCTACGAAATCCATTGTAGGGAGTTGCACGTCTAAGGTATGGCGAGTTGTGACCGCCGCATAAAGGCCTAACGAAAGAAAAAAAAATGTTTAATGAACCCCCCCCCCCCCCACCTCCCCCTCTGGAGGCCAAGTTGTTAAATCCAACCGGAATCCCACCCACTTATTTGGCACAAACTGAATTTCACCTGTAATCTTAAAACACTACTTGCTAATCTATGCGTTGTGGTGCCAAATGAAAGAAGAAATGTGGAACTGTAAGATGCTGCACTTAAAAATTCATTATTTGCTTGCTTTCACCAAGAATAATGACTAACTCTACGCCTTTTTCTGGAACGCACTGTATAGAATGGCGAGAGGATGTTCTATGCTGGAAAGCATCTGCTTGGATATTGGGCTCATTAACTGCAAGTCTTGCATTTCAAGTGATAAATGTTTACAATCATTGAGAGCAGAGAGCACCTGGCACTGAAAGAGAGGGTGATAGAGAGGAGTTTTGGATAGACGATACCAGAGTCGGAAGAACAAGCACAATTGAAAACTTTCAGTTATTGTCTTGGAATTCCACTAGTCTGGAAGACTAAGTAGCAAACAGATAGATACATTGATTTATTGCAGTAACCTATACATTGATGCATTCTCATTGTACAAGTATGATAAAGTCTAAGATTGCATTAGTTAAATATTTTTGAAACAAAATGACCTAATGCATATTTCGGGTGAATAAAATTGGTGTTCCCACTTTACGGTACAGGGGGAAGAGAACGGATGGGTCCATTGCAATCCATTTTTAACAGGTGGTGCCTCATTTCAACACCTTTCCATCTAATACTCAATGTTGATAGTGTAAAACTAGACACATGAAAGTTTCGCTAATTGGAGCCAAAAGAATTTTTTTTGCAGAACGTAACTTATGCGAATTGCCGACCATCAACTTACTTGTACAGTGTACAGTATTGTACAAGCATTCAACGCAATCGTTCAGGCATATACTTTCGCAGGCATTTTACTTTTGCGAATCCTGCCTCCACGCGACATTTGCGAAAGTATCATGCACAAGAAAATTTATGGTTTTACAGTAAATGATCAAAGAAGAAAAAAGTACTGTTATACTTACATAGGGGGATATCTTACCATTTACTTATAGGCACTTACCCAACCTTGGCTGCATTCTTTGACACTTACCTAAAAATGACAAAAATATTTGAAGTATATTAATCACATTTTTGTATCAACAATTTCCAAAAACAAAATATGTCGGAATATTCAAATGAAAGCAAATATCAGAATAAATAATGTGTGAATTACCTTGCAGCTCAAAAATCAAAATCTAAATATAGGTTTACATGAGGACAAATATCATGAATCACTTTATTTAATAACAAATATAAACTTAATTCAAAATTGCCAGATAAAATTGAGGGAAAAAAAGGAAAAATATCATAATGGTAACAGAACAAATGAACTTCAGTAAAAGTCTGTATAATGGTCTATGGATAAAATATTGTCAACGAGTGCAAATAGATATTATACAGAGTGAGCTAAATATAATGTCCCAACATTTTTAAATTGTCTTGTTTGAAGCATGAACATTTAATCATGGGTTTCATGATGTGTCTTGTTAGAGGCATCCCCCCAGCATTTGTTGGTATCCTTTTCATCTGGAGCTTTGCAGGCATGACTGAGTAACATACAATCTTCAGAAAACTGCATACATGTAATCTCAATGAAAGGTATTAAGAAACTTCCAAAAACAAGTGCAAAAGAGATTGAAATGAAAAAAAAATTATTGCGCTGACCATAAAAACAGACTGCTGAAAGTTTCAGGTCAAATGAAAGTCATCTACTATCTTAAAACAGTAAAAGTTCAAATGAGGCTAAGGATATGGCCATGCATGATTAATTCATACCACTCTATTGCAAGCTTAGCAGCCCGGTAGGCACAGGGATTTCACGACAGGAAATGCGGAGAAAACCATGTGCCTGAAAACGCACATGGTTATCAAAAGCGTCCGGGAATGGGTTTGAAAATTTGAGTATAAAATCATAGATATCTCGAAAGTAAAGCAAGCAAGCAGACTGCAATTTTTTAAGGAATACCAGACTGACCTATGTGTTCATAATCATTTCGGCAAAATGAGCTAAATCCAATAAATTGCAATTTGAATATCATTCAATGTTACTGCATCCGTTTAAGCCAAATGGATGAAGATTAAAACAAATATTAAAATGATATGTGTACACACATTCACACAAACACACCCACACACTCTCACCACAGACATCCATCCTCCCTCACACACATGCATTTTTTTTTTTTTTTTTTTTGGTGTGTTCGTTGAGGGTGTGGGTGTGTATTTGAGTGAGTGCTGGTGAGGATTAGATAGGGTATGTGCATGTGTAGGTATGTGTGTGGGATTGTATGTGATTGTGTGTGTGTGTGTGTGTGTGTGTGCATGTGTTTGTGTGTGTGAGGGTGTGTGTCTTTATGAGTGTACATAAGTAATAAATTCTAAATTGTTTTACTCATCCAGCCACCTGGCGTAAGTGAGAGTTTGCTGTATTCTGATGACCGTATGTTATTCAGTCACGTGTGCAAAGATCCAAATAAAATGGGTACCAACAGATGCTAGGAGGATGACTCTTCCAAAACATATCCTGAAACCCATCATTAAATGGTCACACTTTTCACAAAACAACTTCAAAATGATGGGACATCATACTCTATCATACTAAGGATTTATATAGGCACAACTAAATAATCCCAAGTGCAGACTTGTTTTAAAAACTGCATTAGAAGATTTTTCATTGATTTCTTGACAATTTGAAGAGAGAGAGAGAAGGATAAATTTTTTTTTTTTAATTCAGCAGTTTGGAAAAAAAATTATTTTTGAGAAATATCAGATGGTTGAATCATTAGTTTCATACATTTCATACAACATACATGTATTTCATAGTGGTCAAAGGGAATATGTCATGCCTACCAGGGACATCGCTGCGATGTCTCTGAAACCTTCTGGAAACAAATGAGACTGTCGGAGATGTCATAGCAACTTCAGGGCTAAAAAGTAAATCAGTAAGTCACCACAACTTTTTTATTTTGTTTGCCGACTGTGAGACAGGCAAGGCTCTTAGATAATGCAAATCTAGCCAATCACAACACAATAATTTATATGTACATTTCCTACACTATTAATTATATATCATTGACTGTTATTAAATTAAGATCAGGTGAAGTTGGAGCATGGAACCATATCAAAAGTTTATTCAAAGTGGCAATGGGAGTTAGAAAACATAGAGATGTGAACTAACATAAATGCAGGTTAAAAAAAAGTTGGTGATAACAAATTCTCTATAATTTTTTTTGTTTTTTTGTTTTTGTTTGTTTGTTTGTTTTGTTTGTTTGTTTGTTTGTTTTGTTTCGTTTTTTTTTTTTGGGGGGGGGGGTTTGAGGCCACTTGAAATTAGATAATTTAGAATTCACCCCCAAGAACTTTGAGCTTTTTTCTCTTTACAAATACCCTGGTTTACCAAAGACTTAAATAGGAAAATAATAATCAATGTTCCAAGGTAATCAATGATTTACCTTTGATCACATCAATCCTTTTACAAATAGATGCAGACACAAAAAGTAAACAACAAATATTTCATTTAGAATGGCGCCAAAGGGTGTCAGTTTCTATTTATAGGTTTTAAAAAATCTGAAATTTCAGGGTGCTTGAAAGTCATCACTTATGTAAATAAATCAATTAAAGTGTATAGGGTAATGATAACATATTTAGGAGATATATTGTACTTAACAAGTAATGAAAGATTTTGTTGATTGACCTCTTTATTTGTCAAGTAACATGCGTTCCTCTCGTGGCAAAGTTCCCCAAACTTTTTGAATAGATAGGCTGTACCTGGATTTCTATATGTGTACTCCTAGTGCCATATCATTTCATGGACCTATGTTATTCTGTACATCAATTATTTGAAGATTCCAAACCACTTGCTACTATTTGATAAGGTAAGCCCATTTAAATTCAATAAACTTTAAAAAATGAATGATATTTGTTAGATCTGGATGATTTTATTCGTTCTTTTCAAAAACTTGTTGAAAAACAAGAAAGAAAAGAAGACATTTTTCGTCTCAGATCATAAACAAAGTGTAATAATTCTTTTTTTTTTTTTTTTTTTAAACAATGAGGCTGTTTTCTAATCAATATCCATATGAAGGCTGAATTGTGCATCCAGTTTATGCTCACAAATACAATTCATGAGCATGATCAATTTTCAATCAACCATGTCAGATTATCAGATAGTTTTATCCTTGAGGAAATGTCTTCATTCCTCCATGGTGTTATGAACTGATTTTTACCACAGAAACTACAGCAAATCTTTCAAAACATGCTTTTGGTCTTTTCCCGGAGTGTAGAAGTGATCAACCTTTTCAACTCATTGGGAGAGTAGAAATTCACTCTTTCAAAAATATTCCTTTTTTTCACTCACAAAGAAATTTCACTCCTTTATGGTGCTTTTCCACTTTCATATTTAGAGAGTTCCTTTATTATGGTCACAGTTTAAAAATCATCTCAATAAAGAGGAGAGTCAGATTTCAATGACTACATAAATAGGATCCTTATAATATCTTTACAAAAATACATGTATCTTTATATAATGTCTTTTACAGAGGAACAAACATCTGAATCCATGATTTATCAAAAACCATGGAATATGATGCCTCAGCACATATCCTGTGCACGTTTCCATCATGAGAGGAGTGGCTAGAGTATGCAGAAGTTCTTGGCTTCTCCTACTGGTTCTTTGGTGTCATCCATGGAATGCATCAACTAGCGAAACTGTTCTTCAGAAACATAAAATAACTCTTGATGAAAACGTTGAGGCTAATCTTTTATTTAATGCTCCTGTTGATTCACAATATTGCGCTTTTAGACTTTCTTTTAAAGGAGTGATTTTTAATGACAATGGAACGGTAATCTTTTCACGGACATACCCCTATGAGAAACTGCTACGAACATCTGTGCATGTTCAATCTGCATTTGAATATTTAAGTGTGTCGCTAATCATAGAGGACATCCGCAGAACCGACAAAGGTAATTACCAATGTACATTCACTTGTCCACAAAGTTCATCAGAAACCATTCAGATAATACATCTTCTAATATACCATCCTCCTGAACCGGTCTTTTGTAATTGGGTCAGTAAAGACACCGTTTCCCTTGAGGCAGTAAATTTTTTCAACCTCTCAGTACTTCAGTGCAGCACTGTAAATGGTCATCCAACCGCAAATGTCATATGTTATTCAAATAGCAACAACAACATCCAGGTACGCCCGCCTCTCTACATAGCTGGTAACCATTTTTTAGTTGCTACTTTCTGGCTGGCTCGGGATCAAGACTTATCCTGCTGCTCAGTCAGCAGTAAATTTACAAAAAGCATACAGGACTGTAACGATTTTCAATCCTGGCACACTACATCATGCGTACCTGAAGTGGAAACAACCACAGGCCAACCAACAACTGCAAGTGCATCAGTTGTAGACAAGATAACCAGTCAGATCTCAAACACAGGAACTTTTTCAGAACAAAAGGACAGTAAGAACAGAACAGCCAACCTGTTTTCTTTATACAGATACTGTCACCTTATAACCATCACTCTTGCAGTAGCTTGTGCTGTATTGGTAATATTTGAAAACTAATTAAGTACCAGAAGATCTTTCAATTCCATGTCTATTATTTTACATATCTTATAAGAGTAAATCATGGTTTCTCATCTCTTTGAGTGTATCAAAATGTTCAGCATGTGTAAAGTAAAATATGTGACCCATCTTTTCACCATAGTCATTCTGCTCACACAACTTTCATTAAATGATTCAACACAACTTGGTTTTACAGAGGGAGGTCACGCAGAGATTCTATACCAATACTACCAAAAGCAAGAACTAGATATAGAAATAAGAATTGGAAATAGATCACCTTTCTACCTGCATGGTGCAAGACAGGAAGCGGGACTAAGCCCAGATCAAAACAAACGTTTCTCGGTGGATATCGAGAAACAAACTTCCCTTGGTGTATCATATAATATGTACATGGTAAGGGTAAAGATACAAAATGTTTCGCGGGAAGATGCAGGGACATACACATGTACCCTTTACAGAAATGGTGTGATCCTTGATGAATCCACCAAGAAAGTTGGCCTCAACATTGAGTTTCCTCCAGGTAAAGCTGATTGCGTTCTTGGCGATAGTCATGTCGATACAACCAATGCAATCTGGTCTCACTTGAAATGCTCTGCATCTATTGGTAGTCGTCCTAGCTTAATTGAATGCTACCAAGATGGTCACAGAATGCCCCCATGGACAAGACCAATTCAAAACAGAACAACTTTAACACAAACTATTTGGATAAGAAAAGCACTTCCTATATTCTGTTGCTCATCTACTTTTGAGAAAGAAGATGGCCTATGTGGCTGCACAGACTTCATCAGAGACTTTTCACAAAGCAATGATCCTGTCTCTGATATAAATCCTTGTCCATCGAGTACAGATTCAACCGATAAAACTACCAAATCTCCAAAAACATCACCCACATCTAGCAAACCCTCTTTGACGAAGTTTGACCAAACAGTTGAACCACAGGACAATGTCACAAACTTTTCAATTGATTCCTCCCCATTGGGGTCGGAATTAACACTATCTATTATACTTGTCTTTACATTGCTCAATACATTAGGGCTGTCCATTATGATTGTGATCAACACCTTCAGAAATCACATCAAACACAAAACTATTAAAAACCTTCTGAATGATCTTCAAACTTCAAAAATGAATGCAGGTGTTCCTGAAGATAAGTCATCTCCAGACATAGGCTCAAAACCAAAGTTAAGAAGTAGGCCTAGAACTAATATATCAAAAGACCAAAATGACAATACGACATCAAACATGTGAAATAAAATATGTTACCTCTTACAAAAGAAACCCCACGCATTTGTATGAACACAGAATTATATAGTTTAAAAAGAAAGAAATTATATGCTTTTATTATCTCATTTATAATAATTAAGTAATAACTCTCTCCTAATACATAATATAATAAGTGTCTTGATGTATTCTTTGGATTTACTTTTATTTCATCAAAATTGAACTAGAAAAAGAGAACAACTACCTCCATTTAACAATTATTACAAATTCAAAATTACTGACATTTAAGTGTTAAAGGGGAATCCAACCCAAGGAGAGAATCAACCTTACAGGAAAGAGGAAAATGAGAGGAGAATCTGACAAAAGTTTCATCAAAATCGGTTATAACATAAAAGAGTTATGGAAGTTTGAAAAGTCTAGTTGTTCTTTCTATGGGGATCCTCAAATTGGCATCATCAGCTTCAAAATGGCCGATCTCATGGACAACTCTCCATTCACTTTGTACACAAATTTTCAGATTTTCCCCATTTTCTTTCAAAATTTGTCTTCTTTACTTCTGAGCTCAAAATATGTCATGGGAAAATATATTTCACACAACATATGTTGAGCTCAGAAGGAGGTAAGATATATTTCGAAAGAAAATGGGGAAAATCTGAAAATTTGTGTACAAAATGAATGGAGAGTTGTCCATGAGATCGGCCATTTTGAAGCCGATGATGCCAATTTGAGGATCCCCATAGAAGGAACATCGAGACTTTTCAAACCTCATAACTCTTTTATTTTATAACCGATTTTGATGAAACTTTTTTTAGATTGCTCCTCTCATTTTCCTCTTTCCTGTAAGATTGATTTCTCTCCTTGGGTTGGATTCCCCTTTAATGATGTACACACTAAAAAGTGAAAGGGTTCAATAGGGTGCACACCGTCTATTCTGAGCGTGTGCACCCGAGAGGGCGTGCTTTTGCACCCCAAGGGGTGCATGCACTGAGTTTAAAGGGTGCACAGACCAAGGGTGCAAAGTTGCACCCTTGAATAGCCTCACGCGATGGCTGCCAGAAAATATGTTTTTAGATAAATTATTTTATTTTCATTAAAATCGCATTGTTACTATATATATTGGGTTCATGTATCAAATAAGTTATTTGAGCAAAAATTAGTCTATCAACTTTCTTTTTTATAATTGATGCTAATGGAAAACTATCAACTGACTTATATACTACTGGCATGTAACTCAGACTAATGTTCGCGGCTTTATTTAACGGAAATGTGGCCTGGCTCACTAAGCTCAGGGGTGTGGCATTTCATGGAGTTTGATGTAAATTGTTTAAAACTTTCCAGCAGTGCTGTCCATTTGTAAACCTGACAGAAACTCATGCCTATTTTTTATATGTATTTTGCAAGTTCTAATTTGTTATAAGAGAAAATAGGCCCCCCAGCACACAGTGACTAACCCCTCTGCCAAAACCCCCAGAAAAGTGGAATAGTCCAGTAGCATAACCGAGTAATACCGTCATCCTTTTCTGTTTGAACTTCTCCTGTGTGCTGACTTCTTCTTGTTACTTCGTTGGCAGTAGAGATGAATATATATTTACACATTATTTGAGTTCAATAATTATGATTATCTAATTATGTTCGCTATACTACAGTATATTATATGAACTATTAATTTGTATATCATTAATAAAGAGAGGTGGAGATAAGAGTAGAATGTGTGGGTGCAGTGAGAGTTTGTACTGTCTGTCTCTTGCTGCATTTTGTGCAGTGAGAGTTTGTACCGTCTTCTGTTGATGCTATGTACACTCACTGGCATTTCAAATGTTTTGAAGACCATGCTTACCTTGACCTGTTTTTAGTATACCTTAATTATGTTGAGAAACCTGTCTGCATGGTGTTGTTGATTTGTTGTTGTTGTTGTTTGTTTTAGTTGTTTTTGGGGGAGGGGCAGAACGATAATTGGAAAAGATACAAAACCTCCCTGTTAAAATCGTAAAAACACTTGCTTTCCTCCAAGGTGAACCCATCTCTCCATATATGTTTAAATAATGGTAAATACTTGATCAAAATGTACTTTTATTACCTCATTACATACTGCGACATACATAATAAGCATGGAATAAGTCGGGTATGAACACACATCACCTGTATTGCAGCATAAGCAACTTATGCGAGTTTCACTTACAATGACATATGGTAGATGTTTAGAATTTATAATGTCAATAGGTCATCCAAGTTCACCCATGATAGCCTCTCGTATGGCCATGGTCAGGGGTCCTGTATTTGTCGATTTTGACAAAAAAAAGGGCAAGAAAAGAGAGAGATTAGAGGAAAGACTAAAGCATGGCTCTGAATAAGAAGTTTCTGCAATATACATGATATATGTACTAGAATTATAATGTTCTATTTAATATAATAATAAGTAATAATAAATTGAATTATGATGATTAACAATAATATAGTGATAAATAAACACATTACAAAACTGACAGGAATTGCAAAAGCCAAATAATATTCTGTCTTCTATTCATTAAAATAAAAAAACAAGATTAACTATAAAACTAGGCCTAGTTATTATGTCTTATTTTAAAATTTGTTCCATGATTTCAAGTAAATGGTAAATGGATATGGACTTAACATGAACAGAACTGAGAATAAGAAATATAATTTCGTATTGAACTTTTTATAATTATCTATATGTTTGCTGAATTATCCTTGTTTCTTCCGTTATCTTAGAATTGGTAAGGAGGACAGCATCGCGACTAGTGTACTACATGCATGACATGTAACTGAAAGGCTATTGCCAAAATTCAAACAGTAAGTTTGATCATTCATATTTTAAAATATATATGATTTAAATATTATCACAACTACAGTCTGTGTCAAAAAAAATGGTACAGTCGGGGAAAAAATAATTTAGGTGTGAAATCTTTCATATTATGTGTGTTTGTGTGCCAAATTAAAGCCAAAAGATTTTTCTTGTTGATGAGCTTGTCCTGTATAATTTGCTTTCGTAGAACAAAAGTTATGCTAAGTTTTGTGCGACAAGGAACAAATCGAAATTACGCACTTCTATTGTTCTGGAGCGCTGAATTCACGGTCATTATGCGAAATCATAACACAAAGGCATGGGACGGCGTGCGAAAAATTGATTTTTCTTGATTGTAGAAAATTAGTCATATCTCAAAAAATACTGCTCTAAATGTGATGAAAAAAATTGCAGATGAAAGTCTAATTACCCTGCTTTATGAAAGTACTAAACAATACCAGGTTGTGATTTATCTTCATGCTATAAAAAAATGTTTTCCACTTGTACCATTTTATTTGACACAGACTGTATAAAGGCGTAATTAAGCCACCAACCTATTAGTAGGATGTCCACTAAAATTGTAAGTTATTTTAAAGTTGTTTTTGCTAGGCTTATTTGATAGAGCATTTTGAAAGAAACATTTTGGTACTTGAATTATCACAATTGCATGTTCCGTTTCAAAGATATGACCCAAAGAGTGTCTCAGATTACCAATGAGCTGCTAGAACACTTTTACAAGTTTCAGAGAAAGCCAGAAAATGCAATAAAGCTCAAGTTTATGGTTCTTTTGTCTTTGATTTATTAAACCAAATCATACCAAACATTTTCTATGTGTGTATCAACATGAAATGAGATTATAGTAACACAATTGAGTAGATTATACAAAGATACAATTTATGGCAGCACAAAACTGATGGTTTGACATGTATGTTACCGTATGTGATCCAATATGACCACCGTGAAAAATACTCCATAGGGCATGTTTCAATAGGAACACCCTAGACAATGGGCTATTTCATGGTGGTGTGGGTCAGAGCGAGTGTTAGACAGGGTAGAGTAATTTTAAAACTTAAATGGCCAGTGGTAAACATTGTTCTTTGTTTTTCACCCAATACATTTTTTGTTCAAAAATAGTGAAATTTTATAGATATCCACTTCTCCTTATCTGAATCCATTCCTATCATGAGAAATTCCAGTCATAACACACATCACACAAGAAGCATCACTTTGAACACGCTGTAGTTTTTATTATATCAATTTTTCCAACAGGAGAAGTTGATCTTCTGGTGAGGTTTTTCTAAGGAAGAAACTGACCAATTAGGAATAAAAATGATTGATATTTACCACGGCCAAAAGACAATTTCGAAAGCTGTTTTTTATTTGAAAATTTTGCTGTTTCTCTGCCTGTGTATTATTGAGTAGGCAGTGCATGGTTATTTGTTTGCATTGTAAATGCATGGTGACTACATCCATACAGTGAAGTGAAACCGTTCTAGTGGCTTTTTGCCTTTGTTTGGCCATCCCTACTATTAGTCACAAACACTGGTTTTTCTGCTGGGAGTAGAGAGAAACACAGTCATGTACCACACAGGTGGATGTCATAATAATACTTTGATGTTTTAAATCTTATGCATATCGTCTCTTTGGATTCGGCCACGCTCTTCTGGGTTGGTGACAGATGAATACTTTCAAACATTGTCAAAGACTCTGAAAGGGACCGATGCTATTCCATTTTTTTCTGATGGGTTTTATTATAGTAAATGTATATGTAAAGTCAGAGTCAAAAATATTTTTTAATATATAGAATCTTTTGTACTTATGAGAAGTTTGATGCTATGAGATTTACAATTTCGAGAATCATCGGGTATGCTAAGAATATCATCAAATTAAATTTCTATTTATAAAGATTCTTTGCAGCTATAGTTATTTGAGGATCACAGAAATCTGGACTGACCCTGACCATTTTACATCCACAAATATTGCTTATCCATGACTAAATTACAGGGTTGACAGTGGCTTCATGATACCTAGCGATTCCATCATTGTCCATTTGATGTTTGATAAGAAGGGTGTCATCAATAAGGTAAGGAAAAAGAAACAGTTTCTCCATTATAGAGTAAACCTAGTTATTGTTATTCTATTATGGATGAAAACAACAAATATTATGCAATAGTACAATGCAAAGTAATTTTTGTTTTTTTTCTTAACAGTATTTCTTGACGTTTGAAAAGGTTTTAAGTGCACATCTCAACAAGGTTTATGAAGGATGATTAAAGACTAGTGGATGACAGTGTTGTTATTACTTAAAAATTTTAATGTTTGTCTTTCTTTTTTCTCATTTCATTTGTACACAGGACCTGGTGTTGCCAACCCCTATCCTAGTATTCCGAAGGAATTTATCTCCAAAGATGTCAACATCCACATCTGGTATTATCTCGGTTAGAATGCAACAGCGAGCTTTATTTCGCTTGGCAACTTCTGCTTCCTTCCGCATATTTCATTGTGAAATCACCCACGATATGGTAGGAAAACAAATTTATGTTGTTGGTTTTCAAGTTCTAGGTGGCCGTTTGGAAGAGTTTACTTTAGAAGCTTTTTGTTATAGGTCCTTCATGTCTGAATTATTGACGGTTGCGTCAATGTTTTTGTTTTTGTTTTTGTTTTTGTTTTATTTCATTCTGGTCGCGTTGAAGCAAAGCATCACATTTAATAATCATGTTTCCATGGCGTACCACATAGTATATTTTAGTTTAAAAAGGGGGGGGGGACTCCACATGATCCTCTTACTTGTGCAAATAATAATTATAAAAAAAAATAAAAAAAATCTGTCAATTTGCACCAAAAAGGTGGTAATGCCGAGTAAACCATCGAAGATTCGTGCAATAAATATGAGATTGTTTGTTTCAAACTTATCAAAATGAAAAATTAAACACATGTTATGCAGCAAAAGGATGAGTTTGAATTCATACATGTTCTCTATTGTTATATTTTGGCGAATGATATTCTAGCAATGCAAAAATCATTTCATAGAATAAATAAATTTCCCTTTGTTTTACTTACCTAACAAGATTTATTGATGATACTTTCAAGCTCGAATAACTCACAGTTAATCTTCGTATTAAAATGTTCTTGCCCATGATTTGTGATACATGGCCTTTCACGTTAAGCTCATAAGTTTGGTTAGGTTGAAGGTATAAGTGAAAATTATTTTATGTGACAGAAAATACAAGTGCACATTTCCCCTTCCCACCACAATATGTATAAAAAGACTGTGTAATGTCGTACATGTATGTTTCAATTAGATACCATTGTAAAGATAAGCAAAGAAAATGGTATTTCATCAGGATCCGATGGAATCCCATTTTCTTGCTCATATTCTTCATATTATATGTTTTTGGTCATTCCTTCATGATCAAATTTAGATACAATTGTCTTACAGTTGCACTCGGTATATGATGCCATTATTTTGATTTTTCTGTGAAATTCTGTGTCATTTACAAAAATCACAATGCTTATTTCTAAACATGCTAAAAAGTTTCTCATAAAACGTTTTGAATTAGAAGACAGTCATTTTGTTGTAAGGATATTCATTTTGGCATTATCACACAGCACAACTAATTTTTTAGTTTGATTGAAAAGTCAAGATTTGATTACCTACTTTTAAAAAGCCTTAAAAAATAAATAAATTGCAGCCTCGTTAACATTAAATTCAGTCATGTCAGTGGTGGATCTATGTTTGGAAAAGAGGGGGGGGGGCAGCCCACAACATTAAAAATAGGGGGTACGTAGCCGGAAATGTGCCTGTTTTAACATTGCAGTCAACTGGTTGATTTAAAAAAATACAAAATAAAAAAAATAGAGGACTGGACACATGAACATAAATTTTCGAAGAATATCGTATTCCATCGTGTGTGTTAAAAAAAAAGCACAATTAGGCCTAATAGTGTTAATTGTTTGAATGTGTAATATTATAAAATACCTTTTGCAACAGTTTTGTTATTGTAATGGGTCATAGGTCATGTTGTATGGGTTGCAGCAATAAATATCATAAGTAAATAGTTTTTAAAGTAGAAGTATACCAGAAAATTCAACTTTTCTGTAAGGATTTTGCTTGGCTCTTTAATTAAACTGGTAGTCACGATAGAATAAATAAGATCTTTCATATTATCTTTGAAACACGCCTTCAAATAATTCATTCTTTTGAGCACATTTTGTAACACTTCGGATATTTGTGTGTCTAATTACAATGGAATTACTGGCATATAGTACATGTACTTCTTTTTGGTCACTACAGGACGCAGGGCTTTGGTATGGGGATAAGCCCTCAGGTCTCCGAGCACATGGTTAGATGGTTAGATGTTACGACTGGTAATGTTGCAGCGACGCATTATATCACAACAGTCGCGCATTATTTACGTCTGGGCACAAAATTTGGTGTCACAATCCGAAAGTTGAGGTTGGGATTCGAACCTTAGTTATTTATCAATTAGTAGGCCTATCTAGAGAAAATTACTAAACTAATTTGAATCGATTACATTATGGGAAAAGAAAATTAGGACGGAGGTCGAATCAAAGTCACGTCTTTCGGATGATGACCAAGGTTGGTCCCAGTCGGAAGTAATGCATTGATGTGACAATAGGCCCTAAGTGTCGCTGCGACATTACCGGTTGTAACATGGCATATACTCTATTAAGGCACGTCGAACTTATCCCAAAAATTTAATTAAGTTTTTTTTAGCAAGTACATGTATTATAAGAACTTTACTATGAAAGCAATAGCTTGCTTTAAGTTCGATTTGTTCCAGGCTTCCATCGTTATTTTAGACACATTTCATGTGAAAATTAATTTGAATATTTTAAGCATACTGGACTGTAAGGGTGAAGAAGTGTAGTGTGTGGAGGTAGTGTGTGTGTGTGTGTGTGTTTGTGTGTATGTGTGTATGTGTATATGCATTCTAGATCCCAGTGGGTTCAATATGGGTGCAATCACATACCCATGACTTAGTGAATGGAGTGGAAATTTGCACCAAAGGGTGCAATTTTCAACTCTATTGGACCAGTTTTACACCTTTACGGGTCCAATCTTGAACTCTATGGGTGCGTTTTTGCACCCAATGAGGTGCAAGATTGAACCCCTTGGGTGCGGAATTGAACCTTAGGGGTGCAAGTTTGAACCCTACGGATGCGTCTTTGCACCCCATGAGGTGCAGGATTGAACCCTAGGGGTGCAATTCTGAACCCTATGGATGCGTCCTTGCACCCCTTAAGGTGCAGGACTGCACCCCTCGGGTACCGAATTGAACCTTAAGGGTGCAATCCTGAACCCCTTAGTTGCTTCTTTGTACCCAATAGGGTGCAGGATCGCACCCCTGGGATGCAATTTGGAACCCTACGGATGCGTCTTTGCACCCCATGAGGTGCAGGATTGAACCTTAGGGTGCAATTTTGAACCCTATGGGTGCGTCTGTGCACCCCATGAGGTGCAGGATTGAACCCCTTGGGTGCAAAATTTAACCTTAAAGGTGCAATTTTGAACCCTACGGATGCGTCTCTGCACCCCATGAGGTGCAGGACTGAACCCCTTGGGTGCAGGATTGAACCTTAGGGGTGCAATTTTGAACCCTATGGATGCGTCCGTGCACCCCTTGAGGTGCAGGATTGCACCCCTCGGGTACCGAATTGAACCTTAAGGGTGCAATCTTGAACCCCTTAGGTGCTTCTCTGCACCAAATAGGGTGCAGGATCGCACCCCTTGGGTGCGGAACTGAACCGTCGGGATACAAAGTCGCACCCTAAATTCAGAAATTCAAACCAAAAAGGGTGCACAATTGCACCCCTAAAGGTGTAATATTGAGCCCTTGGGGTGCAACTCTGCACCCCACTATGGGGTGCAGCCTTTGCACCCCTTCCATGGGGTGCACACTTGCACCCCTAGGGGTATAGGTATAGCGACAAAGCTGTGCACCCTTTAGGGTGCAGAGTTGAACCTCTATTTCTTAGTGTGTACTGAAATGAGTAGTTCAGATGGCAGGTATGTGCAGCCCCTCACTTTGAGTCAAATACATAATTACCTTCACTTTTTTTACATGTTAATTCTAAAACCACTTTTTCAAGGCTGCGCTTAATATTTACATTTGTGTTTTGCACATCACTTTCAGACTTTTGCAGTTGTTCCAATCACCTGAAATCTTCTTGTGAAAGCAAATATTTGTCACACTTGGTGACAAGTATGAAAAAGACAAATTGTTAATTCCAACCCTGGTACCTCAACATAGTCAATCTATGCTTGTTTTCATCTGAATAAGTAGGAAATAAAACTAAGCACACTTGAAACTCTTCACTTCATATGTTACACCGGATGTTACTCAATAAAGAAAAAAAATATTACCAGCATGTCAAAGAATTT
Source organism: Paracentrotus lividus (assembly GCA_940671915.1). Classification (NCBI taxonomy): domain Eukaryota; kingdom Metazoa; phylum Echinodermata; class Echinoidea; order Camarodonta; family Echinidae; genus Paracentrotus; species Paracentrotus lividus. The sequence goes on from CALNVZ010000218.1 coordinate 18,237,769, forward strand.
AATTTTGCAATCTATTCTAGGAATGTAATTTTTTATGTAGAATTATAAACTGAAACCCTCTATTTATCAAATTATTTCTTTTTATTTTCTTTTTATTTTATATGATATTTCAAGCCCAAAACAAAATAACTAATGTTTCTAAGACAAGACACTCATTTTAAGTGTATTCAAAACAAAAATACCACAAACTCTAGCAAAGGACGTCATTAATTACCAGAAAGATATGCCATAAAATGTGTCCATAAAAATTAAATGGAAATCTTTTCATGCCATCTCCCTATGACTTGACAAGATGTCAAGCACAGTGACGAGCACTAGGCTAAGATTCACAATTTGGTCAATCAGTGGATGAAATATATACATAACTGACTCCTTCTCAATTCTTGCAACAATGGCAGCCTTTCTCCAATTTCGACCTGATGATTTTGCCATTCTATTTATTTTCATGACAACTATTCCTCTCTTATTAGCTACAAAATGTCAGCAATCTCCATCACATTTTATTGTTGAGCCAAGTGACCAAACTGTAAAAGAAGGTGGAAGGGCTTCGTTTAATTGCAGTACAAGGAGCTTCAATTCTGCAACTGATACACTATCATGGAACATATTTCCGAATGTGTATGAATCAAATGAGGTACAAGTCTTCAACTCCTCTATTCAGGAAATGACCTCGTCAATTACAGTTGAGAATCTTGGAAAGACAGTCCAATATTTCACCTGCAATTTGAATATCGCAGTTAATCTCAGAGCCCGGAAAGATAGATGTTTTGCTTCAAGGAAGGCTACTTTGTTTGTGCAGTACTTTCCTAGTCGGGACGAGCATACATGCCATCCTCAACATCCTGTAGTCATCAATAAGGGCCAGACTTTAAAGATCATGTGTGAGGTTCCAAGATGTGAGCCTGCTGTTGATCTGAGTTGGCGGTTCAACCCACCAGGAGCAAATGACCAACATTTGCCGACACATCGCGATGATGGTGCATACAGAGTTTTGTCTCATCAGCTACTTGCAACACAGCAACTGCATCTGAAGGAGATAATCTGTGGTGTGACGAGTGACTTGGTTTTTCCTGGCCTACAACACCAGTGTTCCATTGGTCCCATCAAAGTTCTGTATCCTCCACATGTCTTTGTCCAACCAAGACAGGCTAAGATGATCAGCATGCGCCCAACACAACTGTCCTGCATGGCCGATGGTTACCCTGAACATTTTGATTTCTCCTGGTCTTGCTTTCCAGAAGGCATCCTTAGTGGGTGTGATGGAAATGGTCAAATAGTAAATTTATATCTGACAAGGGTACATTTTTCTGATATCACTGATATAGATCATGTCAGTGTCACCTGTTCTGCAACAAATTCTGAAGGGTCAGGCATGGGCTCATCTCGTATTACCATTTCCAGAGAGCTCATTGAGGAAATGCCTGTCGTTAATACAAAGCTAGATTCTTCAAGTTGTAGAAATAATGTAACAATAAATATCACAGTTTCTAAGAAAGGGTGGGACAATAACTCGGAAATAACATTTGTGTGTACAGCATTAGGTCTAACAAGGAGTTGTGCAACACAAAACCTTATGTGGTATTTAGGAAATAGTTTGTTCAGTGGAAATACCAGTTATGACATTGAGGGAAAGATAATTTCTCATTTTTCTGTAGGACTGACAAGCATCAACAAAACAAATAACATCAAGGCAGTTGGTTGTGGAGTTAATGTATCAAACACTACCATCAGATCTAGGTATAATCTGACACAACTTATCGAACAGCAACAATTGGTCACTTTTGCAGATACAGTTAATATTATAACTACATCTACACCACATTATGCAGCAAACATTTTACAATCTGTGATACCTGAATCACTAAATGACACATCGAATGATACACATCTTCATTTCACTATTACACATACAAATAACTTGAGTGGTATCTCAGGTGCTACAAAGAGCGGAACACTTGAAATGTGGCAAATTGTAGCGATTGCAGTTGCTGGGGTCCTGACAACTGTTATCCTCACAGCATGTGTGGTGGCAATCATTTCAATGGTCATGTACAAACATTTTACTGGCATGCACAGCACAGTCCCTAAAACTCTTCACATCAATGAAAGTTACCAAGACCGATACAGTGTAGGCGATGACAGCATTTTCAATGTTGATCCCATTTATGAAGAGCCTCATGTACCATCTCTTCAGAGGCTGCGCAGGTGCAAAAGCCTACCGGATGTTGCTCAGGGTGATCCTTCATCTCTGAAGCACATATATGATTCCAATGTCTATCATTCTTCATACATTAGCACCTCCTCTGATAGTTCCTGGAGCTCTAGCACCGATTCCAACGAGAAATGCAAAGGTGCAGACGACACCCCTAGTTCTGGTTCGTCCGACCAGGGAATGTTATGTAATGCAACATATGGGAATGATAAGGTTGTGAACATGGAATTGGGAAGGAGACATACTCTGGGACACGACATGTCACGTAGAAAGCAAAGACAGAAATTCCCCTCAAGTATGCCTCCCCTTCCAATCAACAAAAATATTTAGAATTCTTATGGGTCTTTTTAGCTTGGTTGTTCCAAGTTTCTAAAATTGTTCTACCCCTCTTTCACTTCATCTAAATTTTTACTTCTTATGTACAGGATAATTGCAAATTACATAACTACATGTACATGTACATGATAAATTTTGTCACTTATACAATGTATAAATTATCTTACAAGCAAATAAAATTGAAGTAGTGCAAATAGTGTTTATTCGTGTATCAAAAATAAATTTGATTTTAACTTTACCAGTAATATTAACAAAATCCAAATGTATACACCTTCTGCTCTATGTAACCTCTGAACTCTGAATCCCCTATGGTTCTTGGCAAGTGGCAAAATCCATGTCTTCTTCTACTTCTCGAGTCCTTTCTCCTATTCTTCTGTTTGATTCGTAATTATACCCGATTACATTTTAAAGGTCATAGTATTCATTGTATATTATATTGATTCTTAGGGGAATCCTAATTAGACTCTACCCATTAAGTACTGAACGCAGGCGATCCCATTAGGCGAAAGAGAAGTAAGATCAGCTTGGGAGCAGGGGAAGGGGAGAAGAGGGCATTGTAGAAGGTGACTCATGGTCTCCTCCACTCCGCATTCGCATACTGGCCTTCCTTCAGTGTCGATCCATGTCATATGATGTTAAACATTAAAACTATAAAATCCATATCATTGATTGATGGTCACAGTTTCTAAATTCCCTGAATGATACTAGGTTTTGGGGGGGTTTTGGGGGGGGTTCATTTTTTTTTCAAGGGGGGGTGAATTTTCATGATATTTCACACTTTTTTTTTTATTACCATAGTTAACATTTGTTTAAACCGTTTGACGAAAGAAGGCTGTGTCTTCCAGTAATATACAATGCCAAAAATATGATATCATAATGTATCATACTGCAATTTCCAAGATGTGTTTGCTATCCAGCATAACAATAAAATATGATTGGGTTATACATAAAAATGGTCTGAAATTTCAGCTGCAATATGAAATTGCAATTCCCTATTCTGAATTGACACCAATACACAACTTTTATTTCCCTAATTTGTCCAACAGTGAGATTCTCCTAAAAATTCTACATTATTTTCACAAGTCATATTTGATTGCTTTTTAATCAACTCAAGTTTATAACGATTAAAATTCATTTTGATAGGTGTAAATACTTTACTATTTAAAGTATCATCCACAAATATTGTAGGTGTATTTGTACATGAAGTGTTCCCTCCGTACCATTTTAAGTATCTGTATTATGTCATATTATTTTGTATCATGTATCAATGTTTGATTTTTATACAGAAAATAAAACCATACCATACCATACCATATTCCCTGTCTTATCGAAATTCCTTCATTTCACATGGTGGTATCTATGTAAATAAACACTGCAATAAAAGAGGAATATGTTTTGTGTATAGGTTTGAGCAAAATCTTTTTATATCCTAAATTGTAAGTATATGTACAACAATGAATCATGTTTATAATGCTTATAATTTTCTAAATGAACAAAGTATGTTTGTTATGCTCACTAAACATTACAAACTTAAATAACTTGTGTAAAAACAAATATATCCTATTTCCATTAAACTTTGATTGACAATCATTTGAAATTCCTCCCATTGGGAGTTAATGGCTGTTTATATGTCGATAAATATGGTTGATTTATAAAAATAAAAAAAAAAAGGAAGCAAGATTTAAAAGGGAACATATATAAATGTGGTTGAACCTAAATAAACATTTTATATGTGTAAATACTGCATGCTTGCGAAAAAAATAAAAGACATATATTTGAAGTTAAAAAAAAAAAAATACAAATATAACTGCAATTATTTAGTATTTAGGTGTCCACACAATAAAACAAATGAAAACCACACTCATGCATTTTAGGACTTTGTTTCTATTGTGTTGTGAAAGATGTTTTTTGAATTGATGTTAGTATTGCTGATGGGTTTTTAATGCCGTTTTGTTTGGCTTCCGTTTATTTAATTTTTTTTTCTTTTCTCTTTTTTCTTTTTTTTTTTTTTTTTGGGGGTGATTTTGGGGTTTGTGGTTGTTTGTTTTTGGGGTTTGTTTTTTGGAGGTTTTGTTGTTGTGGTTTCAATTTGTGTGTGTGTGTGTGTGTGTGTGTGTGTGTGTTGTGTGTGTGTGTGTGAGTGTGTGTGCGTGTGTGTGTGTGTGTGTGTGTGTGTGTGTGTGTGTGTGTGTGTGTGTGTGTGCTAAGGTCTTCTTTTGGGGGGTATGTTGTAGTTGTTGTTTTGCTTAATTTTTGTCTTATGCTTGTTTGTTTGTTTGTTTTTGTTGTTTTTTTTTATGGGCTTCATTTCTGATTAAAGATGACACTCCAATTCACCTTTTAGGCTTAAATAGGAAAATGCCAAAGGCATAACCACAAGGACATAAAATCAAATCAAGTCTACATTTATTGTTGAAGCTTTGTTTTCATATCAAACAAATTGCAGTAAAATGGTTGACTTTAAAAGTTTTATTAGGTTTATCATATTTTAAACAGCCCACATTCATGTCTTTACATGTAGTGTTGCCTGAAACATGAGCATTTGAGTTGTTGAAATGCATCACAATATTCATATGTGCATACATCTACCTGAAAAAACATAAGCTATTATTAATATGAAACATCTGGTGACATATATTTATTAATGATTAACAATTCATGTCACAACATGCCTTTTCAGTCTTAATTCTTTATTTATTTTTCTTTTTAACTGAGCTATTGTATCCCTGTAAAAAGGAATTATCCATCAATCATATATGACACAATATGAAGGGACAGATTTCTTTGCAGGTGTGGAAAATCATCAGGTAAGACAAAATTGTGCTCATCTTTAGGTAAATTACAATTAACTTATTTTATTGAAATGTTACTGTGCATGTAGATGAAAACATTAAAAAAAAATCAAGTTATATTTCAGCTCCATCAAACAAATTAGTTGTTTGTTGTTACAATGTACTTTTTACAACAAAAAAAACTTTGAACTCTTGTAAATCATTTATATGGAATAAAAAAAAATTTCAGGCTTGCGTTTATTCCAAGAGTGGGACAAGAAGAAATTTGCATAGATCGTCTTAACCATTTCAATTCGACTACTAGATTTAATTAGTTGGAATATGAAATAAATGGTACAATGAAAGTAGCAATCTCCTGCATGTTCTTTTTGCAACACTTACAGACTATGTCCATCAACAACAAAAAATCCTAAATCAGTGAATGTGGTCGGGAGTTCATCATGTTTAATGTGCATGCCAATGTGGTACATTCGGGATGGGCTTCAACTTTATGGTCAGATGCATTCTGGCTGCTGCACTAGTAATTTCATTAACATCTAGCCAAGACAGTCACCACCATCATCGGAGTCAGAACTCCTTCAACGGTAGGGATACCATTTTGAACTTTCATGCACCCAGCATTTGCACAAATCTAGGATATTTCTTAGCTTTCAATGGTGTCACTTTTGACAACAATGGAACTTTTGTCCACTCAGTAGACTTTCATCTAATAAACAAACTGGACACTACAACATATTCTCAAAAGGTTTTCAGCTCACTTTTTGTATCACTAAGAATAAAAGATACCCAACTAGATAATCAAGGTTTCTACACATGTACTTTTAAGTGTGGTGAATTCAATGTATCACAGCATTATTCTCTGAAAGTGTATCATACCCCACAACCAGCTAACTGTTCCTGGGATAACAAAGAAAGTCAATCTTCCATCAGAGCAAGCTCTTCAAGTTTGTCAGTTTTACGCTGTACAACAAGAGGTGGCTTTCCGACAGGGAGTGTTATTTGCTATTCAAAGGACGAATTTCACCACAGAGCAAATACCCCAGTGCACAAGACAGGTCGTACTACTATAACTGCATCATTTTGGCTTCGTAAGACCTCCTCAATCTATTGCTGTTCTGTCAATGACAAGTTCACCAAATCTTATAAGGCATGTAATGACTATACCTGGGAGATAGAGCAACCAGGAACCATCACATCAGGACCACAACAACATTTGGCCGAGGAAACCACATATCTTAATGAAGAGATAGATACTATTGATTCCAGTAGAGTCCCATTTATGTTTCAAAAAGCCACAGAGAAAGTTACCTACCAAAGCACTCCATTCTTTTCTTTTATTGTTATAGTTGGGTACTTTATCATTTGTGCTGCAGTAGTAATCATTTGCATATACAAAACAAATAAGCCTAAATTTCAAGAAAATACTTAAGGTGATCTCTAACATGTCTCACATTGGTATAAAATTGTGTAAAATATTCATATTGATCTTTATTTCGTTAATCAGTTCTATCAATCAAGGTAAATGCACTATTTCAACTTTTATAGAAGGTGATGTAGCAGAACTTACATTTCAGTACCAAAATTTGAATAATTTTAGTCTTAAAATACACAGAGCCCACAGAAACCCATTTTATGATTCTGGTAAGAACTTATGGGATGGTGTGACCAAACATCAAGAGGCTAGATTCAAAGTATTACAAGAACACCATGTCACAGATGAAGATGTTGAAGTATATCTCATAAGAGTAATAATCACTAATGTCACAAGGGAAGATGCAGGGGCATACTTCTGTAATGTGTATTGGGGTAAGAAAAGGGTCTTGGGACATACCCAGAAAATAGGGTTAGAGGTTAAATACTATCCTGGAAAAGCAAAATGCAGAGTTGGTAGTCTAAGTGTTAGCCACTCTTCATGGACTAGCTTGCATTGTACTGCATCGATCGGAACTATCCAGGGCTTTTTTGACTGTTACCAAAATGGTGAAAAACTCTTGACTAAAGATAAAGTCATTTTCAATAATAAAGCCATTATGCAAGAATTTTGGATGAAAAAGGATTCCAAAGTCTTTTGCTGTACATCGACTTACGAAAAACAAAAGGATTTTTGTGAATGTACAGATTTCACTTGGGATCCGAAATATGGAAGCAATAACAAACTTACCAATATTCCATGCTTTACCACAACAATAAAAGTTGACAGATCAACTATTTCATTGACTACTTATAAATCTGTGAGGCAGGATATAAACGAAAGTGGAAATGAAATTGATTTGGAAAGTAATGGCACTCTGGAAGATCATTACCAAACTGTTATATTGATTTTAGGATTGGGGTTCATCTTCACTGTTATATTTTGTGTAGCTAGATACATTTATTATGTAAAACTGGGAAGGTTTAACAAATCTGACAAAGATCATTCAGAGGAAGATTTATGTATGATTGGAGGACATCAGAAACAAAATGATTCAGATAGACATGCTACAAGTAAGGGTGATACACCACCAGGAAAGAACTCTTACTCAGAAACAAATCAAGACCTAGATGAGGTTAAAACAATTAAAACTGATATTTTTGCATCTGAAGAAGATCCATCTCATGAGATAGCACGGAAGGCTAAGAAATATACCCTAAAAAGACTAATGGAGGGTCAAACTCAAATGTTTTAATTGATAAAAACTTTAGTACATTACAAATCAATTACTGTAAATTCATAACTAGACCATTTGGCTAAATGTATTAACTATTTTTTACAAGAAGAAATCTCTCTCCTATTCATGTATGCATATTAAGTAACTGGGATGCACCTGTAACTTGAAAACCCCATTACTCTTCGTGAGGAGTGATATGGGAGCTACAGATTCAAGAAGTAGTCTTCTGACACAAAAGATTTTAGTTTGGTATTACATCCAGACAAAAGAGTATTATCAAGTACACTCTGTAGTCTGTCAACACAAAACATATATTTCAGTTATCAATGCTTCTAATGATATTTTATCCAACATCCCCAAAAAATTTAGAGTGAGGATAAAAAAGCTAAGCCGCTTAAAAAAAACTACTTCATTATTTGGCACATAGTTGCAAGGCGTATCGCATCTGTCACAAAGTGCAAAATCCATCATCTGAATAAGAAAGACTAGATTTGCTGTATACTGTAGGCTACTCCAACTGACACAAACCTTTGGTAGGAAACTAGTCTTCCCCTCCCCTCCCTTGACACAGTATATTTTTTAAAGTATAATCTTTGCTTACAGACTGGGAGGTACATGTATATCTACATAAAATTTGTAGACTATCAGAATTATGCTGCTAGGCTTCGGTTCAGTATTATACAGAAAATTAATATTAATTATCATTATTTCTAGCTGTACAACTTAATAGGCTTTGGACCTTAATGGGTTTATTTCATAATTTGGCATGCTTATTCACAAACATATGGTAAAGCCTTGTGGATATCAAAAAGAATACCATTAGCATATATATACATGTTTAAGGTATTGCTGTTTCTTTTTTGTAGCTTTATTTTTGTTTTATTGTGCTACAATATTAACATCATATTCACCTATCATATTGTCAAAACATAAACATCTCTGTATACTATCAATTAGATATTGTGTTCTATGATAACATATATGGTTTTGCCGAGCTAGATAACATAATATCAATATTGGAATTAAACATCATCACATTCCTATAGTTTTCTACTTTGAGGCTTGTTCTATCAGTTCACGTAATGAACATAAAATCAAGTTTAGACTTGTACACATTTTTTTTTTATAAATCAGTGTGATTCATTTGCAGGTTGTTGACAAAAGTCCTAAGACAAGTGTTGGCATGTCTGATTTCTCTTTAATCTAAAGACTACACATTAAACATAATATTGATCAATGAAATGAATCAATGAAAAGTGGACTGGCATCATAAGCACATTGTCATTAGTCAGATCAATGCTACAGCAGTACTTAGCCCATACACAAAGGTAAGGAAATATTCTTTAATAAAACCTATACTTGATCTATTTCCAGTAGGCCTATACGTCTGAAATACATTTAGGGATACACATTTAGAATCTATATTATTTTTTCCTTTTTTGATAACTGTTATATTGCATTAAATATTTTTCTATTTGTTTTAAGCTTTTTCCTTATGTGCATGGTCCATACTTGTGACTGACACAATGCAAGTAACATTCTTAGATGTAAGGAACTTTCATAACTCCCATAATACCAAAAGACCTTACGTCTTGATTTCGAATATTACATGTAAATTTCATTTTTCTCCTTTTGAATGACTTCTGAACAGGTTTTAAAGGTATCAATTCCGGACTTGAAGAGGACTATTGAACAATTTGTAAAAATTGATAGACAAGCAACAGACCTCCGTGATGTACTCTTGCCAATAAAAACTGGATAATAATGGGTAAAATTCTGATTTTGTTAATCGTAATAGTCTGCCATGCTGCATTTACATCTTCCGAAGGGGGAGATAATAACATGCCCCTTTTCCAACAAAAAGCGTTTCACAATGAGAGAAAAGTTGTCTACAATGCGATACATAACCCTCTCTGCTGGGCAAACATGTTCCTTTCAACTCTCCTACAATGGGATAATATTTAACCACAACGGTACCTTTGTCTCATCAGCACAGTACTCATACAATCAACGCAGGAGGACCCAAATTCAGGTTCATCCACTGTTCGATTACGTACTTATAGTGTTGACAATAGAGAAAACAAAACCATCAGACAGGGGGATATACAGGTGCTTGTTTGAATGTACAAGATCAGAGACTCATCAAGAACATATACTTCAGGTTTACTTTCCTCCATCACCTGCAAAATGTTCATGGCCTGAAGAAGAGGATCCCAATTATTCCCTTCCATTTAACGAGTTTTCACGTCTAGAGTGTTCTGCAAGGAATGGATATCCAAGTGGGCATATCATCTGTTACTCGGTCAAGAACGGGAATCCAATTGCACACTCCCCTTTAGAGGAAGGTGCTAGTGAAAACCTTATAGCTTCATTCTGGTTCCCTCCTAATTCTAACATATACTGTTGTACAACAAATGATGAATATACCAAAACATATAGCACATGTACAGATTTCACATCAGAAATACCTGTAAGCACAAGTATCAAAACAACTACAATCATTGAACATGAAATTCATGGTTCTACTTGCCATGTGTTGCAAGAAAACGGTGTATATACTACACAGAGAGAATCTAAGATGATGGTTTCACAATCATCCAATAGAGGTTTCAAAAATATATTTCTTGGGAGCATCTATTTATCATTTGTATCTGTATATGTGTGGTTCCAATTTTACGTTTGAGAATTTTGATGTTAAAAAGTAAATGGTAACATGTTGTGCATTGATGTTTATATTATGAATTTGAAAAGAAATTTGTTAATGATTTTCAAAGTATAATTCCTTTCTAGTAGTTGTTAGTGAAATTTTGCTCAAAACATTGTGAACATTACATGTAAACATGTGCTTCTTCCCATTTGGACCTTATTTCTTCAACAAACCATATTCTAAAATTTTTAGTTTTAGTATAGTATGGGGTACAAGACAGGAGCTTACAAATTTATTTTTATAACAGATTTGGTTTGATGATGTGTCATTATTCTTAAATAAATGTGGAAAGTTGAGTTTTTGTTGTTTTTTTTAGATAAAGACATTAAAGTCTTATTTGGCATAATACTTGCAGGTGAGGAATTTACGATGAAAAGATTGTTTTCTCTATACTCTTGTTATCTGGGTTCAAGACCCTTTAAAATTGGATTACTTGAATCCCGCCACAAGCTTATGAAAGAAAACCAATCATTGTTGAGGTTCTCTGAATCCCTTTTGGGCGTCTGCCCGTTTTTAATGATGAAGGCTAATCACCGTGATATTCCTTCGTAAGATAAAATAGTTTTGCTCAATTAACAGATTGAGTTTCGGAATTTCTGTAAAGTAGTTCAGAGGTACCCTGTAATTAAGTAATATTAGAAGCTCGAGGAAAGTGAAGGATTGAAGGTGTTAATGATGCAGGAGCATTAATTTTAAAGTGATACAGTCCAATTAGCGATGTGATCGATGGGTACTCCTTAAATTGGCCAGGGTATCGGAGATTCATTCCTTCTCTCGTGCTTGTTCTGAGCTGTACTGTACCGAAGCATCGACGGTCAAAGTCGGCGTCGGGGTTTTTGATGCCTTGTTTCTTCTGAATTTGGTAATCCTTTACATGTACGGTATTGGAGTTTGAGTTGACATAGTTGAGGCAGTGCATTGGTTCCTATGACGAGTGGGTGTTGATCCTGGGTTTTTTTTTGTTTCTGCTTGGTTTTCTTCGAATAAACTGAGAACTCAAATATTGGTGGCCCATGTACTCTTTCTTGGAGTGACCTATTTCAACCTACGACATAAACATTTCTATATAAACAATGTATTACCAGCATTAAATATGAAGAAAAAAATCTTTGTTTGAGAATATGTGTGGGTGTGAGTGGGTAGGTGTGCGGATGGATGTTAAAGGTTGTGTGAGATTATTGATGTAAGTGAGTGGGTGGGTTAGAGTGTTTGTGAATTTGAATGGTTATGAGAGAATATTGGTGGGTGTGACTTACTGGGTGGAGTGTTTGAGAATACATTGGTCGGTGACAGTGGGTGGGTGAGAATGTTTGTGAATAAGAATGGTTGTGTGAGATTGTTGATGTGAGTGGGTGGATGGTTGAATGTGGATAAGTGAATGTTTAGCTGGTTATGAGCAACCTACGACAACATTGGCGTGCGAGCGGGTTAGTCGATTGGGCTCTAGGGGACAAACCCCAGGCTTCAACGAGGAGGCATGCAAAAGCGCGGTAGTGATGAACGGCCTGGCAGCATTGATCTGTGATGTATCAGAAGTGACCAGAGGGCATGGAGACACGACGTGTAGTGACGAGGACGAGAAGCATCGGAGACGGGTGACAGTGACGGAGGAAGATCAAGACGACGAGTTACGACGTGACGAGAAGATCGAGACGACGCAGTTGACGGATGACGAGAGCATCGAGACGACGAGTGAACGAGAAAGCATCGATCGATTGACGAAATGTTATGAAAGTGACTAGAACGAATGAAAGTTTTGTTTGGAGGAAGAGGCGTAGAACATTTATGGGTATGGGTATTTGTATTGGTGAAGCCATTCTTTTCTCACAGGTTTGATTCCTGTTTTAGTTCCAGAGATGTCCAGCCGTAGTTACAGTAAGTGTACACAATTTACATTTTTTCCTATGTTCTTCCACAGCCGTTGTAAGCGACTGGCTGAAAGCAGAGCTATGCTTGTATGGTTACATTTAATGATGAAATTACTTAGAAGGATGTTCAATATCCAGCTTAGGCTGAGAATCAAATTCTGTACTCGATGAAAAGTAAGGATTTACCTATGTAATAAAAAGCATCAAAATTCAACAAGGAGAGGCATTTTCAAGAAGGTTAATTTAAAGCGGATGTTTACTTGTGGAGTAGATTTTTGCTTAATACAAGCTTTGACGAATGTTTCCCTGTAGAGTAGTTTTTTTTTTGAAGACTCGGAAATAGATTTTTAATTAATTGAATGATGGCCAGAAAAATGTGACAGAGTGTGCAATCTTGTAACTCATAGTTTTAAAGGATTGAGTGTTGCAACAGACCCCACAACTTACGCCAAAAGTGAATACAAAGATTCAAGGGTCCGCCCAAGGCTCCTGGGGACCCTTGCCCTTAAAGAATGGATCGACGAATTTAATCATACAGCAATTTTAATAAGTTAAGTGGGAAATCAAAAGGCACAAGCTTTGATTGATCATGATGGAAGGAATAGGCAAAGGAAAGATTTTGTGCCGCTGCATGAATCAGTTAGAGTGGATTATGACGAGTTGTTGATATACTTAAGTCTCAGTTTTGTCCAGATAGAATCCCTTCAACTTAGAGTGCTGTTTCGACTCTTGTGTTCAAGGGATGGCGAGTCACTAGCGTGTTTCAGTAGAAATTTAGAGGTATTATTCATCGTATGGAACAGGCTGCTCTTTCTGAAGCAGAAAAGATGGGCATTTACACGCACATGGTGCGTGAACCTTCTTGAAAGAAGGATTTGTTAGGGTGCACAGGAGCGCATGGTGGGCGAGAGTTACGTAGGATTGAAATGGCTATGACAAGTAAGACCTCTTTTGGATATGCGTACGGAGGCAATTAGATTTATTCATGCAGACCAAGAGTCAGATCGAGAAGGTTGGGGTTAAAGGAGTGGAGGATGGAAGACCCTATGATAGGCAGTAGCTTTTGGTAGTCAGGATTTCAGTAGGTTGGCAATCAGGGAACTTGGTGACTTAGGAGGTCTATTTAATCGGTTAATGCAACAGGTCGCCAGTTTTTGGGCTGACTCAGTGTAGAGAGTTGGAGAGCAACTGCACATCAAATCCGGTGGTAACCGCCCGAAAGATTTAGCATCCGATAGCATAGTATGTTAACACTGTGGGAAGAAAGGGCACACTGGTCCTAGATGGCACTGAGCCCTACTTTGGTTACAGTGCAAGGTAGAAGAGGCATATTAGTAAATAATTGTCCACAGATAGTGAATGTCTAGCCACCAGTCCTCTAATGTTCCTGTGACTAGCCAGTGTAGAGGTGGGTGAAGTAGACAATGCTAAGAGTAGTGAGTTAGCAACAGAATTTAATCTCTGAGAGCCCTAGAGGGAAGATTCATTCAAAGATGTGAATTGATGTGTGTCTTTGATACAAGTGCGGATGACTTCCATACCCTTCATCGGTATCTTCATTCAAAGTTTAAAAGATTTAGATGGTGGTCTAAAGCAGCTTGATGTTGTTTGTAAGCATAGTAGGAATAGGTGATGTTGAAGTCCTGTGATGGAAATATGTAGATCCCAGTAAAATCGAAGGTCATGATTTCATGGTATTTCCTTGTGACACACCGATGAAGTTCGTCGATCTGTTCGACGTGAACATCCATCGTGCTGGGTGTAATTTCTTCATCGATTACCTTTTGAGATTAAGAAGTTGATTCTGTCTCGTTCATTAGAACTGAATTAAAGTGAAGACTCTGGAGAAGATTTGGCTGGTTATCATACATTTAGTGTGAGCTCTGAGGAAGTTCTTCCACCCTTGTCTGTTCGAAGAGGTTTGTACGGTTCAGTCAGGTGTTGCTGATTTGTTGATGTATTGGTGAAGGCACATTGAGTAGATTGACCTACACTTTGTTACTGTGGGAAGGTTCCCAAAGAATTAAAGGAAATTCTGTGACGTTGTGGTGCAGAATCGTTCCGAGCATGAAGTACGAATCCCCTCACACACCAGTAGCAGAGGCACAGTCAGTTAATAGGAAAAGGGAGGTCTATGTAGGAATCACAGGAGAGGGCGTATTGTTGGGTGCAGTATAGATGTTATTACTGATCAGACCCCTAGTCTTAGAAGGATAGCATTAAGTAGATGCAGAGATGATGTAGATCTCCCCAAAGGAGTGAATTTGGAAGGTTTATCAGTGGTTGAAGAAGAGAGAGTAGTTGAATGTTGGTTTACATAAGGATACCTTTTCTGACGGTTCGGTTCGATTCGGGAATGCATTTGTTCCTCATGAAATAAAGGTTAGAGAGGTTCCTATTTAAAGTAGGAGATAGAGTGTTACTGCGCCGTGATGTTTTTTCAGAGCTCACAAGTTACAGAGCAAATATGAGGATTCTCCCTATGATCGTCGCAAAATGAGGAGAGTGATGTCTTCGTAAAGGCCAGTTTTTGTGGGTAATTAAGTGGTGATGAACGAGATTGATATTGAGCCCCGTCAGTTAGAGAGTCCACTGATAATTTCCAATACTAGTAATATCGATGAAAATTCAGACACTTGTGTGGAACTGCAAGGCTCTAGCGAGGAGTGTGCTAGGATCCACCAAATCCTTCAGAATCCTCGTTGAGATTACGCGATGTACGATAGTGATGATGATGATTGACCCATGTGGTGTATGCTTAACCGTAATGACTCTGAACTCCATAGAGACAATTAGAGCTTCTACAAGACCTAACGTGAGTAGGAAGCGTTAATCCGTATCGTTTGCGACTCAGGCAAGTAACTGGATCCTCCAGAATAATTTGCTCAGGGATTAATTATTTGAATAATTAGTCATGTAAGGGACTGAGTTATCGAATTTAGTTCGATTTTGGAAATTTTTTGAAACCATAAGTATTTAGCTGGTTAACTTTTTTTATGGGAGTAAGGTGAAGAAAATTATGATCTTGATTCTCAGTCTAATTTGTTTTCCTCGACTAAAATTTACTTTCAGCCTTATAAAAAAAAAGAATGCTTTTTAGTGCAAGTTTGAATCTCTGTATTGGAGATTTTGATTAGAAAACGAGATAGCTCTGCTTACTTTTGATAAGGTAAAGAAGTTGTTGACAGAAACTTATTCGCCAGGTTAGATTTTGATAGTTTCTTCCTACACTTTTTTTTCAGTTGGCTAAATGATATTAAGTTTTATATTGTAATTGATTTGTCAGGTTTTGATTTTGGCTGGGTCTGGATTGTTCAATTTTTTCTTTCCAAGAGAAATTTTTAATGAACAGGAAAGTACAAAACAGGAATTTGATAGGATTGAGAACTATGAAAAGATGTATCTAATTTGATGCACATCCAGAGGATAGATGTTGATTTATAAAGGTATTTCATATTATTAAGGTATATGTTACATAGAAAACCTTGTTATTGGAAAGGGTAGTACTTTATGGCAGACGATAACATGCAGAAAAGTTTCCACTGTATAATATTCTTCGAGCTTGTGAACTGGGAGATTAAACAGTAAATAATGCGATCTTTATTCTTCATTTTGAGTATTGATTATATTAGAAGAAAAAAAAGAAAAGAAAAGAAAATCAGAAAATTCTTTGAATTATAATCCTATATCATCAGTCGGGACGACTATATTTTGAGTGGGGGATTTGTGGAAAGTTGAGTTTTTTGTTGTTTTTTTTAGATAAAGAACTTAAAGTCTTATTTGGCATAATACTTGCAGGTGAGGAATTTACGATGAAAAGATTGTTTTTCTCTATACTCTTGTTATCTGGGTTCAAGACCCTTTAAAATTGGATTACTTGAATCCCGCCACAAGCTTATGAAAGAAAACCAATCATTGTTGAGGTTCTCTGAATTCCTTTTGGGCGTCTGCCCGTTTTTAATGATGAAGCTAATCACCAGTGATATTCCTTCGTAAGTTAAATATAGTTTTGCTCAATTAACAGATTGAGTTCCGGAATTTCTGTAAAGTAGGTTCAGAGGTACCCTGTAATTAAGTAATATTAGAAGTCGAGGAAAGTGAAGGATTGAAGGTGTTAATGATGCAGGAGCATTAATTTTAAAGTGATACAGTCCAATTAGCGATGTGATCGATGGGTACTCCTTAAATTGGGCCAGGGTATCGGAGATTCATTCCTTCTCTCGTGCTTTGTTCTGAGCTGTACTGTACCGGAAGCATCGACGGTCCAAAGTCGGCGGTCGGGGTTTTTGATGCCTTGTTTCTTCTGAATTTGGTAATCCTTTACATGTACGGATTTGGGTTTGAGTTGACATCTAGTTGAGGCAGTGCATTGGTTCCTATGACGGAGTGTGTGTGATCCTGGGTTTTTTTTGTTTGCTGCTTGGTTTCTTCGAATAAACTGAGAACTCAAATATTGGTGGCCCATGTACTCTTTTCTTGGAGTGACCTATTTCAACCTACGACATAAACATTTCTATATAAACAATGTATTACCAGCATTAAATATGAAGAAAAAATCTTTGTTTGAGAATATGTGTGGGTGTGAGTGGGTAGGTGTGGCGGATGGATGTTAAAGGTTGTGTGAGATTATTGATGTAAGTGAGTGGGTGGGTTAGAGTGTTTGTGAATTTGAATGGTTATGAGAGAATATTGGTGGGTGTGACTTACTGGGTGGGTGTTTGAGAATACGGTCTGTGGTGGTGACGTGGGTGGGTGAGATGTTTGTGAATAAGAATGGTTGTGTGAGATTGTTGATGTGAGTGGGTGGATGGTTGAATGTGGATAAGTGAATGTTTAGCTGGTTATGAGCAGGAAGGTGAAAGGTGTGTGAGTGTGTGGGTGAGGGTGGTTGGGTGAGGGTATTGGTGGGTGTAAGTGGGTGGGTGAGATTTTTGGTGTGTGAGGGTGGGTGGGTGTGAGTGGGTGAGTTAGTGATAGTGGGCGGATGAATGTTTTTGGGTGTGAGTGGGTTGGTAAGGGTGAGTGGGTGAGGGCATTGTCTGATATGAATGGGTGGGTGAAAGTATTATTCGGTGTAAGTGGGTGTGAGTGGGAAGTTGAGTTGGTGAGGGTGACTTGCATGGTGAGGGGGTCAGAGTGTGTGAGAGTTGGTGGGTGACTGAGGGTGGTGGTTGAGACTACTGATTGCTGAGGTGAGTGTCTAAATGATAGTAAATGTACACGCAGGGAGAATGAGAGTGTTGGTGGGTGTCAATGGTGGCTAGATTTTAAATAAACAACCATTCACATCCACCAACCAGATTCAAGATTGAAAGTTTATTGTCCATTATAATACAGAAATGTTTCTGTAAAAGGAGTTACACAATAATACAAACATACACATTTAAATCTCATTTGTATCTATCCTACACAGACTGGATACAAGGATACTATGCACATGTTTGTGAGTCTAAATTTGTGAGGAAATGTGTTGGGTGAGATAACTCCAATAAAAAAATTATTTAGGCAACCAAAAAGATAAAGCTGCGACCCGATGCGTGAAAGCAGGGACGTGAGAGGAGGTGAAAGCCACAAAGGGGTGTTTTATACCGGATATAAACCTCCCCCCCCCCCTTTTTAAGTCGATGGAAGAATAATAGGAGATCAGTATATCCGGCTTATAATCCCACTGTGCGGTATTCAGGCATGAGGCCAGGTTTTATATTTTGGTAAGTCGCCTTTTTAAAACAAAGCAAGCTGTTCACAAGGGGGTAAAGCAAGAGAAGAGCTTTATTTTCTATTCTACAGTGATACATACTTGTCACTTCAAATGTACTTGAACAATACATAAGTGTTGCAACATAGTCTTTCAAAACTTTTTATAATGAAAAAATGCTCACATTTATTAGAAAACTTGTACATCTTCTCAAACAAATCGAACAGTTTTATCATCTTTCATGGAATAGATTCTTCCTTCTAGACAACATAAAACGGCACTTCACTGGTACTTTCTTTTACATTGTTTTTAGAGCCTCACTAACAATAAAAAATCTCTGTCATTTACACCCTACCTCAAAACAGCCAGATCTTTGTTTATTTGTAGATATTCTGACTGCTGACAGAGATTGCAGACTAAAACAAACAAGAACTTTGTTGGTGCCAATATACAGTTGCTTTTTCACAGGCATTTTGATACAATTCAACAAAATGTTGTTTTTTAAAGTATTCTTAATGGTGGCAATAGTTATGACAGGTGCTCTAGCTGGTCAGGAAGCAGGTGCCATGTGTTCATCTCTATTTCTAACTCAACCAATCAACATCATTGTTATGGAAGGAGCAAATGCCACCTTCACCTGCTCTGTCTCCCACTTCAATCAACAGACTGATTCACTTGTGTGGACAGTACAACCATCACTATTTAACATGAATAAGTCAGAGGAATACAATCCCATTACCAGGGAAATGACGTCAACTCTAATTTTGTTCAACATTGACCGAAGAAATTAAAATCACAAATGTGTGCTCATAAGATCTTCTGAAGGAAAGCAGCAAATATGTCATTCAGAACCGGCTACGTTCACCACATGGTACTTTCCGAGGGAAGATGAAATAAGTTGCGGTCCCAAAAATCTCACATCTATAAAGGAACTTCAACCCGTGACTATTTGGTGCAAGACAAATAAAGGAAATCCTCCTGTAGACATATCCTGGCATATTGAGGGAGATCCTCTTCCATACTCTAAAACATATTCTGATGATTCAACCATAACCATTTCATCAAACCTGACAGACTACAATCTTGTTCAAGACAAAAACATTACTTGTTCAAGACAAAAACATTTCTAGGTACGTTCCCAAAAGGTAATGACCCATTCTAGAGCGGCGTGGCTCGTCTTCGCCGCACTCCGTGCATTCATCAACCGATCTGCTAATCCCTCGTCCAACCTTTGATTGGGGAACGCTTGGCGTCTTTTCATATCGTAAGAACGCTAAAGGACGCACTATCCAATTACGTAAAAATTTGCACTTCTTTTCTTTAGTTTCAATCTTCAAGGTATCTGTAATAGCGTCCTCTACGTTAACATGGCTATACTCATCTAGTAAATAGAAGTCATAATACTTTTTTAGACCACATCTGAAATTTTGCAGTAGCCTAGGTCTGTATGTTTTCTTTTTTGTTTTTGGTTGGGTGGGGTTTTGCTGTACGATTTTATAATACTTTGAACTTTTTGGCAAATTTAATTATTGTGTGGAATACTTGTTTCATGAGTCGCGGAAACTCAACATAGTTTACGCGACTCATGAAACGTCGCGGGGACTGAGGAGATGTCTCGGAGACGATTCCGCGACAAGTTTCAAAACCGCGTCCAAGTTATTTCAAAACCGTGTCTCTAAAGGTGCTATCTCACTTCGCGGAGACGTCTCCGCGACAGAATAGAAAATTCGTCTCCGCGACGGATAAAAAGTATTAGAGACGTCTCCTGAAATTTGGAGACGGATTTTCTAAAAATTAATAGTCGCGGAGACGTCTCCGAGACCTTTCCGAGACAATTTTTGTTTAACAATCCGTCTCCAAAATTCAGGAGACGTCTCGGAGACGTCTCTAATACGTTTTATCCCTCGCGGAGGCGATTTTTCTATTCTGTCGCAGAGACGTCTCCGCGAAGTGAGATAGCACCCTAAGTAGTTTCAAAGTAGTTTCCGCGAAGTGAGATACCACCATTATCACCGTTTTAGTAATTCCCCAATTAGTATCAGCGCTTCTCCTTTTTCAATTAGACGACCCTACGCCACTCTGAATTTATTGTGAGCACCCAAAATTCAAAAGAAACTTGTCATGTCTTTGTCAATGCCGCCGAGTTAATCCCAAAATAGCGATCTACGCTTTATAATGAGCAGGAAGTGGCCTTTGAATCTTTTACCTGCACCTGCACCGTCAATGACCGTATAGAAGAGGGGATTTATGGAGGTGCTCTATAGCTTTGGTGTTTCCCTAAATTTAGGATCGGCTTGGCGCAAAGTTTAAGGTCATTTTTGTGCTCTTTCTGCTTTTCCTCTTTTCTTTTTTTCTTCTTTTTTTTTGGGGGAGGGGGAGGTGGGGCATGCGCACCTTTACCCATGCCCCCGCCCCCGATCTAAATTCGCGCATTAATATTTCTATTAGGTTCAATGCGCATGCACCGCCATTTTGGGGCCAGAAAATATCCTTCCGCGGTAAACGTTCTCGGCATTTCATGCGCGTATTCTGGGGGGGTGGCTTTACGGGCCCCCGGGTAGGCTCGCAGGGGGCGCCGAAAAGAGGAGGAAAAGGCGAAAGGAGAGGGGAGAAAAAAGTGGTGGAAAACAGAGAGAGAGGGAAAAAAGGGGGAAAAGGGGAGGGGGAAAAAGGGAGAGAGGAAGGGAAAGGAATTTGGTCTTAAATTTAGGGGGCGGCCAAATCGATCATAAATTTAGAGGGGCGCCGACTCCGACTTAAACTAAGGAGCGTCGAAATGCTTGCTCGTCAGGATTTTTTTTACATGCCGCTCAATTTGTATAGCCGGGAATCATGATCTCATCCCCCCCCCCCCCCCCGTCCCTGGAATTACTGATCTTGAATTAATTATTCAAAAAGACACATCCGGTTCAACACACGTTGGGTTGATAATAGGCACTTAATTGGCCGGATGTTTCATTTCTTTTGTGTTTATGTAAATGATGAAACATATAGGTGGGGGTGCCAAATCGACTTTAATGATTTGAAAGAATTACCTGAAACTTAGGGGATTTGAGACTTATTGAGCTTAAACGTAAATATATAGGGACACCAAATTGACCTTAGGGGAGCCAAATCGACCTTAAATTTTGGAGGGGCGCCAAATTGACCTTAAACTTAGGGGCGCCAATTCGACCTTGAATTTTTCTAAGGAATTATTACAGTGTGTTCCTGAGGAATGCCTAAAATGTCCCGTCTTCAGATCAAAATAAACTAAGAGAAAGAACAAGAAGACAAAATTCAGAGATAAGATGGGAAATGGAGGTAGACGGGGAAATGGATAGCCTAGAGAGAGAGAGAAAGAAAGAAAGAAAGAGAAGAGGGAGACAAAGGCAGAACCAGGGGCATTTTTCATAAACCCTAAAAGTGCCCCCTTTTTTATACTATTCAAGAAACTCTTCTCAAACCATCTGTTGCGGCAACTAATTTGAGACAGAAAGTGCTTTGTTACAGTTTTTGAAAACTGTCGCGGAGACATCGCGGAGATATCTCCGAGAGACATCAGAGACGTCTCTAATACCTTTTTTTTCCCGTCGCGGAAACGATTCGGTCGTGGAGACGTCTCCGCGATGGGAAATGCCACCCTAAAACTTTGAGAAGCAATTGGCAATAATTGAGGAGCAGGGGCCGCGGAGCGTTTTTTAAAGTGGAGGGGCTGAGCCGCAAGTTGGTGTGGAGGGGGGGGGGTGAACATGATCAATCAGAAATGTATTATAAGTTTTTTCGTTTTTGTACTGACATGTTTGCTGACGAAAGTAGCCCCCCCCCCCCACTTTATCCTAGCCCCCTGCTCCGAGGCCCATGAGGAGTACTGTAATAATTCTTTAATATATCGCAGTACATACCAAATTTCCAAAATACACGAAATTTTATACATTTTTCTGTGTGTTTTGTTTCATATGTATGACTACATCAGTAGCGTAATAAACAATATTCTGCCAATCAATTTTCAATAATAATTTGGTTGTCGTCATAAATAGTAACAAATTATAGGTCTAATAATACATTGTAAACGAATAATATCGTGTGGAAAGAAGAAGAAAAAAGCATTGGATGAAGAGGGAAAGAAGAAGCTGAAAAGGTAAAAGTAAAATCAGGGAGGGAGGGGGAGGGTGGGGTAATCAATGTCTGTGATTAAACCCAAGCTTGGGGAGACGTACCCTCCCCTGCCAAACAAAATGAAATGATAAGAAATTGTAAAAGAAACATAAACGTAATAGCGCTAATACAAACAGGAGGCCAAAATAGGATGATTTTAGAATAAAAGTTTTTAACAAGTTAGCCCAATATTTATTTATTATTTTATTAACTTATATGGTTGTTCTCGCGGAGACGGGACTACTTTGACATATGAAGGCGGTTGTTGAAATTGTCGCGGAGACGCCTCCGAAACAGAAAAGGGTGTCCGGTGAAGGAGAAAAAATATCGGAGACGTCTCTAATACTTTTTCCGTCTCAAAGACGCTTTTCGCTTCACGGAGCGTCTCGGAGACATCTCTTTGATGACCCCGCGACAAATTTCAAAAACGTCTCAAAAATAGTCCCAAATCCGTCTCTGCGAAGAGAGAATATCACCATGAATAGCGCATAGTTCACTTATACAGAAAGGTGAAAAAAAACAAAACTGAACAAAACTTGAGGGGCTAAACATTATTTTATACGATCCGCTCGTACAAGACACAGACTTCTGCTTAGCTGTAACGAAAATAAAAGATAGATAATCTGATCGATTGATATCAATCGTAAGTCTTAGGTTTAACGTGTATTAAAGATACAATCGTAATGTCGATAGTATGCCCCTCTATGTTACAGGATGGCGGCTTGTGGGTCAGATTATTGTCTTCAATAGGGCCTGTCCGTATACGATTAAGGCAGATCATTATAGAGTACATAAAAAGAATTAAAACACAGCGTGTCAATTTAAAAAGCGAGATTAAACGTCTTTGATGTAGCCCTGGTATTGTCCTATAGCCTGGCACGCTCCCAAATTTAAAAGCGAGGTTAAAGTCTTTGATGTACGCCCTGGGTATGTCCTATAGCCTGGCATGCTCCCCCGTCACAAAACACACACATAGAACGATCTGTATTTCAGTGGCAAAACCCAAACAATATCATTCTGGCGCAGTGTTCTGCCATTCAATGGCCGTAGATGGCCATAGATGGAGCTATACATGTTTCCCTTTTTTTATCAGGGAACAAACAAACGACGGAAGTCTTTTTAAATTGGCCCGCGCTCTTTTTCGATCAGAAAATCTAAAGCACACGCGGATAAGGGAACGCCGCACAAAGCGCCGTGCCACGGCGTTCTCGCGCCACGCCGAGGGGTTTTACTTTTAGGGAACGTACTAGGTACGTTCCTAAAAGGTAATGACCCATTCTAGATACGTCCTCTTTTTATTGGCTGGCTTCTTCACACCTTTACATCCCCCTTTTTGTCTCTCCCTCTTGCTTACCACTTAGTGTAGCTTTTTCTCTGTCTTTCTCTATATCCATGTTTGTTCCCACCTTTCTGTGTCATTTTGTCTCTGACGAAAGAATTCTGCTAGGATCGAAAAGCTCAGGCTCCTTTTGACTTCATTTTTACACCATTAAGCTCTCCTTTATAGGATTAGCAGTTCAGCAGTTCTCTATTTTGTATTTACTTTCTTTCCTGCTGTTGCATCACTTAGTGTGATCCTCCTTATCCTTTCAGTCTAGTTTTGTCTTTTGTTCCCTTTCATTTGCAGGTTATTTTGTGTTTCTAGATTTACTTCATTTTGCTTTTCTTCCACAGTCGTCCTCTACAGCTTGTGGTTTTCTTATCTAATCTATGTCTCATTTATTTAATTTTTCTCTTTGTTTCAGGTTTTGCCTTCCTCCCTTCCACGTTTTCTGTTTGCATTTTACCTTTCTTCATAGCTACCTATTTCTCCCGTACTGTTTTGATCTCTTATTTATCTCTTTTTTCACAGGTACTCCAGTTTTCTTTCCACTTTTCGTTGATTATTACTTTCTTACCCATATTGTGTGTCTCGTTTTGGCTATGCATTTCCTTCTCCATGCTTAACTTTAACTTTCTTCTACAGCCCTTATCTACGATGACTAACCACCTCTCCTTATTTCACCAACTCAGGAAGACCAAGGCTGAAGG
Organism: Paracentrotus lividus; assembly: GCA_940671915.1. Taxonomy (NCBI): domain Eukaryota; kingdom Metazoa; phylum Echinodermata; class Echinoidea; order Camarodonta; family Echinidae; genus Paracentrotus; species Paracentrotus lividus. The sequence continues at coordinate 18,262,195 of CALNVZ010000218.1, forward strand.
CCCTGAAACTCTCTTTTCACAAGACAATTACAGATTTATTCCCTCAAACCGTATATACCCAAGGCCTCAAACTCCAATGCACTCCTGCCCTTAGGAACCCTCTCACCTGAACTACGAAAGCGGTGGAAACCGGAGTTTACACAGTACTTCCATTCGTCTGATTAACATTCTCTCTGAACAGTGTACAGCGTCACTTGATTCCTTTTCAGCTGACATCCTCAGTTTGGAAGCTGATCTATGTTCTTCTTGTACCCCTACCCAATGGCTCAAGTATAATGATGAAATTGAATCTTGTCTCTCTAAACACAGATCTGAACTCTCTGCACGAGAAACAAGAAAATAGCACCTGACGAAGAAGCGACAACAGTCTAACAGATTCAAACGACCGCACCAACAACACGGTGTGTTTCTCCTCATTCGGTCATTACCTGTCTTCCTCCCCTCTCTCCAAGCAGAAACTTCTCTCCTCTCTAAAAGGTCTCAAGTTTTGTCCACCCCACCCACAGCGGACCAGATAGCCAAGACCTTTCCTTCTTTCTACACCGCAGGATACGCCCTCAAAGAGTTCTTCCTCGATGAACCCCCCTCTGATCCTGAACCCTTCCGCCCACTAACAACATGGATTCCCCCAAGAATAGGGTCCCTTGTCTCGAAAACCTACATCCAAGCTTGTGTTTCCTCCCAAGTACGTTCCTCCAATCTCTCACGATAACAGTTCCCATGACAACCTTCCGCCAAGAAGAACGTCAAGCTCTCTCCTCTCTTAGAACCAGGTCTGACTCATCATCAAACCAGCAGATCAAAGATCAGCGTAGTAGTCATGGACCGCAAAACAGTACACCGAACGAACAGCCATGAGACACCTCAACAATCAATCCCACTCATAAGCGCTCTAGATTCTGACCCTACAAGTGATTCTCCTTCACAAGATCCAATCCACACTGATGACATGAAGGATCGCGAACATCTCTTCCAGGAAGGCAACACAATTCCTTTCCCCGATTAATACTAACCTGCTCGTTTCTTTCTCCTTCCCAAGATCCACAAACCTGGAAACCCTGGTCGACCCATCTCTCTGGCAATGGCTCACCCTACAGAGAACATCTCCCTCTATGTTGCATCACTATATCAAACCTCTTGTTTCCTTGCTCCTTCCTACATCCATGACACCCCAGACTTCCTTAGGGAAACTCAACAGCATCAAGGACCAGATACCTGAAACAGCGATCATCGGCACGTTTGATGTGTTTCTTCCTTGTACACAAACATCCTCATGCTGAAGGCATTCCCGCCTCTTGTGAGGCTTTGGCTCGCAGCGGTCACTCCAACCCCCCATACCCGACATCAAATCCCTCATGACCATGTTCTTACAAGAATAATTTCACTTTCATGGACAAAAACTATCTTCAGGTATCTGGCACAGCTTATGGGCACCCGTATGGCTCCTTCCTACGCTTGTCTATTTATGACCAAACTAGAACAGCAGATTTTAGATTCAGCACCCTGTCGACCGTGGATTTGGTGGCGCTACATCGACGATGTTTCTTCATCTGGACCAGGGAGGAAGAGAGCCTCCACACCTTTATTGATCCCTCAATTTTTCCACAGACCATCAAATTCACCTCTGATTTTTCCCACCAGACGGCCAACTTCCTCGATGTCACGGTCAAGAAAGAGACGAACCGCATCACCACTACTCTCTACACCAAAACCTACAGATACCACCAGTACCTCCACTCTTCTAGCTGCCATCCCGTCTGCAAAACCAGCATCCTTATAGTCAAGCCTCAGACTCCACCGTATCTGCTCTGACGATTCTGACTTTTCTCCATGCTAGGAACCTGAAGAATCATCTTGTGACCAGAGGACATAGTGCTAGGACAGTCCAACAAAGCCATTAACAAAGTTCGTTCTCTCCCTAGATCCGATGTTCTAGAAAGAAAGCTGACCACCAGGACACCACGGACAGATTACCCCTTGTGACTACCTTCCACCCTAATTTTACCTCCTCTCCGCACCATCCTTCATGCTAATCACCATATTCTCCACACTTCTGATCGTCTCCTACAGGCCGTTCCTGACACTCCCATCGTGGCATTCCGACGCCCCCGCAACCTAAGGATCTCAATCGTTCGTGGCTGAAGCCCTCCCTTACTGACCATTCTTCTCCCATTCGCATGGCACCTTCAAATGTACAGCCAACAGATGCATCATTTGCAATTAACATCCACAAGGCGATACTTTCCAGAGTACCTCCACTAGCAGATCTCATCACACCAAGGGAACATCACACTGCACCACTTCTAATGTTATTATCTTATCACTTGCAGAGTTTGTAAGATGCAGTATGTAGGTGAAACCAAGACCACTCTCAAAAGACGCTTCTATGGGCACGATCCACTGTCACCACCCAACCAAGCTTGACACCCCAGTTGGGAACCATTTCAACCTTCCTACACACTCCTATCTCTGACAATGTCTCTAGGGCATTGAATTTTTAGGTACTCCGTCCTGATATCTGTCGTTTCAGCAGAGAGAAGTTTCTGGATGAGACGTCTTCGGCACCATTCAACCTCACGGTCACAACATTCAGGAGAGGTAAATGACTAACCTCTTTTTTCTCACATTCCTTTCTTGATATCTGTTTTTTCCCTCTTTCCTTTTTAGCTTAGTTTAGTTTATTTGCAGGGTTTGTTTTTATTGACTAATACATTCTGTTTCTCTTATCAATTCTTCTTTCTCTTTTCTCCTTACAGGTTCACACTTCTCTTTTGTTTTTTGTTTTTAGTTTTGTTTTCATGTCTTCCCTTGTTTCTTTATACTGTTTTACTTATATTTATCCCCCCCCCTTACTTCTTCTTGTAGGTCTATAACACACAGGTCTACTAGGTGTTTTTCCCCTTGGCTTTTTCTCTTTTCTTTCATTTCTTTTCAGCCCAAGCCTCCACTCTAATACCCTTCTTTTTACTCTTCCTCCCTCTCTCCAGCTTATCATCTCCCTTTTGTTTCCAGTTTGCTGTTTGATCTCAACCTCCTCTTGCTTTTGATTGTCGCTGCTTCTATCACACCTTTCTATTCATATTCAGGTGCCATATCTGCAGCTTTGGCGATCATGATTTCCACAAACTCTCTATTTTTAGCTTTCTCATTAACTGTAACCCTTTCCTCTACTCCTATTCTCTCAAGCCATTTATTCAAGCTGTCGCATCAATGTCACTCTTTCTCCTTTCCTCTACTCCTTTTTCCCTTGAACTTTTCCTGTCAGTGACAGATTCCTCTCTAAACCTCCCTTTCGTGTCAGTGTCCCCAAAAACCTCAACTGTTCTAATTCGTATGTCATGAAGCAAGTTTCTGTTTTACATTAGCTTTCCTTAACACTTCCTTATGCTAACTCGATCATACCATTTGATTTTCAGCATCTGTCTGAGAAGCCACATTTCACAGCTAGCCAGAACGCTTGACATATCTGCTGTGATTGTCCATGGCTTCGCTTCCATACATTAGAACCGGATTGATGTAACAATTAAGTACCCGTATTTTAGTTTTCATACTAAGTGAAGGATTTCTAAAAATATACTCATTTTTGAAAAAGCAGACTTTGCTAGGGCTATCCGTCTCTTAATCTCCTTCTCACATCTGGCATCTTCTGTGATGATGCTTCCGAGGTAGTTAAAGGACGATACTTGTTTGATGACTTGGTCTCCTAAACTTAAGTTCGCATCTGGGGCTACCCCTTTTTGTAACAACTAAACTTTCTGTTTTTGTAGTTAATTTTAATCCCATTCTTTCGCTTTCTCTAACTACTATGTCCAAGAGCTTCTGTAGTCCTTCTGCAGATTTGGCTAACAACACCTGTGTCATCTGCGTATCTGATGTTCGTGATATTGTTACCTTCCAACTAGGATTCCTCCTCATTCTTTATTGTTCTAAGAATAATTTCGCTGTATAAATTGAATAAGTCCGGTGACATCACACACCCTTGTCTCACTCCTCTCTTGATGTCTGTGTACTCGCTGTACTCTCCATCTATTCTTACACAGGCAGATTGATTGTAATAGAGGTTCTGTAACAAGCGCAGATCTTCCATATATATCCAGCTTACGGAGCTCTTCAAACAATTTATCATGTCTAACCTTGTCAAAGGCCTTTGAGTAGTCTATGAAGCACATGAATACATCCTTCTGCATTTCAACTGCTCTTTCACTTATGTTCCTAATTACAAATATGGCGTTCCTGGTGCCAGCATCTACAACAAAACCAAACTGTTCTGGACCAATTTCTGGATTTATCCTACTTCTTGCCCGTAAAAGCAGAATTCTAAGAATAATCTTCGTTACATGGCTGATGAGGCTAATAGTTCTATATTTTTCACAATCTACTGACCCCCATTTTCTTTGGAAGTGTTACAAATATTGATTTGCATAATTCTTGTGGAAACTTTCCCTCTTCATAAATCTTGTTGATAATTTTGTTAGTTTTCGATGCATAGTCTCCTAATGCTTCTATCATCTCATTACCACACCATCCGGTCCAGGTGATTTGTTCTTTGTTCATCATTGTCACTGCTTTACAGACTTCTGATTTAAGGATTTGTGCCCCTTCTGTGCGGAACGCTCTGCATATCATTTCTTTCATCGTCAAATAGGTTACCAATATATTCTGTCCATCTACTTCATTATTTCCTGTTTTTCAAAAAGCATAAGTCCATCACTTGATTTAATGCATCCAGAGTTTGAAGAACATGACTTTCTGTTGGTAAGGTCATTTATCCTCTGGTGTACTTTATAATTCCTACTATATTGTGTTTCAATTTCGGCACAGTTGTCATTTATCCACCTCTCCTTTTGCCTCTTTGCAGCATGTTTAATTTTCCTGTTAAGTTCTCTATATTCTCTACTCTTTCTGCCCTTATTTTCTGTCTCTTTTCCATCATCGCCAGTATCTCCTCTGTTATCCATTACTTTTATGTCTTTTCTTTCTCCTTGGCACAGTCTCCTGAGCAGTCTCTACCAAAGATGCTTCTCATCTGCTCCCATGTGTTCTCTTCTCCTTCATCTGTTAGTTCTTCGAACCTATTCCTTACTTGTATGGAGTATTGGAGTCTGACGTCTGGTTCCCTAACTGTTCAAAGTCCATTTTCTCAACAACCTTAGCCTTTTTCAGTTTTTTGAGTTTACACTGTAGTGTGCATATCACAGGTACGTGGTCGCTTCCACAGTCAGCTCCTGGATATGTCTTTGCCTGTTTTACTGCTCTCTTGAATCTATTGTTTATTCAATATAGTCTATTTGATTTCTAGTTTGGTCACCCGGACTCACCCATGTGTATAGTTCTCCTTGGGTGCTCTTTGAACCATGTGTTGGTGATGATCATATTCTCTCCTTCGCACCATTGAACCATCTGTCACCACGATCATTTCTTCTGCCGATTCCATGTTGACCAACGGTCTGTCCATCTTTACCCTGACCCACCTTTGCATTTAGGTCTCCCATGACAATGGTAATCTCATTTGCTTTACATTGTGATTTCGCTTCATCTAAAGATCCATAAAAGAATTAATATCCTCATCTGTGCTTTCAGATGTGGGGCATATACCACTATGATCGACATGTTGAAAGGTTGCCCCAGTAACTTAACCAAAAGTACCCGTTCGCTCAAAGTCCAGTAACCAAGACACTTTAGAAATAAGGGGATCCATCACAAAGTCCTACTCCTCTTTCATGTACTTTCACCTCCTGCATATATCATTTTGTATCCATCGATTGTAAATTCTCCATTATTTGTCCATCTTGTTTCATTTAAACCTAGTATGTGACATTCAATCTTTTCATCTCTTGCTTCACGTTCTCCAGCTTGCCACTCTGATGTAAAGTTCTCACGTTCCAAGTTCCCACTCTGATCTTACACCTATTGCGGACAGATCTGACTGACGGTCTGGGCCACCCTGTCGCTCATGGGATCCCCTACCGGGCGAGACGCTTACCCTGGATGTTGATGGGTTAGCCCCCTTTACGCCGTTGTCTCTGATCTTATAGTTGTTGTGTTTCATCATGATTGGTCTTGAAGAATAGTGAAGTGGTTTTCCGTTGCTCCTCTTCACCGCAGCATGTCAGCCGTATCTGGGATGGCCAGTACGCCCGACAATTTTAATAGAGGTTCACCGTTGTCCTAAAGTTTGGATCTTCCGCCGAGACACTCTTACTGCATTGCTGCTGCCCAATGCAGGGCAAGGCCTTTTTTAATAGGCGGCCTTTATTCGCCTTCACACTACAGTGTCATAAGGGTTAATGCCAGCTTTATTGTTACTGTTGCCGCCACACAAACAGTACTCTAGCCCCTTTGTTGTAATGGACCTCCATTAGTCGCCTTTACGACACGCAGAGGGTGCGTGGGGGTATTCTTACAGGGCCCACCCCACCCCTTTTTGTTCTCTCCCTCTTGGCTTGCCACTTAGGTGTAGCTTTTCTCTGTCTTTCTCTATATCCATGTTTGTTCCCTACCTTTCTGTGTCATTTTGTCTCTGACGAAGATTCTGCTAGGATCGAAAGCTCAGGCTCCTTTTGACTTCAAAAACATTACTTGTACAGTTAGGGGTTCAGGAAACTTTGGAAAGAAAGGCATAACATGCATTATTGGTCCCTTTCAAATCTATCAAGAACCATCAGTAACTGTTTATCGATCAAATATCACAATTACACCTTCTCAAAACACTTTACAACTCTCTTATGGCATAAGAGAAAATCTGATAATTAACCAATATCATTGGTCATGTATGCCCTCCAATATCATTGAAGGGTGCAATATGACAAACCAACTATTAAGCTTACTTTACTTCAGAATTCAATCTCCTTCTTAAGGGGTGCAAGCTTCATAATGGTTATCTGTTCCGCTCAAAATTTACTAGGGATAGTCAATAGTACCTTCACGATATCACTCTTATAAACATCATTTCACAATATAACAATCTCTAAGAACTGCTTAAACGTTGAAATAACTATTCTTCAGTTAAACAGAACTATAGATTTGGATTTCCATGCATCCCTTAAATGCTATGTCCAGGGAAACATTATGGATCAAGGGATGCAACATATTATCTGGTATGATAAGAACAAAGTCATAAAGAAAGATGTTGATCATGACCCTTCTTAATCGAATAAACTTGGCATAGAATCTGTTATCAGACTTAAAATTTACAATGAATCCTATCAATGTAACAAAGTGTTCTGTAGGTTTGTTGCAGAAACATGTAGCATTGCATCAAATCCTCTGATTTTGTGTGAAGGAACAAGAGAAAATATTACAGGGATGAGGCCCCAATTTGAAGAGCAAGGAACCACAATTTCCATTGTGGATACTTCTACTCCAGGACCCCTTTCTAAAGCTTCAAATGGAAAAGATCATCATTTAGTTCCCATAATAGCCATTATGAGCATTTTGTTATTATTAGTAGTACCAATTGTTTCTACTGTAGCAGTATGTACATACTTAAAATGTGTACAATCCAACAGCCAAGCAGAGATATCCCAACATACCCACGGAATGGTGCAACAACAAAACCCAACTGAAAGACCACCTACAACAGGTTCTGAAGTTGTCTATGAAGATCCCCCACTGACCATCCAAGATCCATTGGATTCCACCACAGATTACCCATTAAACTTCAAATATTTATATGAGTCAGAGGCATACCACACTACCACATCATCTAGCCTGGACAGCTCTGCAAGCACCACTAGTTGTACAACTTCACAGGACAGCTTTGACAGTAGTTTACCTGTCTCTGGAAAAGTTCTTCAAGCTTAGTTAGCAATATAATAAAAGATAATGAACATGAGGCCCAGCTCTAACACTCCACCCCACATTGGGCTGTGTCAACTAGAAAATCACTATCTAGCCATGAATGAATCCATTGTGTATTTTAATTCTTCCAAGCTTTCTTGAAAGATGTTTAAGATTGTAATAAATGAGTTATATACGTATTTCATTATTCATATACTATGAATTATAAGTATCATTAAAGGGGAATCCAACCCACGGAGAGAATCAACTTTACAGGAAAGAGGAAAATGAGAGGAGCAATCTAAAAAAAGTTTCATCAAAATCGGTTATCAAATAAGAGAGTTATGAAAGTTTGAAAAGTCTCGTTGTACGTTCTATGGATATCCTCAAATTGGCAACAATGGCTTCAAAATGGCTGATTTTATGGACAACTCTCCATTTGTTTTGTACACAAATTTTCAGATTCTCCCCATTTTCTTTCAAAATATGTCTTCTTTACTTCTGAGTTTAAAATATGTCATGGGAAAATATATTTCACACATGACCCTTCTTACTCGAATAAACTTGGCATAGAATCTGTTATCAGATTTAAAATTTACAATGAATCGTATCAATGTAACAAAGTGCTCTGTAGGTTTGTTGCAGAAACATGTAGCATTGCATCAAATCCTCTGATTTTGTGTGAATTAGGAACAAGAGAAAATATTACAGGGATGAGGCCCCAATTCGAAGAGCAAGGAACCACAATTTCCATTGTTGATACTTCTACTCCAGGACCCCTTTCTAAAGTTTCAAATAGAAAAGATCATCATTTTGTTACCATAGTAGCCATTACAAGCATTTTGTTATTATTATTAGTACCATTTTTTTCTACTGTAGCAGTATGTTCATACTTAAAGTGTGTACATGTTCAATCCAACGGCCAAGCAGAGATATCTCAACATACCCAAGTAATGATGCAACAAAAAAAAAAAACTGAAAGACCACCTACAAGAGGTTCTGAAGTTGTCTATGAAGATCCCCCACTGACCATCCAAGATCCATTGGATTCCACCACTGATTACCCATTAAACTTCAAATGCTTATATGAGTCAGAGATATACCACACTACCACATCATCTAGCCTGGACAGCTCTGCAAGCACCACTAGTTTTACAACTTCACAGGACAGCTTTGACAGTAGTTCACCTGTCTCTGGAAAAAGTTCTTCAAGCTTGGATAGCAATGTTATAACAGATAATGAACATGAGGCCCCGCTCTAAAACTCCACCATACATTGGGCTGTGTCAACTAAAAAAATACTATCTAGTCATAAATATGAATCAATTGCATGTGTGAATTCCTCCAAGCTTTCTTGAAAGATTTTTAAGATTGTCAATCAATTCCATTTGCATTTCTTTATCAAATACCATTTATCATAAGTGTTATTAAGCAATTGGTTTGCACACAAATCAAAGTACACGACATTTATATTTGGGTCATTCCACAGGGTTGGGGCAACAGCATATTTTTGTGTACATCCCACATATCTTGTATTATTCTGAATTTGTTGTTTTTTAAATTATATTGTAAGAAGGTTGCTATTTGAAGCAGTGTTTATTTGATTTATGATGGAAAGTTCTTGTTTTAAAAAAATGTAGTGTTGGTTGCCCTTTATTTTCCTGTTGTCTCTCATTTTAGTGAGTCAAGTGGTGACTGAAAACATGTAATTTCAGATATAATGTATCGAAAAGTTATGACTAGCTCTCACTCTTGTAGTTGTTGTTTTGTACAGGCAATAGTATATGATGTTTAAAGTAAGAGTTCTTGGCAAAAGGCTAACAGTGACTGTAAATAAATCCAAAGTTAGGCCCATTCCACCGTTACAAAGTGTTCCCCCTTCAGTTTTTGTAACTTGAGTATAGTTGAATTTTATGTCAAAATGGATGCACTAATCTTCATGCTGCATTCGGGAAATAAGAGGCTGTCATAGAATTTATCATGGAACCTTGGGTTTGATAGATGTAAAAAGAACAAGAAAAATATGTGTCGATTCCAAATTTGATCGTGATGTCCCTTATTTTTGTAACTGTGTTTCAAACTCTTTGTCTCGAAAATGAAGATTCCAGCAGCTCTTGCGGGGAGCTATTATAGTTGTTGTGAAATTTCTTCGGGGGAGACTAACAAAAAATTGAGTCAGCACACCCCTGTGACGATGTTAGGGGCGTTTTTAACGCTGATGTCCCTGGTAACGGTTCGTACCAAAATGAATACATTCCTCTTTGCATAGCATAAGTCCATTTATTGTACTTTCAAAGAAATGAGTCTGTGATGTCACATATGCTCCGTTGTGATATATCAATTTAATTTTACTTGATTTTATCATGCAAGAGAAATGTCTGTGAATTGCCTTTATTTTACACTACGTGTCCCATGTACTCGTTCTTGATGTGGAGATTGACATTGTCTGATCTGATTGGAAAAAATGGGTTTTTGTTCATGTGGGACCTATCCAATATCAGAAGTATGGTCTAATTAGTCTAGTGTGTTACATCTCTCCTTGTCGTTCCTGTATTCTCCTTTCTCTTGATATTATCTTTGAACCTTAACTCTGTATTAATTGCATGCTCCATTACCATTTGTTCATCATCTTGAAGTTTCATTCATAAATCTATGCATTTCACATAAACAATACAGTTCTTACTGATTTAAATATATTCAAAGAATATTTATTAGAAATTATAATGAAATTATTGCCTTACACAATGTATTTTAATGTATTAAATTTTTAATACTCTGCATGCAATGGCTTTTCGATTAATAATGAACCTCGTTACAGGGGACATTGATGTCCCCCTCTCTGGTATTCCTTAAAGAAGGCTTACCTTCATATCAGAAATTGTTGGAGATTCAACTGAAATCAATACAAATATGAAGAGACATCATTTCCACTTACTCTCTCAGGGTTCAAATCATTCAGTAAGTTTTCTTTTCAAGAATTCAGCGAAAAAATTATAAATGGGAGCGTCCACATGAGGGCACAGGAGAAATGGAATACATTCACATACACATTTGTTCATAATCAGCTTTGAATTGTTGGAAATAACCATTCAGTCAGTAGAATATGTTATGGATTATGCTTGTGTGATATGATGAAGACTGAGGACTTGAAATTGATGCTTGGAGAAGAGAAAATAAGCAAATCCTGAAAAAAATCCCTGTAACGGTGGTATTTTATAACATCTGTAGCTCTGATTATCTAGAATGAAAAGGTCGATTTCAAATGCATGGAATTTATTGAAGTGGTAATGAGCTAACTTCAATTGATGTTTCATCTCATTTGAAACACTTTTATTTTTGAGCTTCCATGTCACAGAAATTGCCCCAACCCGATGGAATGACCCATTTATAACCAGCCTCACATCATTGTTAAAGTACTATCAATCCAATTAAAGGTAAAAACATGGCTGTACTTTAATAACAATTACCCTTTTAAGTTACTTCTATGAAAATCTTAATTTGTCATAGAATTTGTTTCATTCAATGAAAGTAAAGGATTCTGCACAAAATAAAAAATCGCTATTCCAAGATGAGAATTATTTACATAAAACTGTAATCTAAAACATGCTCAGAAAATCTCATAGAAAATCTAGACACTATTGCCTTTTGGGATTTTTTTTTTTAAATGTGAATTATGAAAATTACCTATTTGATAAGAAAATCAAGGGAATCTTGAAGGAGAGAGACTATTGACATCGACAAATTAGGCAGGTTGGAGGCTAGATATTGTATATACATGTAGCTCAATACAAGAATACATTAAATGAAATCAAACAGCGTAGATAAGTGTTATATTAGTATAAGTAAAAGAACAGAAGGCAGTTCATTCATTAGATCACATGCTTCATGGAAGAAAGATGGTGAAATGATAATGGTAATTTTATTAAATGGAGGGGTCCGTTGTAAAGCAGTTCTTATAACTGAACCGGACTACCCTCCACCCTGTATGAAAGTGTTGTATTTGTATTTGCTTATTAAATTTTATAAGGCAGGTTAGACTTATATGATCTTTTACTTTTACTAAAATCTACAAACAACAGCACCAACAATTCAATAAGGTAATTTTATTCCCTGATTAATCTCATATTCACATTTATTATGTATGTATAACATTTGTAAATATGTTTCTTTGTTTGTACTCTCATACTCAAGAGGGGGTCGATAGAGTCAATAAATCTTATCTTAACTTATAAATTACATTTTTCTTCAAATGTTCTTGTTATCACCAAGCAAGTCAAAACAAGTTTTTCAAAAGTATGTGACAAAATATTAAATGCCAAAATAAACAAAATTGCATTATTAAAATAAACAAGTTTGGACATGCCACCCCACTTGTAACCAGGAAAGATCATTTTTTATGTAGCTCAGCTGACTCAAAATTCATCTTTAAATCATAATTCTACTGACATTGGATCGATTAAGACCCTCGCTTCAACACTCAGATTTCATAGTTTTCAAGGTATGGTTTACTTTTTTTCATATATAAAGATATTTAAAGGTATCACAAAAATAAATTAATCTTGGCCATGTTTATAAGCACTCCTTGTTTTCATAATTAGATTGCGTAACTATTAACATGTAGAGAATCTAAAACTGTTTGTTACCGCATTTTCATAAAAGGCATTAGGCATTTTCGGGGGCAATGGCCAGCTAAAACAAGAAAGGTGGTTTCAGTGCTCAAGAGTTAAAGATATGTACAATGAATAAACATGTATGTTCAATAATACATGTAGAGTATGTTTTACTAGTGTTATATTGTCGTCAGTGGGCTGATAAAACCTTTTATCTGAAGGATTCCAACAATGTCAAATGATTGGGAGAGTGACAAAATATGATGATGAACGTACTATAGCATAATTGTGAGTTTGCCTTTCTTTTGTCAGCTGTGGTGGCTTCATTTTTAGGAAAGAGATCTTGGATCTTTACAGAACATCACTTGTCCGATTACCTGTACAGAAACGTTGTTAGCACTGACAAAGCACTAACAGTAGGCCCTGTTACACCCGTATGTCGCAGCAACATATATGTCAACAATAGATCCTAGATGTACATAAAATTTACTCCAAAACAATATTCTGATACACATTTGTGGGGGCGTGGCACTCTATGTTCCCATAATTGGCAACAATGTTATTCAATTTGGGGGTTATTTTCTATACCCAGGGGGCAGAAAACCTACTTACCCACTTACCTACATGTAGGGCAAGTGAAAACATGATGTTTGTCACTTGTTTGATGTTTATTTCACGTTATTTTTTTTATATTTTTTTTATCTTTCATGCAGAAACAAGATAATTTAAATTGCTCTATCATCATGCCAAATATTGAAATTATTGGACAAATAATAAAAACAAATATTAATGAGGGCACAGTGTCCCCCCCCCCCCCTTGGCCCTAGGAAAAACTAATATACCTGGTTTTAATAGGGTTAACCCAAATGGGTGATTTTCACTATCCAAAAATAAGGGATTTCATCAGCCCAATGATATGAATGTAAAACATATTTTTCATTTACATTATGCTCCATCTTATCATGAAAGTGAAATTCACAGCATTTTTTTTTTTCTTAACTTTGCTGAATATTTCATTTTTATTGATAAGAAGTGATTTAAAGAGTAAATGAATTTTGTTTGTCTCTTTCTCAAATAGGATTGTAAAATGGAAATGAGCTCAGATGCACCAGGTGGCCAATCAGTCAAAAGTTTTATGAACAAAATAACATCATTTTCAAACAATAATGGAAATTAAAAATTGGTTATTGGCATGTGTTTTTATAATACTTGTCAATATAGCTTCTAGCAGGGATGGTCTTATCGAGAAAGTCTCATCAACGACTCAAGGTAAACGCTCTAAAGTTATCTTCCTTGTTCAGAATAAAGAACGGTGCAGTTACCAACTGCTATTCAAGGCAGATTCCCAAAGTGTAAATGAAACCTACCATCATCTAATAAAGAACCAGAGGATAAGTGTAGATACAGACAATATCTTTGGTTCCTTTGTTGTGACTTTGAATATTGAAGACACTCAGAAATCAGACGCAGGGATATACCAAAGCAGATTCGTTTGTTCTGGGCACAACTCCACACAGTACTATCAATTGCGGGTCAACCATCCACCTAATCAAGCAACCTGTCACTGGACCCACAGAGAAACTCAACACGTCTCATCCTACTTTGAATACTCTCTCTTGAACTGCACTGCAGGACAGGGTTACCCACATGGAAGCATTGTATGCTACACTCTAGGAAAACGACACACTGGTGCATATTCCCCGGTTCTTGTGACTGGAAAACAAAATATAGTTTCTTTATTTTGGCTTCAGAAACTTTTTCCTATTCACTGCTGTTCTGTAAATAGAAAGTTTACTAAGACATTCAAGTTTTGTACAGACTTCAAGTGGGGTGGGACCTATGAGACTTCTGATGCTACAACACAAAAAGACAGCACAAATATTCACCCCAACAGTCCACATTCACTAAGTACACAATCACAAACATTTTCATTTGTAACAAGAGGTGATTTAGTAAATGATCAGACCAGAGGAAAAAACAGGGCAGTACAATTTTTCATAATAAGTATTTGTCCTATCATATTTATTTTAATCGTATATCTCATACTTAAGTTTCATATTTTAAAGGACTTTATTGCAAGGAGCTGTAAAGATGGGATTAAAAGGACCTAATTTTTCTTTCTTGTTCCTCTTTCTCCTTTTCTTACAATTCAATAATTCTACACTTTTAAGCTTTAATGAAGGAGATAATGCAGAGATGGTTTTTCAGTATTATGATTTAAATAATGCAGATGTATCACTGCATGTATCAAATAGACCAATGTTCTATCACTCTGGCAACATGTCAATGGGTGGTCTGACTCAAAAACAACGTGGTAGAATATTTGTTCACAAAGGTTTACACAAAGATGAAAGTTCACACAAATCTATTCTTATGATTAGAGTGACAATCATTAATGTTACAAGAGAAGATGCAGGTACATTCATATGTGAAATTTTTAAAAACAGTGAAAAACAAGAAGAATTAACCAAGAAAATAGGATTACAGGTAGAATTTCCACCAGGAAGAGCATCTTGTGAAATTGAAGGTAGTTTTGGTGAAATGAATGGGGTTTGGATAAGAGTAAATTGTGTAGCACCAGTAGGTAGCCTCCATGGGTTTATAGATTGCTATCAAAGGGGTGAAAAGATGCCCCCTTGGACCAGACCTGTACAGGATAGAACCACTGTTAAGCAAGCATTGTGGATAAAAAGAGCCCATCCTGTACACTGTTGTACATCAAACTATGAAAGACCAACACACAGATGTGGTTGTAAGGATTTTGGATGGGACCCTTTTACAGGTGCAATTCCTCCTGATAAGATAGATCCCTGTCAAATAACACAGGTTGAACCAAATGAAACACCAACAACTACTAAGAAGAGACAAGAAAGTCACTCCTCTGCCTCCAATCAACCATTGACATCCACAATGCACGGCAGTACCACTGCTGCTTTCTTGGAAGATGAACTTCTAAATATATTTGCTGGGCGAAACATACTGGTATTCATATGTGCTTTGGTCATAATCATCATAATTTTAGTTATATGTTTAGTGAAGTCCAAAAAGGAATTAAAGAACTTTAAATGTCAGTCACTAGAAACAGCAAAGTATGAACAAACCAATACCAAAAATATGTCACAAGGTGATGAAACTTCAGAAAGCACCAGTTTGACTGAAGTATCAACAACTGACAAGGAAAGTGAATCTCCTAGTTCAAGTGTGAAAAGTGATAAAAAATCAGCACTTCGTGCTACAGAAGAAAATCCTTCTTTTAGAGGAGGTAGAAAAAAAGCTTACACTAAACAAAGAATATTGACACATGATTAATAAGGATCTATGACATTTGCTCTGGCGACACTTGCTCCACAGTCAACACTGATCAAATGGCCAACATCAGTCCTGACCTACATGTAAACACTATACCTACAGACCTAATTATGCTAAAAGTAACCCTAACCATGCTAACAGTAACCCTATTGCAATCCTTACATTAGATCTCAAATGAAATAAAGCCCCATAACAATTGTCGCCAGGGCTTTTATCAGTTTCCTAATCTGTAAACTGCCTACAATCCTCCTTATTGGAGTAAGGATGTACCAGCCGTCAATATTCAGACTCTGATATACAGTTGGGGTAAGCAGTTCACATAAACTTTGTAAATTGTCAATCTTCGTAAAGGCATTTGATATTTTGGGCTTTATTTCTCATCCCAAGCATATGAGATAGGACCTTTTTCGGTGGTAAGATATAATGACAGAAAATGTAATAAGAATCATAGATTTAACATTTACATAGGCTAAGAAATGATGTTTGAAAATATTTTTATGATCGCCATAAATTGGAAACAAATATCAACTGTTTTTGGAAAGAAACTTGTATCTGTACACTTCAGTCTCACTGGTAAGCCATTTCAATGATAAGAGTTTAATAGGCGCTTTTGCTAGATAACAAATTTTTCATAGTAGTACTAAAATTTTGGAAGATGAAATAGATTTTATGATGTTTGGGCAAGTAAACATTTTTCATTGAATTTTCCACATGTATGTAACTTTCTGACTTCAATAGGGTTGTTTCGTAATGTATTCATTTATGCATGACGTCATCGAGGGTTGGACAAACAATGGTGCGAGCATGCGCTAGCAGACAACGAACAGTACGTATTTCCCATTACAAGTCATGATTTTGCAAGACTTCATGTTCATATTTCACCCTTTTTTTCCACGTTTGTTGATGATTATGATTTAAAACCCCTGTTCACCTTTATGGATATACTAGTATTGCTTTGTTATTAAAATAAGCTTGATGTTGAAAATATGATATAATTTCTCTTAAAAATACAAATTTATAAGCTGATTTGGTCATTTTCCTAACTCAGCCTCGCCGCCTCATGCGCAACACGTCTCATTCAGAAGGCGCATCCATGTTGAGGTATAATGCCTAATAATGCCTAATCTAAACAGATCATGGCAGGCAATAATTATTTGATTAGATGCACTGATCTGCCTTTATTTTCCATTTCCAAAGTCTTTACTCATTTATATTTTTCTGTACATTTTACCTTATTATTGATGGTTTTTGTTCAAAATGTCCGATCTATTTCTGTGAAGGCATTCAAGAATAATAGGGTCACTTCATTTTTTTACGGGGGTAAACAAAATACAAATTAGTAATGTTTCTACATTTTAATTACAAGTTTTATATGATAAGTTAAAGCAAACATTATAAAATTATAAATACTCTGATTTATTACCAAAAAAGGTATTTCATAGTGGTCGACAAGGACTTTTATTTTAGAAAGGGGGATAAAAATATCTCCGCATGATGGTACAAGACATCGACAGTACATGCACAGTACGTATCCACCATTTTTCATGCCGTGACTCTTACAAAATGATTTTCTGATTTTTGGTAATTCGTACATTGTTTCAAAACTCCATCCATTATTTTCTGTATATTCCTGTGATGGTAAGTTTCTTATTGGAAATTACTGTGTTAATAAATCTTATCATCATTTCAGTTATGTGAAATATGCCATCCAATCCACCATGTCGTTTTCAAAGTCAGAGTAGCAAGAAACCTGCAGAGCTCTAACCTCACGGACAATCTCGATGCCGTTAGAGCGGCACACTCTTGTTCGATCATACGCTACGTGCAAGAATTGCATTTATCAGTCATGTCATTGCTTGAAACTGTACTTGAAACTTGACTTTTTCAGAATTTTTTTTTCAGGTTTTCAGCAACAGGCTTTGTAAATGGCAAGGCAATAGGTATATGGACGTAGATCTGTGTTCACAAACATAGTCAAATGACAGATGTTGAAAACAAGAGTGAAATAAGAGCATAATGTCGCACGAAAATCGTGACTGCAATAAGAAACACATGTAGTGCGTCGTCTGCTCGCATGTTCGTTGTCCAACCATGGTTAATTCTCGGTTACGCAACCGGGCGCCGAAACTACCCTATTGAACATTTTCACCGACCTTAATCCAGTATAAAATACCCTACATTCCAATATCCCTTTAGGCGACTTTAACCATAAGATAAAGCACAGCCCACTGAGTGAAAACCGCACAGCGGCATTTTATACTGGAAGTACTAATCCCCTTCTAAAGTCAATGGAGGAATAATGGGGGAATAGGTATATTTGGCTTTATTCCCGCTGTGCTGTTTTCACGGCTTATGCTAAAGTGTTGCGTTTTGGCGCGGCGCGGCGCGTTAAAAAATGGAAATAATCGACGAAAAAAAACCAAGGTGTCTTCAAAGCGTCCTACGAAAAAAGGAAAAGATTCTGGATCGATTTTTGTGAAATTTTTGGAAATGATTATCATTTTTCGGACTCGAGACTTTAGCATAAGCCCTTGTGTGGGGTTAGTGTGTATGTGCGTGTGTGTGTGTGTGTGTGTGTGTGTCAAAAATTGTGTGACTAATAGTTCCAAAACGATGCATATGGATTTTACCCCAACACTTAAGCGTCAACCCCTTCTAACACACTGCGCGCCGCCTATAAAAAGCTGCAAAACGGTACAATTTTCCTCTTGTTTCAACCATATCTTTTGACCCGATGGGCCTAGTTCACCAACAAAGTATTAGAAAATGTAACTCTTCTTCGTTTATGTGATATAAAATCACGATTTTTGCTCTTTCAGCGTACCGTCATTTTTGTTTGAATTTCATCAATTTTGTCAAAGTTTCTATGGTATTGAACTTTTTTGACTGAATGCTTCCGGCTTATCAGTAAGTTTCTTGCCGGGAGTGGGCTATTTTTCACCAACGGAAAAAGATTTAAGTTATTCAGCTCATTTTGAAAATGTTGATATATAAATTATTCTTAATGGATGAAAAAAAAGCACCGTCATTTTTTACTCAAAAGATCAAACCAATTGATGCCTACGTCTGATTTGGGGAACTTGGCTATAGCGAGCCAGGCCGGCTACGGGTCGTACCATTCTTGCTCAGGGGAAATCAAGGGTTTTTAATTCTGTGGAACACTGCGGTATCGAGATTGAATTAGAAAAAGAAGAAAAGAGCGACATTTGTACTGATTTTCGTAAATAATCACACAGTCAGGTAGTGATGAGATTTTCCTTGACAAGAAAATGACAAGAAACAATGTCTGCTGAAAATAAATAAACGGTCTCAATAAATCGCCGTACGTGTCCCTCCCACTAAGCCCAAACGCCGTGTCACCCCCTTGCTCTAAATAGAAACAGTCGCCTACCTATCGTGATCCCGGCCGGCCAATCGATTCAACCGCACAGCTGACCGGACATTGTACGCGTAGTCGTTCTGTGCATGCGCACAGCTATACGCAGTGATTAAAAGCGTCAAATTAGGTGAAAGAAATCGGGGGTCACAAATTCATATGAAAAGTTTGGTCGATGCTGTTTACGGCTATCGGCAGCAATCAGAAATCGCGATGGGCTAGTCCTGGTCCTGGTCACGTTCACATGGTTTAAATTGCGAATTTCAATGAAATTCCTGTCCTGGTCCTGGTCCACAGAATCAGGGGGCCGCCTATTACTCACATAATGCCAGCAACCAGAAATCGTGATGGGCTAGTCCTGGTCCACTCCTGGTCCCGGTCCACGTTCACATTGTTTTAATTGCGAATTTCAATGAAATTTCCTGGTCCTAGTCCTGGTCCTGGTCCACAGAATCAGGGGGCCGGCCTTTGTACTCACACAATGCCAGCTCCTAAATTCTTTTTGTCTTGGAAGAACTTGAATCCGCCCATGACTTGGGCTCATTTCCTAAAATTTCACAAAAATCGATTCAGAATCTTTCCTTTTTTGTAGGAGCTTTCAAGCACCTTTATTTTTTTTTCGTCGATTATTTCCATTTTTCAGCGCGCCGCGCCGCGCCACAACGCTACACTTTAGCATAAGCCGTTTTCACGCTATGGGCCACAGCTTTATCTTTTGGTAAGTTGCCTTAAAAATGATAAAAGTGTAAAACTAGGCAATAGGAGCTTTCTGACAGAACAAAGCCATCCATAACTCAAGCTTCAATGAATTCTATTTAAATTTCAAAACAAAATGTTCATTTTGTACAGTGTTATGCAACTTGGTGGAAATAATCTATTCACTGTAAATCTGAAGGGCATGTAAAGAACAGCCATGTTGGCAATACCTAACATCTTGATACATCAGTTTTTGTTTTCCTTTTTTTTTTTCATTTCACTTGGTATTAAAGTATGACTTCTTCCCGTACTGATTTTACTAATTTCACAAAATTGAATTTGCATTGTACGTAAAATTTTGTCATGTTTGTGATTTTCTTTAAAAAATAAGATGTTTAAAATAAGTTATTTCATGGTAAATGACATTACAGTTCATATCAGTTTCTAGACTGACTGTGTTAGAGATATTACAAGAATGTATTACTACAGCTACATGTAAATATAAACTTATGATAGTGAAGGGATTTGGAGTAAACATTTGCCTTCTTTATAATCTTTCAAACAGAATTTTAAAATAAAAAAATTTCAGCCCTCTTTAACTGAGTAACTGCCTGTAACGTGTTTTTTTTTTTTTTTTTTTTTTTTTTTTTTATTCTGTTGTTTTGTTGTTGTTGTTTTTTTTGTCTTTTTGTTTTTGTTTTTTTCTAGATGTAAGTTTAAATGAACAATTTAATACAATGTTGTAAAAAGGGATCAGCCTTGGTTGTTTCCTTTTCTTATAAATATATGTATATTGTAAATTGTAATGTTTATATAATTTTCTGGGACCCCGTCTTTTGATTACAAGACATTTTTAAAGTAATATTGTGCACATTCATAATGGATTTTAGATCTCATTTTCCAAGTGATAAATATCTGTTTTATTGTATAATCTTTCAGTGATTCTCAAAGTAAATTCAATATTTGAAAGATTACATTTTGAGACTTCATAACACATCACTGTAATTGATATTATTCAATATTGCTAAAAATTATATGCCAGCTTTAGGAGTTTGCAGCAATCAAAAAGCCTATTTTCAATTTTTATTATTTTGTTATGTTTTTTTCTTAGAGCTTTTCTTGCATTTTCCAGAGTTGTTTAACCAAGATACACATAAGGTATTCTATATTTCTATTTTCTAATGTGTCTGAGGAGAGGAACTTTACATCAAGAATGCAAAAGGTTGTATTATTCAGTATTATATCATTCTGCTTAAAATAAAAATGTTTGTCTGCCAAATATTCTGATTTCTTTGATAATTTCTGATGAATTGTAGAGCAATTATTAATCTTATTGCTTGTGTCTCTTCCCAAATAAAATTTGCACACAATGTAAACCATAAATGTAACCTTTCTAGTGCAGGTTCCCTTGCTTATTTGAGCAATTCCTCTGCTGAATTAAAAAAATAACAGCATCTTTAGATTGACACCAATGATCATTGGATCATCGATGGGTGCTTGATAGTTGGCTGAACATGTTTCCAAATTGACAATGTTTGACAGGGTGATGACCTTGAAACACGACTATCAAAGCTTAAGCCCTGATCACAACTTTGCATTTGCAGCTGCGATTTACCTTGTTAGACAAAAGTATCCTTAACGCAACCAAAAGCAGCCAAAGTTTTGGTAGCTCTCATACTGTTGCGTAAGAGCTTGATGTAGCTCGTACGTGGTTTGCTTGCCTTTTACCTCGCTCTAGCCTGCTTTTTCTCGCAGCAGTACGATTCCATACGAAGTTTGCTCGCAACATCGCGTTTGTACCTCGTCGGCCACTCGTTTCACTCGTCTCACCTCGATTGACCGTGCATTCACTTAGGCGCAAGAGATAAAATATCACGAAGGTTCGGGTACATACCGAACGTTGTACTTAAATTTTAATCCCTAAAACGAACGCGTTCGTATCCCCATACACTAAGGTGTGAAATCGCGAACAAAGGGTGGATTAATCACCACGTTCAGAATAGTTCGCACCTCGTAACAATGGTTTGAGTTAAACACCTGTGCACGAACGCGTTCGTATTGTTTTCCCAATTTGTTTTCTAAAAGGTAATGCCGGAGCGGGCCTTCAATACGTCACCTTTTTCAAATGTTTAAGAAGCGCCTTTGACACCGTGGACGCCAGTAATAGAAGATTTATGCCATTATCTTGCGCCCAAGAAAGACGTTTATTCCTTCGGCCTCGTGTTCTTATCAGCTATAAACAGCAATACATCTTGTTAAACATGATTCAAACGATTATCCAATTTCAATATTTCAGGCCTCGAAAATTATAGAAACTAAGGCGCACAATTTCAGTCTGTTGGAGAAATTTTATATTTGTCTTTGTCAGGAAATAAAAATATTGGTGGATCAATTGCTGTCTATTTCGAATCTCCTCTTTTGTGATAATACGCTAACGAACAGTTTGGTCAAACATATACTTCGGGTATCTTACTGCCAACGTAGCAAAAGATTCTAAATGGTAAACTTTTATGACGATTGATAACAGCGGCGAATTCAACGCGAAAGTATAAGAAAGTAAGAAGTTATTTGTAAAACTGTTAATTGTTTTGTGCTAGGTTGCAAGCCGTTAACGGTTTCGAGTTTGGAAAAATATACAGTTATAGACTGATGAAAATTAAATGCCGCAATAATGTTTACACTTTTTTCTTTGTGACAGAAAATTCCTCCAATGCTGTTTTTTTGTTTTTTTGTTTGTGTTGTTTTGTTTTTTTGAGTGTGTGATATAATAAAACAGCGGCGTAAATCCGTGTCGAGGAGGGGGGGGATGATCGAAATAATTTGCCAACTTGTCACGATACACAAGCACTAGTGAGACACAAGAACCTTTTAATACCCATATAGAAAACGGCGGGACGATTTGAGAGGGAGTGGTGCAATCATAGAATTTGCCTTTGAATGTAGGCCTATGCTTTTAGCTTATGGCCGCCTTGATGTTCATTTAGTAATGGAAAAACTAATGCGAGCGCGAAGCGCGAGCCGAAAATTTAAGTAAAAGTTTGAGATAGAGTGGGGAGGGGGGGAGGTATCTACTCCATTATCCAAAAAGAGAGAAGGAAGAGAAGACGAAATAGATAGTAATAAATATGAAGCCGGAGAGAAAAGATATAGATGGGGGGGGGAAGGTATCTACTCTCATTATCCAAAGAAGAGAGAAGGAAGAGAGAAGACGAAATAGATAGGAATAATATGAAGCCGGAGAGAAAGATATAGAGCGGGGGTATCTATTCTCATTATGCAAAGAAGAGAGTAGGAAGAGAAGATGAAATAGATAGGAATGATATGGAGAGGAAAAATATGAGAAAGGGAATGAACGAGGGTGGATTTATACATTCAGACAGGAGGGAAAGAGAAAACGAGAATGTCCCAGTGCTCTTTTAGAAATTTCTTCCTCCCCGCACTCCCTCGTTCGCTCATCGTGTTGTTATCATTTTCTCAACTCTTTCGAAAATAACAACAAGAAGAAGAAAAACAATTTAGCGCACAATATATTCACTCCTTGCTCTTTTCAAAGCAAAACGCCCAATAGTAGCTGCTTGGGCGATGCACTCCCCGAACAAAAGAATGTCATGGCGCATCGACCGCTCAAATATATTTAATTCTGAAAGGCAGGATTCAGGATGTCGTTAACTCCTGAATACAAGAAGGATTAGCGTTTATTAGAAGGTTGACAAACTGGATGCTTTTAACTTTAGCAACACAAAAAGCTCTTATGAATACATTTTAGCATTTGATTTCAACTAGACCGCGTATCTCATAAAAATTATCATGTTAACTCGTTTATTGATATCATAGGCGCATATAAAACCGTAAAAATATGAATGTACATCTAACGCATTTCAGTGCTTATATATAAATAGTAAAAGACCCCCCCCCCCCCCCCCCCCCCCCCCCCGGTGATGAGGGATATAGGATGGAAGAAGATGTTATGATATTAAGAGAAAGATGGGAGATGAAAATATTGAGATATTTGGAGAACAAGAGAAAGACACAGAGAGATAGAATGAGCCGACTCGGAGAGGTAAAAAGAGGGAAGAGACAAAATGCTTTTTCAATATAAATGCATACATAATGCCGAACCATATGGCGCTTTTGACATTGCATGCATATTTACTTCTAAACCATGACAAGTCTTTTATTTTATATGTTGTCATATCCGCCCCTTTCTTTCTCTCTGTTCGTTAACATGTTGACTAAAGGCATTTTTTTTTTTTTTTTTTTATTGTAACATTTCTGGTTGTGTCCCCCTTCTTTTTTTTTTACTTTTTTTTCAAATTTTCCGACTGCGCTCCGCCTATTTTCATACGACGGATTCACCGCTGGTAAATAAAATTTAGGCATATCTATAAAGCCAAGACAAGATATGCGCTATAAGCATTTAAAAGTTTTGCATAGTATACATAACTGACGTGTTTTCGATAATATAATAAGTTGGTAAATTCTTAGTACTTCTGTAACGGTAATTTTAGTCATTTATATCCCGTTTATTGTATCACAAGAAATAAAGATTTTTTTTTCTAAACGCGCTCGAAATTCCCGAACAGAGTACTTGTTAAATAATAATTATGAATAACGACAGGATAAGTATCCGAAATGACGTGAAAAAATGCAATGCGTCGTAAATCAAAACCATTTTCCGACAAAGATGTTTATTAAACGTAGACCTAAATTAATGAAATAACAAACTTACTTCTTTCCAAAAATAATAAAACATATAATCCTATTATTTTGTTTTCTTTATTGTCTCTGTTTTGAAGTGCGCCGTTTCAAAAAGTGTTTCCTATTTACGGTTTTACGTATTTCCTAAACAAAACATAATGAAAAACATCAAAATAACAAAAGGAATAATGCACCCCAAAATAATAACAATAATAATAATAATAATAAAGCGCTTTAAATCGGAAGACCTTTTCCCACAAAAGGTAAAAGGGATCACAAAACCCGAAAACTTGCTTCCGCCAGAAATAACGAAATAATGTGAAAAATAGGCCGATCGTGATTATAGATTAAAAATTTAATGTATCAACAAACAGGACAGAAGAGAACAATTTCCAAGACATTTCTTTTTTAACGTAAAATGAACATGCGCTCTCACATTCCCGAACAAAGTACTTGTTAAATGTATCGAAATAACGAAAGGATAAGTTTCCGAAATCATAACCATTTTCAGATGTTAATTAAACGTAGGTCTAAATTACTGAAATTACAAACTTACTCGTTTCCGAAAATTATAAAACATATTATGCGCAAATTCTTAGTAGGTTCATGATGAAGAAATTATTCCGTTATTGTATCACAAGAACAGAAGAGCCAAAAGCTTAGCCTGTTTAGGGTGGAATCGCACTTCGCGGAGAAGTCTCCGCGACGGAATCGCCACGTATAAAAAATATTAGAGATGTCTCTGATGAAGAAACAAAACAACCCGATGATTAGACCTTGAAGTACAAAAGCGGAAGTTTAAAGAGTAACTTCATGATTTATTTATTGTTAAATAACATCATGAATTGAAAGGATTAACGAAGATTTTTATGGAAAAAAAAAAAAAAATTAAATTTCCCGGACTAGAGAATCATTAAAAGGTTAGGAAAAATAAACTTAACAACGAAAAAGAAAACAAAGATAAGGCAAAATATGCGTTGTAAGTTGGAAGTAAAAGTTTCAGAAAAGGATAACTTTCCATGCTTCCACTATTTGCATGCCACATCTTTTGCCGACAGGAAATCAAAAAGAAGGATAAAGATAATCTCTACGTTCGTTTACGTTTGCACGCACTCACCGATCGATAATTGGCACGTTCGCTAGTGCGTTCGGGTCAATCCTCATTGTTTTGGAGAACAATGGACGTTCAACCCCTTCAACTTTGCTCTAAAATAAGGAGTGCGTTCGGTACGTTAACGAACTCACTTTTTAATTGCGAGTTCCGAACGCTTCTAAACTTCCGTCAACTTAAATCTCTCCCGCCTTACATGTACTAAAAATTTGGTTGCATTCAAGCCTGTTCAGCTGCGGATTTTTGAAAAAAATTTCAAACAAGCGAGCTAGAACGCAAGGCCTCTGTGTTCCCTTGCCTATTTACCTCATTCTAGCTCGGTGTGTTGCCTTTGACTGCGTTTGTCTGCGTTCGGTAATCCGCAGGCGAACGCAAGCCTGTAACACAAAGGTGTGTGCCCGGCTTTACATGCATTCTTATATTCAATTAGATTTGGTATTCTCCCTCTGTGCAGAACAGTGCAGCTGCCCTCTTTCGAAAGAAGTTTTCTGCATATTTTTTGTGGGCTCATACATCTGCATAAATAAGTCAAAGTTCAACAAAATTTGAAGGTTGTCACTAGTATAAATCCTCCCATGTAAATACTAGAAATCGCATACAAAATTTAATTTCCCCAAAGGTTTGATTGCAGACAACCTCTATAAAATGGAAGTGGTCCTTCATGGAGGACCATGGAAACAGACATTCATGGAATCTTTAGTAAAAAACAAGAGCTTTGGATTTACCTTTTGTTGATTATTTTGAAAAAATCTTCATTGTCAAATAACTTTGATTTTATGATTCAACTTATTACATTTTGTGAGATACTATTTCTTTATTTTCTCATTTTCATGATACCAACTTAATATCAGAGTTCACTTCACCTTTAACCATGCATGTGGCAAGTGCGCCTATTTGAGCATACCCTGGCATGCCACACATGTCAATATGCACAACCAAAAAGCACATATCAAAATAATATCTCAGTACACTACATGTACAGTAAATTTGTTTAATAGCCAACTTTTGGGTTTTTTTTATTAGGAATCGTTATAGATAATCTGGGAACTCTATGGAGAACTAAACCCTCATGAAATGCAATGTACATGTAGCACAGAGGCATGATTTGGGTGGCAACTAAAGAGTTAAAAAGACTTGCCCATGTGAGAAAAAAAGTTTTATGAGACAAAACTGAGTTTTATATGTGGTAAATATACATGAAGAGGCATAATGTGATGTTAGATGACATCAAGGGTGATTGATGAATATCTGTAGAACAATAAACATGTTTTATGAAGATGCACATATATTACCTCAGAGTATGCAATCTACCAAAAAGCACTTTTGGTTTGTGAAATTTCCGGTTCCACTTTATCACATTATCCACATGAGCCCTACCAATCTGGTTATACTTGAATAAAAATATGAATATCTCAACTACAAATACTTTAAATCTCTCAACGAACACACAAGTTGCATCATGTATTGGATTTTCAAGATATTTTTGTTCTAAAAAGATGGCTTTCAACAAGAGCAATACTATGTGTGTATACTTAATAATGGTGCTTTGCTATAAATTCACATCTGCATCTACTGTACAGTTCATAACTGAACCACAAAATCACATTGCAAATGAAGGTGATGACGCGACTTTCTTATGTTCCGTCAACAATATGGACAGAGCAAGTATTTCTTGGACTATTATACCTGACCATGAGAAACAAGAAGGAACAAAGGCAATTAATCATCAACTAATATCAGAGCTGACAATAAAAGATATTGACCAATATGACCGTTATATAACCTGCACTGTTACCTATGCATCTGACAACTCTGGGCAGTACCAATGGAGAAATTTCTCATCAAGAAGAGCTAAGCTTAGTGTGCAACACTTCCCAAGTAATGACACGTTAAGATGTTCTTCCCAGAATGGGATTAGTAAACTTCTAGATGGAGATTCTTTCAGGGTTCAATGTGATGTTGACCGTGGTAAACCAACGGTTGATCTACGCTGGAGGCTGGAACCACAAGATAGTTATATCCTTCCATCTCCCTCTGTAAATGACTATGGCTTAATGAGGAGTTTATCAGGGTCAGTTGTCGCAACTCATGAGCTACACAACAAGAAAATTATCTGTGTAGTGACAAGTGTGGTAGCTTTCCCAGGGAGGTCACTTGAATGTTCTATTGGCCCTATCAGAGTTCTCACACCTCCTGTTGTTAATATACATCCTAGAAATGCAATTTTGGAAGATGGCATGGGAGTAGGATTTACCTGCATGGCGGACGGCTACCCACAGCTTTACAACTTCTCTTGGTCTTGCTCATCAAATGTTGAACTTGAAGGCTGCAATGAAAATTCTATATCTGAAAACATTTCAGTAGCTCACATATCTATACCTTCGGGCACTAATGATACGGAGCACGCCATCATTACCTGCACAGCTGTGAACACGGTAGGTTCTAGCACATATTCCTCAAATCTAATGATAAAACAAAAAACTGTTGCAACATATACCGATCCATATAGCAAAACAGACGCATCTGCAAGCTGTACATATGCTGAAACCTTGAACATTTCTCTTCAGCTTCAAGAACAGATCATGCAACCAACAGAACAAATTACTCTCTTGTGTAATGTAACTGGAAGTACCTTTAATGAACTAAAATGGAAGTGGTACTATGCTGGCCTCCTCATTACGGATGATGAAGATTTTAAGTTAGAAAGTCTCTCTGTGTCCTCATTTGCTTTGCACTTTAACAAATTCACAGGAGCAAAAGATGGCAAAGAAGTCCTTTGTGAGGTCACAGTTTGCAATCACACTTTAACAGCAGCAGTTAATCTTTCTGTCTACCCTGTACATAGACAAAGCAAGTTAAGTGAATCAGGGGCACACCTACCAGTCCCACCATTTGAGACAGCTGCTCTTCCTACAGATCCAGAACCATGGAAACTTTCAATGTGGAAGATCATAGCAATGGCAATTGCAGGTGCTCTAGTGACCATTGTACTCACGGCGTGTGTTGTTGCCATTGTCTCAATCCTCCTCTACAGACACCTGACCAACAGCAACAAAGGAACTACAACACAAAGTCCACAAAACAAAACCTGCGAGGATCTTCCTGCAGGTGGTGCAGTTTATGAAGTTCCAAATGTACCAGACACTTCTTTGACTAATGTCCCCACAACCACCAGTGAATCGGATGACACATCTAGCGGAAGCAGCCTGCATCACACGTATGCCTCTGAAGTCCTCAGGGATTCCCTCTCTAGTACACCACCCCAGAGTTCTTCATGGGCCAGCTCAAGTGATGTCTACATGGGAGCAAGTCCCCCAGGAATCAAGCATTTGCAACCTCCTGATCACACAACCCATTCTTTAAAACCTCATCTGTATATCAATCAAAGCATTGTAAAGATGCATGAATTAAAATGAAAAAAATGAATCCATATCCTTTCTCTGTTACTGTTCTCTCTGTCCTCTTTCAATTTTTTTCATCAAGGCATATTGGTTAACAAGATTGCCTATTTATTAAAGTTTTCTTTCCAGTCAAGAGTACAATGAAATACATGAACTGATGGTTCAAAACCACCAAAAAGTCACACAAAAATTACAGACCAAATGGTAAGAGAAGCAGCTTTCTCTGCATAGTATACTATGAATAACTCTTACTCTGTGCAATCACTGGAAAGCTTACAATCTCTAGTTTCAGAAAAAAAACTTTAAAAATGTTTTATTTTGAAATATTAGTGGTTTTGATCCAGTTGTCCTATGTTTGCTATAATGTATTAATCTCTTTAAAGAAAAAAATTAATCAAATGAAATGTAGGCCTAACTGTGAAATCGGATGATTGAATATTTTTCCTCCGTAGGAATCAATTTAGCTGACGTAATTCCTTCACTCCTGTTGTTAAACAAGACGTCATTGACATAGCATCCACTGTGCATAATAAAAAGAGTCCTGGCTTTGACGATATTAATAATTTTATTTTAAAAGGTGTAATATCTTCAATTGTAGGTCCCCTGGTACATATCCTAAATCTATCATTAATTAAATTTAAATGCTCCAAATTAATGGGCAAGTTCCAGATAGCATGAAGATTGCTAAAGTCATTCCCCTTTTTAAAAAAGGCGATAAGCTAGAAGTTAGTAATTATCGACCAATTTCTTTATCATCCACCCTACTGAAAATTTTAGATTATACCTAAGATACCTAAGAAGTGCAACATTAAATTTCAACAAGGCTTATCAAAATTTACATGCAATTCTCTGACTATCTAACATTTTCTGATGAAAAAAATGCTAGTTGATGTTGACAAAAGGATTCATATCTTTGGTAGTAGGACAACTATCCCTTGGAAAATTACTCCCCGTCAACTACCCCCTGTTAAATATGTATCCCTCAACTCTACACCTAAGTAAGAGTAACATTATATGTGGGGGTAGTTGTCCTGACATAATTGATCACGGGGTATTTGTCTAGATAAGCCAATGTTTTATTTATGTGGCATTTTTCTATTCAATTATTCAGAAACGCCTTGAAAAATGAGCTGTCAGGGTACCAAGAACACAGAGCAGGCCCGTAACTAGGGGGGGGGGGTTCGGGGGGTTCAAATGAACCCCCCCCCCCCTTTTTCATCGCCCGGCGTGACGTGAAAAATTTTGATGTACCTTTTTGTCCACTTTACAGATTTTGAACCCTCCTGTAAAAATCCTAGTTACAGGTCTGTAGTGGAACTACGTTTTTTACAACTTTTAATTCAGTTTTTCTTTTAAAAAACCCAAACTGTGTGAGGGAAACCTGCCATCATTTATTTGTTACAATTCTCCAGAAAATTTGAAGTTGAGCCCTGGTACATTGTACATGTAATGCAGAGAACTTGGCATTGTGCCAAATTGTTGGTGTATGTTATTTATTTAGTCCAATGTTCATCATTTTTGAAGTCAAATAAAAAAAAAATAAACTATACGAATATTCATGATAGTCTCATCTTATTCTTTGTAATCATAAAGAGAGAGAGGGGAGGTATAGCGAAAAAGAAAGATCATTACAGAGAAAGAGAAAATGAGAGAGAAAGAGGATAAAAAAGATTGATGAAAAAAAAAGTAATTTGTCGTAGAGAGAGAGCGGGTAAAACAAAGTATAATGGGACGGGCAAAGTAAGTGAAACGAAAAAAATTGAAAGTCATTGAAAAGACAATTGGTTACGAACACTTTATTCATAACAGTACAGAAGTGAGGAAATTTCTCAGAGAGGGGAGATAGACATGGAAAAGAGAGCAAAAAGAAATACCGGTATGGGGTGGGAATATAATATGAAACCGAAAATAAAATTTCAATTGTGTGACATGACAGTCCATACAAACACTTCAAAGTAACAGTATAGAAAGTGTATGCCAGGAAGTAATTTATTAGAGAGAAAATATGATAGACAGAGAAAGGGCCAGACAAAAGACAAATGGGAATGGGAAATTGATATGAAACCTACGATAAGTGAAATAAAAAACAATACAGTATTTCCAAACACTTCAGAGTAAAAGTACCAAGTGGTTTTATACCAGTAGTTTTACTATGAGATTTGTCATGTTGTGCATTCTTTCAAAGAAACCTTCTGAAAATTCTATAAAACAAAACAGGTACCAATAAAAAAAAAAAGAAAACCTCAGACAAATTTGACCTTAATGTTGTAAGACCTAAAGGTACAATGTATAGCGTTCAGGAATATGCACCTGGGAAGCTTTGAAATTAATCAATAGAATCTATTTTGTCATCACCTGAGAGAAAATCCAGGAGCCAAGTTTCGATCAGCCATGCCTCTTGAATTGAATCAATATAGAATTTGACAGATATTTGCTTACGATACATACATTATACATGTGCTACAAATACTTCCTGGAGACCATGTAATTGTAATGCACTTTCGCTGTCATTTTGCCTTGTTCAGGAAACCATTTCTTTAAAAACACTTCATTTAATAGAGCAATGCAGAACCTACAGGGCTGAATATTTTAGTAGAAATGGCTTTGTCTAGAAAACATATCCTTTTCAGAATATGCTGCTGGAAAATTTTGATAACATGGAGAATTGGTCTAGCATTTGCAGCGTGCCAGCATTTGCCGGACCGATTTGTAACAAAACCTGAAAACAGCTATGCAAATGAGGGCACATGGGCGAATTTCAGTTGCTCCCCTCGTAACTTTGACCAAGACCTGGATACAATAACATGGCAAGTTGCTCCTAGCACAGAGCAGAAGGATTCTATTCAGTCTGGTGATGTTAGTGAAACAGTGATATCAACCCTTACGATGAAGGTGAATGGGAGGGCAGACTTTTCTATAGTCTGCAGAGTGGTAAATTCAAGATCTTCCTTTTGCTACCTATCAAGGACAAAACTGATTGTTCACTACTTCCCTGATGAAAGTGAATTCAAATGCAGCCCAAATGAATCAACAGATGTCAGAGAGGGAGATCTTCTGCAGATTAATTGCAATGTGACACGCTCGAAACCAGCAGTGGATCTGAACTGGAGTTTTGATGAGGGTGGACCTCCACTTCCCACCCTGATGACCGACAATGATGGTCGGGTACGGTTCTTGACTCACAGTCTGCCTGTTGCTCAAGGAATGCATGGAAAGACCATAACTTGTGTTTTGACAAGTGACCTTGCATTCAAGGGAAGATCTCTGAACTGCACCATTGGTCCTATCAAGGTTCTCACTCCCCCGCAGGTTGCCATTCGTCCTGGTAGCCTTGACCTTCAAGATAACAAGCATAGCCTTTGGTCTTGTGATGCATATGGATACCCTGACAATTTTGATTTCTCCTGGTCATGCTTACCCTCCAAGTTACTTCTTGGATGCAATACAACATCTCAAGTTGCAAACATATCTCTTCAATGTGATAACTCTCAAAGTTCCTGTGTGGATTCATGGAATGTTACTGTCTCATGTACAGCTTCCAGCTATGCAGGAAATGGAACAAATTCCTCAACACTTTTCTTAGAAGCAAAGCCAGATAATACACAGCCTGAAAACTCAGGGAACAGTGCTGTCAGCTGTGAAAGTGTTGGTTTATTAACAATGACCTCGCATGACAAGTTTATTAATAATCAACATCAAGCAATCATATTCTGCACGGTCCCATCAAAGATCATAGCAATGGCAATTGCAGGTGCTCTAGTGACCATTGTACTCACAGCGTGTGTTGTTGCCCTTGTCTCAATCCTCCTCTATAGACACCTGACCAACAGCAACAAAGGAACTACAACACAAAGTCCACAAAACAAAACCTGCGAGGATCTTCCTGCAGGAGGTGCAGTTTATGAAGTTGCCAATGTACCAGACGCTTCCTTGACCAATGTCGATACAACCACCAGTGAATCCGATGACACATCCAGCGGAAGCAGCCTGCATCACACATATGCCTCTGAAGTCCTCAGGGATTCCCTCTCTAGTACACCACCCCAGAGCTCTTCATGGGCCAGCTCCAGTGATGTCTACATGGGAGCAAGTCCCCCAGGAATCAAGCATTTACAGCCTCCTGGTCACACAACCCATTCTTTCAAACCTCATATGTATATCAATCAAAGCATTGTAAAGATGCATGAATTATATTAAAAAATAAATCCATACCCTTTCTCTGTTACTGCTCTCTCTGTCCTCTATCCCATTTTTTTATCAAGGCATAATGGTGAACAAGATTGCCTATTTATTTAATTTTTCTTTTCAATCAAGAGTAACATGAAATACATGTGCTGATGGTTCAAAACCACCCAAAAGTCACAAAAAATTATAGACCAAATGGTGAGAGAAGCAGCTTTCTCTACACAGTATACTATCAATGACTCTTACTCTGTGCTATCACTGGAAAGCTTACAATTTCTAGTTTCAGGAAAAACCTTTTACATTTTTTTATTTTGACTTATTAGTGGTTTTGAGCTGGTGGTCCTATGTTTGCTATAATGTATTAATCTCTTTAAAGAAAAAATTAATCAAATGAAATGTAGGCCTAACTGTGAAATCGGATGATTGAATATTTTTCCTCCGTAGGAATAATTTTAGCTGACGTACATGTAATTCCTCCTTCCACCAAACATTTTTCTGAATTCCTAGGTGCAGCAGAGTTAGATTCAATTTTCTTCACTCCTGTTGTTAAACAAGACGTCATTGACATAGTATCCACTTTGCATAATAAAAAGAGTCCTGGCTTTGACAATATTATTGATTTTATTTTAAAAGGTGTAATATCTTCAATTGTAGGTCCCCTGGTACATATCCTAAATCTATCATTAATTAAATTTAAATGCTCCAAATTAATGGGCAAGTTCCAGATAGCATGAAGATTGCTAAAGTCATTCCCCTTTTTAAAAAAGGCGATAAGCTAGAAGTTAGTAATTATCGACCAATTTCTTTATTATCCACCCTACTGAAAATTTTAGATTATACCTAAGATACCTAAGAAGTGCAACATTAAATTTCAACAAGGCTTATCAAAATTTACATGCAATTCTCTGACTATCTAACATTTTCTGATGAAAAAAATGCTAGTTGATGTTGACAACATGATTCATATCTTTGGTAGTAGGACAACTATCCCTTGGAAAATTACTCCCCGTCAACTACCCCCTGTTAAATATGTATCCCTCAACTCTACACCTAAGTAACAGTAACATTATATGTGGGGGTAGTTGTCCTGACATAATTGATCACGGGGTATTTGTCTAGATAAGCCAATGTTTTATTTATGTGGCATTTTTCTATTCAATTATTCAGAAACGCCTTGAAAAATGAGCTGTCAGGGTACCAAGAACACAGAGCAGGCCCGTAACTAGGGGGGGGTTCGGGGGGTTCAAATGAAACCCCCCCCCCCTTTTTCATCGCCCGGCGTGACGTGAAAAATTTTGATGTACCTTTTTGTCCACTTTACTGATTTTGAACCCTCCTGTAAAAATCCTAGTTACAGGTCTGTAGTGGAACTACGTTTTTTACAACTTTTAATTCAGTTTTTCTTTAAAAAAACCCAAAATGTGTGAGGGAAACCTGCCATCATTTATTTGTTACAATTCTCCAGAAAATTTGAAGTTGAGCCCTGGTACATTGTACATGTAATGCAGAGAACTTGGCATTGTGCCAAATTGTTGGCGTATGTTATTTATTTAGTCCAATGTTCATCATTCTTGAAGTCAAATAAAAAAAAAAATGAACTATACGAATATTCATGATAGTCTCATCTTATTCTTTGTAATCATAAAGAGAGAGAGAAGGGAGATATAGCGAAAAAGAAAGAGATCATTACAGAGAAAGAGAATATGGGAGAGAAAGAGAGAGAAAGAGAGATAAAAGGAGAGAAAGAGGATAAAAAAGGTTGATGAAAAAAAAAGTGATTTGTCGTAGAGAGAGAGAGAGAGCGTGTAAAAAGAAGTATAATGGGACGGGCAAAGTAAGTGAAACTGAAAAAAAATTGAAAGTCATTGTAAAGACAATTTATTACTAACACTTTAACATAACACTACAGAAGTGAAGAAAATTTCTCAGAGAGGGGAGAGATAGACATGGAAAAACAGACCAAAAAGTATTACCGGTACGGGGTGGGAATATAATATGAAACCGAAAATAAAATTTCAATTGTGTGACAAGACAGTCCATACAAACACTTCAAAGTAACAGTATAGAAAGTGTATGCGAGGAAGTAATTTATTAGAGAGAAAATATGATAGACAGAGAAGGGCAAGACAAAAGACAAAAGACAAATGGGAATAGGAAATTGGTATGAAACATATGATAAAAGAATTGAATATAACAATACAGTATTTCCAAACACTTCAGAGTAAAAGTACCAAGTGGTTTTATGCCAGTAGTTTTACTATGAGATTTGTCATATTGTGCATTCTTTCAAAAAAACCTTCTGAAAATTCTATAATACAAAACAGGTACCAATAAAAAAAAATACCTCCAAAAAATTTTACCTTAATGTTCTAAGACCTAAATGTAGAAGGTTCGTGAATGTGCACCAGGGAAGCTTTGAAATTAATCAATAGAATCTATTTTGTCATCACCTGAGAGAAAATCCAGGAGCTAAGTTTCGATCAGCCATGCCTCTTGAATTGAATCAATAAAGAATTTGACAGGGGGATATGCTTACGATACATACATTATACATGTGCTACAAATACTTCCTGGAGACCATGTAATTGTAATGCACTTTCGCTGTAATTTTGCCTTGTTCAGGAAACCATTTCTTTAAAAACACTTCATTTAATAGAGTAATGCAGAACCTACAGGGCTGAATATTTTAGTAGAAATGGCTTTGTCTAGAAAACATATCCTTTTCAGAATATGCTGCTGGAAAATTTTGATAACATGGAGAATTGGTCTAGCATTTGCAGCGTGCCAGCATTGGCCGGACCGATTTGTAACAGCACCTGAAAACAGCAATGCAAATGAAGGCACATGGACGAATTTCAGTTGCTCCCCTCGTAACTTTGACCAAGACCTGGATACAATAACATGGCAAGTTGCTCCTAGCACAGAGCAGAAGGATTCTATACAGTTTGGTGACGTTAGTGGAGCAGTGATATCAACCCTTATGATGAAGGTGAATGGAAGGGCAGACTTTTCTATAGCCTGCAGAGTGGTAAATTCAAGATCTTCCTTTTGCTACCTATCAAGGGCAAAACTGACTGTTCACTACTTCCCTGATGAAAGTGAATTCAAATGCAGCCCAAATGAATCAACAGATGTCAGAGAGGGAGATCTTCTGCAGATTAATTGCAATGTGACACGCTCGAAACCAGCAGTGGATCTGAACTGGAGTTTTGACGAGGGTGGACCTCCACTTCCCACCCTGATGCCCGACAATGATGGTCGGGTACGGTTCTTGACTCACAGTCTGCCTGTTGCTCAAGGAATGCATGGAAAGACAATAACTTGTGTTGTGACAAGTGACCTAGCATTCAAGGGAAGATCTCTGAACTGCACCATTGGTCCTATCAAGGTTCTCACACCTCCGCAGGTGGCCATCCATCCTGCTAACATCGTCCTTCAAGATAAGCAACATAGTCTCTTTTATTGTGAGGCATATGGCTACCCTGACACTTTTGATTTCTCTTGGTCATGCTCACCCTCCAAGTTACTTCTTGGATGCAATACAACATCTCAAGTTGCAAACATATCTCTTCAATGTGATAACTCGCAAAGTTCCTGTGTGGATTTGTGGAATGTTACTGTCTCATGCACAGCTTCCAGCTATGCAGGAAATGGAACAAATTCCTCAACACTTTTCTTAGAAGCAAAGCCAGATAATACACAGCCTGACAACTCAGGGAACAGCGCTGTCAGCTGTGAAAGTGTTGGCTTCTTAACAATGACCTCGCATAACAAGTTTATTCATAATCAACATCAAGCAATTATATTCTGCACGGTCCCATCAAAGACATACAAAGATTATGTTGACGTACAATGGTACTTGGACAGAGTTCCCTTGAATGGTTCAAATCAAAGATTTTTTCTGGAAGAATCTCCACCATCAACATTTTCACTGAACATCTTCAATCTTTCTCAGTCAGACATTAGCAAGGTGGTGACATGCGAGATCACATCTTGTAATACAAAACAAAGATCTTCACTTGTTCTCTCCTTCAACCTTGATCAGAGTCAGTTAGAACAACCTCCTATTCTTGACGACAGCATAGCCCAACACAGTCAGCTTCCCTGGTGGCAAATGGTGATCATTGCATCTGCTGGTGTGGTTGCAGCAATTGCCCTAATTGCTTGCGTAGTGGCACTTCTTATCAAATTTATTCAGAGGCAACCTAACCCCAACAAACAAGTCAATAACGAAACACCTAAACGTGATCATCAAGGTCTTGATCAATCTAGTGTGGGCAGCCACAGAAACTCCTTCATTGACCAATCCTACGAAGTGCCCACAATACTCTTCGACATGAAGCCAAAAGCACTAGCTGATCAACATCCTGGTGAGATGCAGCCATATGGTCTCACACATTCTTACGACTTGGATGACACTCTTGCTTCTACCCACAGCTCATCTTCTCTTCGCTCTTCTTTGTCCGGTTCCAGTGAGACTTCAAAGGGATCAAGTTCCTCACTGTCAAAAGAAGCTGAAAACACTCTAGATACAGAACCTCCTTATGTTAATGGAAGGGTGATTTTCATGCACTCATTGAAGAGCCAAAAATCAGCCACACCATCCATGAAGAGGCAACAGAGTGACATTGTAGATCCAAATAACAAACCAATGCCTACTATCCCGCATGTGGAAAATACAAGTATCTGCAAAAGTTCTGACAAAGCTCAATGAGAAGACTTGTCTTACGAATATGAACAAAGAACTGTATTTTGAACAATTTGATTTATCAATTGCATTGCTATTCGTAAAAGGCAGGATCGGGGTATGTTAATTTTAATTACATCTGAAGTATTAATTACCAAAAAGCTAGAGAGTGTATAAATATGACCCACCAGCTCAAAACCACCAATTGGTCACCGGAATTTATATGTCAGTTTTATGTCTTTTCTGAAACTAGAGATTCCAAGCTTTCCAGTGAAATTCAACACTTGTAATAGTAAAAGTATAACAAAATTATATACTACATGTACATTACAAGATCTAAAAATTCCAATGACGGAAAATCAACTTTCCCCGCTATATTGTTGTTCTATATGGAACTTTTTTCACAAAGATAAATAATTTTAAATGTTTTTATTTTGATTTCTAGATGATAAAGGCCAGAGCTTTCTTTACTACCATTAAATGCACATTGTAATTGACTTGCTTTATAATATATAATCACTAATAGCTATATTACAAAATATATATGCATGATTTGTCCTGAGAATAAGCAGTTGTGCATGTAAATACCATGATTAAAGCTCAGACAACAAAATAAAACTTAGCAAAATGAAGCACTAGTAAATTTGAGGATCATTTCAACTCACAACTAAATTTTTAATGTGTGCTAATACCTCGGATAGCCACGTGTAGGATGAACTGAGTGCTTCTTTCATGTTAGTTCAAATACATTGTAAATGACATTTTAGATATTTATGTACTTATGTAGTTTATAAGCCAACATTTTTATGTA
Source organism: Paracentrotus lividus (assembly GCA_940671915.1). Taxonomy (NCBI): domain Eukaryota; kingdom Metazoa; phylum Echinodermata; class Echinoidea; order Camarodonta; family Echinidae; genus Paracentrotus; species Paracentrotus lividus. The sequence goes on from CALNVZ010000218.1 coordinate 18,300,858, forward strand.
CAAATATTTTTGAGATTTTGGACTAGTTTGGCTAATTCCTGAGCGGATAATTTTGCACTTTGTTATAATGTTTTCATAAAATAGTCTGCTGTTGAAGAGGAAATTTTGGCAAAGATGGACTTGCAAAATTCGTGAAAATAAAACCAGCGCGAAAATAACCACTTGCACATGATGTATGTCCATAATATAAATTGTAAAAACCAAATCCTAAGAAGTTTTGTGATTCAATATCAATATTTTGTGATTGTTTTGTAATTTTTCTGATGTTTACTACAATTAAATTCAAATAAAATTTTTAAAGTGCCTAAAAAGATTTGTATCTGTATTTAATGTACCTACATGTAATATGCATGTTGAGTAAACTTGTAGTTTAAACATCCATGTTGATCTACTAGACACAAACTTTGTTTTAGAAGCACAAGGCAATTTACGCATAGCTGGCACATTTAAGGACGTTGCACAGTTGAAACAAAGTCCATGTCATTTTCACGAAATTTTGCACAGAGTTACTTTGGTATCTGTATGCCAAAAATGCAAAAAATAATATAATAATTATATAAAATATTAATAATTTTGCTACGGGACTTTGAAGTTGCAATATTTGGAATGCATGTAAAATACTCATAATTCAAGAAATTGGCCTCTGTTAGACCTCGCGATTGCAACAAACGAGTTAAAATCGTCATTACTTTGTCAAAACCGTATCAAACTTTATCAAACCTTCCCGATTTGTTACGAAGTTTATGCCAAAGATGGGGACATTGTTTAAACTGGCACATTTGTACTTATTTTTGAGCCAGCAGCGCCCTTAATGTGGCAAAAATGGTGCGTAAAATGGCAAAAACCCTATCTTAGAGGCTTGGATTCTACAAGAAAATAAAAAGTATAGTTTAAGGTGCACTTTTTTTAAAAACCATGACAGTCTCATCAAATTTTGCGAAGTTGAAGAGGGATTCATCATAAATATGTAGAAACTTTAAAAAAGGGGGGTCCATGTGCTCGTTTTTGAACTATCGGCGCCTGAATACTCACAAATCGGCATGAAAAGTGACAAAAACGTGCCGAAAACGTCCAAAAAGCGTGAAAATCCACTCTAAATTACACCTGATTCAAAATTATGCTCCCTAACATTCAAAATCCATGTTATTTTCATAAAAATGTGCAAAGTTGTAGAGGAATACATACTCAATGGGTAGAACCATTAAAAAAAGGGGGTCCATGTGCTCGTTTTTCAGCTATCGGAGCCCGAATAGCTGCGAATTGGCTTGAAAACCACAAAAACACGCCGAAAACGTCATACAAGTCTGAGAATCCAACCTATATTACATTTGATTCAAAATCATGCTCTCGAACATTCAAAATCCATGTCAATTTCGTCAAAATTTGCCAAGTTGTAGAGGAATATAAACTACATGTAAAAGAGTAGGAACATTAAAAAATGGGGGTCCATGTGATCGTTTTCAAAATATCGGAGCTGTAATAGTGGCGAGTCAACTTGAAAACCACCGAAACGTGCCTAAAATACTCAAAAATGTGAAAACTCTATCAAATTTTCGACTTATTCAAAATCCTGCTCCCAAACATTTACAATTTATTTCATATCCATCGCAATCTCCAGAATGACATGAATATTCACCAACATAAATGCTTTACATGCATATCTCTGCACGTAGGTAAATAATTAACAAAAAGAAGGAATAACATATTTATAAAGTTCATTTCTTTTAACTCTTTGAACGCTGGATTGCCCATGAGCGCTGTATATTTTCCATTGTGACGTAGTAAATAATGTGCGCCCAGGATGCGCGGTCAAGATGCGCAGAAACATACACAATGTAACTGTGCAACGTCCTTAAAGCCCAAGTATAGTTGTAGTAGAGAAATTGCATTTTTAAAAAACTTACTCAACTTGTCCTTATATTGTTCCAATGACGTATAAATACATGGGCAACTGCAGGGCTCTCGCTTAACTTTTTTCTTTGGTTGCCGGCCGGGCAACCAATAAAGTTTTTTAGGTTGCCAAATGACAGTTTAGGTTGCCACAAGTTTTATGAATTTGGTGGCCCATCCCGCTAAATACGAAACAAATATTAATGAAGGGCTTAATTAATTAATGTCTTTTTAAAGGGGTTGGGCTACAATGGAAATTTAGAAGTTCAGAACCAGGAGGTGACACTTTTGGAAAAATGCAAGTTAAACTTTCAAGATTTCATTCTATTTATTAAGTAACCTTAGTCTAGATCTATTGTGTTGGGCATTGAAGTAAGCATGGTAAGAATGATTTGTAATTTTTCAAGTCCCTAACCTTCAATATCAAATTAAGTTAAAATTTGAACTATTTATAGGCCTAATGGCCCCGAAAAGGGCCCATAATGGCTTTTGATGAGGAGAAGATTTTATCTCATACCGAATAGGAATAACATTATTCAATCAGAAAGTATTATTAGGCGTTGAAGAAACTGCTTTAAAAAAAAAAAAAATACTAATAATAATATCTATCAAGATATATTCTAATATTAGGCCTAGATCTACTGATCAACAAGTATATATCAACTTCCCTTGTTGTCATGTGTATCCAATAGTGTTTGAAGAATATTGTTTAAAAAAAAAGGAAAGAAATGCTGAAAGATGCAATGTGTTCATACTTATCATGCTAATGGAGTACATGGACCCTAAGAAAAAAAAAAGAAAGATGAAAAAAAAAATAGGAGATGACGTCACGACATAGAGATGACGTCACGACACGATGACTTCGGGCGGTGTTTTTGAGAGCTGAGAGAAAAAATTGCAAATCCTTTCGATCCATGGATTTTAACTGAA
>CALNVZ010000218.1:18311691-18341921 GCA_940671915.1 Paracentrotus lividus
AACGAAATTCTTTGAAATACTATGAAAAGCAGCAAAAAAACCACTCCATCAAAAAGGGATCCATATTTTTTGAGGAAAAAGTTGAATTCGCCGGAAAAATCAACCACCATGGCAAGTAAGGGAGACTTGGCGACGAAGGCTGACCTGGCGGAGCTCACGAACACGATAGTGAACAGTTCGATGGGCTGAATGCTAACATGACACTGATTAAAAAAGATATAGCTGAATTGAAAAGTGGTCTAGAGGACTTGAAAGTAGCAACAACAGTTTCTTCAGTACGGATTGATGAAATTGAACAGCAGACCATACGCGCTTTGAAAAAGGAACGAATTCAAGTTGAAAAGGAGCTTAGAGAAACCATTTTATTGATGGAGATACACAACAGGAACAGAACTTGTTAATCTACGGAGTGAAGAAGGAAACAGGAGAAAATGCCTACGAAAAGGTAAAGAGAAATCATTGGAGAACTGGGACTTTCAAGAGAGATTGTCACAAATATGGCGTTGGTGAACGCCCATCGGCTGCCACGTCGACACGCAACTGACGGACAGGAGGACAGAGGACCCGACCCGTTGATTGTAGGATTCGCATCTCTCTCTTTGTAGCCAATTAACAATATAGGTCAAAGGTCAAAGGTCAAAATTCTGTGAAGAATTTTTGTAGCTATTACCTAGTGCTATCACATAAAGCGAGCGGAATTGAAATCGGATGAAAATTGGTGAAGGAGTAGCACTTTGTAGCCAATGTACAATATAAGTAAAATTGAAGGTCAAAGGTCAAAGGGGTCAATATTCAAAATTCCGTGACGAAGTTTTGTAGTCCTCACCTAGTGCTATCACATAAAGCAAACGGAATCGAAATCGGATGAAATGGAAGAAGGAGTAGCATTTTGTAGCCAATTAACAATATAGGTAAAAAATAAAGGTCAAAGGTCAAAGGTCAAAATTCGGTGAAGAAATTTTGTAGCCATCACCTATTGCTATCACATAAAGCAAACGGAATCGAAATCGGAAGAAAAATGGTGAAGGAGTAGCATTTTGTAGCCAATGTACAATATAAGTTTAATCAAGGTCAAAGGTCAAAGGGGTCAAAAGTCAAAATTCCGTGAAGAAGTTTTGTAGCCCTCACCTAGTGCTATCATATAAAGCAAACAGATTCGAAATCGGATGAAAAATGGCGAAGGAGTAGCATTTTGTAGCCAATTAACAATATAGGTCAAAATGAAGGTCAAAGTTCAAAGGGGTTAAAAGTCAAATTCCGTGAAGAAGTTTTGTAGCCCTCACCTAGTGCTATCATATAAAGCAAACAGAATCGAAATCGGATGAAAAATGCGAAGGAGTAGCATTTTGTAGCCAATTAACAATATAGGTCAAAAATCAGGGTCAAAGGTCAAAGTCAAAATCTGTGAAGAGTTTGGTAGCCATCACCTAGTGTATCATATAAAGCAAACGAAATCAAAATCGGATGAAAAATGGCGAAGGAGTAGCAAATTGAACTCACATACGGACGCACGGACGGACGGACGGACGGACGGACGGACAGACACACACACACACATACGTACGGAGCCCGTTTCATAGTCCCCTGCTCGAACTCGTTCGGCGGGGACAAAAATATGTTCTCCCAAAACTATACATGAGCTTTAAGTTACCGGTGCAATGAGGGTAATAATCTCAAGGAAGTACATGTAACCTCATTTCACCCCATCTGTGGAACTATCTTTTAATATTGAAAGTAACAAATGAATACCGTAACAAGTTATTAATCTTTCAAGAACTGATATTTTGTTATCATATACCATTTTTAGACGAACAAAATTTTCTTTTATAAATGTCACAGCCAATATTATCCTATTTTACATGCTGCTTTTAAAACGAAGAAAAGACATCTTTTAATCTGAATATTTAGGCACATTATTGAGAATTTGCATCTCACATTTCAATAAATTTACAGCACATAAGACATATGAAACATTGGCAGTGACTTAGAGATTGTCAGATGAGTTAATTGTATGTATTCTACCCTATAGGTATCATTTATTTATTAATTTATTTATTTATTCATTTGTTTATTTATTTATTCTGTTATTTATTTATTTTTTATTTATTTATTTATTTATTTATTTATTCTTTTATTTTTTTTATTTATTTTTTTATTACATGCACCTATATTTGTTTTTGCTTCTTTTTTTGTGCAAAGATCCTTTAAACAAATTAACAATTGATCATGGACAGAATGGAACTGGTTTGTTTCATACATGACAACATTAAGCACTGAAAGGGTTAACACCATTTACACTTAATGATATCACGTAGTCAGCCATTATACAAGGGGGGCCATTTGTGTACTCTATCAAAATCATGCATTGTCCTCATTGGCTGAGTATCAATAGACAAACAGAGGCACAAGGGCATTTTGTGTGCATTCAAAGACATCACATTTACTCACTACTTTGAATATAATCCATATTTTGTTTACTCAAAATAGAGATTTCAAAGTTCATTTTTTAAGGGGCAGTCAGTGCTCTTCATACAGAAAGGACAGAAATCTTTTGTTGAACTTGGGCACACAGTACAAGGCCAAACCTGTACCCCTCTAAAATGGAACAATGTGCAGACATCTAGACCATTACAATAACCTGTGAATTCGTCATTGCATGGAGAGAAAAGGTAGGGCTTTTTTCAAATCATGAGTATTTGGGGGATTTTAGGAATTGTGTAATAGGATTTCAATAAAGGATGAATTTAATTACTTTAACCACTTGGCTGCTGACCACAGAATATTACGTGCTTGGCGTTTGCACAATTTGCGCAGACCACACGATATTACTTGCTCATGCTATTACCTGAGCTTTGTCTGTTTTGAAGCGCCAGCGCCACGCTGGTCATACCTGTACTGTGCAATTGGCAGCATGCAGCAGTCAAGTGGTTAAACTCACTGTTGGGTATTTGTTTTTTATCATTATTATAGACTTGAAATGCTTCAATTACTATTAGTGCCTCTTTGAAAGTGAAAGGATCAAATTCTTTCTATTATTGCTTTGCTTTTGATTCATTTGTCTTTTCCTGCAATTGATTACAAAAGGTAACTCTGCAAAATGATAAGTTTGCAAAGAAATAATGAATTGAGGTTTGCTTCACGAATGTCATGCAAATCAGACAATAGAGATTCTGAGATAATGCGGAACTTTTTGAAAGACCTCATTCTTACAATTTATTCTTTTTCTTTTGTCTTTTTTTCTTCTTCTTTATATAGGAAATTTGGGGGGCACATTAAACTTCCTTCCTACAAAAATGAGGCTGCTGTTAATATTGATGCTTGTTCTGCAAGCATCTGTAATGATCTTTGGTGAAGAGGTTTATGAGGGTCAAGATATCTCCTTGGTGTTTCAAGAGTCTTTGGAGGAATCCAGTCTTTACATGATCCTCTTCAATGATGTCACCTTCTATGGAAATGGATCTCCTGTAGACGGGTCCCTTCCTGCAGAACAGCTCAGCAAACTGGAGATCCAGGAGACACCTTCAAGTGGCTTCTTCAAGCTCCAAGTAAACATTCAGCAAGCAGATAGGGCCGACACTGGCACCTACACACTACACGTTAACCCCGGTACAGATTCTTTTGTGGAGGTGAACATCGACTTGTTGGTCTTTTACGCACCTTCAGCTCCACTGTGTGAGGTTATCGACAACAAAGTGAACTGTAATGCCACTGAAGGATTCCCAAGGGGTGGGACAGTCATTACCTGTTATCAGGGGAATGATAGGCTGACAAGTACCCTACAAGTTGAAGCAGGTGGTGAAACCATTGCTGCAAGGTTCAATGTCTCTGCAGAGGATATACCCATAGGTTGCTGCTCACAGAGCAGTTCCTTCAGCATAGCACCAGGAAATTGTACCCAGTTTATTTGGAAGGCTCCTCCTAAAATCCGGACAACCATGAACATCATGTCAACTGAGAACACCTCCATACCAGGGGAAACTATCAGGAATTTATCAACAACTGACGTCCCTTTGACAACTGATCTTTATGTAGATGAATCTTTCTTTTATCATAAGGCAACACTTTGGTTTATGGGTGGTATCCTATTTGTTCTTGTTATCCTGTATCCTTTTGGCCTAATTTATCATTTCAAAATAAATATGCGAGAACCAAGAAAGTATGTCTCTGATAGCAAAGGGAGGGGGCACTTCACTAAAGTTTAACTTGCAGCAATGAACCAAAGTATAAACTGCATTTAACTTTTTCCTTTTTCTTTATACTGTCTTCCTTCTTTTCCTGTCAATGTATGGATAGTTCAAAGAGTGCTCAGCACAATCAAACTGCCATGGAACATATACATGGGTAATTCCGCGGTAACTGATGTTACTAAAACACAACCATTTCTATTAATTGCTTGTGCTGTAATTGCATTAATAAGAATACATTGGGTTTACAAATTAATACAGCTAAATAAGCTACAGATGGGGAAGGAATTGTGTAAAAAAAAAATCACCCAAACTGCATTTGCTATCAAACGGCAAGGAAAAACAGTTATTGATGTCACAAAAATGTAACGTCGCGTCGGTTAAAGCTCATGTATAGTTTTGGGAGAACATATTTTTTGTTTTACTTCCGTAGCAGAATAATATGAATTAATACCTCAAATAACCTCTGTGTTCAAAATTATTTGTTATAAAATCCACTGTAAGACCTGAATTTAGCAACAAAACTGTGTAAATCGATTTGTTTCTGGGCCGTGCCTAAACAGGATCACACTGGGGAGAGTGCAATGTGCAGTGGTTTGTGTGCAAAGTATATGCTATTGATACACAGACTGATACACACAGAATGCCCACATGCCATACCAGTCAGCAGTGGTGTGGCATGCCCAGAGTTCTGGGGTGAGAGTGAAGGAAGTATGGCCTCATTTTGATGAATATCCCCCCATGTTTATGCTAAAGTTGAGAAGACATGCATGGCACATGGTTATATTACTTGCCCATGTATTGATATGTTATTGGGACAATATTAGGACAAGTTGAGTAAGTTTTTGAAAAATGCAATTTTCTCTACAACAACTATACTTGGGCTTTAACGACACATTTTTGCTTACCGTTTCATACGAAGTGGAGTTTGGTGGAAATTTTTTTTGTGCAATTCCTTCTCTATCATCAACTTCTTAAGAATGTCAAAACCATTGTATACTTAATTATACAGTGTGTTCCTAAAAAAGGTAATCGAAGTTCAAAGGTCAGTCATTTCAAAAGTATATGGTTTATTTTTGTGGTTTGTTTACTAAACTACTAAGTAACTCATCAGCTTTAATTTGAGACATTGCTTACGTCTAAACTGTAATGGGTCACAGAGTTAGGATCATTTGAAGGTGATAGGTACAAAACCCATTTTTTTTCCAAGTTTTTCGTTTTTAGGGTATGAAACCAACTTTTTATAAAATTTTGGTTTCATAGTTTTGGGGGTTTTTGTCACACAAAGTTTCAATGAAATGCAATCTCATTTGTCAAAGGACCTATCTCACTGGCAATGGCATGGGTTCTCTATTATACATGAGTCTCTGGAGTCTCCGAGATGGATCGCCGCGACATCTCCTGATTCTGCAGGAAGTTGCGAGAAAAATCAAACAAATGTCAAACATGTCCAATCTTTTAGTAGACCTCTTTAATACGCGAGCAAGTCTCTGTGACATCTTTGCGGGGTCGCCACGACGTCCCTTTAGTATCCACGACGTCGCAGAGACATTATTGGAACTTGCTAACGATTAAAAGAAATCGAACGGTTTAATAATTCTGACTTGCTGGCGTCTTAAAGAGGTCTACTAAAAGATTGAACATGTTTGACTTTTGTTCCATTTTCCCTCGACGCCCTGAAGTCTCAGGAGACGTCACCGCGAGGTCTCCACGACTCAAGAGACTCCTAATTGCGACCACATCTCATTGCCATTGAGATAAGTCCTTTGACAAATGAGATTACATTTAAATGAAACTTTGTGTGACAAAATCCCCCAAAACTATGACACCAAAAATTTATAAAAAGTTGGATACCCTAAAAACGAAAAACTTGGAAAAATGGGTTTTGTACCTCTTACCTTCAAAGGACCCTAACTCTGTGACCCATTACAGTTTGGACGTAAGCAATGTCTCAAATTAAAGCTGATGAGTTACTGAGTAGCTTAGTAAACAAATCACAAATATAGACCATATACTTTTGAAATGACTGACCTTTGAACTTTGATTACCTTTTTTTTAGGAACACACTGTATAATGACAGTACAAACAATCTAGAAATGGTTGTGTTTTTGTAACGTCAGTTACAGTGGAATTTCCAACATGTAGCTCTGAAGTATTTTGTACAAACAATGAAAAAAAATAACTTCATGAGAGACTTATAAGGTCAAGAATGGCTGGAGCCAACTGCTGTTTCAAAGTTAAAGGAAAAAAACTCTGCTTGGCTGGATATGTAACCAATTCTAAAGCATGTTGTTACTTGCAGGAAATTCTAAGTTCAGGTACATGTACTTTACCTTCAGAATTACTGTTTTCTGCTGAATGATAGGTACCAAGTGTACAAATTAATTAAACACAAACAAATTTATTACTACAATCTACTCCCATTATGAAGAGCATGGATACAAGATTTTATTATGAGGCAGTATTCCCAGTACTTTTTAAAACAAGTACACATGTACTTTAGAATTAGATGCAATATATAGTAAGATTTTGTATACATGTAACAAGAAAATTAGCTTGATCCCAAGCACCTCATGTTAACAGGAGAAGACTATAATAGTATTTCCATCAAGATTACTGATGAATTTGTGACCAATATTCTTTTTGAATGCAACTTTGCTCAAACAATAAAAAAAATGACCCAGTATAAAACATATATACACATATTATTCTTAGCCATACAATCTGAACTTTGTTTGCATCTTGGTGACTCATTGGCCTGAATTCACAAACGTGGTTTAGTTAGTCCATGGTCTAAATCAGGTGGTTTGTGAATACAAAAATTTAGACCATGGTCTAAATCCGTGGTTTAAACAATTGATTTAGACCATGGACTAACTAAACCACGTTTGTGAATTCGGGCCTATGGGAAATTTTGAACTCAACTGTCCCCAGCAGGTTTATTCAAATGACAACATAATCTTAAACTTTCATGGTATTTGTAAATGCTGTTTTTTACCTATCAATAAACTTAGGTAAAAATTTACACTATACTTGTCATTTTTACATTTGTGGTTATAGTATTATATTTACAGGCATGTTTGATTATAACGATAACGTGAGGTACGGATGCAAAGTAATACTGTGAGCAAAATGTACAAGAAACTAAGTATGTGTGTAGGTGTAGTCATCTACATGTACATTAACCCCTAAAACATGCATCGTATCCCGTGGACAAGTACCTTGAAGATTACCCACTGGACAAATGTACTATATGGAAATACTCCCTCTATGGCTTTCAAGGTAATTTTGAAGGAAAAAAAAGGGGGATACTTGTCAAGGGGGTTGGGTATCCTCTGGACAACTACCTTCCTTGGAAAATTTCCCACTGGAAAAATTTACTACAGTAGATGGAATCACCCCCTCTCTGGCTTTGAAAGCAATTTTGAAGAAAGAAAATAATGTAGGGGGTACTTGTCAAGGGGGTGAGGTGTCCAGTACGGTTACTGCCAAGAGGGGTGGCACTTGACACGGGCTTAGAGTATAGAAGTGAAGGTCTTGGTAGGTAAATGTCCTAGTACAAACTTTCTCTAGCCTAAAAATAAGTGAGAATAGTCTGATTGGTGAAGAATTCGTGGATTTTCCTCATGCAGTGTTTGTCATATTGATTGTCTGCAAAATTTTTTATTGAACGAAATGTTTGTGGATGGTTCGTCTCAAAAAAGATGATTTCTTCCCGATATCAGCAAAAATGTAGGAAAATAGATGAGAGAGTGTTAAAATCGAGTACAAGATATGAAAGATACTTGAATTTTACAAAGGAGAATTTGTACAAATCAATGTGTACTATTATGTTGGTTTTCATGCTGATTGTTGAGGTAAATGATGATATAAAAAGTGGTAAAAATAACAGAGTAATCAGAAACATGTATTGATAGAATGAGCATTTAGTACCTTCATATAGTCCTACATGTAGACCATGTTATTTCTTGAAGTATACTTTTTGTGTGTCAATTTCAATCTTTAGGTTGCAAAGCCTTCTTTTTCACTTTCTAAATTCACATGAAATCTGGGCCCATATTAATAAAACCTTACTCAAGCTAGTTGGCAACTATTTACACAGGGAACAGCACACAGTTTTAGGTGATAACGACATGTAGGCCTATGAAGGTTTTATGAATATGGGCCCTGGACTCTAAAGAGAAGATATTGGCTTAGAACCATGCTTGAAACTGCCCAATGCTCATTCTAAAATCTGAACTCATATAAAACTTAATTCAAGATTGATATGGTGATGATCATGGACTTTGATACGATTGTGTATGAATTGACTCTTTACACATGTATGCACACCCTATTTTGTTTGAATAATGTATAGCCTACCTGAAACATGTACGACCAATAGGTGGCAGCATGCAAGATAAGATCTACATAAATATTGACTGATAACATATCGTAACAATCATTAGAGTAATTCAATTTACATCTTCTTCCCTCTTATTTATTTAATTAATCTTTCTCTTATCTGCTTTTATCAATTCTATTACCGGTATTTCTTTGTATTCTTCTTCTTTCCACTTCTCTATATTTCTGACTCATTTTTTGTTTGTTCTCCTTAATATTCTATACATTATATTAATTTGTTTCTTTGGGGTTTTTTCTCCTTCTTCCATCTTCTCTTTCATCAATCCTAATGTATTTAATTCTTTTTCTTTTTCTTTCATCTTCTCTACTATCAATTCTTATGTATTTCTATGCTTTATCATTCTGTCATTTCTTTTATCATTCCTTTTTAATTTTATGTACACTGTGCAGCAAGGGCATGCCACAATGAAAAGACTTCCATTTTCTACCCTGCGAGCATTTAAATCTGTGCTCAGCAATGGGTTTATGCCGGGTGCCTCCAGAGGTTATGCCATGTCATGCTTAACCATCTAGCATGAGTTTGACCTTGTGTTTAACTTGAGTTTTTCAAGGCATGCTTGTCCTTTCTATAAAGCAAACGTTTAGATCTACAGTTAGGGATGTTGGACCAAAAATTGAAATGTCTTGTATCTAAACCAAAATGATGTAGCTGAAAAGATTGCATATTTATCAAAACTACAGGAAAAAAAATGGAACAAAAATATTAAACCATGTTTGAGTTACGATTTTTTGAATATTTTATTTTGGGGGATATTCCTGAAGATTTCCCATTGACTTATACTGTGTAGCCACGGCACCGCCTGGGTCTACAGTGAAAGTAATGTATTATTTGTTTTAATGTTAAATTATATATAATCAGTCATATCTCAAAAATCTTCGATGCAAAGTGCAAATAATTTGTATGTGTTTCATACATACAAGCTAAAGATCATTGAAAACAATACAAAACATTAAAATACATATGATCAAAAGGCATTACCATGTAACAAAACAAAGAAAATATAAGAAAATTCAGAAAAATGTAATTCTCGCCAGTAAAACCTTACCTGTAAGATGGGAAACATCATAAAATGCATATATTATAGCAATTTGAAAACAGAACATTTAAATGAAGTGACGATAAATGGTTGCCATGGTGACAAAACAAAGAAAATAATAAGAAAATTTGGAAAAAATGTGATTCTCGTCAGTTAAAAAAACAAAGAAAATAAGAAAATTTGGGAAAATGTAATTCTTGTCAGTTTTGCCCTTACAGGAGAAAGGAAAACAGAAAATGCATTAACAATCTGAGAAATCCTGAAAAATGAAAGAGACTTAGTTGCCATGGCAACCCAAAATGGAACTTTGGCATGACAAACAATTACCATGGTGATGATTTACATGGACATTTATTGCATATTTTCATGCTTGCTACTCGACTGAAACTGGTTCATCAACAAGTCGCAGTTCACCATTTAGGTAGTCTTCTGCCAAATTTATTTGAAGTTGATTTCAGTTTCTGTCATAATTAAAACAACAACAAATATATGATTATATTTTGATGTAAAGTTGATGAAATTCTGGCAGTGAAAGAAACTAAAACCCCAAGCACTTTCCTAAATGAAAAATGTATTCACTTGTTTACCTTTCCAACAAGAAAAATATGGTAAGACTGTCCATGAAATCTGTCGAATTTTCACGATCATATCGGCAAAATAACATTTGTATATTATTATTTGTATAAATACACAATAACTACGACATTGTAATCACGTGAGGTATTTATTTTCATGTCATTTTCCTTGAAACATATTATTTCATGCATTTTTCATCGTGGCAATTCATTTTGCCAAATATAAGGGAGTGCGTACGCTGAAAGTAACAGCCCGATTCCCGGAAGTTACAATGGAAATTTCCACTCGCAAGCAACGTGGAAGGTAGGCAAGACGATGACATCATGCTCTTCCGTCTTTTGTACTTTGCCCCCGTAATTTGTTTCCACACAATCAACAAATCAACTTCTTTTTTACTGATAAATAACGAGTTATGAATTGAATAATGAAATCCTTAATCATGAAAAACTTACTCTGAACATTTGTAGTAGACAAAAATAGACAGTTTGATTGCGGAAAGTAGTTTTTAGCTGTAAAAACTTCGGATTGTGCCCATGCATTTCGCAAGGGCGCATGCCACGCTCGTACTCCGAGTAGACGTGTGCGGCAGACCTCGATGTTGATGTTCATGACATGGGTCCATCGTATATTTGCGATCGCCTCGATCTGATCCCCTCACGAATTCCACAGATTTTTTTACCAAACTATAGTTTAAAATATCAATGATTGATATGATATAAGTTGCTTTTGCAAAAAAGTTGATTTTCATATGAAAAAGATCGCTAGAATTGGGAACTATTTTTTTACGCTCATGTCTACATGACTTCGGGGGTTATGGAGTAGCAACTGCGCATATATACTGCTTCTATATTTATGAATGGCATATCCAAATTTGGGCATTTTCTGACGTCAGGATCAGGTCGAGGTTTTGTTTGTCAACATGTGATGTATTCCGAGAGGCCGCTTTTAGCGGTGCCATGGCCGTCTCGATGCGGATCAAACACGTACAGTGCCCTAGTGACCGTATTTGCAGCTCATCTTTACTGCTCTATGTATGAATTTTCCGATTCACTTGTGAAGAAATGATCCTAATATTGGAATATAACTCTAAACTACGGTAATTTTTAGTCAATCAGCTCTTTCATGCCCGTGATTATTTTTAATGATTTTTTTTTTAAGTGCATTTTATTTTTTTCAATCACGATCATGTTGGCCCACGCACACATTACGGGCTCGATTTCAGGGGCTCAGCACGAGCACCTGACATCCCTACTACAGTACCATGGACAAGGAGTGACACAAGGTACACCTCATATTTTTCAAAGATTTAAACGGAGTATAATATCACAAATAAATCTTGAGCTCAATGTCCTTAAAATATACATTGATCTCTAAAGATTATTCAACATTTCTGAAGCAACCCCCATCTTCTGCATCTTGGTTAGAAGTCTACAGGTCAGATCCTCCCTTCTGCGCTACAAATGGATTATGTCAAAATCTTGCGTAGAACCCAGTTGTGTATTCTGGATGATGATCTTAAAGGCTAGCTGTCCCAGAGAGGTTCTAGGACAACTACCCCCTGGACAATTACCCCCACCCCCACAAATACCCCTTGCAAAAAATCTACCCCCTAACTATACACCTACAAAAAATGTAACTGGACAATTCCACGGTTAGTCGCATTACACTTTTAGGTGTCAATTTTGTAACTTGATGGTACCAGTATTACAAGAAAGAGACGTTCTTTAAAGTTTATACTTTGATTTGAACCTGACAACCATAGCTTTAAAATAAAAATATAAGAAATATCGCAGGCTTTTTTGTGAAAGTCACAACAGGGTACAAATCAGTTAGACGCATTACACAAAATGGACAAGGAAAAAAAATCCACTTGTTACAATTAAATATTTTGCTCAAATTATTTCTTTGTCATGAATTAAATATCATTATCCAGAAATATGTCCACCTTTCTCCATTTAGTGAAATTTTTGAGAAAAAATACCAAAAGACTCTTATGTAATTCAAATTTTAGTGAAGTTTATGTCATGTAGTCCCATACATAGAATTTTAATGGTGGTTCTAGATCTCGAGGAAATGAACAAAATAAAATAATTTTTATTGATTTTGAAAGACTTTTATGATTCATTAACAACCATGGATTTACATGTAGATAAGTGATAGATCACAGAATAAACATCACAGAGACATTTTTATTTTTTGACAAATATGTCCTACATGTAGTTGGCGTGGAATTGCCCATCTCGAACTCAGAGGGGGGGGGGGGTAATTTTCCTTGCGGTAATTGTCCATGGGGAGTTGCCCTGAGACTCCTGAGATGTTCATCCTTGGGAAAACACCTGTAAACAAAACAAAAGGATGCACATTATCCAAAGCCCTACCTGTTTGTTTGAGAGTGTCCTTCAAGAAGTCAAAGTGCTCCCATCGTGCTTGACTACCATAGATCTGACACACCTCATCCTGGCTCAAGGGTGTGGTCCCATGGCTCGCTCTCAGGATGTCTCCCTCTCTAGAGAGTTTCAGGAAGTTCCCTTTCTTGGCGTCAAAGACGAGCCCCTTAGTACTGAGAAGAAAGGAAAGATAGCAATCATTATTGAGAAAGGAAAGGTTAAAAATCGTTATTGTTGTAAGCTGGATATCGTCATCTTATATTGTTTATCAAGTTATATGTGGGATACTCAAGATTATTTCATCTCATTTTGAGGGAAGATACTGAATTGTTTTAAAAATACCATAATTACCCCCCCCCCTTCCCTTCTCTTGTTCTCTTCTTTCTTTCTCTCTCTCTCTCTATCTCTCTCTTTCTTTCTTGATCTCAACAATATAATAATATACTCATTTATTTCTCCTCCACATATAATATAATTCTAATTTCATTTTTTTTTTCTTTGATATTTGACAATTCACAGGAGGAGAAAACTTATTTAATTACAGAGGGCAGTGTAGTTGACTAAATCTGTATTCACAAGTCTCTGACTAGATTTCAAATTATTCTTTTAGTACAATGGCAGCACTTGACTTGAAGAGAGCTCTACATGTATATATGGGTGGAGTGTATGACCTTAACAATGGGACATGTGTGAACGACCTCCAAACTGGAATCAAAGCACAACGCTTATCTTTACAATTACCATACATAGCACTTGCCACTTGATACAGAACCACTCTTTCCAATTCATATTTCAACTTTTTGTCAAGGTCACAGCGTTCATGATTGTGATTCTATTCAAAATGACAATAAGAGGAACAGATTCAGGATCTGTGTGTGTGTATTGGCCTGCAAGGCGTGACCAACCAGCAAGGATTTCTTTTCACAAATTAACAATTACTTCAGTAAAGGTTCTCATAGCTTTTCTTGAATAAATCAAATTTGGACTCGGATCAAAACTATCGGATGACTTAACATGAATTAATCAAATAATGGACAACTGTTTCGGAGACTGAAGCTCTGCCTACTCAAGTGTAATCATTCAGTGCAAATTCTTTGTAAGTTGTTTTTTTTTTTAAACAAACTATCTTTTAATTAGACTTTTAAAATAAAAACAGGCTTTTGTCTTTCAGTATGCATTGATTGTAGGAATTTTTTCCTTTATTTTTTGGGGGGAGGAGTTCGCCCTTACATTTGCGCAAATTGTTTTATCAATCTGCCTTTTCAACAATACTTAGCGAAATAGATCCCTAATTAATTGCAAAAGAATGAGAAAGAATTCAAAGAACTTTTTTTTCTTCAAAATAGCCAATACCATTTTTTGGGGGGGAGGAGTTCGCCTTACATTTGCGCAAATTGTTTTATCAATCTGCCTTTTCAACAATACTTAGCAAAATAGATCCCTAATTAATGCAAAAGAATGAGAAAGAATTCAAAGAACTTTTTTTTTCAAAATAGCCAATACGATGTATAATCCTAATTTAATTTAAAGGGGACCAACACCCAAGGAAATAATCACTTTTATATGAAAGAGCATATTGAGAGGAGCAATCTTAAAAAGTTTCATCAAATTGGGTTTTAAAATAAGAGAGTTATGGAAGTTTGAAAAGTCTGCTTGTACCTTCTATGGGGATCCTCAAATTGGCAACATCAGCTTTAAAATGGCCGATTTTATGGACAACTCTCCATTTGTTTTATACACAAATTTTCAGATTTTCCTCATTTTCTTTCAAAATCTATGTCTTATTTACTTCTGAGCTCAAAATATGTCATGGGAAAATATATTTCACACAACATATGTGAAGATTAAGGAGGTACATGTATATTTTGAAAGAAAATGGGGAAAATCTGAAAATTTGTGTACAAAACAAATATAGAGTTGTCCATGAAATCGGCCATTTTGAAGCCCAGGTTGCTCATATGATCCCCATAGTAGGTACAACGAGACTCTTCAAACTTCCATAACTCTCTTATTTTATAACCAATTTTGATGAAACTTATTGCTCCTCTCATTATGCTCTTTCTTATAAAAGTAATTATTTCCTTGGGTATTGGTTCCCTTTAATCAAGTGGAAATGAACACAAGGAAGCATCATGCAGTGATCAGTTCTTAGTTTGGCAATTTATCTATTAAATAAATAATGCCATGTAGTAGCGGATCCAGCCTCAGTTTACTGTATTTATAAGCCAATATTTTCACGTACACGTACAGATATTTTCGTGATTTTGGACTAGTTGGAAAAATTTGTGAGAGCAAAATTTCGCAATTTTGGTGATGATTTCATAACTATAAATAGCATTGTACTGATGACCGTCTCGCGAAATTCGTGAAAATAAAGTAAACGTGAAAATAACCACTTATACAGTATATAAAAAGTGTATTGGCCCATGCCCAAACACAATTAGAGGCAATATTGTTCCCAGACAATAGACCAGTTTACTAACACATTCAAATTTGATGCAATTTTTTTTCCTGGCGACATAGTAACAAGGTATTCAAGCAACCTGTAATAAAAGAATAATCTACAATACATGGAATACAGTTTGCATACATTACTTGTTGCTATGTCGGGCAAGCCCTGGGCAAGCTTTCAAGTTGTCAACAACAACCTTTGTTAAAAAAGTATGCATAAAATTTGAATATGTTAGTAAACTGGTCTGTTGGGCCTGCAAAATCTTTTTAGGAGCAAATGCTGGATCCGCAACAGATATGGTCACAACTGTGGGGTGTAACACAAAGACTTACGATTCATTAAAAGTTACGATTGATTTTTTTCTTGGTAACCTCATTTGAAAACCAGGTACAGTCATGGATTAGGATTTGGATATGATTAAGAGCAGGGTCAGTGCTAGGGTTAGGATTAAGATCATCAACTTGGGAGCATCCTGTCCATGATGAGGCTACCAAGAAAAAATCAATCGTAACTTTTAATCAATCGTAAGTCTTTGTGTTACACCCCCCTGGTCATGCATGTGTTTGCAAGAGTGTATCCTACAGCCTGCATCGATTCTTAGCGTTTTGAAAGTTAACTTGCAGAGAGAGAATGGCCACCTTGCTCTGTGATGCCAGACAAAAACATTCACCTCCCTGCATCTAGTGCAAGGGCGTTTTACAAAATCCACAAGGACCAGACGCAGAGAGGGATAAGACCCTCGAAAAACCAGTAGTAACCATGGCATTTGAATCTTGTACCTATCCAAGCATATCTTCTACTCCAGAGCTCAATAACTTTGCACACTGGTCCCGGAGACGTCTCTGCTACATCTCCGCGACATCGGAGACGTCTCTAATACTTTTTATCCGTCGCGGACATGATTCTGTCGCGGAGACGTCTTCGCGACGGAATCCTTTGTTTCACGTATAAAGAGTAGGACCTATTAGAAACGTGTCTGAAAATTAAGGAGAAAGAGGAGACTAAGGAGACAAGCTATAACCATGTTGGCAAATCCGTCTCAAATGTGTTTCCGCGAAGTGAGATACCAAAAGGGGTAAATAGTTAACAAAGAAAGCTATAGTTATAGGAAGGGATTATAAAATATTATTGTTGGAGGTGTTAATTGACTGCCTTCCATTTGGACTAGCTGATTATGAGCTATTGCAATATCAAAGTATTGGCGATTGTTATAGTCATTACTGCACGTGTTACATCAAAATCTTATTGGTAATTTTATTTTATTTTTCTCTCATGAGGTAAAAACAATAAAGAATTACTTTTGTTAAGACATGTTGTTGTTTGTCCGTTAAACGAAAACATGCACACCTATTTTAAGATGGCATTTCCACACTGACGTCGTAATTTATTTATAATTTGTTATAACATGTACAGTTAAAAGGTAAAAATGTAAATAAAACAATCGTTCACTTTGGTATAGCAATATCTCATAGCAGATAGTAATCCTTCAAGATTAATGGAAGTCAGTCAATTCTAAAGATAAGGACCCTCCAAGCAGTCCAGCATTTAAATTAGAAAATCCCTTCTCAGTTTTCTTTATGAATGTTTTACCCCCTTTCCTAAAGGGAATTTGCCATAATTATGAGCATGGGCTTTGCTATGACAATTGGATTGCGAAAGACATTCCATTTTACTTCTGGCATTTTTATCTCTGCCATTTTTACCTCTGCCATTTTTACCTCTGCCATTTTTACCTCTGCCATTTTTGGCTCTGCCATTTTTACCTCTGCCATTTTTACCTACTGCCATTTTTACCTGGCACCGAAAGCAAAATTGGGGACCCAGAATATTAAGTGTCAGGCCAAGAAATGTAATAAGAGTGATTTTCTGATGCTCTTTTTTTTTTTGCATTTTGTGAGCAAATTGCCCCAAGCACCTGTATACTGTTATATCAAAGTAAGCCATATATTTCCTTTGTATGCTACAAGAATGTATCTTATTAAAGTTGGATATTATTTTTCATCTATAATTAGCATCCTGTTTTCTTTCTACCAATCCTTTGACAGTGCAATGGCCAGAGTAACCAGATGGGTGAAGTGCTGCCACAGATCATTGATCATGTACTGCATGATGCTATGCCTGATATACCTCATCCAAGGTGGTTACTTCTCCCGACATGGCCCTCACCTTGCCCTCCCAAGCAGAGACTACAGAATCCACACTAAAGGCTTGACACAGGAGAAAGACAATGGGGTATTTCAAGGAAATAAAACTGAGCACAGAAAAGTAGGAATCTTGTCACAACACGGACTAAAGAGCGCGGTAAAAACAGGTTTTTATATATTACATGCTCCAAAGAGACAAAAATACAAGACAAAAAAGATGGTTGTCGAGTTGCAAGAGCCTTGCTTTAAGCAGGTTCAAATATGGACAGATAATTCCAACCATATTCAGGGGAAAACAGACTTTGCCTGTCCAGGTTTACCTTGTGGACTTCGGCAGATTGAGGACACCAGTTATGAAACCATGGCGACAAGTGATGCAGTCCTGTTTCATTATCTCTCCACATGGGACTGGGAGGAGATGCTTCAGCACAAGAGACCAGGGCAAAAGTGGATCTTCAGTTCGTCAGAGAGTCCAGTCAATACCCAGAGAAATATAATACCACTGGGAAAGTTCAGTAACAAAACATATGACTACATCATGTCTTACAGACGGCACGAGGGGAATCTGTTTGGAGATTTTGGAAGAGTCACAGAGATACAGGAAGTTTTTGAGAATTCAGATAACTGGGCAGAAGGGAAAGACAAGCTTGCAATGTGGAGTGAGCAAGAATGCAATAACTTTTACGTCAAGTGGGAGCGACTGAAATTTGTCCAGGAACTTGCTAGACTGATCCCTGTTGACATCTATGGACCCTGTGGTAGGACAGATGAATGCAGAGCAGGTACACCCTACTGCAAGAAGAAGATGCAGCGACACAAATTTTACCTTGCTTTGGAAGACTGCAGCTGTCGGAATTTCATCACAAAGGTGTGGGACAATGCCTTTCAAAACAATCTGGTGCCCGTTGTATATGGCCCACCACAGGAGGACTACGATCTTGTGTTACCTCCAGGGTCTTTCATCCACATCGAACAGTTCTCTACCCTTAAGGAACTGGCCAACTACCTTGTCTACCTTGATACACATGACGACCTCTACAACACATTCTTTGACTGGAAGAAGCGCTGGAAGGTCGAGAGTATCCCTGAGAGTCGTCTGCTGAGTCCTCCAATGATGTGTCAGGTGGTGGATCGTCTCCTCTCTGATAAGAGCTCCGTCAGATATGGAAAGTATCGGCCACTGGTGGACTGGGTCATGCGATAATTCTAGGCCATTCCCAATTAAAATGAATTAGGTTGTGAATATCTAAACCGTTCCAAATAAATGATTAGGGCAATGACTCTGTAATTCAATTACAATATATCTTTGACATATTTTGGTAAAATAGCAATGTAATGGACAATGGTTGGTGGGCCAGTCAAGCAGTTCCATACTTGAAATTCATTGAAATATTTCATCAGATAGTACAAAGACATCTCCATCATTTTCCTGAAATTTATTGATAGTTTTACAAACTTATCCTCATCTACGCTATAAAGTGGTGTTACATGTATGTTAAACTCAATTCTAACATGGATACATGTACCTTTGTTTATCCAGTTAAATCACTGACCTTGCAAAACTATTCAGAACGTTTTACTGACAAATATTTACCATTATGTTGTACTGCATTATGTTACTGATTCGTATTGAAATGTACATGTAGACCTACCAAGCAGATTGTAATATTTCATGATTGCAAAGGCAATTATATTTATTATAAATACATTTCCTCAAAATTACTACTCACTTTCTTGGGAGCAATCTTTTAAGTTCTTGCACTTTGAAGTGCAAAATCTCATGCTGCAAATTGGCAATCCTACCAGTTATCCCTTTTTAACATCTCAGGTGAGGTGAAGCAGTTAGATAAAATGCCTTGCTCAAGGTACATGTAAGTGCCGGTGCCGCGGATCGAACTCACAACTTTTGAATTCACAGGTACATGTAAGACCATCATTATACTACAACACTCCTACATCGCCGATTCACATTATGATTCATGGGCAATTTGGTACGGTGGCATACAATGTATATTGACAGAATCAGGGTGAGGCTCTGTTTATTAGAAGTGTGGTGTATTTTCAGTTGTGCTTTCCTTGCTTTGTTACGAAACCGTGGTACAAACAAATTTAAAGCCTCTTATTTGAAAGAGAGCTGTTCAGACTCTCTACATACATGTACATGTATGTGCCAGGAGTGTCAGTTCCGACAGACATGGCATGGTATAAATGTTCAATATTATTATTATGAATAGTCGGTCCTTTTGACTTACCAAAAATCTCTGTCTTTGTGGAATGGCTTGAGGAGCTCTGTACTATATCCTTTCCTCTCAACCACTGCCTGAGCTAAACTCTGGTAAATCAACTGCAAGAAAAAATGAAGAACCAGAATGAAAAGTTCAGTACTTTTCTTACAATTATTTTAACAAAAATCATACACAACACACAAACATACTTTTTTTTTACAATTTAACAACCTTGTGGATGATTGACTATATCACAGTCATTGCAATTCAGGCTACATGTACCTGAAATATAAAAATTGATCAATATTGATTATATTGCCATCATTTTTTATGGGGCAAAGGTCACATCCTTGACATATCCACTTCCGCTAAAGGCAGCAGCATGTTGTTAAACCACCATGGGAAAATTTGATTTGTATGTATAGCTGGATTTCATAGGTGGCTTTTGTTTGTTTGTTTGTTTGTTTTTTTTTTTCTTTGGGGGGGGGGTTGCCTTAAATTTCACCCTTAAACGGAGTCCTAGGGCACTACGGGTTTGTATGCTTGTGCATGTCTTCCTTTTGTTTTTGCCCATGCATGGATAGAAAATTGATTTCACAAATTCCCCTTCTTGAAGGATATCTTTTGGGTTAAATTCCTGAAAGACAAATTGTCTGCTTGATAAGTACTACTTAGCTTAGCACACAGCCGCACTATGATCTGTCATTTCAGATCATGCGATGCATTAACACGCACGCTACTCAATCTGCAAAGAAACAACATGCTTGGCTTTTGAGCTGGCCCAGGCATGGCATTGATCAAACCGTATATAGTTCCATTAGATGTAGGCCTATACGCAATTACAAGCTGGAAGTGGGTGTGTCAAGGATATTATTTATAAAAATTCTCTAATGCTCCACATTCTATTGTCAGAAACAAAGGTAAACAGAAAATTGCCCCTTTTTTTGTGGGCCCAGCAGCCACTAAGCAGCGCAAGATGGACATTCCTCTATCCCCTTCTTGTTGAATGCCAAACAGGGTAGCAGCAACTACAATTTTTTTTTAAGTCTTTTGGTATGACGCGGCCAGGGATCGAACCCACAGCATAAGGCGAACGCTCTATCCACTGAGCCAACACATTTTTTCTGACACGTCAGGCAAATCTACCCTGCTGGCAGTACAGATGGGCACCCAAATCAAATAAAGGCAGAAAGTAGAGGGACAAAAACACACATTAAAATGTAGCAAGGATCAGTTACATTAATGACCAACAAATATGACTGAATAGATCTAGATCTAGCCTACTACAACACCAAACAAACAAATGACAACAAAGACAAAGTTGACCAGCATTTCCACCATGGCATTGTCTAACGTTACATTGTCACCCATCATGATCCAAACATAACATGATGTCTAACTATACAATAATAAAAAAATATTAAATATTAACAAGATGTGATGATGAATTGTTAATCATCATGCAGAAATATGACCTGTGGATGTGATTGTAGAATCTAACTTAATTGATACTAAGTTAGATCTAGTAAATAACAAAATTACCGGAAAAGTGTTATCCAACTTGTATTTGCAAAGCGTATGGTCCAAATCGACACCGACTGCATCAAAGTCCAGGAAGGACACACTAGCTGGTCTCAGAGTACTCATTTTGACAACAAAACGAACAGGATATTGTAGCAATATACGATGGAGGCGAGAGGACATTGAATGACGTACATGAATGACTTTTGCTTTTCCCGCTGCTACTTGCTAGTGCTGCGCTGGTAAGGTTGCACGTACGTATCGCGAGAAGCTAGCTTGCCACGACTAGGCCCTCAACGGCGTCACGATGGAAAGGGGAATTTCCCCCATTTTTCACGCATGCGCACATAATGTTTACATATCTTGCCGGATTTTCGTCCCTTTCTTTCTTCTCTTTCCTATTCCACTGCACCCCGTCTTATTACCCCCCCCTCCCCTCCTCTCTCTCTCGTCTCATCCGGTTGTTCTGACGTCTCTCTCTCTTCTCTTTCATGTGTTCCACTGGTACGCTTTCACTAAAACACTACATTTTTATTGTGTTTTTTTTTTTTTTCCCCCCCGTTGTTTGTTTTATTTGCCGCTTTGCCTACTCACGTGTCTCCCTCTTCTCTCTTCTCCTCTCTCTCTGCTCTCTCTGTTCTACTTTGGTTTGAATTAGAAAGGGAATTTTTCTACTGTCGTCTTCTTTTGTTATTCTATTTCCCTAGACGAATAAAATCAACAGTTAGTAATTGGTTTCTAGTTTGAAGGTAGGGTTCTAAGAGGCCTAACGAATGGCCATCACACTAGACGGTATACTTGTTTATTGAAACAGTGAAATAAAATAGGTTAGGCCTGCATTATTCGTAAAGCTCAAATATTCATACTCAATTTTGCTTTTGGGCCTTTGGCCTAAATCCATTTGGTCGTCTCAAGATTCCTGAGTTTCCTTGATTCTAATAAAATATGGTCTATTGCAATTCGTACTAACAGCAAGTGGACAAGTGGACATTTAGACGAATGAAAATTAGGCAAACTGGAAAAGGTGAAGTGGCAATTAGACCAAAAGCTAATTAGACGAACCGCTAAAGTTGAATTTGATGTGAAAATAGTACAATTTACTTTTTTACCTTAGGATACCACTACATATATAGTAATAATAATAATACCGACTTACATATAATAGTAATAATAATAATACACTTACATATAATAGTATAATAATATATGGTTTTCCCGGTCAGTTTAAACTATCTCCGATCAATTTGACTTTTCTTTCGAGCGCTTTTCGTCGGAATGTGATCGCGATTACAAATCTGCAATGAAATTCGTTTATGTGTAGCCATAATCAACACCGTTCAATCCAATTGCAAATTGCGCCGACGAATTTGCTGTTTGTGAGCCAGTCGCATTCGTCAATGTTCGCTCAAATTCGTCCATTCGTAAAATTCCCGTAATTCTGGTGAATTCAAATTCGTTTTGGGGCATCCACTTTAGAAATAACTGTATACAAATTAGGAATGTTAGGTTTCGGGTTAGGAAAATAAAATTTGGGAGGGGCCGTGAAGTGTTTTTGTCAGAAAAGAGCTGATCATGGCGGAAGGGGGAGCCCTGAGCTTGGAAAACACACACGCACACAAACAAAAACAAAACAAAAAAACAAAGCTGATTATAATGTTTGCGTTTTTATCAGAGTGATTATAAAACTATATGTCTGCTCGAAAAAGAAATGTTTACAAAAAAAAAATAAATAAAAAACTAATGTGTTAAAACCGAATAGGGGCTGCAGCCCCCATCCTCACTCTATTCATAGAAACTTGCATAACATGATGGGTAGGGGGGGGTGTTAAAATTTCTCGGCCTTCGGCATCAACAAGGTCATCATGTAACGGCCGAGAGGGGGGGGGTAAGATTGGGTCAGTCGGGTCGGAATCTAATTTTTTTCTATATTTTCCTCTTCCCCCCCCCCCCTTTTTTTTTTTTTTTTTTTGCTGGGAGTGGGGGGCTTTCCCGCTGGGCCCCTGGATCCTAGATCAAGTCTGTATTACATAAAATTCAGATTAGACAAATAGCTTGTAAGACAGGCGCGGCCCCCATCACCCAGGAAAAAAAAAGAGAGAAAAGATGAAGATCGACAATATTGACCAATAAACCGTACCCTGTGACGTTACATGATGATGTTCTGGATGACCGAATGCCGCAAAAAAAAAAAAAAAAAAAAAAAAAAACTTTTAGACTTTTGAAAGGCCCACGGACAACTTTTTTTGTAAAAAAGGGCACTCTTGTTACTAAAAAAGAAAATGTTCGCGCTCGGTCGCTATGCGACCTCGGATAAAAAGGGAATGCCAAGCAAACGCATGAGACCAATTACCCTGCTGCCGGAGGCAACGATTGTAAAAGAGTGTGTCAAAGACACATTGGCCTATTTACATCCTTCTAAACATATTTTTAAAGCCCTTTTTTTTTTAGCAGCTTATATTTTTAAAAATTTAAACATATGAATCCATTTGCAATTGGTATTTAACATTATCATGGGGGCAATAATTTTTACACTTTGCTTTAAAATGTGTTAATGAACTGTAATGTTGCTTAAAACTTTAAATGTTGCTTAAACTCTAAAATGTACATTTTCTTTTAAAAGGGGGCACTTTTTAATCGCTCAATAATCAATATATTGAACAGCATAATAAATTAAAATACTACTTTTATACCCAGCCCTCCCTATCCCATAAATTTTTTGCTCATTATGCCACTGAGGTAAAGGGCCCTCGTCAGAAAACAAAGTGCCCCCCCCCCGACTTTCAAATTCGTCCGTCAGCCTCTGAATCAAAATTATTGCTTATAAATTTATTTTGTGTTTACCATGGGCGCCACCGTGACCCCCTTGCTTCGTGTGTTCACACGGATAGGCCTAAAAACGTTTTAAATTGCATGCCTTAAAACGAATTTGACTGCTGGAAGCTCACTCCACTTCTTTTTACAGCTGGGAATTTTTTAAATTGATCGCACGAATTTGATTTCATGCACATTTCGACGAAGTCACTGCACATAAACACATTTTGATCGCACATAAAGAATACGAATGATATAACGATTATGAAAGAACATAAAGAAATCGATTGCTCTAAATGTTAACTTAAATATTACCGATAGCCCCGCCTCCGGGAAAGGTATCGTTTAAATTGACTGAACATTAACGAATTCGATTGAAAAGGGTTTAAAATCGACCGGGAAAACCTATAATAATAATAATAATAATAATAATAATAATACTTAGTTTTTTATAATGCGATTTTCCGATAGTGGCTCAAAGCGCTTTACAGTATATTATTACATGTATAGTATTGAAATGACATATAATTGTTGATTTTATTATTGTTTGATTGGAATATGTAAATAAAAACTGAACTGAACTGAACTGAACCCCGTTCACTGGATTTAACTCCATATTTGTAGTCAGCCATTTATAGGCGCCTTGTATGGAATTATCCTCCCGGGTACCCATTTGCACCTGGGTGGAGTGGACGTAAGTGCCGGTGCCGGGAATCGAACTCACGACCTTTGCATTCCCAGTCGAGTGATACGACCTCTAGACTACTATACGACACTTACGCCACTATAAGCTAAAGTTAATCTTTGCCCCATTCATTTTGCACACGGTCATTCGGGGCAGAGTACTATGACTGTGCCCCGAGCAAGTACTGAAAACAAAATTTTCAGATATTACCAAGGAGCTTCAAACACATGGAGTGACAACGAAATGCAAATTAATTCATGACGCTTCCAATTTGTAAAGAAGTACAAAAGAATACACAGGTGCACTGTAGCCTTTGGTGGCGACCTGTAATGCCGCCAGTTTCATAGGAAAACTGAAAAGTAATTTGTGTTGAAAATAAATAATTGGGAATATATTATTTCCTATTTTATTTGATCACAGGATAAGGATATTAATTAAACACATGGCGGAATATATATCGAAGCCCTATTATGTCCTAAAATTGGGCGAAATATTGTATGATAATAGTTGTAAAATAGATAATACCTCAGAATTCGACAATTTTTAAATCAACATTTTACACATTTCCTCAAACATCCACAGTACAAAAATTTAAGATTAGTTTGTTGGAATATATTAATTTGCGATGTTATGTGTCACATATGCGGCCACATGCGGCCAGTCGAGTAATTTCAAGTCATATTTCAAGAAATATTGCCACATTTATTTTTGCTGTCCCCTGTGAAAGTGAGCGATCTGTCTGCTCATATACTATCCGACCAGAGGCAGCGAAAAGTAATTATCATTACAAAAGCATGAATTACGTTTTGTAACTGGCCAGTAAGTCTGTAGTTAGGCAGAAATCTTTTGTCTACAATCTGCGAGAAAATTCCAATGAAACTCCTGCCTAGCATATTTTATCCCAGCGGCATCACAGTCACATCAAAAGAGTTAGCTACATTGTTTTTCCATGTGTTTGAAGCTCCTTGGCATTACTTCACGGGAACAACTAGTGATGCCACAACCAGAGGCACATTTTATGTTCAATTATACTAATAATTTGGTTCCATCCAATTTCAGTACAATGTTTATACGCAATACCCAGATTCATGACCACAATACCAGAGGCTCCAACAATTTTCATCTTAGTAATCCAAAAACAGTCCTTGCTTGTAAATCCATTAGACATAGAGGACCTGATGTTTGGCACTCATTGCCCAATGAAATAAAAGAATGTTCTTCACTTTACTCCTTTAAACGCAAGCTAAAAAATAACATTATATTATCGTATGACTCGTATTTTTTTTTAAAGTGTGTTTTGATATTGTTAAACTGATTTACATTTACCTGGTGGGTGGGGGGAGGGGGGGGGGGTAGGATTTCCGCAAATGTTCATTTATTTGTTTTCATCTTGTCATCATTTTGATTTATCTGAATGTATATCATGCCATAATGGCATTAGGGCTCTGCCGAGTCAAGACCATCGGTCTTTTGCAATGTCCTAAATTTCATTTCATTATTTTGTATTTATGTATATTAATTGCTTTGTTATTTACCATGTATCATCTGATATATTTGTATCTTGTATTTTTTATGAATGAAATTTGAATAAATTGAATTGAATTGAATTGTATAAAGTTGAGCTAAAGCCCACGCATCAATGTCATGGCGTCCGAGATAATCCGGCATGGACATAATACATGTTATATTTTAGTAGATTATTATATACCTATATAAATGTTTAAGTATGAAAAACTGATGTCATAAAAGGTATAAATATAGGGCTGGCTTACTTGCGTGAATATGATCAAGAATGATGCATTTATTGACGCATGAACTTTGATATATGGCAGTATAAACACAAATTTACGGCGAGTTTTTCACTTTGCCCCGCATTCCCCTAGTTCTCATAAAGAATTGCAAAAACAAAAGAATAATAATATATAAAAGATTGCATGACATATTTTGCTTCGGTGACAATTGCTTTGCAAAAAGTAATATATACCAGTTGAGTGACAGTTGAGTTGAATATGGCGAAAGATGGTTAATCCATTTTACGCAAGGACGTCGGGAAGATATAGTCATTGGTATACTACTATATCCTCTCAGAAACTAGAAATTTAATATTTTGCCTGCAAAAGGATGACACTACCTTTAACATGTTCATTTTTAGGTTTTCGAGTCCCGGAGACGTCTCCGAGACGTCTCTTCGACCATGTCGACCTCTCCGTGACCGATACGACAGATCCCTACGACAGACGGCTCCTCTGGTGAGATACCACTTAAGAAACTAAAAAATAAATCTTTAATGAAAAACAAAGAAAAAAAAAAGAACGTTCAGTCTATATCTAACGTAGACTGTAATTTTTTTTTCCCCGTTTCATAAAGGGTGAGCTCATTAAATGGAAAGTCTTTGTCTGAATCTTGACCAGTATTGGAAAGCAATGCCCTTCGCTTCCTTTGTCGTAGCAATATAGAGAAGAGGCTGAAGCCATCCGCTTATTCCGCCCATCACTTGAACAATTTCTGGCATGCCTGGTGCAGCACCACCCAGAGCAATGCCAGCTAACCACGGCAACCAGCAAATGTAAAACGACAACGTGAGCACAAGGACGGTCAAGACACCTTTCCCCGGTAAGTTCCGACGTCTAACTCGTGCCCAAAGACGGTTATCGTTAGGATCATGATTGTCTGTAGCGACGTCAACATGGCGTTTTTGTTTGCAAGATACATTAAGGATTGCAACGTATGCCACGGTGGTGATAAGAAGTGCGATTGTAACAGGGGATATCATGACCGTATTCAGGATCAGGTCAATCCAATTTTTACGTTCGTTCAAAAGCGGAAGAGTGGCGGTGCATACGCCACTCAGGTATGTCTTGAAACCAAACGACAATGGCAACAGAGGGATGCAAATGACAAGTGGCAACAGAATGATTAAACAAAGCGCAAATTTGACTTTGAACGGTGTTACAATAAGATGGTACCGGAGAGGGCGGGCTATCAGTATATACTTGCAAATGTTGATGTAGCTGTAACAGAACATCTGTGCATATAAACTAGAGATGGTAACGTAAGGAAAGAAAGCTGATATTATTAGACATGACTTTGTATTGCTGCTGAACCAATTGATGGCTATGGTCCAGCTTCCCCATGCCAAGCTCAGGAATATTTGGAGACAGATGGAGATCCTGTAGAGTAATCGAAATGTGTCGTCGATAGCTTGCTGACGATGTAAAATAAATATCACGAATATGTTAACAGCCAATGCCAGTCCAGTGCTGAAAAAAGTAAAAATTGATATTGGATTGGAAAAATCTGCTGCTGTTGCATTTGTCATATTGCTAGGTAATAACTGAAATAGCGCCAAATACATTCATCCACGTTTCAAGACAGCTTCGTCATGCAGTTCCATATTTCATGGAGTAACTATATAGCTTTTTGCTCGTTGCTGTTGGTTTAACTTTCGCAGGTAGGCCTAAATAAAGTGACAATTCTGGAGGAATTACGTACTATGTAGTTGTTCTTGTAATGTGATTTCCTCTTCCTCTAGTAATTATTCTTCCGGATAAAACTGAGTGAGAAGAGAAAGAGGCCCTCAGTAACTAAATTTCTGCATTGCTCCTCACTAGATAAATCCACCATTGTCGTTCAGACCAACCATTCCGCCAAAAAAAAAAAAATGATTGATGATGAGTCCTAATACAAGTTATTAACGTCCGTCATATCCTACTAATATCAGTTATGGTTTGTTTTCCACTCGTCAATATTTGATGAGGACTTTCATTTTATTCGACGTAGGCCTAGTTAGCTGAAAGTGTGTCCTTGTTATGCCTATCAGGAATCCATTTTTGCATATATCACCCAAGCCCTTTCGCGTCGTTCTTATGAATGTTTTGATTTTAATATGCGGCGGCAGTATGTCATTATCCCTTCTTTCCTTCATGCCATGGACGTCATTTTTTTTTTTTTTTTTTTTTTTTTTTTTTTTTTTTTTTTTTTATTGTCCATGTTCATACTGTAACTACCTCTATTTACCATCCAAATCACGCGCGCACTCTCATCCCTGCTGGGAAAAAGGCAGTGTCCCACAGCGTGAACACACTGTGATACAGTGTGTTCACATTGAGCTGTACATCTCCCAGTACCGAAAATGTGAAAATGGGCAAAATCCACACAGTCGCCTCTGTGAACACAGCTTCCGAGGACTTCACGCTGTGCTCACATAGTGTGCCGACTGTGTGGATTTGGCCCTTTTCCACAGTGTCGATACGTTTGAAGTAGTGTTTCAACAGTTTGGACACACTGTAATTGGCTCTGATTTTTTTTTTCCGGCAGGGACGCAGACTCACACACAGACCCTCACCCCCTTCCCACACCACAACACACCTTTAGATTCAGTAACGCACCTCCACCCTCTCTCAGACACACATTCATACTCACTCACTCCCTTTATGAATACCCCCAAATACATTCACATTTGCACCTTTCTAGTCACACATACACACAATTTTCTGTCATTTGCACATACGTCATAATTATGCCAAAATATTATTAAAAACTTTCATTGCTCTTATTCCAGATTTTATTTCTGATATTATTCCGGCGATCAAGATCAGGTATGACACATTCGAAGAACCTGTCAAAACATTAATAACTGATCATCGTTTCGTCTTTATTCGTCTTTAATATGAAGAGAAGGTATCCATGTCATAGGCCCCTATACAAGTCATGTCACAAAATAAATGACTTGTTAAATATCACGATATGACTATGAGTGAGCCCCTTGTACACATGATCTGTTCTGGGTGTTTTTAATAAATTCGAACGGTGTATATCCGATTGGTCATGGTAGAGTACAAGCTTTTTAGTTAATACCTTTTACATAATGGTTGTCATTATCAGTATAATGGTGCTCTATATCGTATGTTGCAAGAAAGGCAGATAGCCATCAATATAAAACAAAAGACTTGCATTGGTGTAGGCCTATTGTTTTATGATACAAATTTGTCGCGTTTCTAAAGCATGGTAACACATTTAAATAATAATCTAATATTTGTAATAACATTAAAACGTTTTCCCCAAAATTTTAATAACATCATCAGTATTTGTTCCCCTTAAAAAAAACAAAAAATATACAAATAAAGTGACAGTCAGGCTATATGATTACGCGAACAAGACTGGATTTATCAGAGGAAAGTATTTGTACGATACACCATTTATGTTGATTAGAGAGTCAGTGAAGGGAGATTTTTTTTAATCAAAGAAATAAAGGGCGATTATTTGTTTTAGTTCATAATTATTGATGATGAGGTTTTAGGTTGTGTTCAAGTGGTAAGGGTGTGGAATTGAAGGATTTTGATCAATGCTATAAATTGTAATTATGGTTTCAGAGTTTTTTATGGGTACGTTGTAGTATGGGGTTGGTGTACTGAATGTAAGGTAATGTTCGTTGTGGTAATCTTATATTTGTCTACACAAGGTAGTGAATATCCAACCTTTCCCTCCCACACACACACACACACACACACACACACACACACACACACATTTTCGGTGCATTTCACATCATTCGAGGAGTTCAATATGGTATACTCCCTGTAAAGCCTAGCACATTTTCATTATTGATTCTTAATGGACTGTCATATTAATTTTGATGAACGTTTAAGAATATATTGATACCTTTAAGTGATGATTGAGCCCGATCCCTGATTAATTAAAAGCAATCATATCCATGTAATATGTGATGCGTCACGTCGAAAGGAGAGACTAGTCGCAATGTTTGAAATCCATTTTATTTGATATTATTGATCCCTGATTCATTG
>CALNVZ010000218.1:18345096-18357895 GCA_940671915.1 Paracentrotus lividus
CTTGAAGGAATTAACATTTCCATTTGGGGATCCAGATGCTAGGTCAAGACAATAAGTAGCTTTTCCCACATAACCCCCCTCCACCCCCCCCGCCCAACCCCGATTGTTAGATTTGACATTGTTTGCGTGCTCCGCTATCCCAGGATGAAACAGCTTTATTCACAGCTTGAGTGCAAGGCTAAAGTAAGAAGTTTTAGTTCCCTATTCGCTCCACAAAAACGAAAACAAAAAGCCAATAAGAATCAACACAACACATGACGTGAACGTCCAACAAACAAGCCATGCGTTGCTAAGGGCGGAGCTAAACGGAAGGGGAAATGAGCGTGACTCGCGCTTATGTCCGGAAAAAAAAAAATTATGACCGAAAAAAACACTCGCCGAAAAATGCTTTTTACCACTTTCCCATTATCATTTTCACTCATTTTTACAGAGCAAAGATGAAGCATGTAGAACCAGAAATTAAAAAAAATTTCCTTCAAAGATGTTGAAGTAATTTTGAGTTTTTTATTAGTTTGTCGATTTACTCGGATCTTTGATCTGCGACTTCTCTCTCATTTCGACAAGACGTATCACATATTCCTGTCACAAAAAAAAGAAGACAATTGTAATGTTATTGTTCACGTGATTGGCATTTTGTATTAGGTTGAACAATATATTCCGGGTTAATAACTGAAAACTAATATTTGGGAACATGCATTGAAGGATTTTAGTTCTTACATGTTGATTGTGAATGTCATTATACTCATGTCATCATGCATTTTTAAAAAAATGTTCGAGAAGAGCTGCAAGTAACACTTTTATACTGAAATAGAGTAACTCTGAAGTACGAACAAAAGAGTCATACATTATATTTCTTCATGTTAACTTTAACCATATTTATTATTTCATCTACACCTTAATGCTTATTAGAAAGGTATATATTAACACATGTATGGGAATGATTGAAATGTGCTTTGTCCGAAACTTTGTAATAACAACACACAAACAAACAGTGCTTTACAAGCAGTCACTATTTTCTGTCAGCCCAAAATTTCTCAAATCATCCCGAAAAAAAACACACAAAAGAACGGAATACATTAATTTATAGTCCGACCTCAAGACGCAAATAAAAAAAAACATTCATGTCCACTCTCCGCTCCCGCAGATCCGCACTTGCCCTTCTGATACCACTTTTTGATCAAACGGTGTTTTCTACGAAAACTTGTGGGTTGTATCAAGATTTGACAATTGATGAAGCTGCATCCCCTAACAAATCGAGTCCCTTTAAAGACAGAATAGCAACGACACGAGATTTGAACGCCATTTCGGGTCCAATATTCCACGCGCCACCGTATTTTTTTTACAATAACCCACGATCCGGGGGCCAGAACATTTGACGTATCATGTCGCAACTCTCTATAACTATAAAGAAACTCTACTAACAAAATTCTTGATTAAAGAAAGCATTGGCTTTGATCAACTATGAACGACAGCGATGAAAAAACGTCACAAACCAAAGATGAAATTAAAGATTTTTATTGGCGCATGATCGCTAATTTTAGTTTGGAGATGTAACTGCGAACAATCTGCTTTGCCTCCTTAGTTGTAGCGATGTAAAGTAAAGGTTGAATCCACCCACTGAAGCCACCTATAATGTCTGAATATCCAATGATGTGATCCTTGTCAATGATTGAAGGAAGCCAACATATATAAAAGGAAATCTTCAATGTTAAGATGGTCAGGACACCTTTTCCAGGCAAACGCCGTCGTTGAACCCGACCCCTACCTTGCCGATTCTCGTTGAGCCGCGGTATCACATCAAGTCGGCGATTCTGTTGACAAGATATCCTCAAGATAGTGACGTTGACTGATGTGGTTACTATCACTGCGATTAATATAGGAACGGTAAGATAAAGCGTTATTAGAATAAATAACGGTGATGATGATTCTACGTGGCTGGTGCAAAAGAAGACGTCAAAATCAAGAAAACGATGAGGCAAAGGGAGTAATGGGATGTAAATCACAAGAGGAGTAACTGTGTATTAGTGAGAATTTGACTCTTCTTAATGTTAGGATAGTATGATAACGGAGCGGACGCAAAATGAGTACTAGTTTGCAAATGCAGATCAAGCAATAACAGGACAGTTGTGCAAATAAAGTAGAAAATGTCGCATATAAAAATGTATCGGAGATTATCTTACAATTGACAAAAGTTTGGGGCATTTCAAAGGAACCGATATCCCATGCACACCAAGCAATGGTCAAAACAATATGAAGAACGGAAGACGCCCGATACATAAGTCGTGAATTGTCGTCTATGGTAATTTGTTGGTTTGTGATGAAAATAATTAACGTATTAGCAAGAATCGATAATACTATGCTGAGAACAGATAAAATAGTAATTGGATGGGCAAGGTTCAGTGATGTCGCATTCTGATCCATAATTGGTAAGACATATTCTTCAAGAACCTAAACTTTTCATTTCTTCCAGAAATGAATAATTTCATACCTTCATTGTCACAGTACTCATCATTATCTTCAAACCAAATCACCAAAATGTCACGAAGCTTGTCCTCGAGAGTGATCTAAAGCAACCATTTAGTAACAAATACATACATGAAGAAAAGTTTTGTTTAGCTCAATCGCAGAGAGGTGGAGAGAGAGTGATGCATGAAATCAATTTATTTTCATATTGCGACTATTTCATGAATGTTCCGTAAAACGGACACGCAATTCGTTTGTGATTTAGTGTTGCATGAACACTTCTCTAGACATAATTATGTCAATAAATGTCTAGTCATTATAGCTATACTATTGAACTTTGTTGATCACTTACTACGATGGCTAGCAATACAGTTTGATGTTCATATTTAACTTGTTCATGAACAAATATATAAGGAAACTAATTAAATTCCTCTTCTTTACTGATAAATATATATTTTATGCGGTTGCTCCACGTCATTGGAACTTTCTACCTATCCTACTTCGAAATTTGAACTCAAAACCTTTTCCGGCAATTTTTGTGTATTGTACTTATTTGTTATTATACAGAGTGAATCAATAAAAATGTCAATAAATCATTTTGTAGCTGTCTTGTGAAAAGAATGAAAATTTTATCATGGGTTCTATTATATGTCTTGGTAGAGTCATCCTCCTAGCATATGTTGGTACAATTTTCATTTCGATCTTTGCACGCATGACTGAATAAGAGACAATCTTCAGAAGACGGTAAGATCTCAATTGCGCCAAGTGGCTGGGTGAAGAATAAACAAATTGAGAATTAATTACTTATGTGCACGCACAAAGAAACACACCCACACGTACCTTCATTTACACGTACACAAAGCACATACACACCCACACCCTCACCACACACACCCACATACACCCTCCACACACATACACACACACACACATACGCACAAACTCTATCTCATCCATACCAGCACACACACATATACATCCACACCCTCAACAAAAACACTTACACACATTCACACACATCCTCACTCACTCTCTCAAACAGTTGTTAGGGAATTACTACGTCCCAAACATTGAGTGATGGTCTTGGTAAACAGAACGTCAAATAGGACATTTACTTGTGAATTGTTTAATGTGTGTGGGTGCGTGTGTGATGATGTGTTTGTGTGGTGAGAGGGTGTTTGGGTAAGAGTTTACACATATTCTGTCAACATTTGATTTTAATCTTCAACCATCCACTTGGCGCAAGTGAGATATTACCGTCTTCTGAGGATTGTCTGTTATTCAGTCATGCGTGCAAGAACCTAAATGAAAATGGTACCAACATATGCTAGGAGGATTACTTCACCAAGACCTATCATGAAACCCATGATTGAACTTTCATACTTTTCACAAGACACCTTCAAAATGATGGGATATTTTTATTGACTCACTCGGTATATATATATATATATATATATATATATATATATATATATATATATATATATATATATATATATATAAATGCGATGATTCTCAACTTTAACATAACGACGTTTGTCCAGAAATGCGTAGGCGACAAAAAAAAAGTGTTTAGGACAGAAAGGACGTATAGCTTGAAACTCTAATCTTTTAATCAATCGAGCTTTCGGCGATATGGCGTCTTCGGGACATAAATGTAGCTACAAGACATATTGAAAAAGGCATACCGCCGAAAGATTGATCGATTAAAAGCTTTAAAGCTCAAGTTAGGTCCTATCTGTCAGAACATCACACATGTTTTTGAACTGGTAGAGCCAACAACTAAACCCTGACGTGTACACTGATTTAAATGTTTACGTCTTGTTTCGTCAAGTAGACTCCCTGTCAACAACTCAACCACGCGAGATAGCCACCCTGGCTTTCGATAGATGGCTTCGGACAATTTTCTTTGCTTCTTTCGTTGTAGCGATATACAGAATCGGCTGAAGCCAACCACTCACTCCTCCTAACACAATCGCGAAAAAGAACGCCAGTTCGTTAACTGTGACCAGCCATGGAAACCAACACACGTGAAATGAGATTGTCAACGTGAGGACAGTCACGATGCCTTTACCGGGCAAATGCCAACGTTGAACTCGTAGTTGATTACGATCACCGCTGCTTTCACTCTTGGTCATAGGAATCACATCAAGACGATGTCGTTGTTTGCAAATGACTCGTGCGATACCGATGTTGCTTATAGAAGTCATCACTAACGCGATAACGACAGGGGTTTTGGTGAGTATCTCTAAAATCCAAATGGTATCAAATGATATTATACAATCGGCGGCATACGAATGATAGTTGAGATTGGGCCATGGTAACAGTGGACTACACATGAAAAGAGCTAGCATGATGATGATGAAAATCACTCGCTTGACCTTCGCAACGGTCAACAAAATATGATATCGGAGCGGACGCGTAATGAACAAAAGCTTGCAGATGCTGATGAAGCTATGGCAGAAGAGCTGGGCGAATAATGCTGCAAGTGTCACGAAGGGGAAAATATAAGAATGTATTTTACATGATTTCGCATCGTTGATTAGGTATTTTCCAAAGTCCCATCCACACCATCCTAGAGTCAAGATAATCTGCAGAACTGTAGATACCTGATACAACAATCTTGTAGTTTCGTCAGCCGTTTGCTGCAGTCGTAAAATGACGAGGAGCAACGAGTTAGCAAAAAGAGATAAAACAATATTGGTTAAAGAGAGAACAGCAACTGGGAGAGTTGTCTTAAATGGACTGTAAGCGGTAATGTTGAATTCGTCATTCGTCCAAGAAGTTAGTGATGCCTCGTGGAGAGACGACGTAAATGACAATCCACTAATACTGCCAGTGTTTCCATGCAAGATTTCAGCCATTACTACTGTAATTAAGTTATCATGAGGCAGACTAAAACAAAAAGACCCTCATTAATAATATTCCCAATTTGTTTCTTTATCGTTGATAGTTTGTATATTTACACTTTCGATGCTTTGACAATCCGATCTTTTCCTTCAACACAGTAAAAAAGAAACTGTTCCATCAGTTGCTAAAGTTGTATTTTGTACTATTTTCTCGTTAGCCGGGCACAGATGTATCGCTATAAATATTTATCTCAATGCCAAATGAATAAGGAAGAGTATCTCGAGTGGCTTGAAGATTCGTTTCTCAAAAGTTTTGACGTATCTTGAATTATTTTCTGCGAATACGTAAAGTGGAGCATTCATAATAGTAGGTCCATGGTGCAGTGCAATGATAATTCAAAGGGTAGCTATCATGACTATAGCCGGTTACAGGAATCTGAAGATTTCCTTCGGCGTATTATACAATATTGTTTCGCATTTAGCTCAACGAAAACAAATATATCATTATGTTGTTATCAACTGGTACACGGGTATAAACAAAAACATTAAGTAGTGCGGTAAATGAAAAAGAGATGCTAACTAACGAATGGTCTTCAAAGTTTTTGCGATGCTAGTATTAAGAGAACTGTTAACCCTTTCCATTATTTTTGTTTGTATGTATTGTTAGTATACGTACCGTGCTTCCACTAATTAATCAAAGTTGTTTTCGAGTAGTTTTAAAGTAGTTAAAATGACAATGACGGATTATTATGCAGTAACAGCGGTTAAAGTGTTATGGTGTCATCAATTAAAACGTTTTCCTCGTTAGTTATTCGTCGCTCTCGGTAAAATCCGAATAGGGGTAATTAGCGATCCGACTATAACCTTAATCAAGTCAATTTGAGTGCCTGAAACACCTTTTACGCTAAATTTCTAATTGGTCACGTCATAGCGATATATTAATGACTTGACACATTTCCCCTTTTTCCTTTTATACATATAATTCTTCTGTGAACCAAAGGAGTAATTTCTGAGGTATTGTTGTGCAAATGGTTATTGTAAAATTGATTTGATGAGATTGGAAAATGGGTACAAATAAAATTGATACTATGAATTGTTTATGATATTGTTGAAATTAATCAACCTATAACTTCCAAAGCAAGAAATGCAATATGTTGTTAGATTTCAACAAAGATATAAGGAAATAAAAACCAGAGCTTAATGGATAAAGAGATTATTAAACGGTACAGATCTGTGGAACAGGAGAAAGTATTCGAAAGCACTACAGTTACCTGGTCAATCAATCTATGTCGTGCTTCTCTGAGAAGACTCACTTGCCGATATCTCAACGACGCGAGATAGCCACCATGGCTTTCGCTAGATGGCTTCGGACAATTTTCTTCGCTTCTTTCGTTGTAGCGATATACAGAATCGGCTGCAGCCAACCACTCACTCCTCCTAACACAATCGCGACAAAGAAAGCCAATTCGTTTACTATGACCAGCCATGGAAACCAACACACGTGAAATGAGATTGTCAACGTGAGAACAGTCACGATACCTTTACCTGGCAAATGCCAGCGTTGAACTCGTGCTTGATTAGGATGACTGCTACTGTCATTGGTGGTCATTGGAATTACGTGAAGGCGATGATGCTGTTTGCAAATGACTCGTGCAATTCCGATGTTGCTGATAGTGGTCATCAGTAAGGCAAGAACGACAGGGGTGTTTATAACAACTTGTGGAATCCACATGGTATCGTATGATGTAATACAATCGGTGGCATATAGATGATACTTGAGATTTGGCCAAGGCAACCACGGAATACATATCAAAAGGGCTACCATGATAATAAGGAACAGAATCCGTCTTACCGTTCTTAGTGGAAGCAAAATATGATATCGAAGCGGACGCGTAATAAACACAAGCTTGCAGATGCTGATGAAACTGTGGCAGAAGAGCTGGGCGAATAATGATGCCAGTGTCACGTAGGGGAAAATGTAAGAGTGTATTTTACATGATTTTTCATCGCTGAAGAAGTACTTTCCAAAGTCCCATCCGCACCACCCTAGACTCAAGATCATCTGCAGAACTGTAGAAACCTGATACAACAATCTTGTAGTTTCGTCAGCCGTTTGCTGCAGTCGTAAAATGACGAGGAGCAACGAGTTAGCAAAAAGAGACAACACAACATTGGTTAAAGAGAGAA
This sequence comes from Paracentrotus lividus, assembly GCA_940671915.1. Taxonomy (NCBI): domain Eukaryota; kingdom Metazoa; phylum Echinodermata; class Echinoidea; order Camarodonta; family Echinidae; genus Paracentrotus; species Paracentrotus lividus. The sequence goes on from CALNVZ010000218.1 coordinate 18,352,596, forward strand.
CAGCAACTGGGAGAGTTGTCTTAAATGGACTGTAAGCGGTAATGTTGAATTCGTCATTCGTCCAAGAAGTTAGTGATGCCTCGTTGAGAGACGACGTAAATGACAATCCACTAATACTGCCAGTGTTTCCATGCCAAATTCCATCCATTACTACTGTAATTAAGTTTACTTGAGGCAAACTGAAACAAAACGACCCTCCTACGATATTCCCAGTTTGTTTCTTTTATAGTTTATAGTTTGTATATTTACACTTTCGATTCTTTGATAATCCGATCTTTTCCTTGAACACAGAAACACCTTTGAAGAAACTGTTATATCAGTTGCTAAAGTTGTATTTTATGCTATTTTCTCGTTAGACACGAGTAGCTTGGCCCAGATAAATCACGACAAAATCTTTCTCAATACCAATCGAATAAACATGATAAAAATGAGTATCTAACGGGTTCTGACAAGTGGGTTGAAGATTCGTCACTCAATAAGTTCAAAGTATCTTAAATTGTTATAGGAATTTCCGAAATGTATGTAGTGTGGAGTTTCGTAAGCCATCAAAATAGTTGGTCCGTAGTTATGTACACTCAAAATTAAAAGATGTGAGCTTACGGAAATCTGAAGACTTACTTCGGAGAATACAGTTTTTGTTCGCAGCTACCTCAAAGAAACATATGTTTCATTTATGTTTTGATCAGCTAATACCCGGGATATGAAACAATTTATTAGCACGGTAGATGATCAAGAGAAGCTAACAAACAAATGGTCTTCAAAGTTGCGGTTGCGCTAGTATTAAGGGGACTGCCCTTTTTATTTTTTATGTCTGTGTTATTTGTATGGCTTTCCCTAACGAATCAAACTTGTTTCCGAGTAATATGTAAAGTAGTTAAAATGACAATGACGAGTCATTATGTAGTAACATTGGTTAAAGTATATAGTGTGTCATTAGTAAAAACGTTTTTCTCGTCAGCTTTCGGCGCTCTCGGTAAAATCCGAATAGGGGTAATTAGCGATCCGACTATAACCTTAATCAAGTCGATTTGAGTATCCGAAACACCTTTTACCCTATCTTTCTAATGGATCACTTCATAGCAATCGACTTGACACAATTTCCCCCTTTTTCTTTTATCCTTATAATTCTTCCTTTCACAGTAGTCATAATTCTGAGGTAAACTGTTGTTTAGAGTAAATTGTACATAGCTTGATTTGGTGAGATAAAAAAAAAAATGGGTAAAACATAATTGATACTATGAATTGTTTATGAATAAGTATGTTGTAGTATAAGAACAATGTACTTTTATTGATTGTTTTATGTTTATTTGTTTAAAAGAAATAAAAACATACCTTTAAATTTTTTTTTTTTTAAACACACATATCTTGATTTTGAAGAAAAACAACAAAAAATACCCATCCACAGTGAAGCCTAACATTAAAAGTATGATTTATTACGTCATTAGTATGTCAATGTGCATCTATTCCATAGTTTATCTTAACCTTATGACGGATATTTATGTGGGCAACATGTTATAACCATCCACCAACATAACAGATATACAAATTCATTGAAATGAAGATTGAAAACACTGACGTTTCGGTAGAGAGGAAAGTATGGGCGGGTCAGTCGAACATGCAAACTAGCACAATCTTAATATCGTTACCGGAAATTGGGGCTGTACCCTCTACCCCCTTCCCTGGCTGCAGCTCTAGCATGCTACCCGTAATAAGTCCAATTTGTTTCCTATCATTTGTTTCCATGACAATGACGATTCATTGTATTTAAAAAAAATAAAAATAAAGTGGTATAATAAAGTGGTAAAGCGTGTTTTGATAATAACACACTTTTCTCGTTAGTTTTTGGCGCTCTCGGTAAAATCCTATACGAGTAATTCATGTAATTAGCTTATGGCTTTACTTCAATTATGCCACTTTTCATCCTAATTGTATAATGGATGGGCCACCGACAATGTTATTGATTAAGAACTCGAACGGATGTACATTACATAAGAAGAAATCTCTGTTTATGTTACAAAATTAATCAAAACTGAACAAAATTACAATTCCATTTTTTTAGGAAGTTACGTTAAACAGTTGTCTTCATTTTCTCTCATCACCATGATGAATATGAACATGTAGGTAATAGGTCATAATCAACCATGAGTATGGATATAACAGTTGAATTGAATTCAGTGGCTCATCCAGGTAGGGGCACAGGGCACGCCCCCCCCCCCCCCCCCCCCGGATAATTGAAAATTGAAAATTGCTCATGGACTGAACATATTAAAATAAGAAAAATTTTCGGCGGCGCCCCCTTATTTCAAAATCCTGGATCCTCCATTGATTGAATTTTGATCGATTTTTTCGATATCATTATCACAGAATAAACAGTAAATTTACATGACTGAAATATAAATTATACAAAGTAATATTTGAAACATATTTACAGAAAACGTGTAATTATTAATATAGAGTACGGTGTTAAATTAGGTTTGATATAGAAGAGCTACGACAAAAACTAATGCATATTGAGCTACTAACCATCAAAATTATAACAAAGTACATTAAACTAACAACAACAACAACAACGAAGAAGACGAGATCAACAAGGAAAAAACAGTATGCTATACAGTCTGTATGAAATAAAATGGTACAATTGAAAAACATTTATTTTTAAGTATGAAAAATAATCACAATCTAGTAGTGTTTTATATTTCCATTAAAAAAAGAAAATAAGGATTTCTTCTGTATTTTCTCCTTCTCATTTGGTTCTGTAGATCTTGAGATGTGATCAGTTTTCTACAATCAAGGAAAACCAATTTTGTTCATGCTTTTCCATGGCTTTGTATTTAGTTTTGCACATAATGGCCGTGGATTCATCCCTGCTGGACAATAATTGTGTAATTTCGATTAGCTCCTCGTCGTACATAATTTAGCATAACCTTTGTTATGCAAAAGAAAATTATACCAAAAAAGTGCATCGGCGAGAATAATTTTTTGACTTGAATTTGGTACCGCATACAGACATTATTTGAGAAGATTTTATATTTAAATTATTTTTCCCCAACTGTAGGGGAGATCGGGGAAATTTGTAACACCTTTTTTCAGATTTGACCGATCAACTTTATTATAGCTAAATACTTGCTTAAAACTTAATAAAATGAAATATGCATATCTTAGCTCGACATATGAATAGTTTTGGTTTATGTAAAACAATTTATTTTGTAGCCATTATAATTTCAAATTAAGAGGTCAAGTGTTACAATTGCAACACAGGGCAATTGTAACACACCTATGGGGAAATTGTAACATATGAAATTGTAAATTTTGTTTTTCTTTATCAAAGTTTATGCACTTGACGGATCCAAGATTTAAACTACATTAACCACATAAACTGATTATAAGTTTGTTTACACGTTGTTACATTTGCCCCCCCCCCGAGGAGGTTCCACTCATGAATTTCGAGGATTTTATTTCTAATCTTAGCTAATGGGTATTCATCGTGAAAACGTTAGCAAAATCAAGTCCTAAGAATATTGAAGAGTTTAGTGGAAGAAGTACTTAAGTCACATAATACTAGTTCTGAGATACAAGGTTTGAATATTATAACTATCCTGCACATCACAAATTTTTGAATTTCAGATTCAAACTTTGTGGAGTTGATTTTTAAGGAGGAGAGAGCATACGTGGCAAATTTCAGTAATTTTATGCATATCGATCTCCGATAAATCAATAAGCCGGAAGTTGGACTTAGGGTACTTTCTTCCGTTCTAATAACTATGGACTTAAGTACTTCTTCCACTAAAAATCAATAATTTTATGAAATGGGGGTTTCCTGTTTGGGGCAATTTATATTGTTTTTTTGTCCTTTTTAACAAAACTAAACAATCCTCTTGATTTCATATGGTTTGTGAGTAACATTGCTTAACGTATATACCCTATATAATGGGGGGGGGGGGCTCTTTTTAACAAAATAAATCATGCGCGGATCCCCCTGCATCTGCGCCTGTCAGACATAAATTATAAGAACAGGCCATTTGCCTTTTTGTAGCACTATACTGAAACCATTTGGAATATACATGTGGGGTTGGCAGTGGTATACCCATTCTAGGGCACTTTTTTGTCATTTTTTGTGCTTAACGGGCAGCCCCCTTTCCCCTGGATCTGTGACTGTCTGACACCAATACACAAAAAATCCTATTAAGAAGAAAATTTCAATGAACAATTTCAAGTGGGATGGAAAAAATGCTATCCTACCATTTTTTATTTCATTATTTTATTTTTTGTCGGGGGGGGGGCTTTCTATTTTTTAAGAGGGCACTTTCAGATCCTCCGTATCCACGTATGAAAATTTATCATTTGATTGAAACTGCAACATTGCAGTGAAACCTTGGGTATATGAACCTTGATACATCCCAATTCTGTTATTATTTATTTTGGGGGCCTTCATGGGGGGCGTCGTGGGGGGGGTTGAAAAACTGATCAATAGCCCTTCCCCACCTTGTTTCAGATTTTAAACGTCCAATTTTTTTGTTCGTAATAAACTTACATTCCTACCCTACTCAGAAACACACTGCCTATGGGGTTGTTCTTACCCCCCCCCCCCCCCCCGCCCATAAAAAAGGGTTTATCGCCCCTACCAAGCATTCCCTCTCGTTGCTGTCAGCCAGAGATTTTGGTAAAACATCTTCTAGGGTCTCCCATACCTAAAAACCGGCAGAGCTGCCCCATCCCTTTCCCTAACAAAATCTTTGATCCAAGCTGGATGGACTTAGGTACTTCTTCCACTAAAACTTTGGACTTAAGTACTTCTTCCACTAAAACTATGGACTTAGGTACTTCTTCCACTAAAAATCATCATGTTTTGAAAATGGGGAGTATCCTGTTTGGGGCACTTAGGATTTGATTTTTTCAAAACTGACTCTTGCACCAGTTTTCTGATGGTGTATACATAGATATTATCAAATAAACTCATTTTTGAAAAAATGTGACTTAAGTACTTCTTCCATTAGACTCTTCAATTTCTAAGTATATAAAAAAAAATACAGCCATATCTCAACCACATATTTGTCCATAAGAAAAACCTTGGGTAATGTGAGGTATTACTTTAGTGCTCAAAAAACGATTTTTATATTTATTTTTTATTATTTTTATTTTTTTATTATTATTTTTTTTTTGTTGCTGTGAAAAGTTCCACGAACCGTTAAATCTCCGTACACTCAAACAGTATGTGGAGCGATGAAATGCCCATGCTTTGTACACAGCTTACGTTTACAATTTTCCCCGGTCTCCCCTATTTTTTTTTTTTTTTTTTTTTT
>CALNVZ010000218.1:18357920-18412926 GCA_940671915.1 Paracentrotus lividus
AACAAAAACATTAAGTAGTGCGGTAAATGAAAAAGAGATGCTAACTAACGAATGGTCTTCAAGTTTTTTGCCCGATGCTAGTATTAGAGAAACTGTTAACCCTTTCCATTATTTTTGTTTGTATGTATTGTTAGTATACGTCCCGTGCTTCCAATTTAATCAAAGTTGTTTTCGAGTAGTTTTAAAGTAGTTAAAATGACAATGACGGATTATTATGCAGTAACAGCGGTATAAAGTGTTATGGTGTCATCAATTTTAAAACGTTTTCCTCGTTAGTTATTCGTCGCTCTCGGTAAAATCCGAATAGGGGTAATTAGCATCCGACTAACCTTAATCAAGTCAATGAAAGCCTGAAACACCTTTTACGCTAAATTTTCTAATGGTCACGTCATAGCGGATAATATGACTTGACACATTTCCCCTTTCCTTTTATCATAATTCTTCTGTGAACCAAAGGAGTAATTTCTGAGGTATGTTGTGCAAATGGTTATTGTAAAATTGATTTGATGAGATTGGAAAATGGGTACAAATAAAATTGATACTTGAATTGTTTATGATATTGTTGAAATTAATCAACCTTAAACTTCCAAAAAGCTAAGAAATGCAATTATGTTGTTAGATTTCAACAAAGATATAAGAAATAAAAACCAGAGCTTAATGGATAAAGAGATTATTAAACGGTACAGATCTGTGGAAAGAGAAATATTCGAAAGCACTACAGTTACTCTCTAATCAATCATGTCGTCTTCGAGAAGACTCACTTGCCGATATCTCAACGACGCGAGATAGCCACCATGGCTTTCGCTAGATGGCTTCGGACAATTTTTTCTCGCTTCTTTCGTTAGTCTGATATACAGAATCGGCTGCAGCCAACCACTTCACTCCTCCTAACACAATCGCGACAAAGGAAGCCAATTCGTTTACTATGACCAGCCATGGAAACCAACACACGTGAAATGAGATGTCAACGTGAGAAAACAGTCACGAATACCTTTACCTGGCAAATGCCAGCGTTGAAACTCGTGCTTGATTAGGATGACTGCTACTGTCATTGGTGGTCATTTGGAATTACGTGAAGGCGATGATGCGTTTGCAAATGACTCGTGCAATTCCGATGTTGCTGATAGTGGTCATCAGTAAGGCAAGAACGACAGGGGTTTATAACCAACTTGTGGAATCCACATGGTATCGTATGATGTAATACAATCGGTGGCATATAGATGATACTTGAGATTTGGCCAAGGCAACCACTGGGAATACATATCAAAAGGGCTACCATGATAATAAGGAACAGAATCCGTCTTTACCGTTCTTATGGGAAGCAAAATATGATATCGAAGCGGACGCGTAATAAACACAAAGCTTGCAGATGCTGATGAAACTGTGGCAGAAGAGCTGGGCGAATAATGATGCCAGTGTCAAGTAGGGGAAAATGTAAGAGTGTATTTTACTGATTTTTCATCGCTGAAGAAGTACTTTCCAAAGTCGCCATCCGCACCACCCTAGACTCAAGATCATCTTGCAGAACTGTAGAAACCTGATACAACAATCTTGTAGTTTCGTCAGCCGTTTGCTGCAGTCGTAAAATGACGAGGAGAGAACGAGTTTAGCAAAAAGACAACACAACATTGGTTAAAGAGAACAGCAACTGGGAGAGTTGTCTTAAATGGACTGTAAGCGGGTAATTGTTGACATTCGTCCGAATATAGATGCCTCGTTGAGAGACGACGGCTAAATGACAATCCACTATACCTCAGTTTTCCATGCCAAATTCCATCCATTACTACTGTAATTAAGTTTACTTGAGGCGCAAACTGAAACAAAACGACCCTCCTACGATATTCCCAGTTTGTTCTTTATAGTTTATAGTTTGTAGTATTACACTTTCGATTCTTTGATAATCCGATCTTTTCCTTGAACACAGAAACACCTTTGAAGAAACTGTTATATCAGTTGCTAAAGTTGTATTTTATGCTATTTCTCGTTAGACACGAGTAGCTTGGCCCAGATAAATCACGACAAAATCTTTCTCAATACCAATCGAATAAACATGAAAAAATGAGTATCTAACGGGTTCTTGACAAGTGGGGAAGATTCCACTCAATAAGTTCAAAGTATCTAAATTGAAGATTCGCGGGAAATGTATGTAGTGTGGAGTTCGTAAGCCATCAAAATAGTTGGTCCGTAGTTATGTACACTCAAAAAAAAAGAGACCGGAAAATCTGAAGTTAACCTTCGGAGAATACTTTCGCAGCACCTCAAAAAAAACATATGTTTCATTATGTTTGATCAGCTAATTAATACCCGGGATATGAAACAATTTATTAGCACGGTAGATGATCAAGAGAAGCTAACAAACAAATGGTCTTCAAAGTGCGGTTTGCGCTAGTATTAAACTGCCCTTTTATTTTTATGTCTGTGTTATTTGTATGGCTTTCCCTAACGAATCCATAACTGTTCCGAGTATAAAAGTAAAGACAATGACGGAGTCATTAGTAGTAATCATTGCGTTTAAAGTTCTCGTCACTTTCGCGCTCTCGTAAAATCCGAATAGGGGTAATTAGCGATCCGACTATAACCTTAATCAAGTCGATTTGAGTATCCGAAACACCTTTTACCCTATCTTTCTAATGGATCACTTTCATAGCAATCGACTTGACACAATTTCCCCCTTTTTCTTTTTAATCCTTATAATTCTTCCTTTCACAGTAGTCATAATTCTGAGGTAAACTGTTGTTTAGAGTAAATTGTACATAGCTTGATTTGGTGAGATAAAAAAAAAATGGGTAAAACATAATTGATACTATGAATTGTTTATGAATAAAGTATGTTGTAGTATAAGAACAATGTACTTTTATTGATTGTTTTATGTTTATTTGTTTAAAAGAAATAAAAACATACCTTTAAATTTTTTTTTTTAAACACACATATCTTGATTTTGAAGAAAAACAACAAAAATACCCATCCACAGTGAAGCCTAACATTAAAAGTATGATTTATTACGTCATTAGTATGTCAATGTGCATCTATTCCATAGTTATTCTTAACCTTATGACGGATATTTATGTGGGCAACATGTTTAAACCATCCACCACATAACAGATATACAAATTCATTGAAATGAAGATTGAAAACACTGACGTTTCGGTAGAGAGGAAAGTATGGGCGGGTCAGTCGAACATGCAAACTAGCACAATCTTAATATCGTTACCGCGAAATTGGGGCTGTACCCTCTACCCCTTCCCTGGCTGCAGCTCTAGCATGCTACCCGTAATAAGTCCAATTTTGTTTCCTATCATTTGTTTCCATGACAATGACGATTCATTGATTTAAAAAAATAAAATAAAGTGTATAATAAAGTGGTAAGCGTGTTTTGATAATAAACACACTTTTCTCGTTAGTTTTTGGCGCTCTCGGTTAAAATTCCTATACGAGTAATTCATGTAATTAGCTTATGGCTTTACTTCAATTATGCACTTTTCATCCTAATTGTATAATGGATGGGCCCACCGACAATGTTATTGATTAAAACTCGAACGGATGACATTACATAAGAAGAAATCTCTGTTTATGTTACAAAAATTAATCAAACTGAACAAAATTACAATTCCATTTTTTAGGAAGTTACGGTTAACAGTTGTCTTCATTTTCTCTCATCACCATGATGAAATGAACATGTAGGTAATAGGTCATAATCAACCATGAAGTATGGATTATAACAGTTGAATTGAATTCAGTGGCTCATCCAGGTAGGGCACAGGGCACCGCCCCCCCCCCCCGGATAATTGAAAATGAAAATTGCTCATGGACTGAACATATTTAAAATAAGAAAAATTTTCGGCGGCGCCCCTTATTTCAAAATCCTGGATCCTCCATGATTGAATTTTGATCGATTTTTTCGATATCATTATCACAGAATAAACAGTAAATTACATGACTGAAAATATAATTATACAAAGTAATATTTGAAACATATTTACAGAAAACGTGTAATTATTAATATAGAGTACGGTGTTAAATTAGGTTTTTATATAGAAGAGCTACGACAAAAAACTAATGCATATGAGCTACTAACCATCAAAATTTTAACAAGTACATTAAACTAACAACAACAACAACAACGAAGAAGACAGATTCAACAAGGAAAAAACAGTATGCTATACAGTCTGTATGAAATAAAATGGTACAATTGAAAAACATTTATTTTTAAGTATGAAAAATAATCACATCTAGTAGTGTTTTATATTTCCATTAAAAAAAGAAATAAGGATTTCTTCTGTATTTTCCTTCTCATTTGGTTCTGTAGATCTTGAGATGTGATCAGTTTTCTACAATCAAGGAAAACAATTTTGTTCATGCTTTCATGGCTTTGTATTTAGTTTTGCACATAATGGCCGGGATTCATCCCTGCTGGACAATAATTGTGTAATTTCGATTAGCTCCTCGTCGTACATAATTTAGCATAACCTTTGTTATGCAAAAGATTATACCAAAAAGTTGCATCGGCGAGAATAATTTTTGACTTGAATTTGGTACCGCATACAGACATTATTTGAGAAGATTTTTATATTTAAATTATTTTTCCCAACTGTAGGGGAGATCGGGAAATTTGTACACCTTTTTTCAGATTTGACCGATCAACTTTATTATAGCTAAATACTTGCTTAAAACTTAATAAAATGAAATATGCATATCTTAGCTCGACATATGAATAGTTTTGGTTATGTAAAAACATTTATTTTGTAGCCATTATAATTTCAAATTAAGAGGTCAAGTGTTACAATTGCAACACAGGGCAATTGTAACACACTATGGGAAATTGTAACATATGAAATTGTAAATTTTGTTTTTCTTTATCAAAGTTTATGCACTTGACGGATCCAAGATTTAAACTACATTAACCACATAAAACTTGATTATAAGTTTGTTTAACACGTTGTTACATTTGCCCCCCCCCCCGAGGAGGTCCACCATATTCGAGAGATTTATTTCTATCTTAGCTAATAGGTATTCATCCATTTGAAAATCGTTTAGCAAAATACAGTTCCTAAGAATATAATGAAGAGTTTAGTGGAAGAAGTACTTAAGTCACATAATACTAGGTTCTGAGATACAAGGTTTGAATATTTCAAACTATCCTGCACATCACAAATTTTTGAATTTCAGATTCAAACTTTGTGGAGTTGATTTTTAAGGGAGGAGAAGCATACGTGGCAAATTTCAGTAATTTTATGCATATCGATCTCCGATAATCAATAAGCCGGAAGTTGGACTTAGGTACTTCTTCCTCTAAAACTATGGACTTTAAGTACTTCTTCACTAAAACCATGGACTTAAGTACTTCTTCCACTAAAATCAAATAATTTTATGAAATGGGGGTTTCCTGTTTGGGGCAATTTATATTGTTTTTTTGTCCTTTTTTAACAAAAACTAAACAATCCTCTTGATTTCATATGTGTTTGTGAGTAACATTGCTTAACGTATATACCCTATATAATGGGGGGGGGGCTCTTTTTAACAAAATAAATCATGCGCGGATCCCCTGCATCTGCGCCTGTCAGACATAAATTATAAGAACAGGCCATTTGCCTTTTTGTAGCACTATACTGAAACCATTTGGAATATACATTTGGGGTTGGCAGTGGTAACCCATTCTAGGGCACTTTTTGTCATTTTTTGTGCTTAACGGGGCAGCCCCCTTTCCCCTGGATCTGTGACTGTCTGACACCAATACACAAAAAATCCTATTAAGAAGAAATTTCAATGAACATTTCAAGTGGGATGGAAAAAATGCCTATCCTACCATTTTTTATTTCATTATTTTATTTTTTTGTCGGGGGGGGGGGCTTTCTATTTTTTTAAGAGGGCACTTTCAGATCCTCCGTATCCACGTATGAAAATTTATCATTTGATTTGAAACTGCAACATTGCAGTGAAACCTTGGTATATGAACCTTGATACATCCCAATTCTGTTATTATTTATTTTTGGGGCCGTCATGGGGGGCGTCGTGGGGGGGGGGGTTGAAAAAACTGATCAATAGCCCTTCCCCCACCTTGTTTCAGATTTTAAACGTCCAATTTTTTTGTTCGTAATAAACTTACATTCCTACCCTACTCAGAAACACACTGCCTATGGGGTTGTTCTTACCCCCCCCCCCCCCCCCGCCCATTAAAAAGGTTTATCGCCCCTACCAAGCATCCCCTCTCGTTGCTGTCAGCCAGATTTTGGTAAAACATCTTCTAGGGTCTCCCAGTACCTAAAAAACCGGCAGAGCTGCCCCATCCCTTTTCCTTACAAAATCTTTGATCCAAGCTTGGATGGACTTTAGGTACTTCTTTCCACTAAAACTTTGGACTTAAGTACTTTCTTCCCACTAAAACTATGGACTTAGGTACTTCTTCCACTAAAAATCATCATGTTTTTGAAAATGGGGAGTATCCTGTTGGGGCACTTAGGATTTGATTTTTTCAAAACTGACTCTTGCACCAGTTTTCTGATGGTGTATACATAGATATTATCAAATAAACTCATTTTTGAAAAAATGTGACTTAAGTACTTCTTCCATTAGACTCTTCAATTTCTAAGTATATAAAAAAAAATACAGCCATTCTCAACCCACATATTTGTCCATAAGAAAAACCTTGGGTAATGTGAGGTATTACTTTAGTGCTCAAAAACGATTTTTATATTTATTTTTTATTATTTTTATTTTTTTATTATTATTTTTTTTTTGTTGCTGTGAAAAGTTCCACGAACCGTTAAATCTCCGTACACTCAAACAGTATGTGGAGCGATGAAATGCCCATGCTTTGTACACAGCTTACGTTTACAATTTTCCCCGGTCTCCCCTATTTTTTTTTTTTTTTTTTTTATTTTTTCTTCTTTATTATTTGAAAGCTCCATCACAATCATTGAATATAATGACAACGGCCCTAGACATTTGTTGCTATTATTAGAAGCGACTCGATGATTGCACAACATACTACAATGACAACTTGAGAAATATACCCATGACAACAGGTCCTAGTTATCATGTTGCTATGTATTGTATGCTATTAATTGAGCGAAGCACCTGACGATGCATGAAGAACCACAGGAACTATTGGCCGCATAGCATTTACACGACCGATCTGACCCACCATCAGAAAACTTTGCAGAAGATGATTTTGCAAATGTCCGAATAGGCTGTGAAAAGTGGCTTATCGGGTATCATTCATCGCAGGTGGAATCGGCAACATCAGAGACGGCCGGTCGATGGGCGTAATAATTAGAAGCGAAATTAGAGGGAGAGCTGCTAATGAAAGGTAGATAGGGCGAACATATCGATAAACAATTCATCGCGAGATAAAGCACCTGTGTAGAAGTATGGCGGATCGCGATATCAACTTATACAGTGCAGGAGCAAGACTCTGGTTGCAATCAATCACCTGACAGATTCGTGACGCCGAGCGGACTCGATGGGGCTAAGTGAGTGCAAGCGACTCTCGAGAGGTATTACACAAATGTACGGATCCTAAATCGACAACCACGTGCCACAAAGTAACTGTTGGCTGCCTGTCACGTGATCCGAAAGACTCGAAGCAGGTGATGGCGTTTGACGCAGCGATTTCATCGTAGGGCATCCACGTCCATGCCGGATGCATGAATCTCGTCGGCAACTTGCAGACAGTAAAGACACCGAACAATCCTTTATCTTGGCGAGAAAGCTTATCCGTGTTAAAGTCACTGAAACATGGAATTATGTAACTACTTTAATGTTACCTCTGATATATTATATATTCTTGGCGATATTGAACTGAACCCAGGCCCAATATGTAAATTCCCTTGTGGTAACTGTGAAAAACCAGTGAAATCAAACCAACATGGCCTTCTTTGCTTTACTTGTGAAAGATGTTTCACATTCAATGTCAAAGTATTAGCTTGAAATCGTATACAGACTTATATTTGAGACCAAATGAAAAATGCGTCCTGTTAACATGTTGTTTACCACCTTTTGTGATTCGTTATTTCAAAAAGACTATGGGAAAACAAAAGGAAATTATACTAAAGATACTTTAACGTTTTGGTAACGTAAATGAGTCTAATTTACAGCCAAATGTTTTAAACGAACATGTTGTAGACGAACTCGCGGCCTACTACTCTTTATGAAGATTTTGACAAAATGTTTAATATCAGGGGTCTGCATTTTTACATTTGAACGAAGATCTGTCTTACATAAGATTTCAGAACTGCGAATTCTTTTTTCCAAGAAAAAACTTCGCTGTCATTGGTTTTACAGAGACATGGTTAAATGACTCAATAAACGACGAAAAATTAATATAGATGGATATAAAGTCGTACGCCATGATAGGACTTCAAAGATCGGAAGTGGTGTTTGTATATATATTAGGAATGATATCACTTTCAATATCAATCCTGATATACCAACTGATGATATTGAATCATTGTGGATTAATGTACTTTACCAAGATCAAAACCAATTGTGTGGGTGTTTTGTATAGACCCCCAAAGAATAATACGTTTGTAGAGAAATTATCATATTCTCTTAGAAAATATAGAAAGATGATGAAGTTATCATTTTAGAGATATGAATATATGTCTGCTTCGTGAGTCTCCATTGTCCAAAAAATATAGCGAGTTGTTGAATGTTTATGTTTAAGCCAGCTTATCGATAAGCCTACTCGAGTCACGCCGGACTTGCTCATCTTTATTAGATCACGTTAATCTGTGCAACATAAATAATATCAGTCAGCACGGTACAATTGATCTTGGTATAAGCGATCATTCCTTCACCTATTGTACTAGGAAAATACTAAACTTGCTATTGGACTGCATAAAACAGTTACTTTAAGATCATTGAAAAATATAACGAAGAAGCGTTTAATAATTAACTTCTCGTTGACTGGTCACTAATAATAATTGTACTGATGTGTAATATAGCTTGGTCATTTTTTCAAGATGTTTTACCTCAACTTTAACATGTTTGCTCCACGTAAACAGGTTAGGATTTAAACAAAGAACAGAAGAAGTGGATGAACAAAGATATTCTGTGCCTATAATTAGAGAGAGAAACATAGCTTACAAAAATTGGAAGAAACATACGAATGACGAAACGCTCTCCAAAAAATATCGATTATACGAAATTTGATTCAAAGAAAAGTTAGGAAGGCCAAAACTCGAGTACTTGCAAAACCAGATAGAAGAAAATAAGCTAAGATTCGAGGAGCTTTGAAGAATTTGAAAAAAACTTGGGATTGAAAAATAAGAAAAACAAGACAAGGAGTCTGTCATCGTGTCGACGGCCAATTATGCATGACAAACTGACAATCGCTGACGAATTCAATTCTTATTTTACAAATGTTTGCTGCAAACTTGAGTAAAAAACTACCACCATCAATAATCTTTCAATGCAGATAACATTGTTTCGTGACTTTTATAAGAAAAAGGTGTACTCGAAATAAGTTTTGTGTTTCACCAGTAAGTGAGGCAATTTGTGTTTAACGAGTTGCGCAAATTAAACGTATCTAAAGGTACTGGATTAGACATGATTCCCGCTAAATTTTGAAAGATGCGGGCTAAGAGTATATATGGACCTTTGTTGTAATATATAAATATAAGTATTAGAACGAGTACTTTTCCAGACGACATGAAAATAGCCAAAGTAACACCATTGTATAAAAAGAAAGACAAGACAGAAGTTGGAAAATAGACCAATAAGTGTATTAAGTGTTGTATCCAAAATTTTTGAAAAATCTATTCATGTTTCAACTTGAAAGATATTATAAAGAAAGAAAATTCATTATGATTTTCAATCTGGCTTTAGACATGACTATTCAACCGAACATGTCTAATTCATTTGACAGATTATTGTGAGGACCGAAACACATCACATGGAAACTACGTTGGTATGGTCCCTTCTGACCTACAAAAGGCATTTGTACTGTTAATCACGAGATATTATGACTAAGTTAAAAGTAATGGGTTTCAGCACCGAAACTTTGGCATGGTTCAGATCATATTTATCAAATCGACACCAGTGGTATCGTTTCATGAGTATACTCCAGATTACTACCAATAACTTGTGTGTTCCACAAGGAAGTATTTAGGCCCAATCCTATTTACGAGTTATATTAGATGATATGTGTATTGTGTAAAAGACTGTAAGCTGTTACTTTATGCTGATGACAGCGTGTTACTTTTTTCAAGTCTAACCCAAAACTTGTTGAGAAAAAACTCAGCGAGAAATGTCAATATTGTGTTGATTGGATGACTGATAATAAGCTATCTTACATTTGTGGTAAAACAAGAAGTATTTTGTTTCCAACAAAAGTAATAAGAAAAGGAAGATGAATTCAACGTAGCTTACAAAGATCAATCATTCAGAAAAAAGAATCCGTTAGTATCTAGCATCGAAATAAATTGTAAGGTTTCATTTTGTTCTTTAGTAGAATCTATTGTAAAGAAGGCAAACTCCCGTTTGAATTTTTGTATAGATATCAAAATTGTATGAATCTACATGAAGGCGTATATTATGTTTTGCTCTCATTCATGTTTATTCGATTATGCAACGCTGCGTGGTATTCTAATTTTTAGGCAAATTAGTATCAAAAGAAGTTGAAAATCACACAAAATAAGATGGTAAGATTCATCAATTGTTTAGGCCCAAGATCTCATGTTGGTTACAGAAGAGCTCTCTGCAGCTGCGTCTACTTGATGTAAAATCAAAGATCAAAACAATTAATCCTGCACCATGCACACAAAATTTACCACTCGAGAGCAAATCATTACATTGCCTCAACTTTAACCTTGTCTCAAACTTACATATTTGATACAAGAAATAGTCATTATAACTTTAGCTTGCCAGGGCGAGTTGGTAGTATTGGCAATTGCTTTTATTACAATGCCATCAAATACTGGAAATTCTCTTCCTAATCATATTAAAGCAATAGAAAACTACGCACATTTCAAAAAGTGCTTAAGGAGTTTCTTTCAATTGAGACTAAAACATTGAAGCAAGCGACGTTTGTAACGACAGTGATGATATGCCTTGGAATATTATTTTCTCAAGTTTTTACTTTAATTTATTTAATGTGTTTATGTTTTGAACTAGTTTTTATGTGTTAATTAACTGTTTAAAGTTTGCTGTAAATACGTTCCATGTATATATTATAATTATAATTTTGTACCTGTATTAACTTTAATCTATTATGTTGGACCCCGTTGTAAAAAGCTCTAGGCTTTCATGGTCATCCGTCAAGCTATGTGAATGTGTTTAGTACTTGACAAATAAATCAAATCAAATCAAACCAAATCAAATGATATAATAACGGTACCGCAAAAGTTTAAGACACTCACCCATTCTCTATAACACACACACTCTCTCATACATCCATACGCACACCCACTCACACCATATTCCAGCACACACGTGTCCTCCCTACGGTAGCCTCTTGTCGAGGCCCTGTGGCTGTTCGCCGTTTGCGAATGATGCCGAGCGAAGCGAGTTCGGCCTGTGAGCGCAGCGTTAAACTGTTGCGAGTTCGGGTTATCGCCTCGCTTCGCTCGAATCATTCGGCAAACGACGACCAGCCAACAGGGCTCGACAAGAGGCTATCCCTACTATACGGTAAACCGCTCTATGCGTTCTCTCCAAGCTTGCAAATTCTTCACAGAACGCATGCACACAACACACACACACAAACACACACACATTAACACTCCCACCTTCACTAACCTAAACACCCAAATCTTAATTACCGCAGAAGGGTCCGTAAACATAGGCCTATATAGAAGAGATCATTTCCAAAGGTACTACATCCACTTTTGTTACTTCGAGTAAAATGCATTGTTTTCCTTATTTTGTACAGGCGTCCAATGGAAAGTGAAATTTGAAAGTGAATTTTTGACATTTGCTTTCATTTTTTTTTTCTTCAAGTTTTGTTCAAAGAAGGTACCTACCTTGAATAATGGTGTCATATCAATACTCAATTTTCATCCCAAAGTGGATGTAGCACTTCTTGAACTACTCTCTATAATTTCGGACCGATTTCTAGAAGCTCGTCTATACGTCGTATGCTCGTCTATCTCATCCAGTGCTCAGACTCTCACCAGTTTTTCAATGATATCTAAGGGAGCAGCATATTCAGGAATGGCACATCACATGTAGTTATAATAAACAGGCCTATGAAACTTCATCTTATGCGTCAACTCTATATTTTACACATGTGCCATTTCCGCCTGTTCTACTTCCAATCCCGGATCCGCGACTGTCACAGGGATTATGTTATTGGTAGTATTCACCTGGACACATGCAACTAAACCCTGGACTTTGGACCTAATAGCAGCGGGTGATAGGTCTTTGCCTCCTTTGTTTAGCAATATAAACAGCGTTGAATCCAGCCGTTTAATCCTCCTATCAAAACTGGAATGACATCACCCCATGATCATCATCAGCAACCAGCAAATATAAAATGATGTCGTCAGAATAAGAATGGTCGAACTCCCTTTCCCGGGAATGTATGACAAATCAAGCCAGCGTTGACGTCGTCCGTGCATTGTACCTCCGAGTCAATAGCGCCCATAGGAATTAACGTCTAGGCGTCGTTTTTTGTTGAAAAAATTACACGGAGAATTCCTACATTAGTTACATTATAATCAGCAATTGAAATGGCAAAAGGGCAGTCACAGATTACATCTCCAGCAACATAGACCCGAGCATTGTCGTCGTTCCATAAAACTTCCTCGCAAGCAAATGAGCTAAAGTTAGGAAAGCGAGCATGTGTGGTAATGGTAACAACGGATACATATCAACAATGAGCATAGAACGATTAAAGGAGTTGCTATCTTTTACTTTGGCTTACAGTTAACAGAATGTGGTAACGCAAAGAGACGTGTGACAAGTAAAAGCTTGCAAAGCAGATCAAACAATAGCAAAAAATCTGGGAATAATAACGCTGAAAATTTTATACAGTGCTTCCCAAAAAAGAAACTATACACTTTTTGAAAAATGGCGCCAAATTAACAAATATATAAATTTTAGTAATGAAATTTACAATGTATTTGGAAAGCTCATGTATCCCAAACCTTTTATATGACACCAAAAAGTCCGAGGGAAAATAAGTCGTACATGAATGAGCAGCGTTCACTTTTCTAAAGGATTGGAAATTAGGGTTGCGCTAGGAATTGCCCCTACCAATTTGTATGAGGAAAGTCATTGGAGCTTATGGAATGAGGATGATATGCCAGATTTACTGATCAATTATGATGAGTTGGGTGTTTGCTAAGTGAAATATGTGGAATTGGGGATTACAATTTCATGCATTGAGTGAACAGGAATATTATTTCCTACTATAGCATTGTAACTTTCAAAGTTGTATTCAGTTGGTGTGTTCGTGGTGGTCAGGATGGGGTGGCAGGGGGAAAAAAAGTTGGGAGATGGTAGGTCGTAAGTTTTTGAATTTACACTTTTTGATTGGAATTTGTTTCATGGATCTTTTTTTGGAATTTGCTCTGGACATGTCCCAAAAACCATTCAGTTGGGAACAATATTTTTTTTCAAAACAAAAACAAGGTTGTGGGCATTCGGAAAAAAAGGGGGAGGAGGAGGACACGTGAGGCAATGAAACGTAACAGAACTTTATTTTTAATTTTGCATTTATCAGAAATTTTTTTTCTCCTTTTTGTTTATGTTACTAGGATGGGAGAAACAAGTGTAAAATCGAAAAGAACAAAAATTCAACTGAAAATAAAGACATGACATGTTAATTTCACAAATTTGTCTGTAACCAACTGTACCATTATTCTTTACCAAAAGTCCAAATTTGCTAAAATGAACTCGAATAGTGGTTGTTGATCAATTGACTTGATTTGGCTTATTGGATACAGTAAAGACCATTTTGATTGAAATAAACTGTATGGAAGAATGATGTAATGCTTGATTGATTAGTTTGAAACATTTTGGAGACTGGTACACTGTTTATAAGTGATTGCTAAGCTGGGTGTTGATTGTCTAATTTATGTGACGATTGATTGAATAGTTGTCATCAACCATCCAATTTTAGTAATGTGGAGTTCAGACCGGCGGATGCGACCGGGATGCGGGAAGGTAGTCAGGATATTTGGAGTAGAAACCAATGAATATGAATGGTCAAAAACACACCCATGCAAAAAAGAGAGAGAGAAAGAGAGAGAGAGAGAGACAGGGAGGGAGACAGGGAGAGAAAAAAAAGAAGAGAGAGGGAGAGGGGGATGAAGACAAAGAGAGAGAGAGAGAGAAAGAGAAAGAAAGAGGAAGGGAGATAAAAGGAAGACAGAGAGAGAGAGAGAGATTAAACACACCACTGAAGGACCTCACTAAATATACCTTGGAAAGTTACAATGCAACAATAGGAAATACATATTCCTGTTCACTCATGCATGACATTGTAATCCCCAATTCCACAAATTTCAATTAGCAAACCCCAACTCATCATAATTGATCAGTAATTCTGCATATCATCCTCAATTCCATAAGCTCCAAATGACTTTCCTCATACAAATTGGTAGGGCAATTCCTGCGCACCCTAATTTCCATACCCTTTACAAAAGTGAACGCTGCTCATTCATGCATGACTTATTTTTGGATTTTTTGGTGTCATATATAAGTTGGGATAATGAGCTTTCCATACATGTAAATTTCATTACCTAAAATCATATATTTATTATTTGGCAGCCATTTCAAAAGTGTATAGTTCTTTTTGGGACGCCCTGTATAGGGGAAAATGTTCGAAATCATCTTGCAGAAGACAACATCGTCCGTTTCAGAGTAGATGTAAACCAGAATATCCCAAAGGGTCCAAGCAATGCTCAAGATTATCTGAGATATGGTTGAAATCCGATATGAAATCCTGGCATTGTCGTCTATTGTTTGTTGCTGGTTTAAGATGAAAAGGAGGAATATGTTCGCGGGCAAAGACAATCCGAGGTTTACAGATGAAAGGATGACTCCCAGATCAAGGATGAAATCCGATGAATTTGAGTAATTCATTTTTCGTACGATGTATGAATCTACATATTTAATTGGAATTCAATTGTAATTCAGTCTAAATTGTTCTGGGTTTCAATTTCTAAAATGCTTATTTTTAAATGAGTCTCTCGTGTAATCTTCCTTTGCAGGACATATCAGAGTACACTTTTTATTTTAACAAATAATTCGAGATTTTATGAGGCCTATTGTTCCCCGTGGGTTTCAAAGACATGTCAATCTTTTATACGCGTTATTGATGGTGTGATGTGTCTATGTACGAAGATTAAAAAAATCCACTCTGAATTCACTTTATAAATGTTTGAATTTCAGTTGCTTTAATAAAACGTCAATAATAAAACTTTGATGCCATCCCCGTAAGTTACATTCATCTACATATCTTCCGAAATGCTTTTCATGTCGTTCTTCGTTCCTGCAATCTTTGCGAAAGTCTTTGACAATTATTACAAATTATTATTTTAGCACATCGCAGATTCTTCCGTCATGATCCAAAGTTGTTTCTCCTGATTCAAATATGAATGATAAATAGATTTCACTTTCTTCATGAATCAAAATAGAGAAATGAAGTACAAGTCCGGTAAAAACCCGTATCCCAAAACGAAGTCACTTAATCAGCAGAAGCATTTGAATCAACTAGAATACTATCTTTTATAACGCTCGTGCTTTTTTGGTTTTTGGACCGCTTGTTTTTTGTTTTTGTTTTGTTTTTGTTTTGTTTTTTTCTTTCTACATAACGAGCGTTGATAGAGTCACTTCTTAAACATTAATTAAGAGCAATATATAGGCCTATCAGCCATGATTTCAATGCAGTGAAAGGCACCAAGGTCGCTTTAGCTCATATTATACTAAGTGGGTTGGCATGGTTACCTCTTGACCATCGCCAATTATTTCTGAAAAATTGGATCAACAGGATACCGCGGCAGCATATTAATCTTGTCTAATGAAGTAGGTTAGTGCATTTACAAATTGACCCTGGAACCACCCCGTGATTTTAAGTCTAAAACAAAATAAATTCAATATTTGTTTATTGATAATCAAAAGTGCATTTTTCACAAGATATAAGTGTTGCTATAACATGCATAATGCGGCGGTCACAACTCGCCGTACCTTCGACGTGCAACTCCCTACGATGGATTTCGTAGAAAAATCGTGCAGCGCAGGTACCTCGCAGGCACGTTGCATGTACGACGTGCAGGAAGTTTTTCCAATACCCGTTCTACAGAAACGCAGGAATCGCAGAAATTGACCCAGGACATGTGCATGCATTGTGCAATCGACGCAGGCTACGTTAATTGCACATGCCCCGTAGCCTACGACGAGTTGTGACCGCCGCATAACTCACACTAGCAATAATGCACAATACGAAATAGATGAGTGTACATGTAAACAAATTACTATTCTCTTTCACATTTTTTATTTCATTTGATTTGATTTATTGGTTTCCATATAAAACAATATAATAATTAAAGAAATACATGTTACATAGTGATATTCAATTCAAGACACAAACTAAAATTATATGGTAAGGCTACAATGTAAACAAGGCTTGATGGGCTCGCATCCCTAGAAATATACATAATAATATTTATGTCTATTTTTTTTTTTTTTTTTTTTTTTTTTTTTTTTTTTTTTTTTTTACATTCAACAGCAACAACAAACTTTCTTAGAAGATAGGTAAAGCGTGTAAGCACAGTGCTAACAAACAAGGCAATGTGGTTATGGTAAACGGTTAACCAACATAAGATCAAGAGCTAAACTATAATTTTGTGATTAAATCTATTACATACAATATTATCCTCATTACAATACAAATCATCATCGATTAGTTGAAGAGCTTACATACAAAAGGGACTAAATCCACTTTTGATGAAAATTGAGTTATTGATATCAGGCCATTGTTCAGGTACCTACCCATCTTTGACCAAAGGGATTTTCTTAAACGTTGATTGCAAGTGCAATAAAATGCAGTTTGTATATAGTTTCCCATTGCCAGAGACATGATAGATGCGTGTACAAAATCTGGTAAACAAATGCCATTTTCTCTGATGTTATAAAAGTGGATTTTATTGTTCCTTTTGCATGACCTCTTCAATTCATTTAGATAATATTATTTTAGGTGGGTATGAATATAAATATCTGCCAGTCACTGATAATACCGTTACGATTACACCATGCAAAATGAAACTTTAGATTTGAATATCAATTTCACACCAGGCTCTGTGACAAGGACATGTCAGTTTGATGGAGAATGAAACGCTAGGACGAAACTAAATTGTGTCAAAGCAAAAATATCTAAAAAGCAAATCGGTAAAATTTATCAATAAATAAATAAATATATAAGTACTTGAAAATTGGAATCACTAATGATATCATGGATTGACGTGTGAAGTCATACAGGCACAGTTTTTCCATTTCATTCGAGCATATTTCACCATACCCGTCTCTGCTTCAATATCAATGTCATGATATAACGTAATTTATTTCAGGAGAGGTGGTGATTATTAACATATTATAGCATTAAGAAGAAGTTTGGTATGATTTTAATGACGGCTAAATTAATATTTTGTAATCTTTCGATTATTTAATTTAAAGTTTTATTTTTCTCAAGCTTTCACTGTTACATCATTTTAATTTTTACGTTTTCTGACGATGTAAGCCCCTCAATTATTCCTCAATTTAATTTTATTTGCGCCCACATTATGCTTTTTATTTGTATATCAAAACCATTTATTTCTGGTGCGGATTTACAGTGGTTGAATTGTATTGAATTCAATTTAAGTACAAGGCCATGAAGACTTCATACAGCATGAAGACAAAATGAACAAGCCCATGTGAATTTAAGAAAAATGTAAATACTGTATTACGGTATATGCATATACATGGCCTGTTAGAAAATTTCTCCTTAAAAAAAATCAGATAAGTTCCTGCAGTAAAGTCTCGAGAACATGTTTAATCATACTGCAAAATTGTTAGCACATTTTAAAGTAAACTTACCACCCAAAAATGATATATAGGGTATGGAATTAATCTTACAAATTTTCTGTAAGAAAACTTTTTTTTCCTATTTTAGAATAGAAATCTTCTGTTTAATTTCAGAAAATTTCCTGTTATAACAATTTAAAGTATTATTCTGTATTTTTTCCCGTAAAATCTTCAGGATTTTTTATAGTGTGATAATAACATATCATACGTAACATTAGACCTACATCAATACAGTCGCACCAATTAGATCTCATTTTATCATTCAGTCAGTTGATAAATATTACTACCGTTCGAGTAGGCTATCTGAATGTATTTCCAGAATGCAAAGTTAGTTTGTATTACATGTACATGTAGTCAGCGCCTGGTGAACAGCATCTTAATCTTGAACAGATAACCACGGACTATCTCTTTTGCTTCTTTTGTTGTCAATATATAAATAAGTGGTTGAAACCAACCGTTTAATTCCACCATCAAATTGGCGAAATCTGCACCCCACGAAACTACCCAAGGAAGCCAACAGATGTAAAACGAGACCGTCAATAAGAGTAAGGTTCGGATTCCCTTTACTGGTAAATGCCAACGCCGAACTCTCGCTCGGTAAGGACTATCGTTATCCTCCGTGGCACTTGTGGACACGTCCAGTCGTTGCTTGTGACGACAAAGTACTCTCAACACAGCAATATTAATAATGGATGTGACTACTAAGACAATGGAAATAAGAACGGTGATTATTATGTCAATGGTGATGTAAAGCAATTCGTGTTCGAAGTAAGAAAAATCGTCACAGTATGCACCGTAGTAATTATATTTCAGATGTGGCAGTGGGAGCAAAGGAATACAAAGTATAACAGATGTTATTATAATGAAAAAGAGCACAAATCTGACCTTTATCGGCGAAAGAAGTAAATGATAGCGCAGTGGTCGAGTAAGAAGAATGAGCCTGCATGTGCTGATAAAACAGTAACAGAACAGTTGTGCAAATAACGCCGAAAACGTAACGTACGGGAAAATATTGGAGACCAGTCGGCAAACATCCACGCTGTCGACGATATATGTTCCGATATCCCAACTGCACCATGTTACACTAAGAATTATTTGAAGAATCGTAGAGACTCGGTATGTTAATCGTGTATTGTCGTCTATTGTCTCTTGTTGTCGTAGGATGATCAGAAGGAACGTGTTGGCGAATAAAGATAAGCTAAGGTTGACGAAAGGTACTATTGCCGTCGGTCGAGAAAAATAGAATGCAATTGATGAGTTCATGCCGGTAGAGTTCATCATATTTCATAAGAAATTTGAAAATACTCTTTAAGAAACTGTTAAGTCAGCAAATCTGGTTCTGCCACTTTTTAGTCTCCGTTCAAATAAAAAGAATGCGTCTTGCTCAGTCGGTGCGGAGAGGTTCTGAGGTCAAAACCAAGATAGTTTACGCTATCCTTTATTCAGACACAGCATCACCAAGTATTTCGTTTTTGAGTCATAGGTCCCTGGTTGATGTCCTACAAGTTATTAATTGCTTCAGTGGAAAGTAATCAATCAAACTTGCACCTCTGAAATAACGTCCCTATCGCATGGGAGATCAAAACAAAAGAAAATTAAAATCAAATTGTAGCGATGCCTCTCGAAGTCGAAACATACATGTACATAAAGTTGATACATTGTATAGTTATTTACATTTCTGATGAAAAGGAGATACGTTAGATATCTAAATTATTTTGTTATTCAGTTTGACGACGATCTCTATGTAATAAACCACAAAAAAAATTCCTCTTGAGTGGGGTATGTAGGCCTACATGTAGTACAAATGGTCTTTGTAATCGGGAAAAGGTACAAACCCCAACATCTCAACACCTGCACCCCTCACACACACACACTTCCTTTGAACCCCGCTCTCTATATCATGTATATTGTTCAAAAGTTTGACTCTAATTGAAGCAAATCGCATGCTTTATTATTTGTTAAAACGGTGATTTCAGTAGAAGCTAATAGTCCCCTAATTAATAAACCGTGCATCTCCCTACTATATAGTTGGCTGGTGTGGGAAAGTGAATGACTGTATGATTACTGCTAAACAATAATAATAGTAGCTCATATTCACGAAAGGATCTTCATTAAACCCATTAGGATGTGTCGTACGACACCTTATACAACTCATCAATGGAATAAAAGCCATTAGCCGGTAAAAGATCTATATGACACATCAGATTTCTGAGAATGGTGACTACAAACGGTTAATCAGCCCATCTCAATCATGTTGACGATTAGATGACCTTTTTATTGCAGTATTTTATTGTTTTTATACGTAGAAACATCAAGTTATGTACAAGTAGAAGCCTATTAACAAAATACCATTTTGAAAATTTCGATTTAAAAGTTATAAACATATTGATGCCGCTTTAAAAATCATTGACGATTCTAGGAGTGTGCCAAAAAAGAGGCTTTTTGGTTTGAATGTCATTGTCTGATTGTGATTCAGTATAAGATGGCACAGTTATTCCATGATGTATCTAGTTAGAGAATTGTATTTAGAAAAATTCTTCATCTTCGATCCAACAATTCCCCACAAATTGCCATCATCCTCTACATTTTAGTTGGGATGACATTTGATATCTCTTTTGTCTTATTTTGTATACACAACTTCCTCTCACTACAAGGTAGTATTAGATTTTACGACGAAGCCCTTAAATTCTAACTTGACAGGTTGGTTATTGCATGCATCGATATGAACAAGAGAGGGTCATTTCTCATTTGCTTTCTATACATAGTCAACTCATTAATTCATATCACTTTTTGACGTATTTAGAGTATATTCTGTCACTCATGCCGAGTAGAGAGGACAGGCGCTGTATGGTATTTACACAATGAGCTTTCAAACGCTTGTTTAGGCGGAAGTATTGTGGCTATGACATTGGATCTGCATTACATCACTGCATACTTTGAAAGCTTTACTTAAAACGCATTATATGGTAAAAGCAAAATCTTTAGTGAAGATGATTTTTGCCCATGGTCATGTCCTACTTTTGTTAAATTCCTGTTCGAAACGTCGGAAGGTTATTGTTTTTATTGTGTGTTTTGAACGGCAACTAACTCTTTGTCAGTATCAACACGACGCATCAAGAACCCAACAACGTTGCTCACTTTGCCATTTTACCATACTATGGTCAAGTTTGCCTCAGACCTTTCTGTTCAAAGACGTTGCATGAAGTTAATGGAAAACTGAATCTCTTTATCGAAGCTGTACGCTCTACATATTCATTTAACAAAAGAAGAAGGAATAACATTTGATGGATGGATGAGGCAATAGTCTTTTTACAAAAATACAGTTAAATTGGTTGTCTTTCTTTTTGTAATGATCGGGCGACACGTCTTTAACCAATTTGTATTCAGAAAGTTTTAAAATCAATTGATATTGCGAACATGGCTAACTCAACAGAAAATGATCTTCTCAATCCAATATTCATCATTTCCTTTGTCAACACGGGATTAGCATTGTTTGTAAATTCATTCCTGATCTTCATCATACACCAACAGCAAGTTATCGATGGTACATCTCGATTGCTGTACAAGGTCTCCACCTATCTCCAGATGATATTGAGCTTGGCTTGGGGTACCTGGAGCATAAGCTGGTATCTGTTCATCAATGATAAAAAGGCATGCCTAATACTACATTCCGTCTCCCCATTTACTACCCTTTCAGCCTTATTTGCGCAGATGTTCTGCTATAGCTTCATCAGTATTTGCAAGTTTATACTGATAGCGTTTCCTCTGAGGTATCACCTAATACTAACACCACTGAAAGTCAAACTGGTTCTCTGTTTTACTATCCTGATACCGATTGTCTACTGTAGCCCTTTGCTACCTTATCCTAACATCATGTCCACTTACTTTGCTTTACTCTGCTCTGCTACCGATTGGGATCTGGAAAACCAGGACTCATTGATAACTATTCTTAGGCGAATGTTTTTCATTACACCTGTTGCAATCGCGCTTGCAATCACCACCACGACAAATTTTGCTATCCTGAGAGTGAGTTGCAAACAAAAACGCCAAGTTGATGCAGTCCCGGGAAACGACGGCCGAAGTGATAACCGTCTTTGGGCACGAATACGTTGGAGCTTACCAGGTAAAGGGATCGTAACAGTTCTTACTCTAACGATGTCGTTTCATGCTTGCTGGCTACTGTGGCTGTCAAATAGTGGGGTTGGTTTTGGAAGCTTCGAATACGTCCAGGTAACAGGAGGTGCGAGTGGGTGGATTCAACCTCTAGTCTACATCGCCACTACTAAGGAAGCAAGGAGAATAGCTGTTGGTTATTTTTCAAGATTAAGACCAACATTTTCGCGAGATTAATTTTTATTTTTTAAGAGTATTTTTTTTTGCATCAAGAAGTTCTGTATTTTCAAAAACAACTAGCCAGGGAAGTGCCAAATGTGGGGCCAGCTGGGGGTAAACTCTTTTCGAGCGAAATCAACTCGGGCTTTCGAGTAATATGATTTTATTTGGATTCCGAGTCACTTTCCGAGTCATTTCTGTTACGTCAAATGAACTCGGAAAGTGTCAAATTTGAACAATTCTGGTGTAGTAATGACTCGGATTTGGTGTGAAGGCCACTCCTCATCGATTCGCACTATTCTTTAAAATCATTTGAAAAATCTCTGTTCTCACAAACCATTCTATATGAGTACGGAGGATTACATAATATAAGTTTTCATGGTTGAGAAGGCCTACCTATTATCTCATTCACAACTTTCATATAAATAATTTTTGAAACATGGTTTAAACCGTATCCGGACAACTACCCCCAGGAAAATTACCTCCAGGACAATTACCCTCAGAAATATGGTTAGGGGTGTAGAGTAAGGGGTAAGATTTTGGCGGGGGTTAGATGTCTGGTGGTAATTGTCCGGGGGCTAGTTTTCCTAGAACCGGTTCAAAAATTTGATTTTAATTGTGGGAAATTAAACTCCCGATAGGCACATCACAGGCAGGTAGGCCTACGACGTCAAAATGGGTGTACAATGTTTGATGATGTACTCACAGAGCTATAAGTACCAATCTACTGCAGATGTGAACCTATTATATTGAATAAAACTCTTTTTGTATTTATGTGAATATATTGAATCAAAATGAGTGTTTAGACCATGTTTAAAACAAAAATTATGTGAGAATTTTGAATGGGGTACGTTCTCACTGATGAAAAGAAATTGTACTTCTCCATACCTAAATCCTCCAACAATGTATACACAAAGATAAAGTGCAGTATGCTTTCTTTTAATGAATAGAATGTGATAGTTAGATGTATCAAGTTTCACATAACGTTCATTTTCATCACCATATGGGAATTGTATCATTTTTGTTCTTCTCTACACATGGCTTGCCATGCCTGAGGGATTATTCAAGATGTTGCATCTTTCGATACAATGTTTATCGTGATTTCAATATATTGTTGTTGTTTTTTTTTTCCTATTTAAATGGTTGGGATATGTACAAGTATTCTTTCATGTTTAATCGATTGACTGATTAAAATCTGAAACTAGAAGCATGACTGCTTAGACTACAATATTTTTGCAGGCTCTCGGGTTAAGTTAGGCCTGAGAGGAAAATTAATTATATTTAAATATTATTTTAAATATGCAATTAAACACCACACACACACACACACACACAAAAACACACACACACACACCCACCACATATATATATATATATTATATATATCTGCCTGAAGATCGCACATCGCACCAGCGTGAAAACCAGTGGTAGCAGAAAACGGAAAGGTACGCCCCTATATATCGTTATATATACACCACATTATATATATTATATATATATATATATATATAACTATATATAATATATACATTATATATAATATATATATACATATATATATATATATATACATTATATATATATTATATTATATATATATATATATATATACTATATATATATATATATATATTATATATAGATATATACATATTATATATAGATATACATTAGTTATATAGAATTATTAGTGCCAGGTAATAAAATTGTAACCTAGTAGAAATCTTGCAACTGCCCCTCTTTACTTTCATACGGATCTCAACTGTATATCAATAATGAAGGATTTATATATTTATATATATATGTATGATGTATTCGATAATATCATTTGTCAACCGCTTTTTGTGCTGCATCGTTCGTTTGTATATCTGTCACGGAAGGCACTTCGAGCTGTCGACGTATCTGATATTTGATTATATCCACGTCACCTATCCATTATATGGAAAGGATTTTATTAAAAGCGATAAATTGTCACTCATTTTGTTAATTCTATGGCTGTTAAATGTTGACAGTGGTTTCATCCCGTGTGCAATCCGTAATATATAGTTCTAAAAGGGATAAAGACGCCGTCCCTATTTACCCCTCGCGTGTTGAACTCTCACATCATCTCCGCGAACTGAAATAATGGGCAAATATATTTCCTACTTAAAAAAATGCCTCAGAACGTATTTGAGCTAATGTGAACAGTGAACTAATAGGAGTTGCTTGTGCAATATAATTGAACCATAAAATCTGAATATAACTACAACATTTTTCATTTTTTGATTAACGGATTAACCGGTGCTACATGAGCCACTTATTCCGATATTACGGTTAAATGAGTCGCAGTTTTTGTGGTGAAGACCATTTTGTTCTAAATGTGGTTACATGTTTCGTTTGTATAAACTATAACATTATCTTCAACAAGGAGACATTTCAAACCAAAAGCAAATAATTTAGATGCTTCAAAATACCACCCAAACTCTTCACCCCTTTTTTTATCATAAAAACACGGAACAAATACCTAAAGCAACATTTGAAGTGCTTGATCGAGTGTTGCTGTTGGCATTTTTGGCGTTAGTTGGTATATAGTATGGCTAACTCAACAGCACCTGATTTTTCTCATCCAGTACCCATCATTAGCTTTATCAACACTGGACTGGCATTACCCGTCAACGTATTTCTTCTATTTATTGTACATCAACAGCAATCAATCGATGAAACATCTCGTTTGTTATACAAGGTCTCCACCTATTTCCAAATGATTTCAAACGCCTCGCTGAGCAGTTGGTGCATTGGTCATTACTGGTATGGAAAATATGAAAAGCAATGCCTAATAATGAATTCTATTTTCCCTTTCCCGACGTTCTCGACGCTGTTTGCGCAGATGTTCTGTCATTGCTTGATTTCAATTTCCAAGCTCATACTAATAACGCGTCCTTTGCAATATCACATTATTTTAACACCATTGAAAGTGAAACTGGCCCTCTTCTTCGTAAGTTCGGCGGCGGTTGTCACCGGTTTCCCTTTATTACCATGGCCTAATTTGTTCTCTAAGTACTTCGCCTTAATATGCACTTCAGATCAAAAGTCGCTTCTGGACGGTCACAGGTCGACTGGTATCGGCGTGAATTTTGGACTTATTACACCTGTTGCAGTCGCGCTTGTAATCACCACCTCTACAAACTGTGCTCTATTAAGAGTTTCTTGTCAACAAAAACGTCGGGTTGAAATACGGTTAGGAAACGATGACCCATCTGACAATCGACTGCGGGAACGAATTCGACGTTTGCACTTACCAGGGAAGGGTATCGTAACCGTTTTGGTGCTGACGATGTCGTTTCATGCCTGCTGGTTCCCATGGTTAGTAAGGACAACCTTGAATTTCGAAGACATGGAAACAGCACAAGTGATGGGGGAAGTGAGTGGATGGCTGCAGCCTTTGCTCTACATCGCCACCACCAAAGAAGCGAAGGAAATTGCTTTCAACTACCTTTATAGGAAACCACTCTCCCGAAATTGACTCTGTATCTAAATGCTCTTTGAACTAAAGTGGTATTTTTTAAGAAAGAGAAAACACAATTACGATCATTACTGATAAGGCAGTGAGCAGTGGAGGGTCCAGGCGGGGCGCATGGAATTACCTATGCCCCCCCCCCCCCCCCCATAATTTAAAAAGTCATGTTAAAATCTGAAACATTTGCGGGGCAACGCATCACTTTATTTCAAATGCTGGACCCGCCACTGTTCGGAGAAAATAGACCTACAGTTTACTCGATCTGACTAAAGTATACTTACATTGGTTCAAAGTTTAAAAAGTCCGAAATCGTTGACAAGATTTTGAATATTTGTGAGTTCATTTTGTCAAATGTGATTAAAATCATAGGCCCCTAAACTCCAGATGGGTACCAGATTGGCCCCACATGGTTTCATCTGGGCTGCATGTGGGTTCCATATTTTGTTTTAAGATAATACGCAAGCATCCATTTTGATCCCTCATGGTTAAATCACGTACAGTTGGGAGAAGTAAATATGAAGTATAATTTTATAGACTATTTTCGTACATCCATATGATCCATGCTTGGCATTTTGATTTGGTGGAAATGGGTGCTGTAGGGGAGACCGGGGATGGACGTTACAAAATTCACATTTTGGGCCAGATAATTCTAATGAAAGTACTCACACACTCCATTTTGGGTCTGTAGTTAGCCTATTATGTTGGCTAAAACCTGAGGCACATAAACCTTGAAAACATGTAAACACTAATTAACTACAGCCTAATTAATGAAGACAATTTTTTGTAACAACCTACCCCGTATACGGGGTAAGTTGTTACACCATGCGGGGTAAATTGTTACATTATGTAAACATACGGGGTAAGTTGACAATGTGTAAATCTCTTATACCATACTTTTGTTTCAACTTTCCAGTTTCTTGGTATCGTTAACAGTAGATCAAGTAGAGCGCTAGAATAGACTAAAGTAATAATAGAAATATCAAAATATTAACACCTGAAAATTGAAACAAATTACTTTACATGTGAAATGTAATTGGGGTAGGTTGTTAAATTACATCAACCTACCCCATGGGTGATTTTACACATAAAATCAACTGTAGCAAAGCCATTAGGCATAATTACAGGGCATGGCTCAGGGGTATATTAGTGACATACATGTACTATATTCACAATACCAGACTATCATCATGTGCCTTCAGTTGTAAGAACTATCACAAATTTTAATTTTTGTCAAAAATTCACTTGGAACTGTAAAAAATGGTTTTCTTGATTTACTTTTTAATAAAACGGAGAAACCTCACGACCGGCAGTTCATCACAGCTATGTGTAGGCTGTCTATAGATGCAAGTTAGCACGAACTCTCTTGTTCCAACTTAGCACACTGAGAACTGTAACAACTGACCCGTGTAACTTCCATCCCCGGTCTCCCCTAACATTCACAATGTAGTATATATTCATTGTTATACTTATTTTAATTTTGCATTTTATAATAATAACCATGATATTCTCGATAGGCCTTTATCAATCGTTATCAATAATGTTTAACAATTTTTTGTTTTTGTTTTGTTTTTTTTTTTTACTAAGCCGGGTCAGTTACTCAGCCAATTACCTTGTTTTCTTTTCTTTTCCCTTGTTTGATATGCATTATTTTTCTTCAGTTATTTATGTATTATAATTTGAAAATAAAATGCACTCGAATAAACATTGATGTGTGACGGTGACCGTTATTCTATTGCAGGATTTATGGATCGATGGAATCAACAAAGAAGAAAATGCATCTGTTGAGAATAGGGCCTGCTTGGGAAACAAAAATATACAGGAATTGAGCGGCATTCCTTAAAACCTTTAAAAAAACAAAACAAAAACAAAAACAGTCTTAAAACGACACCCCAAAGAAAAAAAGTCGTTTCATCCCGTTATATGACCGGTCCTAGTGAAAGGCCCCCCTCCCCGTGGTATGATTACCTGTGCGTCTTTGCTAATTTATTATTTCATTTATTTTGGGGGAGGTCTCTATGTCTGCACGATTTTCTTTTTAGTTATAATAGTTATAATAATAGTTATGATAACATAATAGTTATAATGACAGTTATAATAAAATAAAATACATTTATGAGAACACCCTTTTTTCGCCATACACACGAATACACTCCACCTATGACTCAAACACGCACACACGCATACATAAAACGCACACTCACGCACACTCATACACATCCTCATTCTCATAATGGCAGTAACATACCAAAGAAAGATGAAGAGGGAAATAACATAGAGGCAAGGTAATAAAGGGGAAATTGTAGACTCGACATATCTAGGGTTAATCATGTTTATCTCTTTATTTCAGATAAAGAAATGAATGCATCAACAGTCCGTTCAACAAAAGATGCATATATTTTTTAAAGCGGTATCGAAAGAACATTTTGAAGAAAGAAAAAAATAACCAAAGATATCAAACTCAATTAACGAAAATCTCTATAAATCACAAACATAAGAAATATTCTTGCCATTCTTATTATGTCTAAAGGTGATGCTACTTCATCAAACAATATGGTTATCATATCAACACCTTATCAGAGCGACTGGAAAATGAACTAAAGTCGAAAAAGGAATTTCCCCCTTAATTTAGGATATTAATCATTATATCGTATATCATTGATGACATGACCATCATACTATGGAAACATAATTTTTTTTTAATTCATCATTAAAAATTAACATGTACATGTAGGTCTACTTGTTGATTGTAAATAAAACCACAATACCTTGTGTGGGAATACGTGATATTAAATTATAACTCAAACAGACATAATTATTACGAAGTTATTACGAAAATGAAACTATAAAAATTCTTTTCAAAATAATTTGAGAGCATTCTTCAACATATTCATGCAAAATTACTTTCTAAGATTATATTCGTAGAACCATTAACCAAATGCGAAGGAACAGTAAACTCAAATAGAACACAAGTCTAACAACAACTAAATACCTCTTCATCAAAGTGAGGATAGCTTTTTATATTGTATACAGTATTTGATGGTCATAATTTATGCAAGTAAGACATAGTTTTCATACATTTGACATGTAATAGTCTGTGATATATCCCATTGCCTAGATATTAATTGGACTATGATTTACAGGTCATTGTCCATGAAGTTTTCTTAGTTTGCTTCAGAGCGTCGAAATTATTCCTCTCAACAAATTTGCCGGAGAAAAAAAAGAGACGGAGAGGTGGGGGAAGAAACATGTATGAAGAGTTGCTAAGATCTCAGATGATGACTGACTAATTAAAACATCAGGATATGTAAAGACCTACATGTATAAATGCAGCATTTCCTGAATCGATTGAACACAAATTGCTTAATTTTGAAAGGAGTGTCACAAAACATTTTAATGCGTATTTGCACCAAACATTTCAGAATAAAATTACTGAACCGTTTGTCATAAAACAAAAAACAAATAAAGGATTAGTGTTTTTCTCTCTTTTCGCTCTCCCTCTCTTCTTCTTCTTTTTTGAATTTATCATTAAAGGACACCAATTTTGAATTTGCATGTGTGGCAGCAATATAAACAAATAATTTTCCAAAACAGCTTCCTATTTGTCAACGAGTCTAACACATCCCAAGTTGACTGCATACAATTCTGAATGAGAAATGGAATCCACACGCCCTCTGACAACGGTGCTCAATCAGGTTTATAATTATAAGCACTTCTCAAATTGCAACATTATATCATATTTTATAAAATAAACAAAAATTTTGTTTCATAATTATGTTCATGTACCTCAAAAAGTATGAACAAAAATGACATGTTGATGTAAAAAAAAAATAATATGAAAAGCATGACATCGTTATACGACTGAGAAGAAAGCGAGAAAGAAAGTTTAATTATTTTTTTTGACACAAATATATACATGTATTGTACTTACTGGTATATCATTGTTATGAAACTACTTCACACTACACACTAAAACTTCCGACAAATCAAAAAGAGGTTCGGCACCTCAAGTTTTCTCAAATAAAAAATAACAAGAGTGAGATTTGATTCTCATTCGACAAAAAACTACTCAGTTGATCAGCCTGATGGTAAATGTACATTGGAATTGGACTGTTATTTACAGGTCTATTCGTTTATGTTAGACTTATAGGATACAGAGTTTTATACATCATTTTACAAAGATAGAAAATGGTGTCGCATGAATGCATTATGCACGCATGTACATTCATGGTCTTAATCATAATTATATAACATTTGCTGGTCGAAGCCCATATGTAATCTGCCAGACCACACCTGGTTTCAGATGTCTATCACAAATACTGGAGTTTCTTCTTTCAGATACACTATCCGTCAGACTTTTGACAGTATATCCTTGAAAAGGTACAGTATCACCATTCCCCCTTTCACATTTTCAGTATATCACACCTATGACTGTATCTCCTTGAATATGTACAGCCTATTAGACTATGTTTGTATCTCCTTGAAGATGTACAGTCTATCAGGGGTGCAGAATGCGATCTCTCCACTGTTGAACTGTTGAAGGTAGTACCAAACTCGGTTGGGTGTCGTAATCCTGAACTCGTTGACAAGGGTTTTCTTGTATTCAAGCCCCTGGGTGTAAAGAGAAATGCTGACCAAACTCTGCTCGTGCTTCACCCATGCAATCATAACTGAATCATCCCTACAAACAGCAGGAAATGCCCTCAACCCTGGTTTAGCGATATTAAATAGCGGGGCACCGTACAACCCATCGATCACATGTATTGTGGAATCGCTCTTGACTACAATTTTCTGGATTGAATGCATTGCGAAAATCTGTTGTGGCTCAAACATATGGCATGGTATCTCTCCGATTGGAGGCCCACCAGTGGGTTTGAATACCTGCATCTTCTCGTATTTAGTGTATCCAATGATAATGAGGCCACGCCTATCAATGGTCAAACTGTTGTATGTCCCTCGGTTGTCAAGGTAGGTATGGAATCTTGTACCAAGAGGATGACCTTGGGGTGTGTACAGGATTATAGCATTGTTAAAATGGCGTACTGTGTAGTATCCATTACAAAAGTACCCTAATCTGCAGATCGAATAATTTGTCTTCACCGTTTCTTGTAACTGACCGTCTGCAGAGTAGGTAATGATGTCTCCTGTATGACAACCTACAGATATCATATTGTCAGGGGATGCTGCCATTCCACTCATACTGTCTGGCATTGGAAGCTTCTTGTCTGCCACTAGAACCCATTTGGACTTTCCTGTACAGACACGACCCAACTCGACTCTATGAGATTCCTTGCCCCTTTCAAAGTAAAGTTTTTCACAATCTTCTTTCACTGATCTCAATCCCATGTTATCAGGCTCAAACCTGTCCAGAACCTGCCCTAGCTCCTGACAAAGATTGTTATGTACTTTCAGAGCCTCCTTTTGTAAAGGAACGCGGCGCCCGTTTTCGACTAATCTGCACATTGATGTCACTTTGGTGATTTGCTCACAAGTTTCGTTTTCCATTCCTGATAACACAGTTTCTACCTCAGAAATTTGTTTGACAACCTCACTTTTCAGCGCATGTTTCCTTTCCACCAATGTCTTAACAGAGTTTTCAAATGCCTCATCGATCCCGTTCATCACCTTTTCACCTACTTCTTGCAATCTTTCTCGCTGCTTTGTAACATCCAAAATGAACTGGTTGGCAACATCTTTGGTATTTGCTGCTTCTGAAGTAAGATCGTCGATACTTTTCTTTTGCTCGATCTCGTGTACAGATGCCTCCGCAATTTTGTGTCCCTGGTGAGTATGCTCCTAAACACCACATCTGAAGCAAACATACATGCTGCATGTAAAGCAAAAACATTCCTCGTCTTCAGCTGGATGTTTCTGACATTTATATCTTCTCTTTAAAGGAATCTTACCTGACAGGATGTCACTGGCAGACACGATTGAGTGCCCTGAGAACTTGCTCCAGTTCCTGTGGAATATCCTGCATGCTTCGTATA
Source organism: Paracentrotus lividus (assembly GCA_940671915.1). NCBI lineage: Eukaryota > Metazoa > Echinodermata > Echinoidea > Camarodonta > Echinidae > Paracentrotus > Paracentrotus lividus. The sequence goes on from CALNVZ010000218.1 coordinate 18,389,742, forward strand.
GGTATTCACGACAATCTTTGCAGAAAGCTACGGCTTGCATCTTGTCTTGTGCATCACAGTTGGCACAGAGTTGGCCCTGGGTCTCCAGATCTGTTACAAGCGACCTCAGAGCTATGTTTGCTTGCAATTTACCGACATCTCCATCTGTCACAGGTGTCACACCTCTGCAGACTGGACACATAAGGTTTTGCTGATGTGGATGAGATTCAAGAAGGGTCTCTAGACAACCTTTGCAGAAGCTATGAGAACAGGACAAGATCTTGGGATCCTTGAAGAATCTGAGGCACACAGGACACTCAAGGTTCTGAATGGCAACTTGTGTCATGGATGTAGCCATCTTCAAACTCTGAAAAACAAAGACAAATATTGAGTTTTAGTTTGTGTATTTAAAGTCTAGCATTACATAGGCCTACAATGTTTTGTACCTCGCTTCACTTATTTGTTGGCAATGTTTTCATATAGGCCAACAAATTAACAATCACAAGTTGGTAAAACTAGAGATTCACTTGATAGATGGAAATGGGGCTGTAGCCCCATTCCTCATCCCACACACACACATACATACATTAAAAAGTGCCTCATGGGAAACATATCTTTTTAGGTTTAAAAAAACTTGACACCTCAAAATAGTCCATTTCAAAGGATTTTTATCCATGAACAGATAATTATTATGTAGGTCTTCAAAGATAATCATCCCCTGAATAATTTACACTTGGATGGGCAGGAGGCATTATGAAATTCAAGACACAAAACAAAAGTGACCGGCCCCCACCCCCTTCTACTCTCCCTCTAATGAACATGCTGTATATTCAATGAAATAACTTCTGAAGAAATAAGATTGATCCATTGAGGCATGTTAACGTGAGCAAACATTGAAAATATAATTTTTAAAAGGGATATCACTAGGGTCTGTGCAGTATTCGTATTTTTTTATTTTACTTTTTCAGCTTTTTTTCTCTTTTTTTTTTTGGGAGGGGGGAGGGAGGGGAACGGGTAAAGTTCTGTGTCTGTATGTTAAAGTGCTGTGTAGACTGTCATTAAACGTCTGTGACACCATGTGCATATCCAGCACGTAACTAGGTTTATGGAGGCGTCGAAATCTGCAAGAAGTGGCCAAAAGTACATCAAGAATTTTCATGCACGCACGGGCGAGCAAAAAGTAACCCAAATTTTTTATCACGTCACGCTGGCCGCGCGATAAGGGGGTGGGGGGAGCGGGGGGGGGTAGGTGTTTAAAAAAAATTCGCTTCTGCCCTCATAGAAGAGTACCATATATTAGCGTATAGGGGTAGGCTAAGATCGGCCCAAAGAATTGATAAGCCAAAAAAAAAATTATCATAACTTTTTTTTTTTTTTGGGGGGGAAGCGGAGCCTCTGGTCGCCAGCGGGGGGGGGTGGCTTCGCGATTTTCAACCGCCCTTTCACGAACTCCCCTGTTACGGGCCTGTATTCTTAGGGGCCCGTGAGGCGACACAAGGGGGGCACTGAGAAGAGGGCGGAAAGGGCGCCCAATTGACCTTAGGGGCACCCAATTGACCTAAAACATATCAGTGCCAAATTTAAGGGGGCACCAAATCGACCTTAAAGTAAGGGGCGCCAAATTGACCTTTAACTTAAGGGGCACCAATTGATCTGAAACTAATTAAGCAAAAAAATAAAAAAATAAAAATAATAATATCCGATAGACCGACTGAACCCTACCCCTATCATCCCTATGGCTAATTTAATTTATGACCTTCTTGATGGCCGAAGGCCAAAAAAAAAATTCCAACGCCTAAAAATTACCCCTTTTCTCAGGCTTTTGGACCCCATTACAGGATTTGTCCTAAACATGAAAACTAGACTCTACCCCTAATTAAAAATAGGTCGGGGAAAACTGTTAAACGTCCCCTATTTTAATGATTTCTGAAGATTTTCCCCCTACCTGAGCCCCTAATATACCCTTTAGCCTATTCCTGCCACCTATAGTAGGCCTATAGCATAGGGACCAACAAATGGAAAGGCCTATGAAAATTCTCGATATCAAGAAAAAGATAAATGAGAATAACGAATAGGCCCGGGTCTCTGTTGTCTCAGGTATACCGTAATAAGCATGCATTTTGAAAAAGAAAATCGTACAATTACTGCATTTTATACAGGCCTACATTGTATTTTAGGCCCAACAAACGGGCAATGGCGTTAGACATGACGAAAAGCACGTGCATTACGATCCGGCGCCTTAATATCGGTTGGGCGTGCGCCTGCGACTGACATCACCTGTTCATCTAATTTAAATCAGGCCAACTCTAAATAATTGCTACACTGTGCACTGTGACTGCCTAATATTCCTCATAAGCTAAATTATAGAATTTACAAAACTTCGGTAATGAATACTCACGAATTATTCATTTCAGTTTTATGTTCAAACCGTAGGCCTAGGATTCCCTGACGCGTGCCTTCATTGCAATTTGGAGAGAAAATGCTTATCGTTATACTCCATGCATGTGATGAGCGCGCGCTTCCAGTTCTGGGGATCGTGAATGCAGTATAAGTAAAGAAAAAATCTCGAAAACTTACCAGTGAGTCACGTGGTCTCAGATCGAAGTCAAATCGAATCTTGTAGACCAGTTTCCTTACATATTCAAATTTTATGCATACCTTTTAAACAAATGTTGTTCTTAAAGCTTGCCTGAGGCTTCCCCGACATAGCAACAACAACTAATGTATGCAAACTTGATTCCATGTAGCCTATTGTAGTTCATTATTTTATTACAGGTTGTTTGAATACCTTGGTAATGTTTGTTACAATGTCGCCAGGAAAAAGTTTGCATAAAATAATAATATAAACTTACTACTCTTTCGCCTTATGGGATCGCCTGCGTTCGGTATTTAATGGGCATTAAATTCTAATTCATCTAACAATCATAAACACATGTAAACAAAATTGAGAGAAAGGACTCGAGAAGAGGAAGAAGTATAGGCCTAAACTTTTAAGCGCACAAATTGTTTTTCGCTCTAGCTAGTACGTATAGGCCTATAAAAAGAAAATGACTTAATTCGTTGGTAGTTTCTTCATCAACTCTTGTTTTAATAGATTAAAGATTGATACTTATTCTATAAAATCAGGACCATAGACGTTTTCCTGATTCTTATGAAATGGCGTATTTGGAGGGGAAGCCCTGTCAAAGATTTGGGAGGGGAGTCATCAATATCATCCCCTATTTCACAGTTTTTTGTTTTCTCTCTCTCTCTCTCTCTCTCTCTATCTAAATTACAGGTAATAATGTGCACTATATACCCTAACGATTTAATAAGTTACCGAAATGAAGCCAGGTTAGATGATTTCGGGTAAAGGAGCGTTAGAAAAAAAAACACAAAAAAAGTTATTATTTACCAATGTGTAATATTGCTAAATACCGATTGGAAATAATTCTGTTTAAAGATATACGATTTTTTTTATTTTTTTATTATAATTATACGTGATAGAAATGGCTTTAAAATCAATCATGTTTAGAGGGATGTAGCGCTAAGCTCCTCCAGCATTAAGTGAGTGAATGATTTTGACAACACTCTTTTGCAATAGGCCTATTTGCCTCCAGCCAGGGGGGGGGGGGGGTATTGGTTCCATCATCATATTGCTTTCCATTTTTATTTATTTATTTTTTTTTTTTTCAATTCAAGATTGCATTTGTTTATTTATTTATTTATTTATTTATTTATTTATTTATTTATTTATTTATTTATTTATTTATTTATTTATTTATTTATTTATTTATTTATTCAACATATTTATACAGGATAAAAAGAACAATCGAATCAGCAAAGCTGTTTTTCATTGATGTCCTGTTAACGTATTTACAAAAATATTATTTCCAATTCTAACCTTTAGTCAGGCAAAAAGTATTCAATTTTGAAAAAAAAAAAACCAAAAAACTGTGAACAAGCAAGACTTGGGATTTATTAAAGGAAAACAGTGCCAGACCAATTTAAGATCTAAAAAAGGGAAGAAACAGTACCCTCAAACTTACACCGTCAGGCACCATATTATACTATCCTCTCCTCCTTCTCTCTCCTCTTCTCTCTCTTCACTATCTATTATATTCTCTCCCCTTCTCTCTCTTCTTCACTATCTATTTATTTCTCTCTCTTCTTTCTCTCCCTTCTCTCTCTCTCTCTCTCTCTCTCACACACACACACACACACACACACACACACTCTCTCAAATAAGTACCGTCACAATATAGAGTACTCTACAAAAGACTATTCACAAGATCACGCATTTGTAAACACAAACGCTAACATTAGAAAAAAAAAAAAATCTGAATAACTGGTCTGGCAACCATTAAAAAAAAAATTATTGAGTTACGAGTAACAAGGTATTCAAAGAATGTATAAGATAAATATACATTCAAAAATACTGATAAGAAATGTGTAAATGGCTTCTAAACTAATCAATGGCGACCGAAAGGAAAATTTGGGTGAGAATCACAGTAGGCGACAAAAAGGGGCATTTCTTCGTATCAAGAGTGCCGTTTTTTAAAATGAAATTGTCCATTTGACTTTTTAAAGAACTCTATAAAGGCACTCTTTAGCTCAGAAAATGGCTCTATTAAAGTATTAGGGTGCATAGAAGTGGAGGGGTTATGCCCCTGCCTCCCCTTCCCGGGTTTGCCGCCTCTGTATTATTCCAAAACAAGGAACCGGTGTTGAATGGAGGACTTAAGGGGGCCGTCACACTGAGGTCGTTCTATAACGTTCTTGCCCGTTTCCCGTTTTTAAAAAAAAATGCTGAAGCGGGCTTTGGTCGGGTTGGAACTTATAACTTTGAAAAATAATTTCTTGAATACGATGCTAGGCAGTCCATAAATAGTTTCGTTACGTCAATTCCGTCTTTATCGCGTCCGCAATACGTTGTTATCCAGTTCAGAACGAGTAAACTGCTCGTTCATCTATACCGTTCGTAGCACGTCCAAACGGTCACTAAAAGTGCCTATGCAGCATGAATAAAAGTTAGGTACCACGTTCGTAGTACGTCCTTCTCGTTCAGAGTAAGCTCTACCGTTTAAGGAACGTTGTCACTACGTTAATTTTAGAACTTGAAGCCAGTACGATTTTTTTAACATGTTCAAAAAAATCGGAATGCCTTTCCGTTCTCTCCGTCGGGCCCGTTCGCCAAGTTCGTAAACAGATTGTAAACGGTCTGTACTAGATTCTAAAAGGTCCTACTAGTCAGTCCGTGTGTAAACAGATTGAGCCCGTTCACCAGCAACTACCTAGAACGCAGTGAGAACTAGCTCAGTGTGACGGGAATTATGACATGCCGTTCTGTTTAAAAATTGAAACGTATGTTCGTAGTACGTCCTTCTCGTTCAGAGTAAGTCCTACCCGTTTAAGGAACGTTTGTCACTACGTTTAATTTTAGAACTTGAATAATTAATTACAAGCTCGTTTGTATGACGTCCTAGGCACATCTTTAGAACGATTTAAGTACGGCGATTTCGTTTGTAGTACGTCCATCTTCGTTTCAGGTACGTTGCCACCCGTTAAAATTTAGGACGAGATGGGCGCCCGATTTTTTTGAACACTTTTTTGGAAATCCGACCGAGCTAGTCCATGAAGTTCGTAAACAGATCGTGAGAAGTATCTACTACTCACTCAGTTTACACACAGACTATGCCCGTTCGGCAAAATTTGCAAGGACGTAGTAGGAACGAGCTCAGTGTGACGGGGGTATAAAGGAGAATTGACTCTTTACAGATGGTTGGCTTCCGTGAATGCAGAAAAATCAAATAAGCACATCAATGAAGATTTGGTTAAAATCGGATAAATGATAAATGTTATGAATATTTAAAAGTTTAGATCTCTGATGACATGGGAAATCTCCCAATGGCAACGCGGTCACCATTTGTGATGTCATAGGCCTATATTACAGTTCACAAAAACTATTTAAATGTCTTTTTACACTGTCCGTCATAAATGTGGAATATTTTTTTGCCGCTATATAGCGACATGATTTTGCTCTGGCTTTAATGTCTTGAATATGTTTGTACCTGCTTTTACTTTTCGGGAACCTGTCTATATCCTGAACATTCTCCCACCCCTTCAGGTGGAGCTTTCTCAACAAAAAAAAAAGTTTTGTCAACCCCCATGATGCCCATTTTTGTCATTTTTTTTCTCATTTTGTGGCCCCTTTTTGTTTTCCCGGCCGATCAAGCCCCCTTCAGTCCTACCCCCAGGAAACGCGACTGAGGTGTACTGTCTATATTGTTCTTTAAGTTAAATCTATATTTCTGGGGACAGTCTTAAGGTCTCTTGTCTAGGGGAGGGGTTGAAGTAAAAAACGACATTGGTGAAAATTCGGAATATTTTATTCCATCTTTATGCTAAAAAAAACCAACAAAAAACAACAACCTTTAACCCCTAAATATCATCAATTTCCCCTTAAATTTTGTTTAGCCTTGACGGCAACTTAAGGCTTTAAATAGTCATTATTAATAATATTTTATTTTGATTTATGTTTAGCTGAGATTTTACAATACAATTTAGGGAAGATAGAAATTTCTATGGGGTAAAAATGAATAAAGTCAATGTTGAACCCCAATCAAAATAAATTTTGACCCCTCCCCTAGACAAAAGTCGAGCCTGTAACCATACAAAAAGTCATCTAGATTTAATTTAAAGAACAATAACAAATCTACACCTCAGACGTGTTTGCTTGAAGTAAAACTGAGGGGGCCTTGGTGGGTCGCATGAACAAAAAGGGGCCCTAAAAACAAGAAAAAAAACACGAAAATGGCCATATTCTGGGGGTGACAAACTTTTTTGAAGAAAAATCCCCGGGAAGGGTTGAGGGAACGTTTAAGATATACCCAGGATCCCGGAAAGTGAAAGCGGTGACAAACACATTCAAGAAATTAAAACCGGGACAACATAATGTCGCTTGAGCCAGACAAAAAACGAACAGTGTATTTTCATTCTAATCATAGAACAGATTGTGTGTACATGATTTATTTTGTGTTTCATATATTACATGTCATCCATAAAAAAATGTGTAAGCTATTCTACCTTTCGAATTGAGAAAAAAAAACAAGATTTTAGTAAAATGTGTATTATGGGAAAGATCTCCCTGCATTACATCACATATCATGGTAGCGTTGCCAATTTGAAGATCCCCATATCATTAGTGATCTCAAAATCTAAAAATTCATGTATCTCTTATTCATTGTCTGATTTTTCTGAAACTTTTACCAATACGTCTTGGGTTTGTTTCCATTCACTGAAGCCAAATTTCTCTGAGAGATAATTCCCATTTAAGCCTAAATTTTAGTTTTTCAACCATTTCCCCCACTGCCGTCCCAATCGCTCGTCAGAAAACAAAAAAAAGGTTGGTTGGTTTTCCAATTAATCTCGAAGATTATTTGCGCCAGGCTTGTGTATATAAAAGTTAAGCCTATACAGTGCGTCCCAAAAAGAACTATACACTTTTGAAGTGGCTACCAAATAAAGACAAAACTATTCTTGGGTAAAATGTTTATATGTATATAAGGCTCATATCCTCAACTATCATTATGACACCAAAAATTCCGAAAATAACGCATGCTTCAGTGAGTAATGCCCAATTTTGTAAAGGACATAAAAATTACCCTGCGCAGGAATTCACTATTCATTTCGCACCTGGTTATGGAACGCCATGAAGGAGTCAAAATTAATGATGGAATAAATCATCAAACAGAGTAAAAAATAAACCAAAAATTTAGAAAAATAATCAATACTATGCAAAAATGTATTGTTTCACTGTTTTGTTTTCATATCATTGATTTTTGCTTGGACTTCAGTTTATTTTTGTCTTTGTTGGCCGATTGATTCCATCATTAATTTTGACTCATTCGTGGCGTTCCATAACCAGGTGCAAAATGAATAGTGAATTCCTGCGCAGGGTAATTTTTGTGTCCTTTACAAAAGTGGGCATTACTCACTGAAGCATGCGTTATTTTCGGAATTTTTTGTATCATTATGATAGTTGAGGATATGAGCTTTATATATTTATAAACCTTTTCCCCAATAATCATATATTTTTCCATCTGGTAGCTATTTAAAAAGTGTACAGTTCTTTTTGGGACGCACTGTATACCAGCGACCTTCCTTGGGGAAGTTTTCATTTCATTTCATTTCATTTCATTTATTTTCCATATACAACAAAATAAATCAAAATACATAGTATTCATTGTACAAGGTAAAACAATAGAACATAGCAATGTAATCGTAAATATAAAATAGATCACAGTGTACAACAGGTCTAAAAAAAACCAGGTTGTTTATGGAGGGGACTGCTAAAAAGCTTTTATTACACTGTTCGTCATAAAGGTGGAATATTTTTTCTGGCTCCAACTCCGGCTTTAATTTCTTGAATGTGATGGTCACCGCTTTCACTTTTCAGGATCCTTGCTATATCTTGGACATTCTCTCAACCCTTCCATTGGATTTTTCTTCTAAAAAGTTTGCCACCCCCAGAAGATGGCCATTTTTGTCATTTTTTCTTATTTTTGGGGCCCCTTTTTGTTTACGCGACCCACCATGGCGCCCTCAGGCCTACGACCAAGGAAACACGTCTGAGATGTAGAGTTGTTATTGTTCTTTAAGTTAAATCTAGTTATATGGTTACAGGCTCGACTCGTTTGTCTAGGGAGGGGTCAAAATTTATTTTGATTGGGGTTCAACATTGATTTTATTCATTTTTACACCATGGAAATTTTTATCTTCATATCAGCCAAACATAAATCAAAATAAAATTTCATCAATAGTTACCATTTACAACCTTGTCATCAAGGTTAAAAAGAAAATTAGGGGAAATTATAATAATTAAGGATTAAAGGTCTACAGCCTTACAAGCTCGCTTTCATGTAGGTCCCATCATGTTTCTCTTAATGTAATTTCTACTTCACATTGGCCATTTATACCTTTATGTTATTTTACATATGTATTTTTTGTTCATTGAATATGTATAACGATGTAACATGAGAGATATGAAAATAAATGAAAATGAAAAATGAAAATGAAGGTTGTTTTTTATTTCTTTCGTTTTTAGCATAAATGTGGAATAAAATATTTTGAATTTTCACCAATCACACTTTTTATTTCAAAACAAGAGACCCAAGCCTTTCCCCCAAAATCTAGATTTAGCTTAAAAACCAATATAAACAGTACACCTCAGACGTGTTTCCTGGGGGTAGGACTGAGGGGGGCTTGATCGGCCGGGTAAACAACAAGGGGCCCCAAAATGAGACAAAAAATGACAATAATGGGCATCATGGGGGTTGACAAAACTTTTTTGGAAAAAAATCTCCGTGAAGCTAGGGTAGGGAGAATGTTCAAAATATAGCCAGGCGCAAAATCATGTCGCTATAGCGGGAAAAAATATTCCACCTTTATGACAGACAGCACAGCATAGATAGGCCTATGTTTTAAATTAGTATTTGGAAGGGAAAAAAAACAACAAAAAAACAAAAAAAAACAAAAAACATAATTACCGAAACCCGCCGCAGATGGCGCGCGTGAACAGATAACTACGTCATCTCATTTGCATAACATAGTTGTGGAAACAGTCAACATGGACGACGATCAGACAGATTATCACAGAGATATGTGACTTGTTTTGTGTTTTATCTTCGTCAATTTGTAATTTTTCTTGATTTGAGTGGACTGGTCTTGAAGATTATTAAATGTGCAATATGTGTGGTTGGAAGGCATCCTCAAACAGTGTCAAATTAAGGAATACACAATGTTGACAGATGCATCTCGAGGATATTATTCGTATCCTTTTTTCATTCGCAACGGAACGCTGACTCAGTGAATGTGGCCCTGTCTTCGCGGCCGCGGGGGCGGTGGGCGGCTGGGCTAGGACTCAGTAGTAGGATGGAGGGTCGGGTGTCCGGACGAATAATTCAAGCCATGTTTTTTGTCTTTGGATTAAGCCAAAAATCTACTTTAAATTGTGCTTATCATCATTAATATTTGTTCCCCATGATATTTTCTCCTCAAAACTACAAAGACTTTGACTTTGTAAAATTGTAGCCCCGGGACGCTGCCACGACGAAGTGGCAGCGTCCTGAAAGAAACCCTTAACAAATTTTAAAGTGCGATTTGGAATGGTTAAAAATACCACTAAGAATCAGTAAAATATAGCAAAAATATAATTCGTATAATGTCACTTACCTAAACAGACTAGATGCAAATCAAATATTCCTAAAAAATTGTGTGCACTCGAGGAAATCTTGTATTTTCCAGTCCATTTCAGAGTCTCCTCCGATCTCTGTCAAAATACTAGCGTGTAGAGTATATAGCTGCTGCCGATGTCGCGCATGCGTGTTGCAAAGTAATCACCACGAATGTGACTCATTTAAATACACTGTAACAGCAATTCTGATGCCATTTTTTGCTTTATGATCATCATAAAAAATGAGGATAGACATCCGGCTAGTATTGTAAGTACATAAACTAATAAATAAAATAGGTTTGTCCATCTTTTATTCCACAATTTTGACATTCTTGTCTGGTAAAGGGAAGGCACCTCATGTTTTGATGCTAATAACTCGCAGCCCGTACACTTCGTGTACGGGCTGCCGCAGTAAGTAAAATTGTAGATTCTAATGTTAACGAATAACGTAAACCTTTTCGAATGGCTGATTGAATTTTAAAAATATAGATTCTAGGTCTAGACTCTAGTCTACCTTCTAGATTCTAAATAGATCTAACATAATTCTAACAGTTAGATAGATTTAAAATAGAATAGAGCTGACGCCCAACCCGGCTGAACACCCACTGGGTAGAGAATCTATAGATTCTAGGCCTAAGTTGTTACTGTTGAAATGGTCCCTACCCTTGACTGACAGTGTGATGGTGAAACTGGAAAAAAGAATGTGTGTTGATGCCTAAAAGTAAAAGCTGAACATTAGATCTAACAGTTAGATCTAGACCTAAAGGAGTAAAGCTGGTGTATAGTTTTGGGAGAAAGAAAAATTTAATTTGGATTCACAGTTAACAGTTAACGTTAGACCCACAGAGAAACGTCTACAAGCTCGTACGTACAGAGCTAGATCTAGAGGAAAATGCATTTTGATTGTTGGGCGCTCTGATTAGCTATCGCGTGAAGCTCCGTCTCCTGGTTGCGATGACTGGAGTGCGTTGACCGAAACTGAACAACGTGATTTGGCTGTTTCCCGAAATAACGCTTTTATCGTGCACGCTGTCAATCATAACCAACGTGGACCATTTCGTAAGAAAAACTGCAAGACTCGACTTCACAAAACCTGTCCACGGAAAGCCACTGTTACAATACTTTTTAGTATATAGAAGAGAAATATAAATAGGAACTTCAACGAATCGAATCGTGCATTCCATGGATGGAAATAAAACGTAGCAAAAAATGAGGACTTACCAAAAAATTAAGTGACGAGTCTAAATTTTATCGTGACTATTGTTCATTCGAAGGCACAATGGTAGTGTATTTCATATGCTAACGTGATCATTCGAGCGTCATGCATATTTGTGGAGTTAAAAATTTAATGTGAGACCCGGAGTCTAGATAATATGTGATACTGTACTTGAATTCTGTATTCTGTAACTGTTATAAGGACGATACTTTAAATTTCATTTAGAGTCTTTATTTCTCAAAGTATAAAACGTGAAAAGTCAGGGCCCTGACACAAACTCAGTGTTCACATGGAAAACCAATGGGGATTCTCTTGTGTGGATGATACGCACAGATCATTACACATCGTTCACGCCGTAAGCTACAACAATGAAATCTTGCGAAAGGAGTCACAAGTATTTAGAGTCTTTTAATTTTTTTTTTTTAGGGGGGGTGCTAAATATATGCAATGAATTTCTCAAATCTGATCAATTTCACGTTTTTGTGCACTATGACTACTAGTGGGAAAAAGCAATTCATTTTAATACTGTATACCAGTGTCACACTAAGTCATGTTTCCTTGACTGGTTCAATATCTTCAGCAATAATAAATATCACATCCTGGAACAAGAGCATTTGAGTCGAATGAAAGATGTAGGAGCAGAACACGCCAAACAGGTCTCTGCCAGAGACCGGGCCAAGAAGCTCTCAGTGGAAACCAATAGGAGACGCAAGTAAGTAAAGCTTTTTAAAGTAAACTGCCACTTGGTCTCAGCCCTTTTTGAATAATGCCCATTTGGTTTCATCCCACACGGTCTATTTCGTGAACTTTATTATTTATTTGGGAATTAGACGAAAATGCAATTACACCAAAACGTTTCAAAGACCAAATGAGGATTTGACCAAGTATGTACATGTATTAGACAAATAGGAAATTAGACCAAATGGGTTTAGCCACCGATTAACAATAAGAGAATTGAACCAGTGTGCTGCTAGTGAATAATATCATATTTCGTTCTCTTCTCTCATTCTTTTTTTTTAATGCTTCAAAAAAAATTATTCTCAGTTTAGAGAACTCCTTCTTTCCGGACTATCTGTTTCTAATCTTGATGTACAAACGTATCTATTTGATGAGTTTGATTGGAAATATAATTAGAAATGATTTCTCATTTTTTAAAATAATTTGTTGATGTTAATGTTTGTTTTCAGAGCTCTTGAAACCAAGAAGAAGCTTGAGGCCCAGAGAGAGGCCAAGAGAAGGCAAGAGGTGCTGGATGAGAGACGTCAGAAGCAGCGGGAAGCTACCAATAGATACCAGAGACAGAACAAAGGCTCTGCTCGCAGGCATCCAGAATTCAATCACACAGGTTGGTCTGTCTGCCCCTATCTGCTCTATACTAACAAAAGAAAAGTGACAAAAATGACATTTCCTGTAGAACAACAGAATGTATAGTCATTTACACTGACCTCAATGCAATATCGTAATGCCTTGACTAACATAATATCTCAAGATAAGTGTTTAGATTTGGTCAAGAGGAAGAGTATGCTAGGAACCAAATGAAAACAACGATACCTAAAATTTCCTATATATCAAGTATACTATTTGCAAAGGACACACATGTTGGAACCTGGGACTGGGAGAATTGCCTTTTGTAATTTAGAACTCTAAACATGACATTGTAACCTTTCTTTATCCATGATAATGGGAGTAGATTGTAATGTTATTTCCCCTCCCCAACCATTCCTGACCTTTTTTTTTTATTCCTGTGCAATTTCCATGCATGCATTGCAATCAACTCACTCCATCTTCTCATCTATTCCCCTTGCTTCAAATCCTCTTCCCTCAGCTCCAGCCTACCCCGGTGCTCCCCTGCATGATGGCGTTCACTTGGCTAGAGGTTACCGCATGGACTCACCCCAAAGTATGTAACCATTTTACTTGCTCTCCTGGCCAGCAGAGGCCTCGGAAAGTTCTGCTGAGACAAAAGATTGGAGGGACAAGCCATTGTGTGTTAAAAATGGCTTGCCTCTCCAATCCTTTTGCCTCCTCAGGGCATTTCGACACGTCTGCCGGCCAGTGGTTTCAAAGTCTGGAAAATCCTGAGTGTAAGTAATTCACAAGAGCTTAGAGTGATCTAGCTCTTGTGTTAGAGAGCGGTCTGGTTTTAAAAAAATCAAAATAAATGAAATGCTAAAAAATTGCTGCAAAGAGGAGAAAAGCAACTTTTATCTCACAAATTCAAAAGTCCTCTTGTAAACAAATAATATAGCGGAATTTACTCGTCTATCAATGCTTACACACTATCTACATTTCAACCGCCCCCCCCAAAAAAAAAAAATAATATAGGTTTTCCCGGCCATTTTCATCCCAAATTCACTCAATTACATGTGCGGAGCATTCAATTTAGCTAATTTTTTGGCCTGTGCTTAAACTGGCATTTCAATATCACACTTTAGGAATTTAACCTAATGTGAACAGCGACCGAAAAGGTACTTTAGTCAATCAAAGACGTACAAAATTCGCCTATTTCACAATGGTAATATTCAATTTCACATTTAATGTTAAACAAGAGCTAATTTGTACGTATTTGTATTTTCTATTTCATTTTTAAACTATCTATTTAATGCAAAACGTAGTCAATTTCACTATGTATGGTATAGTGTGCTAACGCATGATTTATTAATTGCTAAAGAAATTATGTATAAAAAGTCAATCTTTGAAAGGAATGGTATAGCGTTTGTGCGTATAACTGAATATTCATATTCATCACCATATCCCACATAATTCTGATAAACAATCAACACTTCGGGTATAGGCCATAGAGACAGGAGATGGAGAGAGATCAAGATGAACGCATCAGCCCTGTCTCTCCATTCTCCTCCAGGGCAATGACGTATAGCAATTTTATATGTATATATTTTGTTTCATTATATAATTTTGATTCCTTCATTTATCATCATTTTCGGAAATGTACGGATATGTGCCTGAAAAGGCTCCATGTATTTCTCTCTCTCTCTCTCATATATATTTTTCCCATTCTCTCTCTTTCTTTCTCTCTCTCTTTCTCTCTCTCTCTCTCTCCTCTCTTAAACTTTGATAAGGGCATAGAATGATGGCGTGGATGGTCCTCCATACGCACCACCCTCTCCATTCTTCTTCAAGGAAATGACGTTATGGCAATGTTATTTGTATTATATATTCATGATTTAAATTTTCATTTCATAATCCTCCTTCATTCAATCATCTTCTGAAATGTATAACGTGTGCCAGCAAAAGCTCCATGCTTTATTATTCTTTCGTATATTTTCTTGTTTAAATTTCCTTCATTATCTCTGTTTTTGTTTTGTTTTTCTTTTTAAATGTTATTTTTAGATATACTGTGCGCATTTTTCATTTTCCATTGTACACTTTTGAACCTTTGTTTACTCATCATTATTATTTGGACGGTTATATGAGTTCGAAGAGAAGGTACAAGCCAAGCCCCCCCCCCCCCCCCCCCCCGCTCAGGGGGTCAATCATACACTGTCTCAGCAAAATTACCCCCTTTTCACATTCTTTAAAGAAATTAAATTAAATTAAATACCCCTATTAAAATAGGCCGGGTGGGAGAGAGAATGCTAAAAGACCCCTATTTCAATCATTTCTCGGGTTTCCCCCTACCTGAGCCCCTAACATATACCCCTTTCCCGGAAAATCGGGAACGAGCATACGGGAACGAGCATAAAGCATTAATTTGAATGAACACGTGTTAATTTGAAATATTCACTGGTGAATTTGAATGTCAAACCGAGAACAAATTCCCGCTGGCGCGAAATTGATTGCGCCTACTGACATTTTTGTTTGATCGAGTATTTTATGAAATCGAAGTAAAAGAAATGAAATCGAACTTTTTCTTTATCTAATTGAAGTAAGGGGCGACTGGAACATTCAATTTCGCTTGAATTTGAACGTATATTCGTGAAACCGACTGCATGGGGGATGAAAATGGCCGGGAAAACCTATAATAATAATAAATGAATAAATAAATAATAATAAGAAATAAATAGATATGCCCCTATATCTTTAGTCTGGAGATTGTAGCTACATGTAGATTTTGTACACCAGTTTTCTTTTTCTTTTTTTTTATTGTTGAAAATACAAAGGGATCATTGCTGAATGTTAATACTGGTATATTTTACTATAGGTTTTCCCGGCCAATTTCATTGTTTTGTCAATCAATTGCATATTAGAGGCATTCATTTTCGGAAAAAACGCTGATGCATCGAAATGTTGCTAGTCAAAATCTTATTCAATCATCAAAATTAATGATTGCTGTGATCGATTTCGTATTTGCCCATTCTACTTCATATAATAAGCATACACATTCGGCAATAACTATCCAAATTCGTCTTCATCATGTCGACATTTCATTCTGTATACTCAAATTCTCACTAATTTGAATGCACAAATACTGAAATTAAATGCCTATATCCGAATTTGAACTTTGTAACCATTACTTTGTTTGCCTAAAAACGAATTTCAGAGCATGAACACGAAATTAATTGACTAAAGTCGGTCCGTCGCATCAAACACAAGAACTTGAATACACATTAAATGAAAATGAATGATAAATGTATGAAATTGGCCGGGTTTCAGAAAATTCAGTAAGTGGGGGACGATGCTAATTGCATTTAAAAGGTTATTTACATACTATGGACTGTAGATCTAATGATTATCTGAACTGGTTTTTGTTTGTCTCTTTTTTCCCTGTCAGGCTATGGAAGTGGCACGCCTTCACTGGATGATGTTCTTCAAATGGTAGGAGTACCTTCATCCCTGTCCCTCAAATATGGTCAAGGCTACCAAACCTACCAGCATAATGGAATGGTCCCACCATCAACTTACCCCAACACAACCAATTACAGTGGCGCTTACATAGACAATAATGCCAACATCGCAACTGGCAATGAGCCGAGAGGGTATAGTAAACCAACCCACTCTGCCCTGCAATCTGTTGCAAATCAGGGCAGAACGGACTCCAGGACAAGCCTGATTGAACATGAAATTGCAGAGCAGCAGCAGAAGCTTATTGAACAGCAGCAGAGGACATTGCAAGAGTTCAGTCAAGCAATCCAGGACGAAGCCAGTCTAGGAGGTAGTGAGAGTGGCCACCTGCATCGGTGCGAAAGCTTATCAAGTGTTGATAGTCTGGAGGAACATAAAAACGAAAGGGAAGACTTGACAAAGAACTATGGGAGTAAACCAGTTACGCAAACATCGTCGGGTTACGGTACCGCCTCTGGCACGCAGGGTTCAAATGGCTACATTTCCTCACAGCATCAAGAGATTAAGAAAGAACCTAGTAATTACAGTCTGTATCACAATAATGTACTGATGAGAGGCAGTGAAGTGAAAAAAACTCAAGAAGAGCAAGACTCAAGACAGGCAAATAGAACTGCTGTAAATACAACATCAAGGAACGACCCTGTTTATGATGGCATGCGGTTCAATGGGGTTGCTTTCAACGGGATTGTGTCCACAGCCAGTACTTCTACTCACATTGCCACCAATGGTACGCAGGGTAGTACAGCTGAAAAGGGTTCTGTAAAAAATGAAAACTCTCAGGAGAAGAACGGAACTGCTCAGGCTTGGTCAACTTCAAAAGTGAGTAAACCTCCTGTTCATCAGCATGCAAGTGCCCCAACAGCTAGCACGAGTCAAAGGTCCAGGCCGTATTCAGCAAGGACAACTGCAACTGCTGTTACTGTAGCACCTGCTGTGTCGTATGCAGCAAGAACTCAAGGTACTGAAGCTCAGCCTTCAGGTCCTTTATCAACTCCTGCCACAAAAGCAAATGAGACCTATGGTTCGGTTATGCCACGTCCTCCTCAGGATAGACGGTTTGAGGAAACTCCTCAACAAAGGATGGCGCCTCAAGAAGACATCAAGGCAGAGGAGGACGAAGAACCTGAAGCTGTGTCGCCACCAAAGAGCATCTTAAAATGGCACAAGAGTGAGACCCCAACGAAAGATCGCAAGACGAAAGGGTTAGCAGCTGCCATCATGAAGGACAGCCTGGATATGGGAAAACAGCGTGGACTCAAGTCACCTAAGAAAGGCGTCCGCTGGACTGATCTGAACTATAGTGACGATGAGAGTGTCGAAACAACACCTGAAAGTGCAACTCCTGCTACCCGCAAGCCAAGAATCATATCTAATGTTGATGCAAAGACAGTACAAGAAAGGCTTGGTGGTAAGACAGATACTGCTGTTACGGGCATTCCTCCTAGGCCAAAGTCTGGAAACGCAAATACTGCAAAAGCTAAAAGTAGTGTGCAGGTGAAAAACAACCGATATCCAAATGGCCAGAGTAGCACTCGGGATGTTGGTAACGAAGATAGAGCAGCAACCGATAATGCTCCTGTCGTTCAAAATGGTATCCGTTTAGACAAGACACCAACGGACGATGAAATAAATTGGTTGTGGGATAAGGTTAGGACTTGCTTGCATACACGTGAAGACGGTACCGACCCGAAGAATGGCCATGTGACCCAGACACCCAACACAAGGCAGTCAGCCAGTACAAAGCCACCCCAGGATCCGAGAATAACGGCCAATCTGCGAGTGGCCCCACCGTCTAACAAACCACGCTTCAGCCAGTATAACGATACCCTGAGGAGGCAGGTCATCGTCCCGCGTTACAGGACCAACAGTGATTCCGGAACTCATGTTCAACAGTCACCGGTTTCTCAGCAACGGCGCCCTCATGTGAGGAGTTCTAGTGCATCCAGGGCTAATGGACAGCGAGCGGGTCCAGAGCCAAGCCATCAAGGTCCAGGGCGTTCTGCCACCATAGCTCAGCCACATAATAACCCAGATAGTAAGTGTTGTAACCTTTTCAGATATAAGAACTATTAAAGTTTTTATCCATAACCATGAAATAAATAAAAAATTTTCTATCCTGCTAGTTTCCCCATTGAACATCAACTGAACTGTCATCTTTGAATACTGGGTATACATCCAGGGTCTGCAGTTGTCCTATTACACATTGCATTGTATAATTTATGATATATTGACAAGCAAATAATTTAAATCAAATATTTCTTTTGCTTGTTTCTATTTATCAATGTTTTCTTCTCTTACAGTTACAGATAGTCTGATGGCCTTTCAGCAAGCAGAGCAGTTAGTACAGCAGAATGCAGATGATGCGGATATTGTGGCAGTCCTTGAACAGCCTAGGCACCATCATCATGAACAGAAAGGTGAGAAACAAGTCTCATAAAAGCTATGTTCAAGATTAGCTGGGAAAAAAATCCTCCTAAAAAGTTAGTGTCGTGACGCTCTATGAAGACGCTAACCATGTGCCATAGAAATAAGATATGCATTGACAATAGACATTAAAACAGTTTTTACAGGCCTTTTTGATATGGGAAAGGGGTTTCGGATAACACTCTTTGTTGGTTGAGTGACTCGTTTCATCCTACTGTACTAACTTACTTAAATGGCTAAAGACAAGAGGACCTACAGCTTAAAGTTCTATCTGATGGACTTGGTATTGGGGATTAATGCCTTACCAAAGGGCATGCCATGGGCGCATAGATCGGGGATCTCATCTACACAGGATTGGTCATGGCTCTACCGACAAATCTCCTTTATCCTCCCAATTAATTCAAAGTTCTGTGTTTTCTGCATCACTTGTACAAATGTATTATAATGTTCAGTTCTGCTACCAAATTGTACAAGTAAAATATTTTTTGTGTAAAGTTTTATTGGGAAGCATTTTATGTAATTCTATTGGGGAAGGAAGAAATGACAAAATTATTGAAAGTTGTTATGATTTCATTTCAAATCGATTTAATTTATTTCAGTACATCCGAGTGCACTATCTATAGAGGAGGCCAAGGTGTTGGAGTCCTTAGATCGACTGAATGCAAGATTGAAGAGTGAGTATTTTAAGTAGGATTCTAGGACTTCGTTGATTTGGAGGTATTGACTATAGGAAAGCTGTAGAATCTACTTGTATCTTTTACAGCAGCCATGGTAATACATTGATGGGCTGAAATTATATTTTAGGAAATGTTTCATCAACAATCATTGTAGACCTTATAAGATGTGATCCCTGTGTATTTTGTGACAGGACTATTTAATTTTTGAAACAGTTCGAGGGCTCTACAAATACATATTTCAAATGCACTTAAGTTTGAATTACGTTTCTGATAATTAGACAGTCATTTGTATTCTCCACTTAAATTTTAGATTACTTTACACATACTTGTAATCAATAAACTTTACATAAATTAAAACTGTCCTGTTGTATTTCCAGCTGTCATCAGATATTACGCTGATCTAAAGCTAAAATGTTGCATTGAACATCAAACTATTATTTTGTATTTGTAGCTGTCACTGCTGATATGAATGGCTCCTTCAACCCAATCTACCCTGTGATGCCACCAAGACCACCACAACATGTAAGTACTGATGCTTGTTCTATCATAGTTGATTAATTACTCTTCATTCTACCAAAGAATGCTTTTAAAAAGCTTTGTGACTGAATTGCAAGAAAATCATGGCTAAAATTTCTATAGTGTCCATTCCTCCTATAATGAGGCGCTAGAGACCTAGTCGGTTATTGATGGAATAACAAATCTTGTTATATACTAAACAAAAGTTTGTACATGTTTGGAAAAATGCCTCATTATTACAAAATCTTGTTTAGAGCATGGAATGCCTTGGTGAAGCGTATTTGTACATTGACATTGTCCAAGTCCGGGCTACCGCTTTATTAACTTATTATACTAACGTTTACAGTACTTTCATTGCAAGGCATGTTGGTAAGGAATTTTAGCATGGATACCAATACATCAGCTGATATCAATACTAGAATTTCTTCAAATCATGTTTTGAAATGAAAGAGCCAAGGCAAATGTACATGTATACTGTATAAGTGGTTATTTTCGCGGTGACTTTATTTTCGCGAATTTCGCGAGTCATTTATCGCGAAAATTTCCACTTTAATACAAGGCTATTTATAGTAATGAGATCATCACCAAAATCGCGAAATTTTGCTCTCGCGAATTTCCCCAAGTAGTCCAAAATCGCGAAAATATCTGGACGCGAAAATATTGGCTTATACAGTATGTAATTATCACGTCTACTTATCGATCCTTGTTGTTTTGTGACAATTCTTACCATAATTTTGTTTTTACAATAATTGCACTCCTTATAGAATATCACAACAACGTTTGTTTATTTGAATTAAGCATGTCCCTCCTTGATGGAATATTGCATTACACAAGTTTTGTGGGCACTACACTGTATGTAAAGCCCTGCATGTATCCCCGTGAATGCAACACAATCACACACAGTGTGTTATGACATCACTGTGCACAGTCCACATATATGTATATATTTGGTTTCCCAATTTAGCAGAACCTTGTATTGTTTTCATCACGAGTATCACTCTTTCCTTTCCCCTGATATTCTTATTAGAAAACCCACAATGAAGACTTAGAAGATGGGAATGTAAGCTCCTTGTTAAAATCATTAAACATTTAAATATTTAAGTAATGTAGCACTGTCTAATGTACATGTAGAGCCCTAATGGGTATGGTCATGTAGTATGCTTTTGCTGTTGATGTTCATACATCAGAATCTATGCTCTATAATAATTCATTCTTTCAACCACTCTATATATTTATAGACATAGAATCAAGTTCAACATGTTCCTTGTTAATTATTTCTGTGATTTTATTTCTTATAGGTTAGATGACTTCTTCCTATTTTGCATGATATTTTTATCTCACTTTTCTCCATCAATACAAAGTACTAAGTGTTTCTGTTGGGATTGTAATTGCCGCTATTTTATTTCATAACTTGCCCATTTTAATGTCAAGCTCATAGTCATTTTAGTAGCATGCTGTACTTGGTTTTCATGTTTTGCTATGTTCAGTTGTGATGCATATTTACAACTGTATCTAAAGTATTGCCCCAAAGTGTGTGATTTTATATTGATATCTTGAAGCTGTGTAAATCAGATGATGACATATGATTCATTTTTTTGTGAACCACTTCATTTGGAGCTTAGTCTGTGTTGAAGAGAGAGTATGCTGTAATTAGGAGTGGGCTATAATGGTGATTTTTTGTTTTGCCCCAGGGGGGGGGGGGGGGGGGGGGGGGGGGGGGGGGGGGGGGGGGGGGGGGGGGGGGGGGGGGGGGGGGGGGGGGGGGGGCTTTCTGGTAACAGTGTTTTTTTCTGCTCCATATATCCTACCTCAACATGAAATGACAAAATTTTACCTTGTGTCCCACAAAAATTGTGCAGGGCAAAAATCCAAGATGGCTGCCGTTTTCCTGAAAAATCACATTTTCAGCCATAATTTTGCCAATTGGGGTCTTTTTAGCTGGTTCTGGTGTCAAATCCTATGTATTGGAGGACAGGCAATCTGTTTATGCACAAGAAGTAGTGTCAACCCTTCACCTGTAGAAATAACCCTCTATATCCCTGCATTGGGGGCTAAATTGGCCCCGCCCCTCTTGACATTTTCCTGATATCTGTCAATGCAAAAATATTTTCGGACAAAAATATTCTGAACTTTTCAATTGACGTTTCACAACATTTTAAGACCTTATTTGCGAAAATCGGGGTTACGGTTGCAGAGAAATAACACATTTCGTGACCAATCTTTGAAAAATAAAAGCAGTTTCCAATGCTTTTGTGTGTACAATGTATTAGTGCAAGTGCATGTACATTAATATAATATACTAATTTTCCTCCATTCCACCCTGAGATCTCATTATTTATCAACTGACTGTGACCAAACTTGGTGTGTCCAAATCTCATCATGTATTTTACAAGAATACATAGTCAATTTATGATATATTTTGTTATTCTTCAATAAAACACATTCTTCTGACAACATTTATGGTAAAACCCATATACATTGTACACACATAAGCATTGGAAACCCGCCAATTTTTTGTGATATTGGTCACAAAAACGTGCTATATCTCTCGCAACCCTACCCCGATTTTTAGGAATAGGGTCTTAAAATGTGTGTAAGATGTAAAATAAAAAAAATTCTGAAATTTCAGCGCAAATATTTTTGCATTGAAAAATTAGAGCGGAAAAAGTTAAGAGGGGCGGGCAAATTTAGCCCCCAATGCAGGGATATTGAGGGATATTTCTACAGGTGAAGGGTTGACACTACTTCTTGTTGCATAAACAGATTGCCTGCCCTCCAATACATACTATTAGACACCAGAACCAGCTAAAAAGACCCAAAATGGCAAAATTATGGCTAAAAATGTGATTTTTCAGGAAAACGGCGGCCATCTTGGATTTTTGCCCTGCACACTTTTTGTGGGACGCAAGGTCAAAATTTTGTCATTTCATATTGAGGTAGGATTTATGGAACAGAAAAAACTGTTACCAGGGAAAATAACGAAAAACACATTTTTTACCTACTTATAGCCCACTCCTACTGTAATGCCGTTTCCAGTCTCATATATCAGTTTTCTGTTACCGGTATTTCTAATTTATTTCTAAATCTATATCATTCTTAGTGCCTAAAGTTTTTAATGAAACTCAGCTTTATCATAATGACTGAAACAGCAATTATTGAGGTATTCAAATATTATATTGCTGCAAGATGTTACAAAATACATATTAGGAAATTCAAAATGGGATTGATATGTATCACCTTAATAGAATTTTATTAGAATTTTAATATTTGTAATGAATATTAGCGATGTAAGTTGTTATCATGACATTTATGAATAAAGATCTGTCTGAATTCCAAATGTTTTTTTTTTACCAATAG
>CALNVZ010000218.1:18415535-18443614 GCA_940671915.1 Paracentrotus lividus
TTAACTGTTATGGTCTTGCTTCAGACCACTTTCCTCCCTCTTATCCTTCCCAAACTCACAAACTCTAACAAGATGTAAGTATGAACATTGTGACAGGTGAGCAATAATCCTTTCCAGATAGCTTTACTGTTATACATAACTGGTTCTAATGTCTTCTCTTTTTTTTCAGACTGGAGGTTTCAGAGGTCACCGCCATGAGTTCACGACCTGGGCACAAGGGGCACAAGACCGACTACAGATGAGGGCACAGTCTGCAGACAGGAGCAGCGTGAGAAGGGCCATCACAGATGATCAGATGCTTCTTGCAGGAATGAAACTCTGAAACCCTACTGGTGACGGAAGACAGATCATGTCCTGTAGAGCTCTGCTCCTGGTACCCTACAATGTAGGTGATGTTTCAACTCCCGCTATTGCTTCTTTGCTGGACCCTGTTCTTGATGGAAATCAACTCTGAAACCCTACCGGTGATGGGACACAGATGTCCTGCATCTGCTCGTGTACCCTAGGATGTTTCATCTCTCGCTATTTGCTGCTCTGCTGGACCATGTTCTGTAGGACCGACTTAGAAATCCTACGGGTGGTTGAGGACAGTTGTCCTGCAAAGCTCCTGCTCCTTCGCCCCATTATCGCTGCTTCCGTCAGAACCTGTATGCCCTTACTCTCTACTTCCCACTGACTTGATAAAATAGAAGTTCTTTATGAAATCATTTGATGGTTTTACTTCAAATAAGTACAGGTTACTCTGCCTTTCTTGTTATCATAGAAATATATTTGCCTCAGGAGAATTTCGACTTAGGAGAGGTGAATAACACATGTATATGAAGTTTTTAAAAATGCTTAGACTTAATAGAAAGTTAACTTATGCAGAGTTGACTGTATTCCTATTTTCAGAAATTAAGTCTTGACATGTATAACTCAATTCTGCCTTATAGATTTTTATTTAGGAGCAAACATGCAGTGAGTGGACATTAAAAAAAAATGATTTAAATTCATTAATAAGTTTTTATTGATTTTAAAATTTTTTAACTGTTCGTACATTTAACAATATTATTTTTGATACAGCTACATGTAGCTAATTTCAAATGACTTGGTTTATGTCAGGACTGTGTATGACTTGTGGTAATTGTGCAATTTGTTGATAAGTGAATTCTACAACTAAAATTGAGAAGGTCAATTGCTAACTGTCTCCAATTTGCCTGAGAATATTGATGAATAGTGCATCCCACAAGCATTTAACTTGAAGTTTTCCTTATATGTTGAACTTGCAGTAAAAACTGGAAATATGGGACAAGTAATGTGAATTGATTGAATATTTAATGAAGTGTCAAATTGGAATGTAAATAAACTGCCTTTGGAAATAACATTTCTTATATTGTAGATAGCAGACTACTATTATAGAGGATTAAATTATGGCTGACTTGCTCTGATGTATGCAATGTTGTCTTTGTCATTTCTTTATTTTGCAAGTTTTTTTTTTTCTCCTACTGCCTTTAAACCCTAATCAGACTGGGGTGTTTTGGTAGCTGTCAAGACTGGGGGGGGGGGGGGGGGGGGGGGGCCATGATGGCCCCCCCTAAGATCTCAGCCGCCGATCGCGCGACCGCGCCGAAAATTTGCACGATGGTAGTGAGCCATGTAATCTACAAGACTGCACTGTTAATTTTTCCAAAATAATATGAATTTTTTTAATATGAATTAATTATGCTAATTTATGCATGAAATCATACTTTTTGCTCTAATTGAAAAAATAAAGCTCCTAGAAGGCTAATTTTGTGTATTATGATTCCTTATAGCATTCCTAACAATTGTACTAGAAAAAAATTCTTGTTTCAAAATTAATTTCTTTTGTATTTTATTGTTTTATGAATTTCTTATGTATTTCTATGTTTTTTCGACCTTTTGTTTTTCCTTTTTTTTACGCAAAAATCATTTAAAGAACCATTTTCCAGCATAAATATGCTAAAATAAATTGATTTCAGCAAATGAAAGCGAAAATAATCATATCTTTATGAATTAGGTGAGAAAACTCAATTTGCATCGACTTTGTACACAAAATCACGTTTTTGAGCCATTTTCGGTCTGACGGATATTTTTGAAAATCGTGCAGCGTCGTAACGGTACGACCGATTTTTTGCGAAAATGGTTTCAAAAGATGCGCGAGACTTGAAAGTAAAAAGTCAGCAAGCGGCACGATCAGAAAATTTCGTGCGGCGGAGTGGTCGCGGAAAATGTCGAGGGGGGGGCCATGAATGCCCCCCCCCCCACCCCAGTCTGATTAAGGTTAACAGTAAATTGCCTCTAAACCTAGATCATCCTAGATGGCCTAATTCCATTTGTCTACGACCAGTCCTGTCCTAATTACCTTTTGGTCTAATTGCCATTTCGCCTATTTACTATTTCATGTAATGTCCATTTGGTCTAGCACCACTTACAAAGTAGTCAGTTACTACCTGTAACAAACTGGTATACTCTAGATATTCATTTAGGAATTAGACGGAAATTCAATTAAACAATTTGGTTTTTACACAAATTGACAATTATTAGACCAAGCAGGAATTAGACCAAATGGATTTAGCCCATGGCAATGTGGTGTTGGACAAGGAGAAAAATAGACCAAGTGGATAAACACTTTTAATCCATTTAACACTGTATTCATAAAAAAAAAAAAAAAAAAAAAAAAAAAAAAAAAAAAAAACACTAAGAATATTTGATTTTTGCAGTCTATTCCCATTATTAGGAGTGGCTTAGAAAAAAGCCAATTGATTACCTTGACATTACAAAATATAAACACATGCATATATTTAAAATCAGGACTGTAAAAGCGGCCTCCTTGATAAAAAAAATCTTGTATCCATGTTCTAATAGTAGACTGTATTACAATTGTGTCTAAAATTATACCCATCAAATTGACATGAGAACAAAATTCAGTTGTAAAGAGAAAGAGAGAGCTGTCATAACCATATTTTTTTTCGCCCCAAATGAACAGCAGTTTGTTTTGTTTTGTTGATGTTTTTATTTAAAGAAAAACGCCCCTATGAATGGAGTGACAAAATTTAGTTCTCAAAATACAAAGATCCTGGTGTTGAGGTATTTTAATAAGGAGCTGAACTAAGAATTTATTAGTGAATGATGTTGAGTGAGATTGAATATGATATGAAAAGTGTCTCCCAAAACAAAGTAGCAAAAAAGATTTGAGCAAAATTTCATCTATTGAAAAAAAAATTCTAGAATAACATTAATGGCTTGATAGATATATCAATATTAACTGAATTTATAACTGATTTCAATACTATTTTCCACCATGTATCCCCTAACCCCCCCCCCCCCCCCCATACACACACACATCACCAATCTCTTTTCCGTTTCTCTATTTCAGAAAGCTTATTTCCCAAAATCGTGTGGAAGATGATGCAAAATGACAAAACAGAAGAAAGACAATTATAGACCAAGAGATGTATATTTTTTCTTTACATTCAATATATTTCATTTCAAATGTCACAATTATATCTTTACCACAGGTAAATATTATTTTACATTTACATATTCAGGTGCAACTACTCCAATACTCTACACCAATGTGGCAAAGGACTAAGTGCTATTTCCTATGATACTTATTTCAATCCTAGTTTTGTAAATGCTAGAAAGGTCATTAACTCAAAATTAAAGCACAGTCGGAATAGCAGTTAAATCCCTTCTGCTTGAAAACATAATATATTTGTACATGAATTGCCACTGGGCGAAATGAGAAAAAGGAAGTAGACATTGGGGCAATTGGAATAATTGACAAATAGCCCAGTGCGTATTACACCAAGTGAAATTAGACCACTGAGTAATTCGACCAAATTGATGGTAGACCAAATGGGTCTAGCCAGTGTTGTATAAGACAATCTGATAGTTGACCAAGTGGATATAAACCATATTGGTGAGATCAACTCTACATGGCTATTTTCATATCAGTGTTGTTCAATGTTTACATTATGATTGCATAGCAACGATAAAAAGCAATTAGTTTCCTGAAGGTTAAAGTGATATACAGTACGATCAATTCAAGGCGTGAAAACTCACATTGAATGTTGCTTTCTGTTTGGCAGGTGAATCCAATAACTGATTTTTAAATATTTCCATCAAAGGATTATGTTGATACCATGTCATCTAGTTGTGTACATGTATGCATTAATTGTGACTAAAATAACAACACAAGCTGAAAGCAGCGATGATCTGAATTTACAGCATACCATAAATGATCCTCAGTGACATTTATTACACGGCCCAAAAATTGGGATGAATTGATTAATTGAAATATGCTCAATTTCTGTTCTAGAATGAAGTATTTGTATATTTACAGAATTTAAATTGGAAATAGCAGATTATACAATATTTGAATACCATATGATGATAGTCATTTGTGCAGCGACATGTGAAATCATCATACATTAATGAAATACTTCTCAATAACTCTCTCCCACACAAACACATACTCTCTCTCTCTCTCTCTCATTTTCCTTTATTACATTCTTCCTTGCACATTCTCTTTCATTTAGAGACATGATTTCATATTACATACTTTACTGAATTATACATATTATTCTCAAAAACAAAATATGTATATAACCAAATTAAATTTCTTTAGCATGATATAAAAAAAAGCATACTTTATCTACATGTATGAAGGCAAATTACAAAATTTTTTGCATATCAAAAAGCAAAGGTCACTTGTGCATAATAATTTGGATACAACGTGCAAAGCATTTCACTCTTTCAAAATCAATACACTTCAATTTGTTCATAGCTCTGAGTATTGCATGTTCTTATTCAACATTTTTTTCCTTCTATTTTTCATCTAATTCATATTTATTACAAAACCAAGTGCAAGGCACTGGTTGCATTATATTTGCTGTTCATATATTTCTGCATGTAGGTATGAATAATATATTGCTACTTACCATTACTTTTTATGTATAATTGGTCTCTTTTATACATGTAAGATAAGAGACAAATTTTTTCCACAGAATAACTGCATAATCATTTTCAATTATTCATTTGAGTTAAATGTTTTTTAAAGATATGTTGATAACGTTGACAAAAGAATCATAAAAACCCTCCAAACAGCATGGGAGCCTGCAATGTGAATTATCTGGGCACACTATGTTGAATTGCATAGTTAAATGAAGCATAATTTATTTTTTGAGAGCACATTATTCATAAACAAATGAAGAGAATATAATAATTTGCATCTTGCCCTCAAATGCTAATTCTATGAATAAACTGTATGGACGGAGCATACTAATATTGCTGTGAAGAAGCTTCACTCGTCACATTTAATTCTTATTTTAGATAGCCAGTAAACTTTTCTTTTCAATTCCTTGAAACTTCTTGAATATTGCAGGACTTCTTGATCCAAACGGCAGTTAAAATAACAGTTTCTAAAGGCATAATGTGCACATTTTACAACGTACATGTACCTTGATGCACAATTACCAAAGTACATTACACAATACACTGATGAAAACTGCATATATCTGACAAAAGAAGTTTGAGCAAAAATATTTTCAAAACAACAAAAGCCAAGCACAAGGTGGGTCACATTTTGTAAATTACAACAAATAATTTGGAAGGCAGTATATAGCACAATCCAATGAAAAGCAAAATAAGAGCACAGCTTTATATATTTGCATAAAAACAGGAAAAAAATATAAAAAGGCATTTTATCCCTGATTGGAAAAATGGTGTAGCATTACGATGAGATAATTGTCGCTTGAGAATGACTAGGTGATTGCAGCGATTGTTGATGTAGTCTGACATTTTCAGGATCATAAAATGGTTGCGAGAAATCATAATGAGCATCATTGAATACCCCTTGCATTCTCCGTCTGCAAAACATGAAGTGATTAAAATTGGAAATTAGTTTGTAAGCAATCATTAAGAAGTTTTTAAAGAGGATATGTATAAAAATTCATCTTGTTTACATAATAATATTTCAATCGTAGAATACAAAATACAGTACACCAACATTTGATAGTTTGCATGATGATATTTTCTTCAATTTTTAGAATCTTCAAATAATTATTCTTTGAATAAAGACAGAGTTGGCTGTTTTGATTTATTAATCGTACATGTATATTCATCACCTGTTTATCATTTTTGTATTATTTTTATTAATTCAAAAAATATGTTACACCATTGCCTTTCTTACTCTTCATATGTAAGTTCCTCTCCATTTAATAAAGAAATTTCATTCAAAAGTAAACTCTCACTTTCAGATGCAAAGGCAATGATGGTACACATGTGCATCCATGTAAAGTGAAAAGACTCGATAGCGAGAAAAGAACAAGTCGATTTCATTTGGTTACAAAACTGGTAACTTCTCATTTATAATTCATATATCTATTCATGTATTGTTTCTGATATATTCCTCCTTTTAGGGCTTTTTCTCTCTTTCATTAATCGTGGTTGAAAACATAATAAACCCAAAGTCATACAAAATAAATTCTAATGAAAGAAACCTTATAACATACCTGCTTCCAAGTCTAACTGGACTCTCTATATCATGTAGAGGCATGGCTAACCATGTAGCACACTCGGTACCATGACGACCCAGCGGTACTAGTGGGAGAGGGGGCAAGCGGTGGCGCTCTACAGCTTTGTCCGAAAGAACTTCACCTATTTAATGAGAAAAAGAGAAAAAAAATTGTCAGATCCCACCGCTGCCACCAAGATTGATCAGGGCCCTGTAACATAGAATGTTATGATCATTTGCAAGTCAGTAGTAGCCAATCAGAAAATATCCCTTTTCCTGCCACCAAGGAATCCATAATTTCAGAAGTGTCTTGAAATAGTGCGTGGTGTATTTGTTTTATATCCTTCCAACAACAACAACAAATAATTCAACCCCGATCTGGATCAAAATAGAGATCACGCGCTGCACTTGCAGAGTTAACTTGTGGCTAACTGTCCTACTTTTCGTTAAGCTACTGCGCTCAGCGGAATCTGATAAGTGTCGGTGCTGACGCACCACTGGACTTTCCCGGGAGAGACAAAGCGCGCTGGCAGATTGCATGATTTGGGATGGAATAGTGCACTATTCCATCATTGACATCACGGTATAGTGAATTTACTTCATGGGCGTTTTGTTTTCATCATCATAGTTAGAATATGTTTGGTCCCCAACTATACAGGACTCTATGCAGGATTTAATTTACGTAGAATGTAAATGTACCTATTTGCATTATAATCTGAGAAAATAAGAAAGCAAGTAATCTTTCTCTTAGAATAATTTGGGTGCATAGAAAATCGAAACAATGTTGCTTCTAGCACTTCAAGTTAAAACAATTTAACTTTAACCTGGGCAACTTAAAATACTACATGCCAACTAAGTATACATTAACAATGTTTACTTTGAATGGTCCACACTAAAGTTGGCACTGTATTTATTTAGAATTATTCTAATACACACCTGTTTGGCAAGCTAGGATAGTCCTGTCTTCATTGTTTCTCTCTCGTTCCTGCTGCAACGTTGGATCTTCTTGTGTGTTCCTCTGGATCTTCAGAGGTGCTGGTCTAGGAACTACAAGCTTCATGGGATCATACTCCTGTGTGTCGTAGGTATCTAGGAACACAAACCCCTGGAGAAATGAAAAAAAAATAAGTTAATGTTTATTCATGAAGTACTTTAAGTTGTGATGTACATGTACTTGATCTGGAAATTGAAAACTGTAATAACAGTAGTATAGTCCACTCCCATTATACTGAAAAGCTTGGGACCAGGCCAAATACCTATTCTAAACATTATAAAGATTGCCTAGTCATGACATCTTGTATCCATGCCTGCTATGACAGGAATGGGCTGTAATTACTGCATTAAACAAACTCTTATTTAGGTTTTTTAAACAATTTTCTATTTGTTTTTTTCTTTCTTTCTTTTTTTAAATTCCTACATCATAAGCATGTAATTTAGGCATTGCTTATGATTTGATAAACATGAACTGTTTGCATAATATGCATAGTAGGCCCTCATATCAATCAGGACTACAAAAATATAAAATATATTTCTCAGTATTTAGTATTATTTTCTGGATTTATAGAGCACTTAATACAGTTATAGATATAATATATGCCTCAATAACCACGTTACAGAAAATCAGATACAAAAAAACAACATCTTAAAATTGGTCTTTTTGATTAGAGAGCTCTAATTAAATGATTGATCAATGAGTAATTTTTATTATTATTTGTTTTGCAATTCTCACCTTTTTATTACCATGCCTGAGGTATTCCTTGTAGATGCTTCTCTTTCTCTTATCCACCTTGGGGAAGTTCTTCATCTCTTTATAAATGCTGCTATCTATCGGCTCCCAGATCTTCTCGTTCCACTTCTTGTACAGCATCTCTTTCTTCCGTAGATCTAGAAAGGCTTTGTTCATGAGGTAGTTGTCTACATCCTACAAAAGTAGAAGGAGAAAGAGAGAGAATGAGAGCAATTAGTTAAAAATTGTTTCATTATTTGTCTTAATAGTTTCAAAGACCATTCACTACGCACAAATACATCTTTTTCAGATACCACATTTCAAAAACGTAATATCTGCATGTTACATTGTATATCTATAGTTCATCTGCATCTCCCTAATTATCTTTTTGCTTTATTTTGCTTACTACAGTAGGGCCTACGTACATGTACTATCAAAATAAAGGATCATCAATTAAGTTCAAATTAACTTCTTGATCTTTCAATCCCCTATAAGTACCTGAAAAATGTTTAGTTATTTCCTAAAGATTTTAATTTTGGATGCTTAAAAAAAAAAAAAAAATTTAATGAATGTTTATACATGTATAAAAGTGGTAAATAAATATTTATTTCAATAACTTGATGATCTATGATTTTTTTTTTTAATCACAATTTATATCAAAAGATAGAGTAACTTTTACTTACTTTGACAAATGTTTTCTCTGTATCTAAGACACCCTGGTACATCTTCTTTGTTTCCTTTGACTCTGGATCTGCTTTCTCCTGTAGATTTTATCAATACAAAAAATAATACTAGTAAAAATTTTCAAATCCAGTGTATGATTTTGACAACCCACATAGCAACAGGTTCCATAATGCAATCATTTTAAAAAGTACATGAAAAAAAAAATCATATCAAAATATGTAAAATAATTGTATACATAGGTAGGCATTTTCTCAATATTTTCACTCTGACAACACCTTCATGAAAACAGTGGTTTTTTTTAAAAGAACTTTAATTATGATTGACGACATCTTTCAGAAAAAAAAATTAAAGGCATTTTTTCAATCTTATCACTATGACAACATCTTCCATAAATGCAACACATGAAATTATTTGACTAAAAAATACTTATAAATCTGAAAACAACTCCCATAAAAATGACAAGGCATTTCTTGTTGCCATGGCAGCACCACTAATGGCATAAATACAGGCGCTGCTAAGAAACCATGTTTGCAAAGTGCAGCTACTTGTTACGTCTTGTGTCTTTATAATTAAAACTGGTTGTTTGTTTCTTCTTCCACCCTTCCCTGCGTCAATGCAAATAACAGTAGGACTAAATCCAGTATGGAAACTAATTGCGTCTTCTTGTGATAGATAAAGCAATAAGCCAACATGTAAAAAGAAATAATAGGTTTTAAGATTTGCTCCCATACCATTTCTCTAATTCCATTTGTACATTTGTAATTCTTTCTCTATGGTGTCAATGTTCAATGCCTCTTGCTTGTTAATGTATTTTCTTTTTTTTTTTTCTTTTTTTTTAATGTTTGAATCTATGTCTTCTCTCTATTTTCGTACATGTATATAAATCCAAGCCCTTCAATAATTTTCTTTTCCAGTTTGTTTTGTTTAGTTCATGCTTTCCCTAGTCCCTCATCTTTCTCTAATGTGTCATTCCCCCCCCCCCTTCCCTCCCCTATTCTGCTGCATCCCCCATCCCTCTCTTTCTCTCTCTCTCTCTCTCTCTTCCCCCTCTCTCTCTTTCCTCTCATATATTTCTTT
This sequence comes from Paracentrotus lividus, assembly GCA_940671915.1. Classification (NCBI taxonomy): domain Eukaryota; kingdom Metazoa; phylum Echinodermata; class Echinoidea; order Camarodonta; family Echinidae; genus Paracentrotus; species Paracentrotus lividus. Next base: position 18,425,540 of record CALNVZ010000218.1, read on the forward strand.
CCCAGTGTATATTTTTGTTTTTACATTCTATCACGTTTCTCCCCATCCCCCACACTTCACTCATTTGTAATGCTTATTAACATTCATATTGTATATCGCCTCATGTTCTGCGAATCACCCCACCTTTCTAAGGAATTCTTTTTCATTTTGTAAGAAAGAAATCAATTTCTACCCTCAACACAGGGTCTTCTCGCCATGTTTACCGCTCTATAACAAACAGACTGCCCTCCTACTGGTCAACATACGTAAATGGAATAATGTAATATTGATTAATTTGCCAAAGCAGCTATTTTTACGAGTGGATTATAACAATAGCAGGGTATTGAAGGTGTTTGCACAAAAGAAACCACATTCAATACTAATTTTCTTGAGAGAAAAGGTCAATTAACCCAATGGAAAAAAAATATATATTATATGGTTACAACATAACAGAAGATGTAGGCCTAGATATTATGTACTATATTCTTCATGTTACAAGAGCTGAAAATGGTTTAAAAATTACCCTTGAAACAATTTCAAATTTCAATCTAGCCCAAGATTTGCAAAAATAATCTTAATAATTAAGAAGTCACATAATCCTTTTCACTATCAAACTTTAAAAAAAAAAAAAAAGTTGCTTACAAGCAATTGTGTAATAAATACTCTACTAGCAATCCAGATTTTAATTGTTGGTATTATCATTACAACACTTGCTAACCAAAAAAGTAATAGGGAATTAATTCTCCAAAATCCAGATTAATACCAAAACAAGTACATATTTTACATAATGTAAGTTCTCAGGATATTAGAATCCAGGAACAAAACTCCAAATTTTTAAGTGATATTATTATGCCCAATAAAGAAAAAATGGAACCAGTTTGTTCTAAGTTGTAACTATGGGGATTCCAACCAAACAGTATACAACACCTTTTCATTGCTATCTAAATCCTAAAACCTCTAGATTTACAGAAGTGCCTTCTCTACTGCTGAATAAATAATAAGGAGTAGTACTTCTTTTGTCATCCAAGTAAATACTCTTTCTCTCGTATGGTCTTTAGAAGATAACAGAAAGCTTGACTTAATACCATTAGAATCCCTCAGAAAAAATGTACGATTCAATTTGAATGGGAATTGCAGTTTACATAATGAGTTTATTTCCAAAGGGAGCTGTATCCACTTTTTTAACTTTAAAAAAAAAAGGTGGGTTTTTTCCCCCAAATTTTGTAAAGGCATCTCCGGAAAAGTAATATTAAAAAAGGAATACGTGTATGTTTGTCAAAATTTCTCTCAAAACCTAGGTTTAAATTCTTATTCAGGACCAACCTTATATATTAATAACTCAGTTTAATATCAAAGGTGGATTTAGCACTTTTGGGTTCTAAACTCTTTATACAGTCTGTGTCCAAAAAAAATGGTACAGTCAGGAAAAAAAATATTTAGGTGTGAAATATTTTCAAATAATGTGTGTACGTGGTACCAAAATAAAGCCAAATAATTTATTTTCCTTGCTGATGCGCTTTGTTCTGTAAAATTTGCTTTCGTAAAACAAAAGTCATGCTAAATTTTGTGCGACGAGGAACAAACCGAAATTGAGCATTTCATGGCCATTATGCGAAACCTATACACAAAGGCATGGGACGGCGTGCGAAAAATTGATTTTTCTTGATTGTAGAAAACTAGTCATATTCAAAAATTACAACACCAAATGTGATGAAAAAAAATGCAGGTGAAAGCCTGATCTTCCTGCTTTTTGAAAATACCAAACAATAGCAGGCTGTGATTAATCTTCATACTATAAAAAAATATTTTCCACTTGTACCATTTTATTTGACACAGACTGTATAGACAAGCACTGTGCATTAACTTTGCATGATTGGATTAGCCGAAATGCTGGTGAATGATAGTTTGATAACACTCCCTCCTAATTCTCTTTCCTCATAGATAAAAGAGTATATTTTAATAAAGCTGACACTTTCCTTTATAATTCGTCAAAATCATAGTCTCAAACTTACTATTATTATCATTATAAATACATACATGTATATTATACATTCTGCGTTACAAGAGCACAAGAATGTTTAGGCAATACTTTTCTAGTGTCAACCAAAGTCAGAAAGTTTTCCATATGTTGTTGATACATGTACAGTATGTCATTTACTATCCATAAGTTTGAAGTTCATATCTCAAGTGGTCCTTAAGATATCACGATAACAAGCAAATGTGACGTACAGAAAACATGATGCCTCCAGCACCAGCTTTGGTGTCAGAGACATGCTACACAATTTAATATTCAATTAATAACAATTTTGTGTAACTACAGATATTTTCTTATGAAAATTTCAAAAATACTTAACACTTTCTCAACCTTTCATTATCATCATGCATGTCTCTCTTATATATCCATGTTATCACTGAACATGTGAAATATATGGAAAATTTAATTTTGTTCTTTGATCTATTTCAAAGAAAGGGATTCCCTTGGGATTATGTAATATTTACAAATTTTAAGTGTGTGGCTTTTTTTTTTTTTTTTTCTTTCTTTATTGAAGACCTTTAACACTGTACTATTATCATAAATGTTTTTGTTTTATTTTTTCATTTATTTATTTATTTATTATTATTTTTTTGGGGGGTGGGGGGGGAAGTTTGTTGTTTGTTTTGGTGGGGGCAAGATTAACTCACTTTGAATCTTGAGAAAAGTAATACATAAAATATAAAAGCACCATCCACTTTGTAAATAAAGTGCTCAAGACTGTTTTATTTATTTATTTTTTCTAATCTCAACTTCAATCTTCAACTTGCTGATTGGGGATTCTGTGCGATCTACCCCCCCCCCCCCCCATCGAAAATTTAAACAGTTTCCTACCTGTACATTTCTGACTGCTTTCTGGCACAACCAGTTCTGTATTTTTGTAGTCTGGTCCAGTGCGGACCCAGCGCTACCCGCTGACATCATACTGGTCCTGCTAGCTACAGGTGTACTCCAGGGGCGTCGCTCTTCGGTTGCCGTGCGCTGAGGAGACGAGCAGGATGTTTCCGTTTGCTCCGGTAATTCATCTAGTTTCCTCCTCCATGATGCATGCCTCTTAGTAAACTGGAAAAGTAAATTTGGAGTAGTATAACATACGTTTTAAAGAGGATTTGTTATCAGGAGACTGAACATTTAAATATGAGGGCAGTTATTTTAAACCAAAACAACAGCAAAAAGAATAATAAGAATCCATCTAGGCCTGAATGCAGGCTCCTTTTGACAATGATGATCATGATAAAATCATTGTGCATAATTAAATCAATGACGATGATGATGATAATGATCATAAATCAAGAGTAGGCCTAATAATTAAGCTGAATATAAATTAACAAGACCTATGTTAATCATATAATAATTTGGATAATACACCAAAACTAATACTATAAACTTGAAAATACACATTATAAACCAAAATGACAGCTCCCACCTAAAAATATAATAAAAATATTTGATAATAAAAAAATGCCAAAAGTAACAAACAAAGTGATGTTTAGATATATAATTTACATATTATAATGATTACATTACAAGGCAAATATATCTGGAAAAAAATCAATATATTTCTGTATACACCACAGTATAAATTTTGATTCAAGAACTAGTTCAGACTAGGGAGAGTATACCCCTGCTACAATACAGGTCTAGTCATCTCATTCCACGCCCACAGATACCCGGTAAAGTACCTACCAATTTTTGAGTATCATTCTCGCGTGCATCGTCGAGTAATATTTCCCGGACTTCTGGAGAATGAATCCTGACATTTTCCAGTCTATCTCTTGATCTCAGTGCCTGCATTTTCCTTGTTTGTCTTTATGCTTCAAAAATTAAGATCGCGAATAACTTTCATCAATCCATTCCGATATATTACTCCATTTCGAACTATATATCTACTTCGTGAAAAGCTATGTGGAATATATTCCTTGCGGTATTTTGTGTGTCCTCTCAATAACCGCACAGATACGGTATTGTTGTTGATCGATCGCTCACACAACAAACACATGCTTCCGCGGTATCAATGGTGATGTGATTCGGTCTATTGTTACGCGGTCTGTTTTGCGATTTCATCAAGTTGCTCATCGATTTTTCCTAAAACTAAGAGCACGTTCTTGTAATTTTTATATATTTCCATTATTTAATAGCATTTTCCAAGTCTGTGGAATGCAAAAACTGCTTTTAATGGCAAAAATATATAGTTTAAAACGGAACTATCTTTCTTGCCCAATAACACCGAAGTACTATTCCCAAACTTTTTGCGTGTAGTTTCTATGGAAATGACCCAATTGTGACCTCAGGTCGAGCTTTGACCTCACGTTGTAAACATATGAATGAAGTTGAATGAAATCACGCTCGCTCCCTCAATCAAGTTACCTGGATATATTTTAAAGTTACTGCAACATCGACTGCAGGAAAATAGGTACCGGTATGTTTTCTTTATATTTTGTCGATGATTTTTCAAAGCATGATGTGCAGGCGATGTCATTGAAGGCTGACTCTGAACGTGCATTATTGAGGCTGAATGGGTCCGAGTGAGTGAGGAAAGTGCTGAGCTGTGTGCCGCAGCTGCTGGCGTATCGCGACCGGGTGGCTAGCCGCGTAGCTGGCTGTCCGGCTGGACTGTCTGTTGTTGTGATACTGATAACAATGGGTGGGGTGGTGACACTGACTTCTTCAGCTTCATTGGTCTAGATTCTATATCAATTCTAGATTCTATATCTATATCAATTATCACTCAAGCTCGCACCGTTTGCAATCACGAGTCGGGTTTATGCCATGAGCTGAAATGATGATGATGAAAATAATTGTGATGATATTGATGATGGATCGATGCACGTAGTCGTAGAAATGTTTAGAGAATCTAGATCTAGATCTACTCCATAATTTAATAATTTATGCACGACGCTCGAATGATCATGTTTAGCATATGAAATACACTACCATTGTGCCTTCCAATGAACAATAGTCACGATAAAATTTAGATTCGTCATTTATTTTTTTGGTAAGTCCTCATTTCTTTATACGTTTTCAAATGTTGGGCGTAGTCCGACAGTGGATTCGTTGAAGTTCCTTTTTATATTTCTCTTCTTTATTCTAAAAAATATTGAAAGAGTGGGTCTACGCTTAACCTTTTGTGAAGTCGAATCTTGCAGTTTTTCTTGCGAAATGGGTCCACTTTGGTTATGATTGACAGCGCGCACGACAAAGCGGTCTTTATCGGGAACAGCTGAATCGCGTTGTTCAGTTACGGTCAACGCACTTCAGTCATCGCAACCAGGAGGCTCCTCGCGATAGCTACCGGTAGCTAATCAGAGCGCCCAACAATCAGAATGCATTGTTCTCTATTTCTGTAATTAAGCGGAATGGTAGACTTTTCTCCGTGCGATGGTGATACCCAGTGTAATGCTACAGTCACACAGACACTTACGTTGAGTTACGTCCGGTTCGCGTCCAAAAATTATTTTCTCTTCTGCGGATCCCCACGGATGCCTACCCGTCATAGTCAGCAGTGGAAATATTGATAATTTCGTTCATCCAGTAAAACAAAGAACACATAAGAAATGATAGAATAGAAGATGAAATAAGATTAAAACAACACAAACGTATCTATACGTAAGTGTCTGTGTGACTGCAGCATACGTGCAGTGGCAGTGCCAGTGTCAGCATGGTCAGTGACGACTGATGAGTAAAAAGGAAAGTTGTGTGTCGATGTTACTAAGTTAGAGTGTATGTTACATCACGTATGATGATCGGTAGAAATAATTTAGGAAGAGAAATTTGATTCAAACTAGGGAGAACAAATAATTCGGTCTAATATAGATTCTACATTGTAGATCTAGACTAGACCCTAGGCCTAGGATCTAGGATTCGTTTTTTGGAGACATTACATAGAAACGTTCAAATCTAATCTCAAAACATTTCTTTTTGTGAAGGCATAGGCTATAACTTGTATATTGATGTTGTATTAGTCTATATTGTAAATATAATTTTTGTATTTCTTTATATCAAAATATGTATTGTTTTTTACTGTCTGTGTGTTTGGCATTGACAATTCCTTTCCTCTTTGACTTTGACATGGCAGATTCGGAGCGTGTGCCTCACAGGCTGTCCCTCTTTTCTGTTTTTAAGAGAATGTGTTTGTAACTACATACGTACAATGTACATGGATATGATGTATGTTTGTAGTTCAACACTTTCATCTTGTTTTACAATGCGCCTCGGAATAGTTTAACTAGACAGATGGTGCTATACAAATGCATTATTATTATTATTATTATTAGGAGGGAAAAAGGGGGAAAGGGGAACTCTTAGTCTTATTCTGAAGTAACTTTAATGAGAAAACTAAAATAGTGCTGAAAAAACAGAGAGTTGCCAAAACTAAAGTAAAGAAAGGGAGGCAATATAAACATGAATTGTTGGCGTTCATCCAAACTGCTGTTTCACCTATAGTACATGTACATGTAGATCTACCATGTGAAGTGCGAAACATATATTTCGAGAAAATTGAGAAAATTTTGTTTAAGATTTATTGAAACTCATTCTAACTGTTACATGTACAATGTAGGCCAAGATATCTCGCAAACTAAAAATAAAAAGGAAAAATAAAATGCATGATAATATTTTCACCACAGATGGAAGAGAACTTCCATTTTAGACTGAAAAAGTCTTAAAATTCATATTTTGCCCCAAACCCAACTTTTAAATATAATTCATATTCATGAAAAAAGGGAGAAAATAGTGAAAAAGATGTATCAAGTTTTAAAGTTACTCTATGAGTGACAACAATAAGAAAACTAAGAAGAATGCAGCCAAACTGATGTACATTAATGTAACTAATTAACTGATGTACATTAATGTAATTAATTAACTGATGTACATTAATGTAATTAATTATGTACTTTAAAATCTATTTTTTTATTTTTTTATTTTTTTTTACTAGTTTTTGCAAATTTCCTACTTTGGCTTTTTGTAACCAAGCCATTAAAATAAAATATATATATACAGGGCCTCCTCCATCCTTCTGCCACAGAAGCAGGATGCTAAAAGTTTTTTGTTTCCCCTATTATTATTTGGCCTAATATTTTCTAAAGAAAGTTCAATCCCACATGTACTATCTACATGCCCCTCCCCGTCTGATTCATTGTTGCATCATGATGTACACATATAAGGCTACATGTATACAGTGTATCCCAGAAAAAGCGGAAACCCCTGTGAAAGCATGCAATTAATGAAATTAAGCATTTCAAAGTTAACTATTAAACTCTTAATATTGTTCATCCATGCGTGGCTCTTTTGTGTTGTTTTTTTGTGTCAAAAGAAAGTTCTAAGAAAGATTGAACTTTTAAATGGTGCATTTAATATTTCATACATGTACATGTATTTTGTTTGCATTTATATAGAAATATAACTACCCATTTGGGTTCCACTTTCTCTGGGACACCCTGTATAGTATCAAACATCCATATTTTTATTCTTCTAATGTGCAGCAGTTGAAAGTCCAGGTGGACCTGCCTACATCAAATCTCTTTTAATGAAAATCAAATTTACATTTGACCATTCAATGTTTGCTTGCTTTAACAAGTCAAAGAAACAGTTTAAAGTAAACTGAAATGGACAAAGAGAATCTTTTAGCGTGTAAATGAGAGATGGAGTAGCCGGGTTTACACTGTGTGGTCTTATATTTTGCATTTAAAAAACAAAAACAACTAAGTACTAGTAAATGCTAGTCCCACACAGTCCTCATGAAAGTCAATGTACAGGTTGTATCTAAGTTTGAATATTTTTGTTCACTGGCAATGGGCTCCAAAAATGTATGTATGTAAAGCATGTTTTACTTACAATTAGCTTTCTAATGTTATTAGTAATGTTAGCACAGTCATCCAGTGATGAATGGTGAATATCTTTTTCTAAAAATTATTTGTAAAAGTTAACATTGATTTTATGAATGTATCTTGCTGGTAATCAAATATTTTAAAACTTCACTCAAGAAAATAATATTTGTTAATTGAAGTGTGTGCTTGTTTAAGATATTTTCTCCTCTCTTCTCGTGTACTTGGATGTTGCTTTCAACTTTAGGTAAATTTGCCATTTGGTCTAAACCTATTTTGACTAATGCCCGTTTGGTCTCATCTAACACCAGGGTTTAATTCTGTAACATGGTCTTATTTCATTTCGTCTACACAAATTTACCTCAAAATTGCTACTTCGCCTATTTCTCCTATTTGTCTAATTCTCATTTCACCTAACATCCATTTTGTCTTATGTCCAATTGTCTAACACAAAGTCGCTTCAGTAACAACCAGGTAATAGACCACATATTCATTTGGGAATTAGACCAAAATGCAGTTAGACTATTGGGCTATTAGATGAAATAGCAATTAGATCAAAAGACCATGGAAAACTTAAACCAAATTGTTAGTAGACCAAATGGGTTTACGGTTATGCTGGAAAGTAGTTATGTTACCTGTTACACACTCCTTCAGAACTTACACTAAAAACGTATGGAAGGTTTGAAGGAGTGTGTAAAAGGTAACATTAACTTTTAAAGGCCCTCGCAAATCGGAGATCGTGGGGAATGCGCGTTTTTCTTGAGCTCCATTGACTCATACACAATCTACAGTGAGGCTTACGCAAGGGTCGGCCTACTGGGGATTAACATTCGGAGAGCACGAACATGACGAAGTTGACCGAATTCAGTCAGTCAATAGGGTCGATAGCTTCGGATTAGTTTATAGACTCTCAACGGGTCTCTACGTATTAATTCATAGAGAGGACTTGTATAATGCTCCATTTCAAAAACAAAACATAGGTTAGATTTACTTCGGACTTCTGGTTAGTTAGTCTAGCCATGAAGGATTATACTCCAGACACCCTGACGCTGGAGATTACGCAACATGCCGGGCTCTGATTGGAATGTTATCATTTCACCCGAGATAAGGTGAATTCCCCATGTTTTATCAATTATACGTCCCTTTAAGCGGTACGTAGCACGTGTGGTATTAGACAAACACTTTTGGACCAATTGCTCTTTTAGACCAAGTGGATATGAACCCTCTCAAAGTCCAGGGCTGTCTTTCATTCTCTCTCTACCCCCTAATCCCTTTATACCCTATCTCTTGATTATCTCTGTACATATTTCTCTCTCACTTTCTCTCTTTCTCTCAGTTCCAGTTATTCCTCTTTCAACCCCAACCTCTAAATGAATAGTGCCCCTTCTCTCTGTCCATCTCTCCCCCTTTTTCGCTCTCTTCTTTTTACCCGAAATTAAGTTCTATCTGTCTTGCTCATTCTCTACATGTGAACCTAATTATTTTCTTTTTACCTGAAGCTGCTAATCACATTGGTTTCCCTCTGAGTGATTATCCTTTGACATTACAAGATTTTTCATCCCTACATGTATATTCAATAAGCTCTGAAAATTGAAAAAGAATCCTTACGTTTCCCCCTAACTCTAAAGCCCATTCTTGCCTTACAATGGATAAAAAAATCCTGGCAGTTATTATTAGCTAATGGACAATAGTAAACACAAATCTGCTGTGATTAAGGCCCCAAGGATTTTAACTGTTTCTTTGAAGGATAGAGGGGTGGGGTATGGGATTAGTCAGACATCCATAGCTCAATCTGTTTATAGGCGAAATGGTGATTAAGGCTTCTTATTCTATTTTGAAAGGGATTTCTTTATTTCTTTATTTTTTTTAAAAGCAAGTTTGTTCTGAGGTTGTCTCATTTCTAGGATGTAAATTCATTTGTTACTATTACACGTGTGGGAATGGAATATGCTTCGTGCTGATCTGTTAATTTGGGCAACCTGAGCCAAGTTATACTTCATTTCAAAATTGCTTTTGCATTTTGATTGCATATGGAGCAGAAAATTTGTTGAGAAAACTATTTTGCTTTTGGAAAGAGGACTATATATGGTTAAATTTATACTTTAGAAGAGGCTTTCTGTTCATTGTTGTCTTGATTAACTCATCAATTTATCTATTTAGAGGTGCCGGATATTGTGATGATCAAGGTTTTACAGAGAGTATAAATTCTACGTTTTAATTGTTTCAATGGTTGTAATTCTCATGGCGAAATGTGAAGGCTGAAGATGGCTGGATAAGACATTTAAAGGCCCATTGTTGGTGATTTTGTTGATGGACCATGTTCAAGGAGCGAGATAAAGGAAAGGATGTGATCCCTGAACATCCTGATCTTAAATGGCTTGATTCAACATTACCGGTAATGTGTAGGCCTACATGTGTATTTCAGACTTTAATATGTTATACAGGTGTACATACATATACATGTAAACAACTGTACTTTTTTTTTTAAATTTTGATCCAAATTCCTTGTGAACAGAACCTCATCTTGTATAACAAATCTATGTATTTTTTTATTTCTGTGAACTTGTACAGTCTGTGTCAAATAAAATGGTACAGTTGGAAAACATTTTTTTATAGTGTGAAGGTTAATATTAACGTGGTATTGTTTGTTATTTTCATAAAGCAGGAATATCACTCTTTCTTCTGCAATTTCTTTCATCACATTTGGTGCAGTATTTTTTGAGATATGACTAATTTTCTACAATCAAGAAAAATCCATTTTTCGCACGCCGTCCCATGCCTTTGTGTACAATTTCGCATAATGACTGTGAATTCAGCGCGCCAGAACAATAGAAGTGCGTAATTTTGATTTGTTCCTCGTCGCACATAACTTAGCATAACTTTTGTTTTACGAAAGCAAATTATACAGGACAAAGCGCATCAGCAAGAAAAATCTTTTGGCTTTAATTTGGTACCACAAACACACATTAGTATATGAAAAGATTTCACACCTAAATAATTTTTTCCCCGACTGTACCATTTTTTTTGACACAGACTGTATTAAAGTTATTTTGGTGTTGATGAAATGCTTAAACTGCAAATGCATTGTAACACACATACACAAAAGAAAATGGAAAACAAACAAACATTGTGCATGATCTTTTAAAGGCAGTTACAATGTAGGCTTAATATACGAAAGTGTTTTTGCATTGGTCATGACAAATGAATTAATGTATAAATCCCATTACATTTACATTTTTTACATTTATTTATTTTTTTATTTATTTATTATTTTTTTATTTCTATTTTATTTCATTTTTTTTTTTTTTTTTTTGGGGGGGGGGGGGGTGTTTGTTTGTTTGTTTTAACTTAGGCATACATGAAGAATTGCAATCACTTAATTTTCATTTGTACAGATTCTTCATAAAATTTCTTCTTATAATAAGTTCATGAATATTGCTGGATTGCAATCCCCCAGTCTGTCATTTATCCCATACTGAGGGTAAATATGCGATGTTCCCAAGGACTGTACAAATCTGGATTAAATTACCAGGACATATCATTCTTCATGGAAATCCAACTGCATTCAAAGAGGCTGCACTACCTATCATCAGCATGATGCAGCCTCCTGTTGGGTCCCATATGCTATAAATAAATCATTGTTTTTACTTGCACCCCTTGGATGCTCATTTTATTCTATATATGTGAGTCTATCCAAACCATGCACCTTGTCACTAGCTCCACTGGCACAAGATGGACATTCCAGTATAGCTTCAAAGGAGCTGCCTTTTGGGATTACAACAACAAGTAACAAGTAAAAAGTAAAAGTAGATTTTTAAAATCATATTTATGTTTCGTATCTTGGATTCAATTGCGGGGCACACCCCCCCCCCCCCCCCCTCCCCTCCTCATTCTCTCTCTATTGTATTGTGACAGAAATAGTTGAAATACAAATGGGGACATGAAGGACCCCCCCCCCCCCTCCATTCCAATTCTGAATGCAGAAAAAATATAATTCAATAGGTACTAATATCATGATCGATTCAGAACATATTCTTTTGTGAAGATGAACACCCCTTCTGTTTTTATGCAAATTAATGAAGCTGTATAGAGTTAATTTTAGTACTCAGAAGCCTTTTTTCTATTATTCCTCTGCAAGTCTTGTCAATAGAGTGTGCCCTTTCACTGAATAGAGCTTTACAAACTGCACTCTGGAACTCTAGAGTGAGCACTCTGTGTAAACCACATAATTGACCTATTGAACCACTCATCGCCATGCAACTACAAACAATGGAGTGCTCTCCGTAAATCCATACCAAAGCTTCTAGCTGCTTGTCTCCCACCGTACACTAAGATCAATATGGCTTGATTTTTGCTGCTATTTGCATTTCTCTGGAAACTTTGGCCATATTTGAATCTGAAAATGGTGGATAAAAAGTCTTATGAACAGTTGGATAAGATCCAGGAATTGGTTAAACTTGTGATAAATCATATTGATCCAGAAATACCTCACCGACCGGCACAGGTATATCATATGTTTGTCTGTTTGTTATGTGTGAGGTTTGTGTACATGGTACACTCATTTGAGTATTTGAGGTTGTATGTGAACATTCAAGTAGCGCTTAGGAATGTACTGCCATTATACAATGTACACGTGTATTTGAATCCACAAGTATACGTATATGCTTGAAACATATGTACATGTACCTTGGTATTTTTGAAAATATGTTAGCTTTGCATGTCTGCTGAAACCGATCACATCATTTGATGTGATTGATTTCTGCAGACATGAAAATACAATATTTGTATTCTCCTCTATTCTCTCTCTCTCTCTCTCTCTCTCTCTCTCTCTCAAATAATAATGATTGATCGGATATCGGATGTCCTTTTTTTTTTGTAGTGCATATTTAGGGGTGCAGACTTGTCTCTCTGCCCTATCAATGCATGGTGTTGATTTTTTTTTTAATAATTATTATTATTATTATTGTATAAAATTGAGGAGTGTTGACATTTTCTTATTACCTGCAAACCTCCAAGTATTTAGATTTTTTGAAATACTTATGAGCAACATTTAAAATGTAGAAATAATAATAATACTGGTAACTGTTACATTGGACATCTATTTTCCATAATACCCTATAGAAGAGGACTCACTTGGTTTCTGTTGTCAATAGTTTAAAGGGGAAGTTCACCCTGGAATTTTATTGGTCTTAAAAAATGCAGAAAAAATAAAAGAAAAATATGAGTGAAGATTTGGGGAAAATCGACCAAAATATGATGAAGTTATGAATATTCAAAGTTTTGATTATGTGACGTCACATGCGAGCAGATCTCCTATGTGTTATGTAGTGTAAATTCCATAAAATGTCATTTTTGTCAGAAGAAAATAATTATGTCACCTGTGCGGTCGATATACCATCAAACATATGTTCATATACATGACTATATCAAATTGACCCATTCCTTTATCAAGAACCATGACAAAAAGACAAATTTATTGAATTTACATACACAACCAATGGGAGAGCTGCTCGCACGTGACGTCACAGAATCAAAACTTAAAATACTCATAACCTAGCTATTTTTTGGTCGATTTTCTTCAAACTTTCACTAATATTTTTTAATTATTTTTCTTCATTTTTTAAGACCAATAAAATTCCAGGGTGAACTTCCCCTTTAAAGGGATGCAGTAACATTGAATGATATTCAAATCACATTTATTCGATTTAGCTTATTTTGCCAACATAATTATAAACACTTAGGTCAGTCTGGTATCGCTTCAAAATTGCAAGCTAATTGCTTGCTTTACCTTCGAGATATCAATGATTTCATACTCAAAATTTATAAACCAACACCGGATGGTTTATAAAACACACCCATTTCCTGTTGTAAAGTCCCCCGTCTCTAGCTGCCTGGTGGGCTATCATGCTTGGCATTGTTTGTTACACTGTTTTAAGGTAGTAAATGATTTTCATTTGATCTGAAACTTTCAGTAGTTTGTTTTTACTGTTGGAACAATATAATTTTATTAATCTTGATATAATTGCTCTTGTTTTTGAAAGCTACTAAATCCCTTTAACAAGAAATTTACAAATTATCTCTCTTTCCTCTTTTTCTCCCTCTTACAGGATCGTGTTAAAATGAATCAACTTCAGAACCTCCTCCATGATGCTTTGATAGCAACAGGTCATGTAGAAAATTGTGCTATCGTCAGGAGGAAAGACATCTCACTCAGGGCAAGCTCTGCTGGATTCACTGTATGTTTTTTTTTTTTTTTTTTTTTTTTTTTTTTTATTATTCTTTCTTGTAGATGTAATCTGCAATATAATCACCTGTTTAAATCCATATATTTTCCGTTCATAATTCTTCATGCTTTTCTAATTTCAAATTTTCTCTTTTTTAATCTTTTATCACAAAACCGTTAGAATGATTATTTATTTAATTTTTTTGGTCATACAGTAAGTATATTTCTTGGAGCAAAGAGTAATGAAGTCCAATGCGTAAATGAAGGTGAACAATACAGCTTAATTTTTCCTAAATTAGTTGTGATAAATACATTGCACAAATGTAGGCCTGCATGTTGCTTTAATGTATGCTTTTAAAAATACTAATTGACAGTACATTACTTAGATTTGTATTAAAAACATGAGAATCTAATTTATATTCTACCTAGTCAACAGGCAGTTACATGTAATGATAAAGAAATAAAACATCTACATGTATTGAAAGAAAGGTTGATTTACTAAATACTTCCAGGATGTTTGATCAACTTTAAATAATTGAAATTAATAAACAGGGCCATATAAAATAGAATTAATAAATGCAATTAGGAACCTTTATTATAGACATTATTTCTTGGATTTTGCCAAGCTTTTCTTACCAATCAGGATAATTATTCCAAAATTTAGTTTAATGTAATTATTTGTGTTGCAAGGCACAGAGTGTGCAGTATATACATGTATGTACATGTATCAAACAATTTGGGACTAACCTATCTTTCGTGGAGCTTTATTAACATTCATATGTCATTTATTTTGTTACTTTGTAGCTGAATGGTGATGAGATGCAGAAATTAATAGATGCTTTCAAAGACCCTCCAAGAACCAGACAAGAAGGCATATACTTCCATGATAGACTATACAAGTGTGTCAGAGCAGATAAGAACTCCATCTATGCAAAATGTGTAAGTATGCTATTTGTGCCCTGTGAAATAAAAGAGTTACGATCAATTGCAATTGATGTGTTGGCTCAGTGGATAGAGCGTCCGCCTCATAATCGGGAGGTTGTGGGTTCGAGCCCCGGCCGCGTCACACCAAAAGACGTTAAAAAAATGGTAGTTGCTGCTTCCCTGTTTGGCGTTCAACAAGAGGGGGGTAGAGCAATGTCCTTCTGGCGCTGCTCAGCCGGGCCCACGAGAAAAGGGGCAAAACAATTATGGGAGAATTGGAGCATTGAATTGATGATAACCAATAAGGTTCCTTGTTGCAAAAAGTCTCACTGTGAATGAAACAAATGGTTGAGTTAAATTTTCAATTGATTGTAATTTAAATTAGTGTATTAGGATTATTTGAATTTATTTTCAATAACATATCAATATCCTATACACAATTAAAAAAAACAAAAATAAACAAGTGAGCCCTCCCCCTCCCCGTACTTAACTCAGTAAACTACATGTGTTTGCAGTCATCAGAAAATTTGAATTTCTAGTATTATAAATTACACAAAACAAAACAAAATAACTTTTTTGAGCTGACAAGTCACATTTGGAGTATGTTGATAATCTTGTAATTATAAAAAAATAAAGAATCGGATGTATGTGTCATGCAACAGTATTCAGTTTTGATATTTTGTTTCTCCTTTTCATATTTTCTACTTCAGGACAAAGTTGGTATGGTGCTAGTAAAGACTGCTACTCTGGTTATCATGGGCACCTATTCAGACAACATGTACTCAAGTGTATGCGTAGAAGCCATTGAAAAATTAGGTGAGTTGTAACAGTACATTACTGTTTCTTCTATTAACTGTTCGTCTAATACCCTCTTGGTTTACTTGCCTTCCATTATTTGGTCTAAGAACGATGTAATTAATAGATAATTTTGTCTAATTCCCAGTTTTGAATAAGTCCAATTTGCTTCATGCCTGTTTCATCATCTACTATCAATATAGTGTATTTTCATCATTTGGTCAAAAGGTCCATTTAGACTTAGAGCCAATGGCACATATTCTGATAGCAGTAAAAGTTAACCCTGGGCTAAAGTTAACCCTAGGTTAACTAAACCGAACCTAACCCATACCTCTGGATTAAGTCCTATTGGTATTCTGATAGCCTAGTTTAACAAAACCCAAGATTGACATTTAACCCTGGGTTAACACATTACGCATGCTCAGTAGAGCTCATCTTGAGCTGCGCTCCCAGGTCAGGGTCGCGCAGCAGTGCAACGCACCTCATGCAACAATGCAATACGCGCCTTGCCAATCGTGCGCATCGCGCTGGTCTAGGCGGATCAGGTTTGGTTGATTGATTGATTTTTTATTTTATTTTTGTCAGGTAATGCATACATTTAGTACTGAGGATTGGACGTATTTTATCATTACAGATTAATCGATCTGGAATATTTTTCATTTTTAAATTGTTTTTATAATCCTCCCCCGCCCCGTTATCACAAAAGTTAACTCTAATTGTGTTGTTTTCAAGGTGCAAATGGCTGTAGTAACGATGATGCCCAAAAATTAAACCAGGCTTAAACTACCCCCTGGGGTAGTTTAAATTTTTAAATTTTGGAGGATTTATTACCATACTTAACCCTGGGTTAAGCTAAACTTTGCTATCAGAATATGAAAATTTAACCCAGGGTTAAATTGAGGAGTTAGACTAGAGTTAAACTACCCTTAACCCTGGGTTAAGCTAAACCAGGCTATCAGAATATGGGCCAATGGGTCTAATGGTCATTGGCCCGTATTCACAAAGATGTCCTAAAGTTAAGCCCACCTGAAATCTGTCGTTTAACAATGGCTAGCAAATTGGGACTCAATCCCGTAAAGTAGATGTTTGATTTATCATAATTTTTTTTAGTCCCATTTTTGCTAGCCATAGTTAAGCCAAAGATTTAAGCTAGGCTTAACTTTAGGACGCCTCTGTGAATACTGGCCATGTTGTTTAATTCTTTCTTAGTCCAATACAATTTATTTCACACCCATTTCTTCAGTAGATTAAGTTTGTGACATATTTACAGATAACTGAATTAATAGCATCTTTTATTCATTTCTGCCACAGCTTCCTACTTCATAGAGAAGAGCAAATGAGAAGACTACATTGTACCTGCAGGCTTACGGATTCACAGGATTCCATGTGTTTCAACGGATGAAGAACTCCCTCTATCGTTCAAGATATTGGAAGCCTCCAAGGTCATTGTACTTGATGACGGTTTGATGATGATGCTACATCTCTTTGATACA
This sequence comes from Paracentrotus lividus, assembly GCA_940671915.1. Classification (NCBI taxonomy): domain Eukaryota; kingdom Metazoa; phylum Echinodermata; class Echinoidea; order Camarodonta; family Echinidae; genus Paracentrotus; species Paracentrotus lividus. The sequence continues at coordinate 18,442,808 of CALNVZ010000218.1, forward strand.
TTTCATGATGAATTAGGAGTGCAGGTCACTCATGTTAAAATGATTTTTTTTTGGGGGGGATAAAGCCAGTTTGTTACCTTGTTACAGCGAAATCTGGTTATAAATTTATTGTGCTTTTATGGCACAAGTCTCCCTCTATGATGTACATGTCATGATGAAAAAGATAAGCATTCCACTCCTGTTAGAATGAGGTGTTCAGGACAATGGCAATCTAATAAAAAACTTGTTATAAAAAAGAAATGGAATTGGGAAATGGAGAACTTTTTCTTTATAATGAAATCTTGATGTATGTGTACTCACGAGAAGAGGAGTGTACTCCATTGCCTGTTAGTTAGTTACCTTGTTATAAAAAAAATCTGGTTATTCATACTGAACATGTTTATTCATGTTGAAGATAAGGGCCAGGTGAATTACTCTGTTGTATAAAAACAAAAAATCTTGATGTATATGATAACATATGTGGCCTGTGTGAAAATGTGCCAAAAATTCTTGTAAATTCTAAGAGATAAAATCAAACATCTGTCCAAGTGTGAAACTGGAGTTGCAAGGCAGTTTGGGATTATTCCTATTCCGTCCTTTTTAGATCACGAAAACATTGTTCTTGTTATATGAAATGAATTTGTTATGTTTCGATATGAGTATGATTTCAAATATTTTAGTTATTAAGCATGCAGCTGAACAGGATTGAAGGATTTTACTTGCATATGGTTGTAGCTGGTTATTCTTTAAGTTTTATCAATATCATAATTACCAAGAGTTCATCTGGTTTGATTCATACTTCTGAAGATGTATGATGAAAGCAACTAT
>CALNVZ010000218.1:18444939-18482620 GCA_940671915.1 Paracentrotus lividus
TCACCTGTTGCCCAACTTTGAAATAAGCAGTCTTCACAGAGATCCAAGTTCGGTTTTAATGACATCGTCATGAGGTCTAAAAACAACACAAGTATTGAAAGGCTTGTTGAATTGATTTCCCTAGTTTACCTTAAGAAAACAACATCTAATCTAGCATGGGGTTTAGTATTACTCCACTGTGCTCAAAACACGAGGGAATCAAAGGGTATCAGTTGATGTTCTAGTGTATTTGAATGTGTAGTTGAGTTCAGTATCAGCTCATGTTGATGATTGTCCGCTAAAGCACAGGGATTTTGAAGAATAGATTGGTCTCAGTAATTCTGTGAAAAGAATGAGGTGCTCCGAACATCCCTTTTGTTGCTACTTCTGTGCTTCTAACTTTACCTTTCGGAGTTTACTGCTTGATGCATGAACTTGATTCCATTCGACACCCATGTAGTTTTGTAACTCTGTTGTTTTGTTGAAAATGACCTTTATCTATACATGTGTGGTTTTAATACAGTCCATTCCCATTATAATGAGTTATTTACAAGTTACTCAGTGTCAAGCCAATTACCTTGTTGAAATGTTTGTCATTACAAAATACATACATGTAGTCAGATTTGAATCTGTGATTTCGCTCTCTCTCTCTCTCTCTCTCTAAGAAAAAAAGTGAAAATGTTCACTCTTGAAGGAGTGAATATCAGAAAAGAGTTAATTTAGAATGAAATCCCCTCGAAAAATTACTGGAATTTCACGCAAAATGTTTACTCTTTCTGAAATTAACTCTTCTAGAGTGACTCAGTTAATTCCCTCAATTTTACAATATCGTATATTCATGGTCGTTATAATGGGAGTGAACTGTATTGAACTTGTTCCTCACTGTTGACAGACGAGAAAGGTCAGAAATAAGTCTACGGTCCTCCTCCGGGAATGTATAACAAGTTGTCTATGAAAAATATATATGAAATATGAGAATGATTTAAAAATGTGTATATATTTCATCTTGTCATTTTGACTTTTTATTCTATTGAAACGAATAAAACACTTTCTCAAAGAGGAACTTAATCATCCGTCTTGCTTTCATTGTGCTTGAAAATGTTCATTTTGCTAGGCAGTTTATTTCTAACATAAAATGAAAGGAAACATAGCAACGAGAGAGAGTGATACTGAGAGAGAGAGAGAGAGAGAGAGAGAGGGTGTGTGTGTGTGTGTGTGTGTGTGTGCGTGTGTGTGTGTGTGTGTGTGTGTGTGTGTGAGAGAGAGAGAGAGAAGGGGGAGAGAAAGATAGGGCAGATATGAAAATGTCATATCGACAGACCAAGGGAAATATATTGATTATTGTTTTCTGTTACAATACGACACTGGGTCTTTCACTTACTAAAATACCCGTGTTCATAACAATGTCATGTTTACATTTCCAGTGAATATACAGGTAGATGAATGTGCAAAATAGCTTTTATTAATTTTAGTCGACTGGAATATTTGAATTTGTAATGCACTGAATACATGAAAAATACATAAAAGTATGACAGCTTCCTGCTTGAATGCAATGACTTGCAGTAAAAGAAACCGCAATATGATAATCAAAATGGATTTTTGGATTGATTTATACTGCCATGCGACTGGTACCAAATGATGCGGGAATCGGAAAATTGATTGAAGAAAAATGAAAGGGAAATTTTCATCATGGTGATCATTCTGTAACCTAACCCTAATGGGAGACAATCTTCCTGGCTTATTTTGTTTTTGTCCGCGAGTCGATTGTGCAGTTAAATCTGATCATTCTATCGGCGCCGTTGAAATTTGATTGAAAAGTCTTTTAGATGATTTACCACTATTCCAACACTGCATATAACGGTAAAACCGAGAGTAGGTAGGCATGTTCGGTATGATGTACACTTGAATGAACACCCCCCCCCCCCCCCCTCATCCCCAGTGGCGGATCCAGGCGGGGGCTCAAGGGGCAGGCGCCCCTCCATTTATTTTTAAACTCACATAATACAATTATATCTAAGAAAATTGCCTTCAGTACCCACTCTATTCTCCATCTTTATCTTAAAATACTACATCCTCACTGGGTGTGGGTGTGTGTATTTGTGTGTGGGGGTGCCCATTTTGCCACGTAAAAATTTGAAGTTCTCCATTCTGGCATTTATATGAAGTTTTTTAACATCACAAAATAAAAATTATAATCATAAGCAGGTCAATTTCTAAATCCAGGATCCACAGAAGCATCCCCGGTCCACTAATTAATTAGATAATACGGTGATATAGGACTACGGTATTTATGAGCTAAATGCTCAATTTTGTTTTCCTTTCCTATAAAATATAGGCCTACTTTCCCTGCTGCTCACTAATTGTCTACCATATAGGCCTACAGCAACATGGTACATAATAGATAATTATAAAGGTCACGGATACATTTGAGTAGGGGTATTTTAAAATTAAATGAGCATCTTTAAAAGAAAAAGGAAAGATCATTGGCGAGCCAAGTATTTTCCAAAAGGGGGTACCATGACCGGACCGAAGGGGGGGGGACCAAGGAATCTTTCAGATTTTAACATGTAAAGTCAATAAGTCACGTTTATTTTTATTTTTTTATTTTTTATTTTTTTATTTTTTATTTATTTTCTTTTTTTTTATTTATTTATTTTTTTTTTATTCATTTATTTATTTATTTTTTATTTTTATTTATATTTTTATTTTTTTATTATTATTTTATTTATTTTATATTTTTTTTTTTTTTATTATTTATGTTTTTATTTTTTTTTTTTTTTTGGGGGGGGGGGGGGGGGGGTATGCGCGTGTCCCCTGCGCTTGACAACATGGACAACCAAAGGATAAATCATTCACCCCCGCCAGCCGATCCCCCACTTTCCGCGCCCAATCTCGTTCCCTGGCTCGCAGCCCGCATCACGCCTCATAAATAAAACCCACTTTACTCTTCCACCTACATACGGACCAGATAGATGCACATCTAAAAATCATCCATCACTCGCCCCATCATTGAGTGAAGCACTCGTCAATTTAGAGCCTTTCGGTGAGCCTAAACGCTCTTATCCATCATCTTGGACATTAGCTCTTGTGAACATGAATTATCATCGCTCATTGGTCTTTAGCAATAATCCTGGTCACCACATTGTGGTGAGTAATTACATAATATTCAGATTTCTGCCGTTAGTAACAGCTTATGGAAGGAGTAGTTGTGAAAGAGAAAATGGAGGATGAATTAATACGGACGAGAAATAGAAACGTAAAAATTAAAAAACAGCCCTCAATTTTTGTTAAAAATAATAATAGTAGCAATAATTTCTTAAAAAATGAAGCTTTTCATTCTTGTTCGGACTTTTAGTCGGTGTGTCTTGAGAAAATACATGTAAGAATAACATTTAATATTTTAATATAATGTACTTTTACTATTACTATTTACTATTAGGTATATTTTAGCATAAATACAGCTCCAGGAAAAAAAAGAAAGAAAGAAAAAAAAACACCCCAAAAAGGGGCAAATTAATTCACTATGATGCATAGACGGGGTTCGCGGGGGGGGTTTCTCATTTTATTTTTGAAAAAATAAACGAAAAGCAAAGGAATGAATAGTGCGTATGAACACTTCTTTTTTTAATGGATGCATGCATCATGGTGCAGCATGTAGTGGTAAATTGTTGAAATAATACCCACAGCTCCCAACTTTTGACGACACGCTCATCAAAATGATCTACTTGTAATGAAATGTTAACTGCAAAATCATTATTCAATTTACTCTTAGTTATAAAGAATAAAAAACCCACAAATCGGCACATGTCTACCCAGAAACTTACGATGACAGGCGCGGATTCCTGGATGGGACATGTCCAGTGTGTACAAAAATGGGTAAGCCCCACTATTAGTATTAGGACAAACAACGGTCGTTTAACTCCCCCTGTCCCGACAAAAATATGAATAAAAATTACTTTGATATGACCACCCGATAGACAGTAACCCCCCCCCCCCACAAGGAAAACAAAAATGTTTTAACTTTCATATGATATATATATATTCTTTATCTTATTTCTCTTTTATAATTATGATGAAAATTAAAGTAGTGTCCCGAAATTAAAAGAAGAAGAAGAATTATGACAATTTGAATTTTCATATTAGATGCTGATTCGTCAACGCTTAAAGGGAATGGCAGTCAGCATCAAGGCGAAGAAGGGCGTCTCATACGTCATCTATTGGATATTGGTTATGACGTCAGAGAAAGGCCTTTTATCCAAGATGGCGGACCAGTTCTCTTCAACATGACCCTTTGGCTCAATGCTATTTCAAATCTAGTAAAGTGGCAAAAAATTCTGTAAAATTCAGTTTCAATGAGAAATTAAAAACTTTACCTGCCGAGCCAGCTGAAGTAAAACACATTAGTGAATATCACTGACATTGCCGAGTGGTTTAACATTATAAAAAGTTTTTGAGTCTTTTTATACTTCATGTAATTTCTGTAATTCATATCAAAGGGATGTAAAATAGGTTTCTGTGGGCATACCCTCCAGACTGTATACTTTAAAAAACAAAAATGATAAAACCGGGGGGAAATAAATTAGAAATGAAATCTTCTCAAACGCTGTGTGTATGTAGCATCAAACTAAAGCCAAATGTTGTTTGTTTGGTATTTTTTATAATTTGTAAAACAAAAGGTATGTTAAATTTTGTGCGACGACGAGATATAACTTTAATTAATTTCAACCTCTTCTTAATTCTATAAATTTCTAGGATGCCAAGACTCAGATTTTGTCAGGAACATCATGGTTTGCCATGGTAAGTACCAACTTAATGCTATAGTCACTCGGACACTTAAGTTACGTCCAAAATCTCCCTTATTTCTGTAGATCCCCACGGACGCTTCCCACCATATAGTCGATAGTGGAAATAGGGATAATTTTGTTCACCCAATAAAACAAATAAATACATAAGAAATGACAGAATAGAAGATGAAATAAGGATAAAACAACAAAAAAAATAACTATAAACGTAAGTGTCTTTGTGACTGTAGCATTAGACCAGTCACCAGTGGCGTGCTATACAGCGAACTGTCGTTTGATGTAGTGCCCTGAAACGACTTTCTCAGTCTTTTTTGAAGTTGTTCTGGTTACTCTTTCTTAATTAAATAATGAAAATAATACGAGCGAGAAGTGCGATAAATGTTTAGCTCCCAAATGGGGGGAAATCGTTATGAATGTATTATAATCAAATTGAATATGGACCCGTGATCAAATGCCATAAAGGAGAGCTTTCAGTTTTGATGTTGAAAATCAGTTTTAACAAATACCACATACAACAATTACTGAATACGGCCTACGTAACGCCCTATAAACCGTAGTTCTATTTGGAAAAAAAAATGATTACAATATATATATTAGTTATACATAAGGTGGATGAGGAGATGACCGAAAAGAAGAGGAGAGTGGATTTTACCAATTAAATTTAGATATTGGAACACTAATGGAGGAAAGAGTGGGGATGAATTAAGAAGCTGACAAAATACAATGAAGAACATGCAAAATTGACAGCATCGAGCACTACAAAACCATGCCTCATAATTCAGCAGATGTGTAGTAATTAACTTAGGCCTAATTGGCATGATTGGATGGGCATGCCCCTTTGATTAAAAAAAAAAAAAGAAATATGGCGCACTTTAAATGATGTGGATCATCATCATCATCAAAAGAAAAAGAGACAGAGCACAATACAAATACAAATAGGTCAAAAGTAACCAAAAAATAAAATAAAGTAAAGGGAATGTTATAAAATTGATTAATAAAAAAAAACGTTTATTCTTTTTTCTACTTACAGGACTGGTACGATAATAGGTTGACATGGGACCCAAATGATTATGGTGGCATTGGATCTTTTACAGTCAACATTGATCAAACATGGTCGCCAAAAATTTACCTCCATAATTCGTAAGTTTATTGTGTAAAATGAGTAAGATACATCGTATTGTTGTAGTAGTTATAGTTACTGTAACAAATGCAATTATAATTTATAGTCTCCGGCAGCCCTCCAATATATTGATGTTTTTATGAAAGAGAATATATACGAGGGAAATCAAATCAAATAGACAATTTCGGCGCAAAAATTGAAGTTGGTAATTAATATAAATATTTGATGAAGAGGATAGTGTCACGTACATCAATCAATCATTTCAATCATGCTGCAACGCTCTTGGTGATATTTAGTCCATGCAAGTTTGATTTCATTTTATTTGTTCTCGAATCAATATGGTGTAATTAAGTCACGAAAAGTCCAATCCATTAACCTGGATTCAAGTACTTTCGTATTGTTTGAGACCAGGATTACCTTTAATTAATGCAACACTCAAATGGCTCGTACACTGGAAAAACGTAAAATGTGCGACACCCAGCTGGTGTTAAACTTTTGGTGTTAGATTTTGGAATTAGATTGCTATCTCTGTAACACCACGTCTTGGTGTCAATACAAAATCTGAAAAACCATTTTGTTAAAATTTTTGCAGAAAACTAATATCATTTGATATGTTTTAATTATAGATATCATGAACAAAAATATAACAGCAAATTAAACGCCGAAAGCTGGTGTTATGTAACCCCGACCCAAAATCTATTTAACACCTGTGGTTATTGTGGATTAGACTATAATACAAATAAACCATATGAGCTGTATTCTTTGTTTATAGGCCGACGCCAATTAACTAATTTTATCATACTTACCGTCATGAACTTTCGATGCAATAATGATGTTAATTAGGATTATTTGAAAGGTGCGCAAATAATGGGAGATGGGGTGAGTACGCAAATGCACCAAAATGTCAACCAAAATTAACGGCAATTTGAGAGTGGCAACATTGACGATTTTCGTTGACAAGCCCAAGGTGAGGGTTAAAAAAGGAAAGAAAACAAAAAATTATTAATACAAACATACGAAGTGAAGCGCATAATAATGCAAACCAAAATGAAAAGGCCAACATTATTATTTGCAAACCTAACATGCTGTGAGCATGGTGAAAGTACCCTTGTTATGTCATAAAAAGTATATAGCCACGTGATTTGTTTTAACTTCTAATAAATAAAAAGAAACACCTGCTAACATTAATACAGATTTCAACTTCACAACAATTAAAGTCTTTTGGATGATGTGTCAAGAATAATCATACCGTATTTTTTATTATTTTTTTTTTGCTTTTGTTTTTGTTTTTGTTTTTGTTTTTGTTTGTGTGTTGTTGTTTTTTTGTTTTTTTTTTACAAATCGGGGGGTGGGGAGCGGGGCTCTTGACCTATACTTTGCCTAGCACCGTCACTAGTTTATCTTGCAAATGCAATTTAATATCCTGAGTATCTAAGTAGAGAATCAAAAGAGAAAAAATTGCTGTATTTCAGAATCCGAATATTGAGTTGATGCCTGATAATGCACAAATGTAAAATGCAGTTATAGGCTTTTCATTTCCAAGCTTTGTCAGTGACGGATCAAGGTGGGCGAAGCCCTCCCTCCCCCCCCCCCTTATAATCTGAAAACCGCTCATTGACTGTAGGGGAGACCGGTATGGAAGTTACACGGGTCAGTTGTTACAGTTCTCAGTGTGCTAAGTGGAACAAGAGGGATGTGCTAACTGGCATCTATATGAATCACTACACATAGCTGTGAATGAACTGCCGTCGTGAGGTTTCTCCGTTGTTTTAAATTAAAAAGTAATCAACAAAAACCATTTTTTAACAGTTCAAAGTAAATTTTGACAAAAATGAAATTTGTAATAGTCTTACAAACTGAAGTGCACATAGAAGTCTGGTATTGTAAATAAGTAACTGTATGTCACTATATAGCCCTAAGCCATGCCCTGTAATTCTGCCTGATGAATGTGCTTACAGTTGATTTCTGTGTGTAAAATCACTCCATGGGGTAGGTGTTACAACAACCTACCCCATGTTGATGTAACATATACCCCAATTACATTACATATGTAAATTACATTTTGTCTCAATTTCAGGTGTAAATATTTTTTTTTATAATATTACTTTTGTCTATTCTAGAGCCTACTTGATCTACTGTTAACGATGTCAAGAAACTGGAAAGTTGAAATTAAAGTATGGTATAAGAGATTTACACATTGTCAACTTACCCCGTATGTTTACAGATTGTAACAATTGACCCCGTATGGTGTAACAACCTATATGGGGTAGGTTGTTACAAAAATAATGTCTTCACTAATTAAGCTGTAGTTAATTAGTGTTTACATGTTTTCAAGTTTTATATTCCTCAGGTTTTAGCCAACATAATAGGCTAACTACAGACCCAATATGGAGTGCGTGAGTTCTTTCATTAGAATTATCTGGCCCAAAATGTGAATTTTGTAACGTCCATACCCGGTCTCCCCTACCTGTCAAGATCGGAAAATTTCGGCGCCCCCTCCCATTTTTTAAATCCTGGATCCGCCTTTGATGAAGCGCCTGCAGGCTCTAATGTACACTGTTGCTCATAAAGGTTGGATATTTTTTATGTTATCCAGCAACATCTTTTTGCTCCGGCTTTAATTTCTTACAAATTTTCGTCCCCACTTTCATTTTCGGGGCCTTGGCTATATCTTGGACGTTCCCCCAACCATTCCCGGGTATTGAAAAAAAAAAAAGTTTGTCAACCCCGACAACGCCCATTTTTGTCATGTTTCTCATTTTGGGCCCCCTTTTTTGTTCACCCGCCAGCTGACCAAGGCCCCTCAGTCCTACCTCCACGAATTGCGAATGACGTATACACTGTTAGAAAAAATTAAACAAGTAAAATCTTAAACAACTGCGTGTTAACCGGTGAATCGCACAGCGTTGTTTAGGAATTAAACAACCTGTCGTTGTTTAAAACGTTAACACTCTTGTTGTTTAAAAGTTTAAAAAACCGGTTGTTTAATGGTTGTTTGAAATATCAACAGTGTTGTTTAATGCTTCTCTCCAAAAATAAAAACGCTCCAATTTTTGGTTAAGGGTTGTTTTACGATCAGGGTACACCGTTTTGTCTCACTGGACCCCCCAAAAAAGTTGTTTTGTTTTCCCTCAATTTTTGTGTATGTGTTCTAGACAAGTAAAATTATATTGTTTTTAAATTTTAATCCATGAGGTCACCAACTTATTTTTCTATAGGGGTTCAAATTTTTTATTACACGTAAAGTCAATTGCTTCATTTTTCGGAGAGGACGTTTTTGACAGAACGTGATTTGACAACATTGTAACGTGAACTGTCTGAAAAATAAATGGATGTGGGTGAAGTAAACAATTTAAGTTTGTGGCATATAAATAAGTGTTCTTACAGACAAAAACATTGTTCATCAAGTGATGTCTAACTATGCGTAAAACCACCGATTTCGGAGAGGACATTTTTTGACAGAATTGGCACCTCATTTTTGGTTAATGGCCACAACAAATCAAATTAACTCTAGCTTCTAGGGTTTTTCAATTTTTAAACAATCGCATTTCAGTAGTCAATTCTGATTGGAAAATCAAGCTGAATGATTGCTAATAATCAAGATGCGCAGGCTCAAAATCAGAAAAAATAAAATGAGACAGTAATTTTGCCCTAAAATGCCATATAATGGTCTATTTTTAGAAGTAAATGTGTATTTCAATAATTTATTGTTCTCTTGTAGGTTGCTCTAACAGTGCCCAACAGCTTGCCATGGTAGATTTGATATTACCATACCTCTATTTCTTTTTATAGTGCACAGAAGGCCATTTTTTGACGGTGTACCCTGATCGTAAAACAACCCTTAACGAAGCCGGGTATTGAACTCACGACCTTTCGATGATAAGACAGACGCTCTATCCACTGAGCCAACACATCTGTATACACGTATCTAATGTGTGAGGCATAACTCCTTCGCCATGATTAAAATGTTTCGCTGATTTTCCTTGCATATAACGAGTGATGCCATTAGCTCATGACTATCACGTGACATTTGCCTCGGCCTGTTTAAACAAAACTGTTTAATATCTAAACTCTAATCTCTAAACAGGTCTTTTTTAAAGGCTATAAGACCTCGCTTTTCCGGTTTTAAACAACAATGTTTTAATATTAAACAAGAATGTTTAACTTTTAAACCAACATTTTTTTAAACAGCGAAATTTTTAAACCGCGTTCTAACAGTGTATAATAGGGTTGTTATTGTTCTTTAAGTTAAATCTAGGTTTATGGTCACAGACTTAGATTTATTGTCTAGGGGAAGGGTCAAAATTTCGTTTCTTGCTTAAAATTGATTTTATTCATTTTTTAAAAGGTGGAAATTTCTATCTTCCCAAAAATGTATTGTAGAATCTCAGGCAAACATAAATCATACAGTGAAAAAAGACTATGATCACCATTTAAAACCTTGTCATTAAGGCTGAAACAAATTTTATGGGAAAATGATGATAATTAAGTATTCATGGTTGTTTTTTATTTTCTTTGTTTTGACCATAAAGATATACATATACATGTATATTTCAAATTTTCATTGATCTCACTTTTTACTTCAACCCCCCTAGACAAGAGACCAAAGCCTGTCATCGTAAACTTTGATTTAACGTAAAGAACAATGACACCCCTTTACTTTACAGTGTCCCGATAAGTGAAAGCAGGGACAAACAACTTCAAGAAATTAAAAGCAGGAGCAAAAAGATGTTTTGCTGGAGCACACAAAAAATATCCAACCTATATGAGCAAAGGTTTAGGTGCGCGGATATGAAAAATATGCAAAGGCCAGAAAGATTTTAATATAACCGCCATAATATCATTAATAATCCAAAGCAATCTACCAATTATTGATTGTATGGGCACACTTTGGTTGTACATGAGGGTGAGTCATAAAAAACCCCTCGAATTCAATGCGGACAAAACTTTTAGTCACCAGCAATGAAATTGTAATGAAATAAAAGTAGATTTCTTTAGCTTTTAAATTTTCAACGATGCCTTGTTTATCCATTATTAATATTAGGGTCACGTAACACTGAACACCATTGTCTAGAAGTTATTGTAAAATTGGTTTAGGTTTTTTTTTTTTTTTTTTTTTTTTTTGTTGTAATAATTTGTGCTTGTTGTTGATGTTGCTGTTTTGTTTTTGTGTGTACTTGAGATTCATGTTGCATGGCATAGGCCTATTATATATACGAACATTAAAAAATAACCAACGTATCATCGAAAATCTAAAAACAGGATTACAAAATTGCTGTTAAACAAAGTTGGGCTTCGAGGTTTTTTCTGACACACCCAGTACAAAAGCCTTACACATCCATGCATTTCGAAAAAAGGATATTTTTATTGAATGAAATCCAATCCAATCTAATATAAATTTAGTTGATCGCGAATAGGAAACCTTGTGACTGTATATATACAAAGCACTTTGCAATCATGTGACAAATTATATTAAACTGCCAATTTTGCTATAGACGTATACTACCAGTACAATCATAATTATTTTTCATTGAATAGATAGAGAGCTAATGGTGGATAGAAGCCGTTTTTTTTTTTAAATATAGATAATAAAGATTCAGAGGTGCGAAAGCTTGAAGGGGAAGTTCTGGGAAATTTTCAATTTTTAAAATTTGCAGTCAATGAGTAGTTTTCAAGAATTAGGGGAATGCGCCCCCATCCCCTTCCCTTGCACCCCACCTGGATCCACCCTTGATGGCTTACGCTAATATATTTATGATCGAATTTCAGTCTCAATTTATTGTGTTCAATTTCAATTATATTAATATTCAAGCTCTTTATAATCATTTTATACAATCTGATTACCTTGAACTCAGTCCATATTTATTTCATGTGTGATAATGAACAGTGTACTTGACAAGCCTGAGAATCCCATTCAACATGACGTCAGCCAGACTTATATAACCTTCGATGGGAGAGTGCATCTCGAATCACCATTGTTACATCATACGTCATGTGATTTAAAACTTGAAAAGTTTCCTTTCGACGAACAAGAATGCTGGTAAGGATGGCTTTCATCCATTATATAATTTATTAGAATAACATGAATAATATAAAAAGATAATTATGGTCATACGTGTAGATACAAAATGATGTTTTTGACATAAGATTATTACATAACATTATGATAATATAGGTTTTAACGGTCAATTTCAAACTACGTTCAATCTACGTTCAATTTGACATTTCTTTCAATCGATTTCGTCGGCAATGTGATTGCGATTAAAAATTTGCAATCGAATTCGTTTATGAACAGCCAAAATGAAACACCGTTCAATCCAATTGAAATTTGTGCCGATCAATTTAATTTTGTGAGCAGTCGTATTCTACAATGGTCGCTCAAATTTGTCCACCCATGCACATTGACGAAATCCATTGCTTATAAACAGTTTTGATTGCACAAGAACGAAATTTAGAGCACATTAATGAATATGAAAGAACAAGAAACGAAATCGCTTGCTCTACATGCTCTAAGCGTTAATTTTCATGACCACATTAAGATCTTTACCTCGTCACTGGTATTTATCCGATAGGAATTCATTGCATTACCCAATTTGGAGTGGGGGGGGGGGATGATGGGGGGGGGTATCGAAATACGACAATGAAAGTGGCACGTACGGATGTTTTCTGAATAGCCTGTATGTTGAAGTGAGTGGATTAGAACAAAAAATCAAAATGATATCCGATGCGTTTATGCCCAGTAGGGCCCTGCATCGTTTACATCCAGATCCAGATCCAGATTAAGATCCGGTGGCGGATCCAGGCGGTGGCGCAGGGGACGCGCGCCCCTATATTTTGACAGCCATTCATTTACTGTGTTAAAATCGGAAAATGTCGGCGGTCCCCCCTATCGGGCCTGGCGCCCCCCCCCCCTCCATCCTGAAATCCTAGATCCGCCACTGAGATGAGATCATTATCATCATCACTATCATCACCATCTTCATCATCATCGTTAGGCCTACATCATTATTGTCTTCGTCATCGTTCATCGTTCTCATTTTTGTTATTATCGTTATCGTCGTCGTCGTTGATATCACAATCATCATAATAATTTTCATCATTAATCATCATCATCATCATCATCATCATCATACTCATCATCACCAACATCCTCATCTGCATCATCATCATACTCATCATCATCATTATCATCATCATCATCATCACCACCATCATCACCACCTTATCATCATCTTTATGGTTGTCATCGTTTTAATTGATTTCACCTTTTCTAAAGGCTGGTGTTCACAACTCAGAACATCCCTATGCACCTGGTTCGTGTCGATTCGAAATCAGTTATAACCTTCGAAACCAACATCAGCTCCGAATGGGACATCATCGGTACCTCCACCAAATCTCGCTTGGTCCATATACCCGGCAACCTTACTTACGAACTGACTGAGCTGGGGATGACACTGAAGCGCCTGCCTAGGTTCTACGTCCATAATGTCACAGCTCCCATCGCTTTCATTAGCTGGCTGGCAATCATCGTTTTCTTCATTCCCGCCAAGGGAGGAGAGCGTCTTTCGGCATCCATCTCACTTGTTCTGGGGCTGACGGTGTTTCAGATCGTCATCACGGACAACATGCCGAAAAATTCACGCGGTAATGAATAATTGTTTATTTGATTGATTGAGAGAATATCATAATTATTTTGATGTCGTTCTATTGAAGAATGACTCAGTCGGTAATAGTGCATGGTAACGGGGCGGGGGGGGGGGGGGAGGTGTGGATGACGGGCCACGGCCCTTGCCCCAAAGACTTAATGACTTCAAGCCCCCCCCCCCCCCCGCCGCCCCGTAGCAAAACAGGGCCCAAATGTTCGTGACAAACTTCCTTTTTCCCAACTTTGTAATGCGGTTAGAAGCATAAAATTATGAATCACACTATAAAATGTTTATCATTATTAATTATTTTCATATATAAGTGGATAGGACAGAGAAAATTTCCTCTTAGCGCCCCCATCTCTCCCACCCCCCCCCCCCAAAAAAAAAAAAAAAAAAAAAAAAAAAAAAAAAAATCACGCCTGTCCTTATGAAGAGCGTGGCATTTTCTTTTATACAAGTCCGTACTTATGGAGCCCTATATCACCTGATAACTTCTTGTCCCCCTCCCTTCATTTTTATAAGATAAAGTTTAGACTAAACACATTGTCTGTATGTTTCTACAGGGGAACCTGCCATTGTTATCAAATACGTGAGCGATTGCTTTATCGTCGCAATAGCCGTGGTGATCATGTCAGCAATCGTCATCAACCTCAGTCACCGGCAAGGCTGCATCCGTAATCAGTTCATCCGAACCATCTTCTTCGATTTCATGGGACCACTGTGTCTAGTGGTTGTTGGTGGGGGAGCTGGGTGCGGCACGAAGAAAGCCCCGGGTTCGAACCCCGGTGAGGGCTGCCAAGCAGGAGACTTCGAGATGAAGAATACTGGAGGTAGGTCTTTTCTTATTTGTCACGAGATGGGTTTGAGACAGAGACGTCGGAAGGCTCCGAGGAGACAAAGGATTACAGGAACCATTTTTAAAACACAATCACTTGCCCTTCCAATCTTTTGTCTTTGTATAAATAGAGCTTTCCGATGCCTGTGCATGGTTTGAGACGGGTATGGAACTAGTCGCGGAGACGTCTCAGAGACGTTAACCGATCTCCGAGGTATCTCATATGACTTCCCGACGTCTCATGAGTTATGGGAAAATGAAAAATCCCCGCATGTTCATATCTATGACATGTTTCCGTCTCGGAGACGTCTCTGAGATGTGTGATACATTTAGTCTGTGAAAAGAAATTGAAGAACTATAAGCTATTTCATTTTCATTATTGGTATACATGTAGGACCAATAAGCAATATTTACATTGATAAGTTACATAATAATTATATATAATTTGCTAAGCAGGTTTTTTTCCCCCACAATAAAAAAAAACTTTATAAGCAAAACTTTATTACTTGGATGTTGATGTAATAATGTTGCATAAGATTTGTTATAATAGTAACTTTGCCATCAATCTGTCAATGGTTAATTTCATGAAATACTGCATTTTGATTGACTGTTTACCAAGGTTACCGTGGTAGTTATCATTGATTGCTTACTATGATAACGGCACCCTATACACTTTCTAATTTTGTTGGAAGAGAAGAATAATTTGATTGCTATATTCTAGAATCCAACACCAGGCCTTTTTATGAATCACTTACAATTATGTTTGATTATCAAAAGATATGTGCTTTTATTTTGTTCGCCTCTTCTAGGAAAGGCAAAGTTGACTGACAGTCAAGAATTGCCACCAATGGCTTGGGTTAATCCACAATCAGCAAGCGGATTCAACGAGCAAGCACAATCCGAGGTAAAATATCAAATTTTGAATTTAAAACCGTTTATATTATAGACCTACTTCCCTGTTTTCAATTAAAATACATGCCTCCATTTAAATGGCAACTGATGATCTTAGGCCTAATTTTTTATGTTGAGGAAGTGTCACAGCGAACTAATGATTATGTCAGTTCTTTTTTTTTAAGAACTACTAAAAAGAATAATCGCAGGAATTGTGTTTGTTACATTTAATTCCTTTTATACAAATGATCATAACCTCCCTGAAATCCGTCGTTTTGATTTCCGAGGGTGGTATCTCACTTCGCGGAGACGTCTCCGCGACGGAATCGTTTCCACGACGGATAAAAAGTATTAGAGACGTCTCCGATAATTTATTCCGTCGTGGAGACGTATCTAAGACGTCTCCGCGACAATAATAATAATAATAAAAAAAAACTCTCTCAAAGCAGTTTCAATGAACCGTCTCCGGATAAGTTTCAAAACCGTTTCCAAGACAGTATAGTTTCAAAACCGTTTCAAAGTAGTCCCAAATCCGTCTCAAAGTAGTTTCAAAGTAGTTTCCGCGAAGTGAGATACCACCCAAACCAATAAATGGTAAAAGGTCTTTTTGAAAAGAGCTCACAAGATTCTAACTCGATAAAAAATAACCCGTGGTTAAACGAAAATGCCCAGATACTGTGCTTAGTCGTATTTATCTTAGTAAAGGTTGAGATGACATAATCTGTGGATTAAATTACTAATAAGAATTGGCCGATACATTTATTAACTCGATAAAAAGAATATTACTCTCAAAAAGAAGATTATAATAATCGATTAAATTAAAACTAAGAATAAAAAAATATAAAAAACTAGCACAAACTAACATTAAACTTGAATAAATACTTTTCTTTTTTCTCTTTCTTTTTCTGCAGATATCCAAGGCGATGGTGGTCCCTGATTTTGAGATGATTGCCAAAATCATGGATCGGATCTTCATGATTGCTACTTTCGTCACACTGACCACCATCTCTTTCTTATATCTGATCGGATAGGCCTGTTGGAAAACGATCTGATTAGAGAACTTAGGTCAAACGTCAAGGGTCACAGAGGCTAAATTATGAAATTTAATGGTGGTATTTCACTTAGCGGAAACTACTTTGAGACGGATTCGAAACTTCTTTGAGACGGTTTTGTAACGGCTTGGAGACGGTTTTGAAACCTGTCGCGGAGACGGTTTTGAAACCTGTCGCGGAGACGTCTTCGAGACGTCTCCTCAGTCCCCGCGAGGTTTCATGAATCGCGGGAAACTACTTACGGATTTTGGGACTTCTTTGAGACGGTTTTGAAAATTGTCGCGGAGACATCGTGGACACGTCTCTAATACTTTTTATCCTTCGCGGAGACGTCTCCGCGAATTGAGATACCACCTAAAGGTGATGGCCTCATATTTGGCGGTTATAGCTCATCGTTCTCATCGATGTTCGTTTGTCCGTGCATTTTACTTCGCTGAGACGTCTCCGCGACTCGGATACGCTACTCAGAGACGTCTCCGACGGTCGCGGAAACGTCATTATGGACGTCTCCGCGACTATAGTTTCAAATCCGTCTCAAACCTAAGCCCCCAAATGAAAAGGGGTTTCTAAGTTCGATATAGGTTCGCAAGTTGTAAACAGTAAATAAAGTAGGAAATGTGCGGACTCTATTTTGTTTTAAAACCACTTCCGATTTACCTCTTCAATATTCGATAAGACTAACGAACCTCGGGAACAACGGGCACCCATGATCACGATAAGTAGCCTATACAGTGCGTCCCAGATAAAAGTATACCCAACTTTGAGAGCCTCATATTAAAATTGTATAACTCATTAGTAGTTAATTTTAATTTCTTGACATAGAGTAACTCATATTCTATCTAATGATACCAAAATCATACCGATATTGTCATGGATGACTAAACACTCGAGTGTTTAAAAACATTGGTCAAAAGTGATCTGTACCAAGTTGTCTGAGAAGCAGATCATTCATTGTTTGTTTGAGGTCAGCCTTCCTGAGTCCAATCATTAGGCACAAAGGATTACTTGATCTTTTGAAATGCAAGGGCTGCTTTTGCTCAAACTTGGGACAGGGCACTTTTTACGCGTGTTTTTTTAAAGCCCAACTGCTTAGTCATTTCTGTAACAACACAGGTATAATTGAAAAGAATATGAGTTGCTCTTTATCATGATATACATTGTGTTTTTAAAAAAAGGTAATCGAAGTTCAAAGGTCATTCATTTAAAACATATATGGTTTATTTTTGTGATTTGTTTACTAAAATACTAAGTAACTCATCAGCTTTAATTTGAGACATTACTTATGTCCAAACTGTAATGGGTCACAGAGTTTAGGTCCTTTGAAGGTGATACGTACTAAACCCATTTTTTCCAAGTTTTTCGTTTTTAGTGTATGAAACCAACTTTTTATAAATTTTTGGTTTCATAGTTTTGGGGGTTTTGTCACATAAAGTTTCAATGAAATGCGATTTCATTTGTCAAAGGACCTATCTCAATGGCAATGAGAGGGGTTCGCAATTATGAGTCTCTTGAGTCGTGGAGACGTCGTGGTGACATCTCCTGAGACTTCAGGGCGTCGAGGGAAAATGGAAAAAGTCAAACATGTTTAAGACGCCAGCAAGTAAAAATTATTAGCCCGTTCGATTTCTTTTAATCGTTAGCAAGTTCCGACAACGTCTCTGCGACGTCGTGGATACTTAAGGGACGTCGCGGCAACCGTCCGCAAAGATGCCTCAGAGACTTGCTCGCGTATTAAAGAAGTCTACTAAAAGATTGGACATGTTTGACATTTTGTTTGATTTTTCTCGCGACTTCTTGCAAAATCAAGAGACGTCGCGGCGACCGCTCCGAGACTCCAGAGACTCATGCATAATCGAAAACCCATGTCATTGCCAGTGAGATAGGTCCTTTGACAAATGAGATTGCATTTCATTGAAACTTTGTGTGACAAAATCCCCAAAACTATGAAACCAACATTTTATTAAAAGTTGGCTTCATACCCTAAAAACGAAAAACTTGGAAAAATGGGTTTTGTACCTATCATCTTCAAAGGACCCTAACTCTGTGACCCATTACAGTTTGGACGTACGCAATGTCTCAAATTAAAGCTAATGAGTTACTTAGTATTTTAGTAATCAAATCACAAAAATAAACCATATACTTATGAAATGAATGACCTTTGAACTTCGATTACCTTTTTTTAGGAACACACTGTATATTTCAAGGTCACACAAGCTATAATATTTTAATATGCGGCTCTCAAAGTTGGGTATACTTTTTTTTCTGGGACGCACTGTATATCAGAGGCGGTAGAGGAGGGGGGGGGTAGAATTGGAATTTCAGGTTTTTAATAAATAAATTATTGTTCCATCAATTTCCCCCCGTAAAATTCATGCACACGGGGGGGGGGGGTGATTAGGTGTTAGAATTCTAAGAAGGTCGGGGTACTTGGATCGGTCAATCGGATCCATCATCCATCAAGAACTTTTGTACCATTTTATTTATTATTATTATTTTTTTTTTTTTAATGGAGGAGGGCCGGGCGGGCTCGGTGGGTCGTGGATCCGCGCATGCCCATATCTTCATTATAGACAACCACTTGTCAACAGGAATGCAACTCAAGGTTTTTGAAACCGGGTGGAGGTTCCTGTCTCTTTATAAACGCCTGGGGTGATGTTCAAAATTTTCCTGCCTTCGGCCCTCATGAAGAGTACCATATATTAGATATAGGGGTAGGCTAAGGTCGTTTGGTCGGCACCAAAGAAAATTTGATAAGCAAAAAAAACAAAAACATTTTATCCACTTTTTTTTTTTTTTTTTTTTTTTTTGTTAAAGCGGACCCCTGTCGCCAGCGGGGCGCGGGGTTCGTTCGAACCCCCCGAACCCCCCCCCCTGCGTTACGGGCCTGAATCACCCCCCTGGTTTTGTGAATAGGCCTACCAACTTTCTACTTTTGCTAGACAGTATGCGTATCAATTATGAATAATGATGTATCCTATTGTACTTGTATATTGAAATTGTTGTTTTAAATTGATTTTGTTTTTATTTCGTGTATTCTATACGATTAAAATTGAGTAGGCCCTAACGTAATTCTCGGAACCCAATGTTCTTTAATAAATGATAATTATTATTTGCTTCAATTAATTTATGTATGTTTATTGGTTATCATTGTCTTTTATCCCGAGGCTCTCCGTCATGATGAGAGAAAAGAGAGAGATAGGGGGAGAGAGAGAGATATGATGTGAGATGATCATGAGTCATTAAGATAGACAATGGGGTCTTGAAGAGTAGTTGAAGAAAGTGAGGGGAGGGAGTGGTCATTCATTGGAGCTGGGCGTGAACCGCAATTCAGCGCATGCACGTAAAATGATATGCACGTACGTACGAAAATCCAACAACTTTTGTGTGCGCGTTAAAAAATAACGCGTGCACGTATTACTTCGGCCCACCAACAAATCGACCAACCCCAAATTAATACGGCGAATAGATATGTAATTTAGTAATTTAGTAATTTGGTTGTTGTTGTTGTGTGTTTTTTTTTTTCGGTGGCCGGAGCAAAAGAAGAGCGAAGCGTTGTCGGCTGAAAGGTAGGTGGTGAATGGGAAAAGTCTTTGTCTAAACTTCTAGATACACAATAATGAGCGGTCAAATTAGAGTGAGAATAATAATTTCTTGCTCTTTCATTAGCTTTCATAAAGGTCAACTTATAAAGGCTTGGACCAGATATATAGGGGAGACCGGGTGAACTGGGACGCGGAAGAAGTGGGACACCTCCTAACTAGAAAAGTTGTCAACCGATCAGCTTACTTGTCTTATCCCCTGATAGGCATGTGGTATCAGAGTAAACGTACATGGAAACAACAGTGCAAGAACTCTGCTGTTGAGTATAATTTTGAAAAAAAATAAAAAAATCACACTGTCCCAGTTTACCCCAACACACACTGGCTATGGTGGATGACTGATTCATGATTACGTAAAAGTAAGGGCATTCAATAGCGTGCCATTTTATTGATGGACATTTTGAACGTGGTTAAATTCTTTTTCGATATGTCTATTTGATGAAAATATTCTGGGGGCATATATCCATTTGATATCTCGTAAGTCATAAATACATATATACACACACTCACATTCCCACTAACACACACACACACACCCACACCCACACACACACACACACACACATACACACACACACACGGTACCCCAGCCAATGTCCCACTTCTCCCTGTTCAGAAGCTTTTATAAAAATCCATGATTACACAAATATGAGACTTGCAGCAAAATGAATCATGTGGCCTGGCATCGGTAGTATTATAGGTCCAAATTCCCAATTCTGAATATTAGAAAAGTTATAAGAGAAAATTCATCAACTTGTAATTTTTGTCCCACTTCACCCCGGTCTCCCCTATATAAAGAAAGAAAGAAAAAAAATCCTATAGGTTTAAGAAAAATAATTTGTTGTATTAAACGTTAACATTAACGTGGTAAACAAACGCATACAATATTGTATAGAATGTCTATGGCCTTCGTATCGAGATGAGAACCATAGGCCTTTATAATTGAAGTGACGTAAAAAGATCTGAAACAAAGGATAGTATTTAGCACATGCCTCTATTATTATTATCATTATTATATATCTAGGTTGGATTCTTTTACCGTTTCCACTAGCACTCTAGTGTCAAACACTTTGTGAGACATAAAATAAAGATTTTCTTTCTTTATATAAAGAGACAGCATAAGAAAGGGGGGGGTCTGACTGCGGGTATACGCCGTTATTATCTTTGATTATCACTTGCCAAAGTGACCTCTGTTTGAGCCCCCCCCCAAAAAAAAAAAAAAAAAAAAAAAGAGTAATATAAAATACAAATAAATAAAATAAATAAATAAATAAATAAATAAATAAAAAAATAAAAAAAAATAAGAAATAAATAAATAAATAATAATAAATAAATAAAAATTATAATAATAAGAGTTAATTTATTCGTGTATTGTAAATTGACGTTTGTTTTTAAAGTTACTTTTAGGATTACTTTTAGAAAATATTATTTTCTTCCATAAACATTATTATTACACGTTAATAACATTTTACTCGATACTGACTTAGCTTTTCAGAGATCAGAGGGAGAGGGGGGGGGTCCTTATATCTCTGCTGCAGAACGTCCGATCTAAATTGCCGCTCATTGCCATTGAAATGTTTATCATAGGTATGATTCTGCTCGCGTTATAAAATAAAACACCTGGCTGATAACGAGGAGACTGGGGATCTACTTGTTTTCAAGTCTCTTTATGAAAAGTTGCCCTTCATTTTTATGAAATTTCTGCTCATAATTCGTGTTCGTACCAGTAGCCTTATGGATCAATGCTTACAATCAAGCAATTTTGATATTCATTTTGTATGTATCTGTTTCGGTGGGGTGGAGTAAAATTAATTTTACTCCACCCCTCCGAAACCATATTTGTTTAAACTCTTCCTTTGCTCATATGAAACATCCTAAACAGTATTTTGACGGGAAAAAATAAATGCACCGAAAATGTGTGGGTCGAGAGATGTAGGGGCGATTGTTAGGGTGCTGAACTGCACGCGCGCGCGCACGTACAACGAAATCTAACTACTTTGAATTAACCTGTTTCACATGCATGCATATTGTAATGATATGTTGTAAAAAGTTATTAATCTGAATCCTTTGTGGACCTTGTTTACTGGATAATCTAAGGGAATAATCAATCATCATGAACGGAGAAGAAGCAGAGAATGTGGAGCAGTTGGAACACATGAAAATTGAGGACGGCGAACCTCAAGCTGAAGACGAAGTAGAAGAAGAGGCCGAAGTCGAAGAAGATGCGACGAATGAAAATGAAGCTGTCGATGCAAATGGCAATGGCGATGCCGATGGTGTGGCGGAGGAGGCACCTGAGCCTGAGGCTGAGCAAGAGGAAGACTCGGGAGACCAGCCCGTTACTCTTTACATCAAGGTATTATTAATGAAACAAAGATCTAACTTAGGAATATCTTTTTCGTAGAATTTAGAGTCATGGCTAGCAAAAATTAAACAATGTTTACAACATCGTAGATATCTTTAACTTTTATTAAATTTGCATTTGATTTCATTTTCAATGACATTTTTCATTGTGGTTGCAAACATTTTGATGTCGATTTAATTTTTGGAAAAGTTATTTCCATTGTCTAACGTCAGTGACACCGACATTGTCGATCTGGCATTAAATTAGCAGATTATGACATCATTTTATTAGGCTAAGTCAAAATTGGTAATTTTTTGTGTTAATGATCTAACATTAGATCTAACTGTTACTTGTTAGGCCTAACGTTAGACCAATTATGATTGACCATGCATAAGTCTAACTTTCGCATGCCAAAATCTGAGCAAGAGAAATCAGACTAGAATGGAAGTCTAACGTTAAATCTAAATTTCTAGATTTAGACCAAGAACAGTATAGGTCTAGATATCTAGATCTAGATTTTCTAGGCCTAGATCTAATTGTATTTTAAACAAAAATTGTCAATTTCTAAGAAAAAGAATGTGTCGCATCTCTATCCTGTGACTTAAGTTCACATGCAGGGCTTTACATGATCAATCATGATTGATTATGCCATCAATGATGGCATCATGCCATGGACAACATCAAAAACAAAACCATGAACACATGAATTGATGTTTTATTTATTAAATACATTAGCTGTTCAGGGCCCTTTTGCATAAAGTTGCTTTTGAACGCCACAAGAAAAGAAATCCAAACAAACAGAAGTCTCAAATACCCGATCCCATTTTGAATTTCCCAGAGGGAGTAATCAGCGAGTGTATCCAATGAAAAATTGTGCTTTACATATTTTACATAATTAATAAATAAGTTTACAGGTACAATGTATTCATTTCATAATGAAAAGTATTGTACTTTTCATTATGAAATTATAATTCAGAACTGGATATTAAAGCTTTCATGCCTCATAATGTACACATTTTTACCACTAAACAAAAAAAAAAAACAAAAAAAAAATGTAATATAGATCGCTGTGCTGCACGAGTGCACGCGATACATTTGTAGAATAAGAAATGATAAGCGTGGTTGAAGTTGTGGGGGGGGGGATGGGGAACAAATTCTAAGGGAGTTACAAAATGTACCCCATTCGTTGTACATGTACATAAGAAACTTTTTTTTTTTAATGAAATGAAGAAACTCCTACAATTATTCTTTATAATTTCAGTTCAAAGAAATTTCATGAGGGCAATTTCATAGTTTTGTTTTTAACTCTTTGGTATGCTGTACTCTAAGGATGGCTTGAAGACGCTTTGATATTATTTTTCAGTTATGTATGTAATAAACTACTTAAAATTTAATATCAAATAGCATTTTTCATGAGACATGTTTCAGTAAGTTTTCAGGAACTTAAATTTTGGTTAGTTTACAAGTTCATGTACATTACCAAAAGTTGACCTGGTTTTAGGGGAACAGACTTTGTTCCATAATTTCTTCAAGCTATGTTCCACTAAAACAAACCGTGACATTCATGTTTTCACTGATGAACTGGCAAGTCACATGAGATAAGCTTGGTATTTTTGTATAGAAACAACAGACACATGGTTAGTAATGTTACATTTTGTTCTGTATTATTCCGGAGGTCTTTTCACACCCTTGTAATCAAATAAATATCCCATGGCATCTGAAAATGGAAATTTATTCATCTTTTCACTTTACCGGTAAGTGAAATTTGTGAGAATAAATATTTAAAAAGCCTTGTATAATTTGCATTTTAGTGGAATTTGTTGTCCCCAGTCCCACATGTACAATTTTAATGATGGTTTGAGATCTTGAAGTCCATGAAAATTGTTATTTTTTAATTGAATTTGAAAGACTTTTGTCATTTACATACATTTTTATTTTTGTATGAAGTCCACATATGGCATTAATTGGTATCAATTGGTATTATTCTCCTTTTTTAAACATAAGATGGACCTTTTTTTTTTTTTTTTTTTTTTTTTTTTTTATATCAGGGTTTAATTTAAGTTTAAAAAGTTATGGCCGACTTTAAAATCTGATACCAATTTTACTATGATTTAGATAAGGGCATACAACACAATAGAGGCTGGTATGACATGAAAGTGAAAATGATTTTCTTTAAGTTCAGAGACCTTTTTATTCATTGTTTTATAAACATGTAAGGCATAAATTTGGTTGGTGATCGAAAAGTGAAGACAAGTACATGGTACATGTACGAGGCAGATTAAAAAAAAAATGTATGCCTCCGCCACCGAAGGTGGTGCCGGAGGCATCATGTTTTCGGGTTGTCCATCCGTCCGTCCGTCCGTCCGTCTGTACGTCTGTACGTCCGTCCGTACGTTCCACTTGCTCGTTATCACGATATCTCAAGAACCACTTGAGATATCAACTTCAAACTTGGGGATAGTATGTACCACCATAGGAAGATGATCTGTTAAGATTTTGGATTATGTAGGTCAAAGGTCAAGGTCACGGAGGTCAAAAATAGTGAAATATATACTATGTATTGTGTTCGTTATCGCGATATCTCAAGAACCATTTGAGATATGAGCTTCAAGCTTAGGTGTAGTATGTACCACCATGAAAAGATGATCTGATTAGATTTTGGAGTATGTAGGTCAAAGGTCAAGGTCACGGAGATCAAATAGTGAAATTCTATGTATTGAGTTCGTTATCGCGATATCTTAAGAACCATTTGAGATATGAGCTTCAAACTTAGGTGTAGTATGTACCACCTTAGGAAGAGGATCTGATTAGATTATGGATTATATAGGTCAAAGATCAAGGGTCACAGAGGTCAAGATGTTAAAATCCATGTATTAGTTTGTCATCGCGGTATCTTGGGAACCAATTAAGATGTAAACTTGAAATGAAAGGGTAGTATCTATCACCAGAGGAATATGGTCTGATTAGGTTTGGGGTCACAAGGTCAAAGGTCAAGGTAAAAAAAAATGTCTATATTTGTTCTATAAAGCCAAATGAATAGATGAATGTGTGATATTTTTCTGATCTGGCATGGGCGGAGGTATATTTTTCGACCGCGCGCGGTCGATGATTCATATTGTTTTTTATTTTTTTAAATTTATTTATTTAATTTTTTGTTGTGCCTGAGTGATAATTGACATGTACAGTACCAAGCAAAGGCAGCATTTATTTTATATGTACTGAACTTCTACCAAATGTACACAGCACATCATGTTCAAAGGAAATTGACTTGGGATAATTGCAGGCATTTCAACATGATTCAATTCATGTAGGCTACAATGTACATGTCTACATGCAAATCGGTAAACCCTATCCAGGAGAAAACAATTAGTTTGAAGTGCGTCATTATCCTCGAGGGCATCACATTCCTTCTCATTAGTTGCCATGGAAAGTATAATTATTCACTGTAAGCCACTTCATACATAGGGCCCTACTCATTTTTCATTGTAAAGTTAAGCATACAATTGATCCTGTTGACTGCACAGTAGGGAAGTGGGCGTGTACCCCTTCTGCTCCTTTGACTGGGTAAAGGTCAGGGAGAAATTGAGTGTAAATGCTGATTATTCCACATTGAGCCAAAGCCTCATTGAGTTGTGCAATTCATGTGAAAGATTTGTCTAGGTTAACGGTACGCACACTTTGTATCTTTACCTGCATGTCTCTAGGTGTACACAGGCACGTGTACAAAAATGTACGTAGGCCTAATTTGTTGCACGTGTGAAATTTGAGGGCCGAAGATAAAGATGAAGCTATTTGATTGGAATTACATTTGCTTGGGTGTACCCTCCAACCCCATCCGAATAAAAAAAAGACAACCAAATACACAAAGCTAGTGTATGTTAAAGCAATCTACATTATGTGCATGTACATGTAGTTTGCTGTGATTTCGTCAAAAATCAAGAGCTCACCAAAAAAGTAAGCTCAATTCAAAAGACTGTAACTTCTCTAAAAAATAACTTCTGGAACAATCCCCCAACAAGCTGTCAACTGGGCGAGCATGTGTACATTATGTACATTCGGAACTACATGTACATGTAATAGGCCTTCATTGTACATGGGTATTGTGTGCACATACATTACATGTACATTCTTTAAATCGTAGTGTCAACTTGACATCCATACATTATTTATATGGCAAGCAATTTGGTAGAGCAGTCAAAAAGGTGCAGAATAGCAATTATTACAGTTATATGTAGTTTGTTTAAAGTTCAAGTCCAACATATTAAAAGCAAGGTAAAATCTGTGAGCCAATAATGTCACACCTAGCAATAGCCATGTCAATAAAAGTCCTATTAAGTGTTTCTATTGACAAATCGGATATCCCTGACTATAATATTTGGCAGTGGTTTATAGAGAATGAGGAATTTATGACATTTGGAAAATGGGAGAGGCCATCATCATGGAAGTGATCATTGTTTGATAAACAAACATATTTCAGGTCCATTAGTATTCACTGGAATTTGCACCCAGCCATTATGTAAATTTCAAAATTATTTTTAGTGCAAATAAAAAAGGAATGAACATCTAGGCCGTCATGCAACATCTATATGTAGGCCTACATACTGATGGCCAGTACTTATACATGTACATGTACATGTACAGTATATAATGTAGGCTACATTTTAGTTTTCATTACATGAAACTGTACTTGTACATGTACATTGTACATTGTCTGTGCCATGCTTGTAGTATAGAAAGATGTTTAGTGCCCTGTTTTAAAGATCAATCGCAAGTTTGAAACCACCATTCTGATTGGTTCACAGTGAGACTTTTATGCAAGAAGCTCATGCAACAAGCATCCTGATTGGCTACTATCGATTTGCATTTGATCGTAACTCTTTATGTTACAGGGCACATATCTCATAAAAAGCTAATAAATCTTACTAAGATCTTGTGGGCTCATACCACTAAATGTTCAAGGACTTTTAAAACAAACTAAAATTTGTTTGTCTGAGTTTGCCAAAGTATTGATTGAAGTTGCATGGATCTAGGTCAGCTTTTATCACGATTAATCAATTACATGGCCAAGTGGCCATTGAATAAGTTAAAAAGAATTTCAACAATTTATAACAACATGCAATGTACTACATTACAATGTACTACATTACAATGTACATGTACATTAAATATATGTACTGTATCTGTGTACATGTACATGTAATGAAAAGGAAGAAACAAACAGAAAAGGACCTTGCAAAACATGGATTTTGTACTTACATTTGTGCCTCACACAAATACAACATAGGGTACTTCCATATTATTTTTGAAGCATGGCCTACAGTAAATTTATGTAATTTATCTTTGGTACTGATCAGAATCAGATCATTTGATATTGCATTCATGTCCAGCTTGATTTTTAATTGTTGTTTCCATTTTTTTTAAATGCCTACAATTGATTTATACTACATTGTAGACCTACATGTGTCACAAGATATTTTTTTCCCTCTCTTTTCAATTGAAATGACAGTATATTTATGCAGTCAGAAGCGAAGAACCCAGAAAATCAAGGATGAAATTGATATATGGTAATTTTAGTGTTTCAAAATTTGTGATGTGTACATGTAGGGCCTACACGTACGTGCGGACACGACGTATTTTTCTCTTTCACTGTCTTTTTTTTACAGTGCATTCCTAATGAGGAGCACGAAACCCAGATAATCCAGGGTTAAATTGAGTGAAATACGATGCTACAGGTCCAAAGTCCTCCACCTCTATACAACTCCCTGAATCAACAGAGGTCTCATTAATAGTTGAATGGATTGTACCTCGAGCTAAATCTGCCCACTGATCTCAAACAATTATAAACACACGAGACGAAATTATCTCAAATATGAATGTGGGAGAGAGACCCTGTTGTATTTTCAGCCCACCTGTGGTCTGGCGTAAAGAGAATTTCATCATTTCGGAATGCATTGTTTGCAAGTTCCGTTTCAATAGTTTTGTCCAAAAATGGAAGTACATGTAGGAGTCACTGCCCACGCATTACACATGAGTTTTGAACTTTCAAGGATGATTACAAATAAATAATGTATTATGGGCAATTCCATGCCAACTAGGACATTTGTCAAAAATTAAAAATGTCTCTTTGATGTTTATTCTATGACCTATCACTTATCTAATGCCATGGGTGTTAATAGATCATAAAAGTCTTTCAAAATCAATAGAAAATGTTTTTCAATTTCGTTCATTTCCTTGAGATCTAGAACCACCATTAAAAATCAATGTGTGGGACTACATGAAAAAAAACTCACTAAAATTCAAATTACACAAGATTCTTTTGATATTTTTCCTCAAATGCTATCAAGTTACAAAATTGGCACCTACAAAAGTGTAATGCGACTAGTCACTAACCGTGGAATTGCCCATATGATAGTGGCAGATAATTTTGTAGACCATGAAACTGTATGTACATGTACCGGTAGTGTCTATAATATCGTCAGTGATTTTACGAACCGTCCTACACCTCGCCGAGTTCCCAAAACCAGCTTTTGAGATAATCGCGTTCAAAGTTTGGATGTTCTTCTGACACTCATAATGTAACTTCGCGCTTTGAAGGAAACCAGGGCAATGAATTATATCAATGTACAGCATAAATTCTATAATTTTACAATATGAAAGTGTTATGTATAGCGCATCTGCGCATGCGCACATCAGACTAGAGTTGGAACCAGAATAAACGAACACATCAACTTATAATACTCCGGTATATGTCTCCTTTATTCTCCGTGAATATTGTCTTTAGTTATGATACATGTTAGGCTACCTCAGTAAGAACATTGTATCTAACAACTGGCGACGAGGATTTAACTTTTTTGTGCTTTTCTCCCGTGGAAATGGCGACTTTTGGAAATCTGGGGGAGTTTCACTCCGACGCAGAGGAATGGACTCACTACAAGGAGAGGATGGAACATTACTTCGCGGCAAACGATATAGTAAGTGCCGATAAACAGCGTTCTATCTTTCTAAGTGTTTGTGGATCGCATATGTACAAACTTTTGAGCAGCTTAACTTCTCCTAAGAAACCTGGAGATTGTACTTTTAAAGAACTAATGACTATGATTTCTGAACATAAGGATCCGAAGCCTTCATTCATCGTCCAACGATTTAAGTTTAATAGTAGAGTTAGGAGGCAGGGAGAGTCAGTGGCTGAATATATGGCAGAACTTCGCCATATTGCTGAGCATTGCACTTACGGAGACGCTCTACAGGACATGCTAAGAGATCGTTTGGTTTGCGGTGTCAACGATGACCGCATCCAGCGACGCCTTCTGGCTGAGACTGAGTTGCCGTACGCGAAAGCATTACAGATCGCTTGTGCTATGGAGTTAGCCGATAGGAACACAGCGGATTTACGATCGGTCGCACCCAGTACGGTAAACAAAATGTCAAGATCGAGTGCCGTAAACAAATAAACCAACCAGCTCAGAACCAGAGATTGTGCGATCGTTGTGGCAAAGCGCACCCACCGAGTGTCGAGTGTCCAGCTAAGACAATGGAGTGTTATGCTGCGGGAAGTTGGGACATCTTTCTCGGCGTGTCTGGTAAGCCCAACGACAAACAGAGAGGGTCGAGATCGTGCCAGCAGAAATTTCGCCAAGGCGGAAATAATAGGAAGGTAAACAAAAAGCCTTTCACATTGACGATGAAAGTGAAAGGAAATACCGTCCAACACATCAGTGGACTCTTCTACGGTAATTCTACTGGCGGTGGGGACAAGCCTCCTCCGCTAGAAGTTAGTCTGGAAGTCGCAGACGCCAGTGTATGTTTCCAGATCGACACAGGGGCATCCGTCACCCTCATGAGCGAAGAGGCTTACAACAAGACGTGGGCTGCTGGAAACAGAGCCCAAGATGCGTTCCACAGCACGATCCTCCAAACGTACACAAAGGAGAGGATTGACATCACAGGGGAGTGCCACGTCACGACTCATATCGGAACCAGTCTGCGAAGGCTAGACTACTAATCGTCAAGGCGCGGGGCCGAGTCTGTTAGGACGAGATTGGCTTCAATTTTTCGTTCTTGACTGGGCGAATATATTTCGCCAGTGGATAAATGTGAATGGGGTGACGAAGGAGACCTCATTTGCCATTTCGACGTCATCTTTAGAGAATCTCTTGACCGACAACAGCGAACTATTTAAATCGGGGCTCGTACTCTAAAATGGTGTGGAAGTCAAGCTCGACGTCGATCCAAATGCCGCTCCAAAGTATGTGAAAGCCAGACCAGTGCCTTTTGCGTTGAAGCCAAAGTGGAGGCTGAGCTCGATCGCCTAGAACGAGAGGGCATTATTGAGCTGTCCAGTTTTCCGGTGGGCAGCTCAATGTTTCCTGTGATGAAACCGGATGGATCGATTCGTATATGTGGTGATTACAAGTTACCGTCATCAGGCGTCCAGAGCCGACACTATCCGATTCCGCGTATCGAAGAATTATTCGCAACACTTTCTGGGGAGAATGCTTCACGAAGCTAGATTTAAGC
Organism: Paracentrotus lividus; assembly: GCA_940671915.1. NCBI lineage: Eukaryota > Metazoa > Echinodermata > Echinoidea > Camarodonta > Echinidae > Paracentrotus > Paracentrotus lividus. The sequence goes on from CALNVZ010000218.1 coordinate 18,475,725, forward strand.
CACGCTTACCAACAGCTTGTGATAGATGAAGCCTCGCGAGATTTGGTGTGCATCAACACTCATCGCGGTCTATTTCGCTATACGCGCCTACCCTTTGGAGTGACAGCAGCACCCGCGATCTTCCAAAGAACAATCAAAAGTTTCTCGCGGGAATCCCTCAGGTCGCGGTTTATCTCGACGACATCTTGGTGACAGGAAGACAATCGCAGAACATCTTGATACATTGAAACGCGTTCTCAATGTCCTCCGCGACGTGGGTCTTCGCCTGAAAAGGAAAAGTTGTTTTCGCAAACCGAAGTTGAATATCTAGGACACAAGGTCAGCGCTAAAAGACTGGAGCCTACTGACACCAAGCTCCGAGCTATTACCGAAGCCTCCAACTCCGCGCCGACATTACAGAGTTGAGGTCGTATCTAGGAATCCCAACTACTACGGCAAGTTCCTGCCTAACTTGTCATCCGTATTGGAGCCTCTACACCGCCTGTTAAGAAAAGGTGCCCTTTCCGTTGGACAGCAGACCAGCAGCAGGCATTCGACATCAGCCAATCGTTGCTGAAGTCATCGGAAGTACTGACGCACTACGATAGTCAGAAGGAATTAGTGTTAGCGTGCGACGCCAGTCCGTCTGGCATAGGAGCGGTCCTAGCGCACCGATGGACGATGGTTCGGAAAGACCAATCGGGTAGCGTCGAGAACACTGAATTCCGCGGAACGGAACTATTCCCATTGACAAAGAGGGAATAGCGATTATCTTCGGAGTGAATAGATTCACCAATACGTATACGGTCGGAAGTTCGCAGTAGTGACAGATCACAACCGCTACTCGCGACTGTTTGGAGAAAAGGCCATTCCACACATGGCTTCGCCGCGTGTGCAGAGATGGGGCTATCACCCTATCTGCCTATGTATACCAGCTGGTATACAAACCCGGTTCCGCCAACGCAAACGCGGACGCGCTAAGTCGGCTCCCGAGGAAAGCAACAACACCGATCGCTGAAACACCGGCCGAAACCGTTATGATGCTTAATACGCTTGAGCAGACACCGGTCACACCAAAACGCATTCGCGAATGGACTGGGCGTGACCGCGAGCTTTCACGTGTCCGGAAACACGTGATGTCTGGATGGGGACATTCTTGCGAAGATGAACATTTGAAGCCGTACTTCATTCGCAGACATGAACTGTCCGTCGAGGATGGTTGCATATTGTGGGGCGCCAGGGTAGTCATTCCCAGTCTATAATTTTACAATATGAAAGAAATTATTTGCAATCGGGGTTTGAATTTTAAATATGTAGAATAAAATGGAATGTAGTATTTTAGAAACTGATTATTTTTACGACAAACGGGGTTAAGGTCACTTCGTAAAATCATGCGTATCAGGCGCATGTTTTTTAGCGTCCTAAACCACGAGATAGAACGGTTCGTAAAATCATTCAATGGATACGCGCACCGATCACCCATATGTAGGTCGGGTTGCGCGCCATTCTGGAGACTGCTATATTGTAGAAACAATGGTTTAGGACTCTTCGTAAAATCACTGGAAGCGATGTGACGTTTTGAACGAAATTTGAATCTTCTCTTATTTTTAAAATAATTAAGATTTCGATCTAAAATTTGGTCATTCGATAGAGTCGAATACAGGCTTAAAGAATATCGAAAAAACTCAATTTTGAAAATTTGACCAAAAATTCGGTTTATGACGGTTCGTAAAAACAGCGACGATATGTATGTAGGTTTATAAAGGACCTGTCAGGCCTATACAGGCCCTGAACCTCAATGTACATGTACATGTACATGTACCTTGGATTACATGTAGGCCTATACGCCAAGAATTAAAAATCAACCAATTTATATGGTGTTCAAAATGTACAAATAAATATACAAGTTTTATTTGAATGCTTATTATTTCTCTGCTATTTTTTCTTCTTTTTTTTTACATTGTACATTGTACTAGCCCTTCACCTGTAGGGGCTACTTGTATCGTACTAACATCTAAACACTAAAGCACAAAACTTTTGATCAAATTTAAATTGAAACCTGTAAAGAGTGAATGTACATACATGGTATACATGTATGTGGGCCTATCAGAGCCCTTCTTAGTGGGTTTGTTTCACTGTACGGCCCCTGCATAAATTTCAAAATATTTGTGGGCCCAAGTAGGTGTCCATGTGTTACATACATGTAATAATAGTATTATAGCGCATTTACTCAAAACTGCTCTCTGCGCTCTCCATACAGCTCTCTAATATTACACTATGAGTCTTTTTTAATAGTCTTTACATGCAGTACTCGGCATACTGTACAGTGCATAGCACCTTAGCGGTACAGTGTACAGTTCAGCATTCCTGACAGTGACCCTTTTTCAAAACTTTCTTTTCTTCAATAGAAGGACAAACTTGCAGTGTGTACAGTAGGGATGCACTTTGAAGATGAATGCAGCTTTGGGGGTGTGCCGTCGTCACACTGTGGTGATTCTTTTGTATTCCTTTGCATACTCATTCTTACATGTACTGTACAGTTGGAGGAATAGTCTTATTGTACAGACCTTCCTCATATAGAACTTAACATAGTGAATATTTGAATATTTTCATACATTGCAGTTAAATCCGCAAATAATCAAACTACTTTTAATGAAGAAAATTTAATAAAACTTTGGGAGACATTTTGAGAACTAAAGCTGTTGAAAATCTATGAAAAAGTACAAAATAATAATTTGTTAAATGTGTGTCGAACTACAAGTTTGTCCCTAAATGTACAATATAGTATGATTTTTGCTGATACATTGTACGGTACAGGTATATAGCCTACATGTACGTGTGTATACAAAGCAGATCTACACTACCGTTCAAAGGTTTTGGCACGTCACCGCGGTTGCGATCCACCGCGGTGTGGAACCGCGTAGGCAAACCGCGTATCTATACATGCTCCCGCGGTTAGCCCAAAAATATTTCGTTGGGGCACCGAATGGAGAGAGAGCGCACGCATTAAGCCCCGCCCCTTCGACGATAAAAATGTAGCGCTAGCTAGAAAAACAATTGCGCACATGTGACAGCGGCTCCAGCTTGATTTTATGTTGTTTCCATTTTTTTTAAATGCCTACAATTGATTATTACTACATTGTACCTACATGTGTCACAAGTATTTTTTCCTCTCTTTTCAATTTGAAATGACAGTATATTATGCAGTCAGAAGGCGAAGAACCCAGAAAATCAAGGATTGAAATTGGATATATGGTAATTTAGTGTTTCAAAATTTGTGTGTGTACATGTAGGGCCTACAACGTACGTGCGGACACGACGTATTTTTCTCTTCACTGTCTTTTTTTACAGTGCATCCTAATGAGAGCAGAAACCCAGATAATCCAGGGTTAAATTGATTGAAATACGATGCAACAGGTCCCAAGTCCTCCACCTCTATACAACTCCCTAATCAACAGAGGTCTCATTAATAGTTGAATGGATTGTACCTCGAAGCTAAATCTGCACCTGATCTCAAACATTATATAACACACGAGGACGAATTATCTCAAATATGAATGTGGGAGAGAGACCTGTTGTATTTTCAGCCCACCTGTGGTCTGGCGTAAAGAGAATTTCATCATAAATAAAATACGGAATCAATTAGTTTGCAAGTTCCGTTTCAAATAGTTTTGTCCAAAATGGAAGTACATGTAGGAGTCACTGCCCACGCATTACACATGAGTTTTGAACTTTCAAGGATGATTACAAATAAATAATGTATTATGGGCAATTCCATGCCAACTAGGACATTTGTCAAAAATTAAAAGTCTCTTTGATGTTATTCTATGACCTATCACTTATCTATGCCATGGGTGTTAATAGATCATAAAAGTTTTCAAAATCAATAGAAAATGTTTTTCAATTTCGTTCATTTCTTGAGATCTAGAACCACCATTAAAATCAATGTGTGGACTACATGAAAAAAAACTCACTAAAAATCAAATACACCAAGATTCTTTGATATTTTTCCTCAAATGCTATCAAGTTACAAAATTGGCACCTACAAAAGTGTGTATGCGACTAGTCACTAACCGTGGAATTGCCCATATGATAGTGGCAGATAATTTTGTAGACCATGAAAACTGTATGTACATGTACCGGTAGTGTCTATAATATCGTCAGTGATTTTACGAACCGTCCTACACCTCGCCGAGTTCCCAAACCAGCTTTGAGATAATCGCGTTCAAAGTTTGGATGTTCTTCTGGACACTCATAATGTAACTTCGCGCTTGAAGGAAACCAGGGCAATGAATTATATCAATGTACAGCATAAAATTCTATAATTTTACAATATGAAAGTGTTATGTTATAGCGCATCTGCGCATGCGCACATCAGACTAGAGTGGAACCAGAATAAACGAACACATCAACTTATAATACTCCGGTATATGTCTCCTTTATCTCCGTGATATTGTCTTTAGTTATGATACATGTGTAGGCTACCTCAGTAAGAACATTTGTATCTAACAACTGCGACGAGGATTTAACTTTTTTGTGCTGTTTCTCCCGTGGAAATGGCGACTTTTGGAAATCTGGGGGAGTTCACTCCGACGCAGAGGAATGGACTCACTACAAGGAGAGGATGGAACATTACTTCGCGCAAACGATATAGTAAAGTTGCCGATAAACAGCGTTCTATCTTCTAAGTGTTTGTGGATGCCATATGTACAAATTTGAGCAGCTTAACTTCTCCTAAGAAACCTGGAGATTGTACTTTTAAAGAACTAATGACTATGATTTCTTGAACATAAGGATCCGAAGCTTCATTCATCGTCCAACGATTTAAGTTTAATAGTAGAGTTAGGAGGCAGGGAGAGTCAGTGGCTGAATATATGCAGAACTTCGCCATATTGCTGAGCATTGCACTTACGGAGGACGCTCTACAGGACATGCTCCTAAGAGATCGTTTGGTTTGCGGTGTCAACGATGGACCGCATCCAGCGACGCCTTCTGGCTGAGACTGAAGTTGCCGTACGCGAAAGCATTACAGATCGCTGTTGCTATGAGGTTAGCGATAGGAACACAGCGGATTTACATCGGTCGCACCCAGTACGGTAAACAAAATGTCAGATCAGTGGCCGTAACAAATAAACCAACCAGCTCAGAACCAGAGATTGTGCGATCGTTGTGGCAAACGGCACCCACCGAGTGTCCGAGTGTCCAGCTAAGACAATGGAGTGTTATGCCTGCGGGGAAGTTGGGACATCTTTCTCGGCGTGTCGTGGTAAGCCCAACGGACAAACAGAGAGGGTCGAGATCGTCGCAGCAGAAATTTCGCCAAGGCGGAAAAAATAGGAAGGTAAACAAAAAGCCTTTCACATTGACGATGAAAGTGAAAAGGAAGATACCGATCCAACACATCAGTGGACTCTTCTACGGTAATTCTACTGGCGGTGGGGACAAGCCTCCTCCCTAGAAGTTAGTCTGGAAGTCGCAGACGCCAGTGTATGTTTCCAGATCGACACAGGGGCATCCGTCACCCTCATGAGCGAAGAGGCTTACAACAAGACGTGGCTGCTGGAAACAGGCCCAAGATGCGTTCCACCAGCACGATCCTCCAAACGTACACAAAGGAGAGGATTGACATCACAGGGGAGTGCCACGTCACGACTACATATCGGATACCAGTCTGCGAAGGCTAGACTACTAATCGTCAAGGGCGCGGGCCGAGTCTGTTAGGACGAGATGGCTTCAATTTTTCGTTCTTGACTGGGCGAATATATTTCGCCAGTGGATAAATGTGAATGGGGTGACGAGGAGACCTCATTTGCCATTTCGACGTCATCTTAGAGAATCTCTTGACCGACAACAGCGAACTATTTAAATCGGGGTCGGTACTCTAAATGGTGTGGAGTCAAGCTCGACGTCGATCCAAATGCCGCTCCAAAGTATGTGAAAGCCAGACCAGTGCCTTTTGCGTTGAAGCCAAAAGTGGAGGCTGAGCTCATCGCCTAGAACGAGAGGGCATTATTGAGCTGTCCAGTTTTCGCGGTGGGCAGCTCCAATTGTTTCCTGTGATGAAACGGATGGATCGATTCGTATTATGTGGTGATTACAAGTTACCTCAATCAGGCGTCCAGAGCCGGACACTTATCCGATTCCGCGTATCGAAAGAATTATTCGCAACACTTTCTGGAGGAGAATGCTTCACGAAGCTAGATTTAAGCCACGCTTAACACAGCTTGTGATAGATGAAGCCTCGCGAGATTGGTGTGCATCAACACTCACGCGGTCTATTTCGCTATACGCGGCCTACCCTTTGGAGTGACAGCAGCACCCGCGATCTTCCAAAGAACAATCAAAAGTCTTCTCGCGGGAATCCCTCAGGTCGCGGTTTATCTCGACGACATCTTGGTGACAGGGAAGACAATCGCAGAACATCTTGATACATTGAAACGCGTTCTCAATGTCCTCCTCGACGTGGGTCTTCGCCTGAAGAAGGAAAAGTGTTTTTCCTGCAAAACCGAAGTTGGATATCAGGACACAAGGTCAGCGCTAAAAGGACTGGAGCCTACTGACCACCAAGCTCCGAGCTATTACCGAAGCTCCAACTCCCGCGCGACATTACAGAGTTGAGGTCGTATCTAGGAATCCGCAACTACCTACGGCAAGTTCTGCCTAACTTGTTCATCCGTATTGAAAGGAAGAGTATCCTTGACGCTGCGGCAAGTAATCTCTACCTCGGCCATTCCTAGCTTTGTAGCTATGTAAGTTCAACTTTGATTTTTTCTTCCTTTGGAAACTGAGGACTGGTATAATACGTCGTTGTGAATTTAGTTCTGCATAATGCATAGCGCATATGCGAGGCGGATCGCGCGAGCGTTGCTAGTTGAATTATGCATTGTTGACGCAACAATGGCCGAATTTGTAAACAA